>CM075978.1:69720817-69901883 GCA_038087875.1 Malacoraja senta
CCTTTCTTAGACAATAGACAATAGGTGGCAGGAGTAGGCCATTCGGCCCTTCGAGCCAGCACCACCATTCAATGTGATCATGGCTGATCATCCCCAATCAGTACCACGTTCCTGCCTTCTCCCCATATCCCCTGACTCCGCTATCTTTAAGAGCCTATCTAGCTCTCTCTTGAAAGCATCCAGAGAACCTGCCTCCACCGCCCTCTGAGGCAGAGAATTCCACAGACTCACCACTCTCTGTGAGAAAAAGTGTTTCCTCATCTCCGTTCTAAATGGCTTACTCCTTATTCTTAAACTGTGGCCCCGGGTTCTGGACTCCCCCCAACATCGGGAACATTTCTCATTTCTTATTTCTCAATGACCTGTTCTGTCCCTAGTAATATTTTTGACCGATAGTTATACTACATCTCACATTTACCCGATGCCAAATGCTGCAAGTTCCAATGATTGCACATGGGGAATCTATATGCCATTTAAAAAAAAACATTAAAAAATCAATTTAAAATTAAGATAACAAATAGATTTATAATAATAATACATTTAAGTTAAATTGACTCAAAATGGTATATTAGCTGAAACTTGCTCATGTCCCGTGCAGGCTTCCCCCTCTATTACCACAAAGCTTTGCTCATGTCAGGTCTAATCTGGCATAGTTACATGGGCAGACTTCTCAGTATCAGAGCAGCGATTGAAACAGAGAGCTGATAACCTGAGGAATTTGAGGTTGAAGTATTTGCATGACTGGCACCAAAATGCTGTCGTTGTCAAAAACATTGCCAATCTTGTCCTACCAGGAAAACTTCACATCGCATCAGATACTCTGATAGTTCCTTACCCAATTGAAGTATGGGGATGTACATTTGGCACCGAGATCCCGATGGGTTCAAGAAGGTGGGTCCAATCAACTTGTCAGAAGGAAAAGGGGCAATAAGTACTCACCTTGGCCACATACAGTAAAACTATGGACGGGCAATGATTTCCGTTTCAGTAGCAATTCGCATATCACACAGAGTATGTTAAAGCTTTGTTTTTGAGCTGGAGCTGCATATTCTGGGTAAAGTTGAAGTGCAGCTTTATTGACGAGATGAAGATGCTTAAAATGAACTTTACAGACTCATTTTCTATATGTTCAAGAAGGAACTGCAGATGCTGGAAAATCGAAGGTAGACAAAAGTGCTGGAGAAACTCAGCGGGTGAGGCAGCATCTATGGAGCGAAGGAAATAGGCAACGTTTCGGGCCGAAACCTCTCTTCAGGCTGATGCAGGGTGGGGGGTGGGGGGGGGTGGCGGGATGAAGAAAGGAAGAGGAGGAGGGCTGATGGAGAGCTGAGAAGGGGAGGAGACAGCAAGGGCTACCGGAAATTGGAGAAGTCAATGTTCATGCCGCTAGGGTGCAGACTGCCCAAGTGGAATATGATGTGCTGCTCCTCCAATTTCCGGTGGTGCTCACTCTGGCCATGGAGGAGGCCCAGGACAGAAAGGTCGGATTGGGAATGGGAGGGGGAGTTGAAGTGCTGAGCCCCCGGGAGATCAGGTTGGTTGATGCGGACCACATCTATATTGTGGGACCTACCGCTGTGTTAACACCACTGGCAGTGTTCGGAATTATTCTTGACCAGAACCAATCTAATGGCTCTTTGCCACTTCTGCCAATCTAATGGCCCGCACTCTGCCAGATAGTTTAACTTCTAAGATTCTGGACATTAACCACGGAATCCAGCAGAAAAAGACCTGGTATTAGATATAGAACTCTAAATGCTAATCGGTTAAATGATAAACAAACTTGACACCCCAAAATGTTGTGATGCAAATTCAACTTTAAATTGCATGATATCCATTCAACCATCACAGCCAAAAAGGACAATATACATTTGTAAAATGATACATGGGCTGGATATTAAACACATCATAGACTGTATCCACGCACTGGGCTTATTTTCAAAGATCACTTTTCTTGATGCAGTTTGCAGGTGAAGCATTTATTCTTTGACCTATCATCTAAACAGTTAATTGAAGCAGATTTGTTCATTTTTCAAAGCATGTTTATGTTTCAAGTGCAAAATATAACAAATTTGGCACAATCATTACCAACTGAATGCATTTCATCATCAATGCCTGAGTGCTCAAGTTGGAAAACAGAAATGCCTGTGTGTGGAAATTCTGAATCCTATTTAAAAATGTTGGCTAAATGGATTTTCAGATATAAAATATACATATTTTAAAAATACTTTTTTTTCAAAGGAGTTTACTTTGCACATTAAACCTTACCAACACTGAATGGAAGACACTTAAGAGGCACATCTGAAGCTAAATTCCCTGAACTAACTGGTCCCAAATGGGAAGTTCTGCTGGTCAATGGTAGAATTCTTTCCTCAGTGTTGACCATACTCCAATTGAATGGGACAACATGTTTGGAGTGTGTAGTGCCAATTTTTACACAGCTATTTTTTGCGCCAGCATAATGATTGACCATGCACGGAGCCATAGTTGATGTAGTTTGACTATGCGGTGCCATTTTGAGCCGTTTTAAAACAGCATGTCCTTGTGCCTGCCTGCACAAAATTAAGCTTCCTAAAGTATCGTGCAACTACGTCCCAGAGAAACTGCAGGAATAAATTAAGCTAAACTCCCTTTACAATTCAAGTCTCATCTCTCCAGCACAATTATTTCATATACAAAATGTTTTTAAAAATGACAGATAATGACAGAATAACAAACATTGAAACTAACATTGAGTTTACTGCAAGGTACAACGGCTGCAAATGAAAATCAGCATTTTGAAGTGTGGGAAAGAACAGCAGATGCTGGTTTAAATCGAAGGTAGGTCTACACAAAATGCTGGAGTAACTCTGCAGGACAGGCAGCATCTCTTGAGAGAAGGGAATGGGTGACGTTTCAGATCTGAAGAAGGGTCTCGACCCGAAACGTCCAGAGATGCAGCCTGTCCCGCTGAGTTACTCCAGCATTTTGTGTCTACCTTCAGCCTTTGGAAGAATGGAGTACTGATATAGAAGTGAAGTTTAATTCCTGATGTTGTTCTCAAAATACTGAAGGGATGAAATGTCAAATGAAAATGCTTCTGTGTCCAGTTCATGACCAGTGTGGTTAGGGACCTTGCCGTTTGTGTGCATGCTTAATTTAATTTTACATTACAACAGTCTACTGGAGGCTTTCCATAAAATGCACAGCTCATAAGATCATGTATGCAATCCATCATTCAGGGAAAAATAGCAATACAATATTTTCCTCTGGGACTTTGCAATCCTCGTTTGATGATTTTCACACTGGAAATGTTACTGCTGAGCATGAGTCACATAGCAATGCAAGTAGGGAAATAACCGTGAAAAGTGTAAAAAACTGCACAATCTCAAGATACAACAGTTCGTAACAGTGTAGAAAACCAAAAGATCCACAATTGTGTTTGTCAATTGGGGATATTTTATAAAGCACCGTGTTTTCTTTACTGTAATAATGCAATATGATTCTGCAAGTAATTCTGTAATGCACGGACAGAGATTTATATTCAATGCCTGTTGTATGCTAATCATCTTTAAGCTGCTTCAGTATCCAGGTGGAACATTGTTTTGTTTCACATCTGCAGAGTTCTCTCTATCAGCTGCTGCTTACCTTAAGGTGGAGAACGGAAGCACCAACATTGTGTGTAATAATGTTAGGCGTGTATATACAGTGCCCTCCATAATGTTTGGGACAAAGACCCATCATTTATTTATTTGCCTCTGTACTCCACAATTTGAGATTTGTAATAGAAAATATCACATGTGGTTAAAGTGCACATTGTCAGATTTTATTAAAGGCCATTTTTATACATTTTGGTTTCACCATGTAGAAATTACAGCTGTGTTTATACATAGTCCCCCCATTTCAGGGCACCATAATGTTTGGGACACATGGCTTCACAGGTGTTTGTAATTGTTCAGGTGTGTTTAAATGCCTCCTTAATGCAGGTATAAGAGAGCCCTCAGCACCTAGTCTTTCCTCCAGTCTTTCCCTTTGGAAACTTTTACTGCTGTTTATCAACATGAGGACCAAAGTTGTGCCAATGAAAGTTAAAGAAGCCATTATGAGACTGAGAAACAAGAATAAAACTGTTAGAGACACTGGTTACCCCCAAAAATAGGATGGCCAGGTTACAGTTTGCAAATAAGTACTTAAAAGAGCAACCACAGTTCTGGAAAAAGGTCTTGTGGACACATGAGATGAAGATTAACTTATATCAGAGTGATGGCAAGAGCAAAGTATGGAGGAGAGAAGGAACTGCCCAAGATCCAAAGCATACCACCTCATCTGTGAAACATGGTGGTGGGGGTGTTATGGCCTGGGCATGTATGGCTGCTGAAGGTACTGGCTCACTTATCTTCATTAATGATACAACTGCTGATGGTAGTAGCATAATGAATTCTGAAGTGTATAGACACATCCTATCTGCTCAAGTTCAAACAAATGCCTCAAAGCTCATTGTCTGGCAGTTAATTCTACAGCAAAACAATGATTCCAAACATACTGCTAAAGTAACAAAGGAGTTTTTCAAAGCTAAAAAATGGTCAATTCTTGAGTGGCCAAGCCAATCACCCGATCTGAACCCAATTGAGCATGCCTTTTATATGCTGAAGAGAAAACTGAAGGGGACTAGCCCCCAAAAACAAGCATAAGCTGAAGATGGCTGCAATACAGGCCTGGCAGAGCATCACCAGAGAAGACACCCAGCAACTGGTGATGTCCAACAGTGTCTGCACCTATTTTCTATGTATCTATGTATCTATCTAATCGCAGGCTTCAAGCAGTCATTGCTTGCAAAGGATATGCAACAAAATACTAACCATGACTACTTTCATTTACATGACATTGCTGTGTCCCAAACATTATGGTGCCCTGAAATGGGGGGGACTATGTATAAACACTGCTGTAATTTCTACATGGTGAAACCAAAATGTGTAAAAATGGCCTTAATTAAACTCTGACAATGTGCACTTTAACCACATGTGATTTTTTTCTATTACAAATCTCAAATTGTGGAGTACAGAGGCAAATAAATAAATGATGTGTCTTTGTCCCAAACATGATGGAGGGCAGTGTATAAAACAGGATATTTGAAATACTCCAGTACATTATTGAAGAAACAGTGTTTGAAATTGTGAGAGAAAAGTCTTGATTATTCGATGATTGTTCCATGTTCTATTGCAAAGGGCTTTCCCAGCTCTCAGTTAATTAGCCTCACGTACATGTCGAGCTGCTACCTTCTCCACCAGCAGTTTCCACAAAGTCAGCTCGTTACCATTTTCCTGGAATAGGTACTCCACATTCGTACCAGCCCACGTAGTAATTAGATGTTCCACCATAATTCCCAACTCCACCAATCAGGCCAAATGTCACTGGCTGTTGGCGATAGCTCCGATGATACCCTAAAAAATCAACATCAGAAATTGATTACTGAATGTGCAGGGAGGAGCTGCAGATGCTGGTTTACACCGAAGATAGACACAAAATGCTGGGGTAATTCAGCGGGACAGGCAGCATCTCTGGATAGAAGGAACGGGTGACGCATTTGGTCAAGGCCCTTCTTCTATCCAGAGACGCTGCCAGTCCCGCAGAGTTACTCCAGCATTTTGTGTCCATCTATTGATGACTGAATGAGCAGAATATCAAAATAAATCTAAAATGCTGGAGTAACTCAGCGGGACAGGCAGTGTCTCTGAAGAAAAGGAATGGGTGGCGTTTCGGCTCGAGACCCTTCTTCAGACCCGAAACGTCACCCAATCCTTTCCTCCAGAGACGCTGCCTGTCCCGCAGCATTTTGTGTCTATCTCCTGTGTAAACCAGCATCTGCAGTTCCTTCACACAAATATCTAAAGACATTTGTGTAATTTCTTCATTGTTGACTGAAGATAATTTAGACGCTGAAGGTTTGTCTGAGGTACAGTGAAAATCGCTGCTTTGCATGTTATCCAACCAGAACAGGTAAAACTACACGTAAATACAATGAAGTTTACTTCAAGTACAGTGGGTGGACCAAACGGAATGGTACAGATTATAGTTCTCAACATTGCAGCGCACCAGTTCCATAGACAAAGTCCAATTTCGGCAATGCTGGAATGATTCGTACAATACCCAAGCTAAAGGAAGGACAATTCAGAAGCCTGAAGGTAGACAAAAATGCTGGAGAAACTCAGCGGGTGAGGCAGCATATACGAGGCGAAGGAATAGGTGATGTTTTGGGTCGCGACCCTTCTTCAGACTGGTCCAATTTCAGGTAGTCCTTGCTTTCCCCTCCTTCCCCTCCACTTCCCAGCTCTCCCACAGCCTACTGTCTCCAGCTCTTCCTTTCTTCTTCCCGACCCCCCCCCCCCACACATCAGTCTGAAGAAGGGTCTCGACCCGAAACGTCACCTATTCCTTCGCTCCATAGATGCTGCCTCACCCGCTGAGTTTCTCCAGCATTTTTGTCTACCTTCGATTTTTCCAGCATCTGCAGTTCTTTCTTAACATTCAGAAGCCTGAAGTCCGAGGGGCTGGAAGATTTCAATCCTAACCTCGGGTGCTGTCTGTGTGGAGTTTGCACGTGACTGCGTGGGTATCCTCTGGGTGCTCTGGTTTCCTCCCACATCCCAAAGGCACGTGGGTGTGTTGGTTAATTGGCCTCTGTAAATTGCTTCTGGTGTGCAGGGAATGGATGAGAAAATGGAATGATGTAAAACTGGTGTGAATGGGTGATCGATTGTTGACGTGGACTCAGTGGGCCGAAGGGCCTGTTTCTACACTGTATCTTTGAACTAAACTACAGAGAGAGGACAAAGCTGTTCCTGACTCCGGTGGCGTTTTCAAGCTTTTGTATCTCCCACCTGACCGGAGCGGGTTGAAGAGGGAATGACCATGGTGGGATATCTTTGATTATGGTTGGCCGTCTTTCCAAGGCATCAATGGTGTAGATGGAGTCAATGGTGGGGAGGCTGGTCTGTGCGATGGACTGAGCCATGTCCACGCCTTGCTGCGATTTCTTGCGGTCTTGGGCAGAGCTGTTCCCAAAGCAAGATGTGATGCAACCCGACACTAAGCTTTCTATGGTACATCTGTAGAAGTTAATAAGAGTCACTGGAGATATGCAGAATTTCCTCAGGGAGTCAAGGCGTTGGTGTGTCACTTCAGTAGGTTGGTCCATGACAGATTGTTGGTAATATTGACGCCAAGGAACTTGAAGCACTCAACCATTTCTACTTTGCACCAGCGAAGCTGACTGGGCATGTACTCCACCATGTTTCCCCAAAGTCCATAACTACCTCCTTCGTTTGGCTGTCATTGAGGGATAGGCGGTTGTCCTGACACCATGTTACTAAGGTCTCTATCTCGTTCCTGTACTCTTTGTCTTGTCATTGTTCGTGCTCCAACCCACAACATCTGCAAACATGTTGATAGAGTTAGAGCCAAATGTTGCCACCCAGTTGTGAGTGTACACATGACTTCTCCGTGGATTGTCACCTTGTCGTGGTGGAGACGCTGAGATCCTGAGAGCGATGCCGTCTGGAGCTACGCTCCTGGTAGCGTCACCCATGGCGGTAAGGTCGAGGGGGAGGTCTCTGACGAAGAGCAATCCAACCAAGACCTCAACGGTGGAACAGGCGGAGGATGATGGCTGACTCTAGTGGAGCGTCACTACGGCTGGGAAGGCTGCAGCAAAAAAGGGTCTCCGGTCATCTTGGGCTCCATGCCACTGGATCCTGACCCAGATCTGTCAAGGACCGTGGGGTGGCTGTCTGTGCACCAGTCTCCCCACGTTAAACAAAGTCACGCACAGGCGTCCTCCACAAGAGGACAGTCCTATTCGTTTCGAGTGACCGCCGATGATGATGATGGTGGTACATGACTGAATGAAACATGACTGAAATGAGTTTGGATGGGCTCAATCTAATTTCATTTTAAATATATAAACGATGGAGACTCTTAGGCAGCAAGAATGCAGAGAGAAACCAAAACTAAGGGTTCAGGTCAATGATATTACATCAATGATCATAGACGTGAAATAATAACTCAGAACCATATTGAAGCCATCATAGCAAATTGACACATTTTAACCTCAGCTTTTGAATTTGTGCAATAGAATTTGACTGATTACCTGGGATGACAGGCAGGGATGCAGGATATTCATGTGTTCCTGTCCTTCCCTCTAGGAAAGAATCAACAAACTGGCAGTGGTCCTCTCCTTTTCCCCAAGCATCACCAATGCTGTAAAATGTCTCTGGAAAAGAGAGAGAAATTAAGATAAGTTAACGTTACAAAGTAATCACTCACTGTTAATGCAGTGTCTGTGAGCCTGGGACTGTCAAACTAAGACAGAATATTCATAATCCAATCTTGTTCACTCTGAGGATTGATAATCATTTAGTATAACAATGAGTTGACAAATATAATAATAGGTTGAAAGATCGTCTGATGGAGGAACTGTTCTAACTCTTGATCTCAATCATTAGCTCGTCGATGGAGTGTGGTTTTTGGTTCATGAAATTACCCGAGGAGCAGCTAAGCTTCAACTTTAAACATTGGCCAGTTTAGATCTCCATCCAGTTGTCAAAAACATTATTTTTGTAAATCTTAAGCAAGGGATGAACTTTTGTCTATTCAGTCCATCTATCTGAATTTATTTTGGTACATTTTACCAAAGTGAAATCCTATTTCCTGACATGAACGATCTGGTTTCTTCTTGAAATGCATTAAGATTTTTTGTTCCATCATCTGCGCTTGTGAGGTTAGACACACAATTCTGGAGTAACTGAGCGGGACAGGCAGCATCTCTGGAGAGAAGGAATGGGTGACGTTTCGGGTCGAGACCCTTGTTTCAGACTGTCCCGCTGAGTTACTCCAGCATTTTGTGTCTACCTTCGATTTAAACCAGCATCTGCACTTCTTTCTTACACATCTGTGCTAGTAATATGTTAATCCTTCTAGTGAAGATGTTACTGCTATATTTCCTTTTTTTATTATGTATTTTTATACTTATAGAATCACAGAAGTTCATAGAAAAGCAACTAGCCCGATCACTGTGGCGATGTTCATTGTTCTTCAACTTCATTGAAGAATGGGATATGGGGATGGGGCACTCACACTGTTCAAAGTAAAAACAACTCTTCAAACACACGTGTCTTGGTTTGGCTGCAGCCAGCAACAATTTCATCAACTCTTACCATTTAAAACATTTACAACAAGATTGATTTCCTCCCTTCTGCAACATTGTTTGCGGCCAAAACATGTTCCTACCTTTCCACATATTCAATTCGCAGCTCAATTCAAATATTAAAACAACATGCGGCCGTATTTGTGGTCTTCCTGACTATGCCTCAACGATAAGGTTCCACATGTTCGAAGAAGGAAAGATATTTATCATCGCCAAGCTTTTTTCTACAATTCTACGAATGGGCTCCAATCCATAGAATGGATCTACTTTACCTCAAAGACATGTTATTCATGGAAGCATGTCATTCAAGGATAGTTTTTAAGCCTACCACTGTTCACAGTCTCTGTTACTGGAGAGAAGTGACAGAGTACAGAGTGTGAAGAAGGGTCTCGACCCAAAGCTTTGCCTATTCCTTCGCTCCATAGATGCTGCCTCACCCGCTGAGTTTCTCCAGTATTTTTGTCTACCTACAGAGTATCCAAAGCAAGTTTAAAGATATTGCCAAGATTGTAGAAGTTGTAGAGGACTACAATTATACCAGAAGGACATAGATGGCTAGATAATAACAAATAGTATTTATTTCACATAAATATTATGTCATTCTTTGGCTTGGGCCAAAGCAGAATAAGCATATTTGAGGGGGGACCTCATTGAAACGTACAGAATAGCGAAAGGCTTGGATAGAGTGGATGGGGAGAGGATGTTTCCACTAGTGGGAGAGTCTAGGACTAGAGGTCATAGCCTCAGAATTAAAGGCTTCTTTTAGGAAGGAGATGAGGAGAAATGTCTTTAGTCAGAGGGTGGTGAATCTGTGGAATTCTTTGCCACAGAAGGCTGTGGGGGCCAAGTCAGTGGATATTTTTAAGGCAGAGATAGATAGATTTTACTTCGGAGTCACGTGAGTGACTACGTGAAGAACCCCGCCAGTGCGCCTGCGCGTCATTACGTCAGACGCCTTGACGCAAACGGACGTGAGGAGCAGTGCTCCTCGAGTGGTTTGTAGTTTTTCAACTACAAGGTAAGTAAAAACTTTTTTGCAGGTTTTCCAGGTCCGTTTACTGTGGGTCTATGGCGATTTTTTCCACAGACGCCATGGGAAAAAACGGACAGGGGGAAGAGGCGAGCGACATAGCCGACAGAAGTCGGGAAAGTCGGGAGTCCGCGGTTAGAGACCAACCGCCTCTAAACCCCGGTACAGTCGCCAGCGGTGAGCATAGCGACTGTGGACCTGGGGCTGGTGAAAACACAGTCAGCGCCTGTCGGGCAAAAGACGAAGTTTAAATCCCAACGGAGGGAGTCCCAGGCAATGAAGAAGCTCCAGGGCTAGATACTGCTTTAGAGCGTATTGCCCAAATAGAAAGCCTTTTACACAGGCTGTTGGAGCAAAGTTCACTCAGGGAGGAGTGTTCTGAAAGCCAAGCTGCTGGAAACAGCTCAAACAGCTCCTGGTACAGGGCTAGATACTGCTTTCGAGCGTATTGCCCAAATAGAAGCCTTTTTCATAGGTTGTTGGAGCAAAAGTTCACTCAGGAAGGAGTGTACTGTAATCCAAGCTGCAGGAGCAGCTTAACAGCACCTGGCTCAGGGCTGATGGAATGCACCCTCAGGAATGAGGAGCGTGCTACGGGTCATGAGATTTCAGACGCCGACTCTGACGGTGAGGCTGTACAAGGCGATGAAAGGCAGCTGCCAGATGTTCCACCCCTGGTAGTAGGATTCGCTGCCCCGTCAGGGTCAGGAGAGCCATTAGGAAGAACTGGCCTCCTTAATAAATTACTTGGTTTACCATTAGCTGGAACAGCATGAAATGGATGAGACTGCAAGAGTATCTGGAATCAGTTGCAGAGAATATTAAAGCTGCTGGGTTCTGAAAACTGTTTTTACCAGAATAGCAGGTAACAACCAAAAGATGACGAAGTTGCATCAGCAAGCACTGGGGTTGCTATGCAGCACCCACTTCGAGAGTGCTATACGGTCTACTATGAATCCGAAATTCGCAGCACTCTGCAAACCAAGTAATATACAAATTACCCAACTTACTCTTTGGAGAGATCTCGGGAGACGTATTAAAGAGTTGGAAGATGAAGCGAAAACAGGATTGATGAAGACATCAATGGTTGTGAAGTCTGTAAAGAGGAAGTATCCTTTCAGACGTCATACGGATCCTGGACCAAGTCGCTCATCAACGCAGGGACGTAGTTGGCGGCCTGCAGCAGGAGCAAGAACCAGTGGGCGTGCTTCCGGGAGAACCCAGGAATCTCAGGGTACTCAAATGACTCAAGAGGTAGGTGGACCTGGTTCTCATGGGAACATACTAACTGGATTAAGTCCAAAAGTTGGAGGCAGGTTACATTTCTTCTATAATAATTGGAAGAAAATTACTTCAGATGTGGTAATCCTGAATAATATACAAGGATTTCGAATTGAATTCAATCCAAATTATGCTTTGCCTGTTCAGCATGTTCCTAGCCGAACTCTGCACTTTGTACAAAAAGAAGTGATGGAGGTTCAGGTTGCAATTGAAACCCTATATAAAAAAGGGGTTATTGAAAAATCAGTCTACCAAAGTCACCAATTTGTGTCAAATATATTCCCTCGATCAAAAAAGGATGGAGGATGTAGGATTCTTGTAGATTTGATAAATCTGAATCCTTTTGTGCAATTTAGACATTTTAAAATGGAAACATTTGTGACTGCCAAACAGCTTATTTCAGAAGCATGTTATATGGCAACTATAGACTTGAAAGATGCATATTATTCAGTGTCTGTTCATGCAGAAGATAGGAAGTATCTTAAATTTAAATGGATGAACCAGTTGTGGCAGTTCAAAGCTCTGCCTAATGGGTTAATATCTGCACCCAGAATATTCACAAAATTGTTAAAACCAATTCTGGGCTTGCTGAGTAGCCAGGGGCATGTACTAATGGCATATTTGGATGATGTCTTGATTATAGGAAAGACAAAATAGTCAACAGAAGTATCTGTTGCAGTTGTGAAATCAACTTTTGAAAATTTGGGGTTTCTAATTCATCCACAGAAATCTAGGTTAACACCATGTACCTCTATAAATTATTTGGGGTTCACAATTGATTCAGTCCAAATAAATATTACTTTGCCCAGGGAAAAGGGTGGATTTGATTAAAGATTGCAGTAATCTCCTAAACGAGCAAAAACCTTCAATTAGACAGGTGGCTCGTGTACTGGGAAAATTAGTAGCAGCATTCCCAGCAGTCCAATTCGGACCATTACATTATCAACAGCTGCAGAGACTTAAAGAACAGGCACCGAGAATGCATGTTGGTCATTTTGATAGAACCATGCAACTAACAACAAATGCTGTTTCTGATCTGCAGTGGTGGATTCTACACGTCTCAAGCAGTTCCAGCAAAGTGCTGATTGAACAACCTTCCATGATATTACAAACTGATGCCAGTGCACCAGGATGGGGTGCAACTGACTTAACATCTAGCTGAGGAGGCAGATGGAATCAGGAAGAGTCATTGTTACTGCAGTCATGGGGAATTAACTATTTGGAGCTTCTAGGATGTTTCTATGGGCTCCAAGCTTATTGTTCTAACACAACTAATAAGCATGTTCAAGTTCAAATTGATAACACAACAGTAGTTGTTTATATTAATGATATGGAATTAAGTCGGTGTCTTGTGACAAAATGGTTAATCAACTTTGGGCTTGGTGTATTGAAAAGAACATTTGGATTTCAGCTATCTATCTACCAGGTAGAATGAACGATAGCAGACACCAGGTCACGAAAAGTTCCATGATAATAAAGAATGGATGTTGAATCAAGAGGTATTCAATGATATAGTCATCAGATTTGGAATGACCGACATCGACTTGAATCATCAGCTATCGAGATATGTCTCATGGAAACCAGATCCAGGAGCAGTGGCGATTGATGCTTTCTCGCTACATTGGGGTGGTATGTTTTCATATATATTTCCACCTTTCTGCCTCATAAGCCAATGTTTGCTTAAAATCAGGCAAGATGCTGCTTCAAGGGTATTGGTAGTACCAGATTGGCCTACACAGCCATGGTATCCGTTGATATTAGAATTAACAACACAAATGTTGATGAAAGTCCCAAAAAAGAGTAATTTATTGCTGCACCCTGTACAGGGGAACAACATCCATTATATGATCGTTTGGATTTGTTCATTTGCAGGTTTTAAGAATGCCTTTTCTGGGACGAGGACTGTCTGAGCATACTGTGGACATGCTTACGGCAGCCTGGAGGAAGAGCACTCAAAAACAGTACCTTTCTTATATTAAGAAATGGGAAGAGTTCTGGGTACAAAAGAATGTGCAATAAAGTACTGCAGATATTTCATATGTTTAGAATTTCTGTCAAAACTTTATTATGATGAAGGTCTGAGTTGTGATGCAATTAATTCAGCCAGAAGTGCATTGTCCTCATATTTGGTTCTGGATTCAGAAAGAAACTCAATTGGGTCACACCCAATTGTTTCCAGACTAATGAAAGGAATCTTTAATTCCAAACCACCGAAACCTAGGTACGTGACAATCTGGGATGTAAGTGTGGTACTGAAACTACTTCGTGATGGTCATCAAGTGTGTCTTTACCTTTGGTCAAGCTCAGTATGAAAGTATTCATGTTTATGGCATGAGTGACAGCACAACGAGTGCAAACACTTGGAAAATTACAAATAGACAGTATGGAAGTAACTGAAGACAAGGTTACATTCTATATCTATGACCTACTAAAGCAAATTAGGCCAGGTGTGACAGGATTTAAAATTATGCTGGCAGCATATCCAAATGATCCATGTCTCTGTATTAAGACATATTTATTACAATACATTGAGGTCACAAAGAATTTGAGAATACGGAAACTGGGTTTTTGATCACACACAAGAAACCACACAAGAGAGTTTCAACACAGACTATTTCCAGATGGATAAAAGAAGTCTTAACAGCTGCTGGTATTAACACTTATGTTTTTACGTCTCACTCGACTAGGGCAGCAGAAATGTCGGTGGCCAGGGCAAAAGACGGCCCCGTCGACCATATCCTCGCAGCCGCCGGGTGGTCCAATGAGTTGATGTTTCAACAATTTTACCATCGGCCTATTGTTAATGCGGGGTTGTTTGCAGAAACTATTTTAAGTTCTGTGTAAATTCCTCTGGTTTAAAGGGGATCTGATTCATTTCATTATTGAAATGAATTACTGCATTTGTGGTACAAATGTTATTATGAATGCATGATTGATTATTCTCGTTCCGAGTCAATCTATGCAGTGAGAAGCCGGGATTGATCCACGGCATGAAATCACAAAGCTTTAAAATCTTCACGTAGTCACTCACGTGACTCCGAAGTAAAATAGTAAGATTAAACGAGAACTTACCTAAGTTTGAAGTTTGATCTTTATTTTATGAGGAGTTACGTAGGTGATTACGTGCCCACCACGACCCTACCCTCTATCATAAAGGTCAGATGGAAGTTCTTGTCTTACTCGTTTTAGTATGAGACTATATTACTTCGGTTGTTGTTCTTTGTGATTTCACACCGCTGCTTTGAAGATTGACGCGCAGGCGCACTGGCGGGGTTCTTCACGTAATCACCTACGTAACTCCTCATAAAATAAAGATCAAACTTCAAACTTAGGTAAGTTCTCGTTTAATCTTACTATTCTTGATTAGTACGGGTGTCAGAGGTTACGGGGAGCAGGCAGGAGAATGGGGTTAGGAGGGAGAGATAGATCAGCCATGATTGAATAGCAGAGTAGACTTGATGGGCCGAATGGCCTAACTCTACTCCTATCACTTATAAACCTTATGATATCTGTGTCGAACATGATGCCAAGATTAATTAATCTCGCCTGCCCGCACATGATACATTCCCTTCCATTCCCTGCATATCTATGTGCCTATGTTAAAAGCTTTTTAAATGCCACCATTTTATCTGCCTCTGCCACCCACCCGAGCAGCTTGTTCCAGGAACCCATCTCAACCCTGTGTGACGTGCCCCCGCACATCTCCTTGAAACATTGCCTCTCTCACCTTGAAACTATGCTCTCCAGTCTTTGACATCTCCACCCTTGGAAAAAATGTTCAGAGCATTGTGTACTCGTCTAAATGGTGAATGATCTCATGGATTTGGAAAAGGTCCAAGGAGAGTTAAAGGAAAAATTCTCACTTAGAGATTGTTAACTATTTATCTAGTCCCGTTAGTTTAATATAGAACAGAGATATATCAGTAAAAATATAAAGGATTGAGGGTAAAGGACCACTATAAACCCATTTACAGTAAAGGGCCTGTCCCACTTGGGTGTCATTTGCACGTCACGCTGGTGTGGCGCGAAGATTTTGTGAATCCCCAAATCATGGGGCGCCGCGCCCAACCGCGCATCACTGCCTACATCACCATGCACCATGCGCGCGTAATGCACGCCGTGCGCGCATCACATGCACGTCAAGTCGCGCATGTCGTGAGGCTAAATGATGTCGCGTAAATGACGCGCAAATGACGCCCAAGTGGGACAGACCCTTAAAAGCCCTGTCCCACTGTGCGAGTTCACCCAAGAGCTCTCCCGAGTTTTAAAAAAAAACTCGTGGTAAGCAGGTAGAATGAACGTAGCGGGTACGTCGGAGCTCGGGACGTCTGTTAGCGCTAACAGCAGGTACTCGGGAAACGTGGTACCTCGTGAAGATTTTTCAACATATTGAAAAATGTCCACGAGTAAAATATACTCGGGATGTAAAAATTTGATACTTTTTAACACGTAGTCATACCGTAGTAGCTCGTGAGTTTACCGTAGTAACTCGTGGGTTTACCGTAGTAGGACCTGGTGTCCTATATCACTATTGTATGTTCATGATGGAAATAAGAATACTCAGTATATTCATTACCTTTATGTAATCCTCCCATAATTTCTGAGTTCCATTTCACAATATCTATCAGACATACAGAATGTTGCAAGGTAATATTTTGCCCAAACTCAGTTGTATCTTTCTATCTCAATAAATATCACAAAATATGCCACTGTTTCAGCCACATTATGACAAAATATAGAATGTAGGTTATTTGTAATCAGTCACCCCCATCCCAGAAACAACAGTACTTAAAGAAGAACATTTGTTTTACTAAGTTGGAATTTGAAGATAGGGACAGAGATGCTACACAGAGATTTTGATAGGAAGGAAACATTACAACAGCTGAGTAAAAGATTGGTCAAATGGTAGGTTCAATGAAGATTGGGCGAGGGGGATTGGGGGTGGGGGAAAAGTATCTATAGCTTGGGACTTGCCTAAATGAGTACTGAGATGGATTATTATTCCACACCAAATTTCTTAGACAATAATACCTTTTATGCAATTATCACAACATTATGCTGGATATGGATCAACGGACTCTGTATGGTACATGCTTGTAAATTAGTAAAACAAACGTTCTTCTTTAAGTACTGTTGTTTCTGGGATGGGGTGACTGATTACAAATAACCTACATTCTATATTTTGTCATAATGTGGCTGAAACAATGGCATATTTTGTGATATTTATTGAGATAGAAAGATACAACTGAGTTTGGGCAAAATATTACCTTGCAACATTCTGTATGTCTGATAGATATTTTGTGAAATGGAACTCAGAAATTATGGGAGGATTACATAAAGGTAATGAATATACTGAGTATTCTTATTTCCATCATGAACATACAAGAGTGATATAGGACACCAGGTCCTACTACGGTAAACTCACGAGCTACTACGGTATGACTACGTGTTAAAAAGTATCAAATTTTTACATCCCGAGTATATTTTACTCGTGGACATTTTTCAATATGTTGAAAAATCTTCACGAGTTACCACATTTCCCGAGTACCTGCCGTTGGTGCTAAGAGACGTCCCGAGCTCCGACGTACCCGCAATGTTAATTCTACGTGCTTACCACGAGTTTTGATTATTTTTTTTAAACTGGGGAGCGCTCTTGGGGGAACTCGCACAGTGGGAAGGGCTTTTACTGTGACTAGATTGATAGGGTTAAACAATGGGAAGAATTGAATGAATGTTAACCTCTGCCGTTTTCTATAGATTGTTAAACTTTTGGAATATATTGCAATCCAGTAGAATGGGTTCTAAATCTGATCTCAAGGCCAGAGATGATATCATACATAGGAACTGCAGATGCTGGTTTAAACCGAAGATAGAGACAAAATGCTGGAGTAACACAGCGGGACAGGCAGCGTCTCCCATTCCTTCTCTCCAGAGATGCTGCCTGTCCCGCTGAGTTACTCCAGCATTTTGTGTCTATCATATAGGTGTTGTCATGAGAGGTGACATTTGATCATGTTATCTCTGGGACCAGAGAAGATCAAGTCAGTCACCAAAGAGAAATGTCACCCATACTTTCCTCAGCTACCTTCCTTTGATATACTGCCTCTCCCGGGAGATTATATGAATGGGTTATTTGGAAGAAGTATTTGCTGAGGCTATCATGCCTTAGTCTGTTTGTTAATTCCATATGTTTGGACACAACAAAATCTTTAGTCAACCATCCAACTCGCATCTCAAACGCTGATTTTGGGGAAATATATAATAATTAAGTGCTCGCCGATCACGGTGAATATTGCTAAAGTCAGACATGGATCTCAGCTATCAAAAGACTGGACAAGGCGGCATAGTGGCACATCACAGTGGAGTTGCTGCCTTACAGCACCGGAGATCCAAGTCCAACTCGGACTATGCGTGCTGTCTGTGTGGAGTTTGCACGTTCTCCCACATGGGTTTTCGCCGGGTGCTCCGGTTTCCTCCCACACTCCAAAGACATGTCAGAGGTTGTGGGGAGAAGGCACGAGAATGGGGCGATAGATCAGCCATGATTGAATGGCGGAGTAGACTTGATGGGCCGAATGGCCTAATTCTTATGACACGCATATTCCTTATGACACGCAGGTTTGTAGGTTAATTGGCTTCTGTAAATTGTCCCAGTGTGTGGGATGGAACTAGTGTACGGGTGATCACGGGTCGGCGCTGACTCGGTGGGCTGAAAGGTCTGTTTCCACGCTGTACCTCGAAACTAAACTCTTCTTTTCACATAACTCTTCAGTTTCATACTTTTCATTTCATTTCACCCTTCCTGTGCAGCTGTGAACTCTATCATCTGGCCAAGGAATAATTAAAAACATCACAATTCACGCCAAGAGCTTAGATGAGGAGAAATTTGTCAAATGTGTTCAGGAAAGTTTCTTGAGGCAATATGTGGAGGACCCCACAAGGGGGAAGGTAACATCTGACCTACTCTCAGGAAATTGGAAACAATCGCCATGATTGGGCAGATGACTGAAGTATCTGTGGGCGAGTCCAACCACCACAGTTCGATTAGCTTTAAAATAATTATGTAAAAGAACAGGGCAAGCCCACAAGTTAAAGTTTAGTTTTTAGTTTAGTTTAGAGATACAGCGCGGAAACAGGTCCTTTTGGCCCATCCGACCAGTGATCCCCGCACATTAACACTATCCTACACCATCCTACGCCCACTAGGGACAATTTTTTTTACATTTACTAAGCCAATTAACCTACATACCTGTACGTCTTTGGAGTGTGGGAGGAAACCGAAGATCTCGGATAAAACCCACGCAGGTCACGGGGAGAACGTACAAACTCCCTACAGACAGCACCCGTGGTCGGGATCAAACCCGCGTCTCCGGCGCTGCGTTCGCTGTAAGGCAGCAACTCTACTGCTGCTCCACCGTGCCGCCCCAAGATAGGCACAAAATGCTGGAGTAACTCAGCGGGACAGGCCGCATCTCTGGAGAGAAGGAAGGGGTGATGTTTCGGGTCTCAACCCGAGTCGTCACCCATTCCTTCTCTCCACAGATGCTGCCTGTCCCGCTGAGTTACTCCAGCATTCTGTATCTACCTTTGGATTAAACCAGCATCTGCAGTTGCTTCATGCACAGTTAAAGTTCTGAATTGGGACCAGGCCAACTTTGATGTTATTAGACAAGAATTTGCGAAAGTTAATTGGAGTGGGAAGTTTGCAGGCCAAAGGGTGTCCGGAAAGTTGGATGCGTTGAATAGTGTGCTGGTTGGAGTTCAAGGCATGCATGTTCCTGATAGAATGAACAGCAAGGCAGCTGGGATTAAGGGCTGACAAGAGAAATTGAGACTCTGGTCAAGAAAAGGGAGGCACGGGCCAGGTATAGGCAGCTGGGAACAACTGTATCCCTAGAGGAGTTTAGGGGACTGAGAAGCATATTTACGAAGGAAATCAGGGGAGCAAAAAAGGGGGCAGGAGATAGCTGTGGCAGATAAAATTAAGGGCAATCCAAGGAGATTTTATCAGTACAGTAAAGGGCCTTTCCCACTTACGCGACTTTTCCGGTGACTGCCGGCACCCGTCATAGGTCGTTGCAGGTTGCCGAAAATGTTCAACATGTTGAAAATCCAGCAGCGACCAGAAAGGCGCTACGACTCTTTGAGCGACTGAGGAGACGACTCACGACCATACAGGCGACAGCCTGGCGACCATGTCGCGGGGTGAAGCCTGTATGGTCGTGAGTAGTCGCCCAAAGAGTCGTACCTTGTTCTGGTCGCCGCTGGATTTTCAACATGTTGACAATTTTCGGCCGACCTGCAACGACCTATGACGGGTGCCGGCAGTCACCGGAAAAGTCACATAAGTGGGACAGGCCCTTAAAGGAAAGAGGATAAAGCGAGAGTGAATAAGGCCCCTCCGAAACCAAAGCGGTCATCAATGTTGGAGCTGCAGGAGATAGGCAAGGTCCTCAATGAATATTTCCTGTTTTTACTGTGGAGAAAAACATGACAACAGAACTTGTGACAGTTAATGGAGATGTCTTGAAGACAGTCCGTATTGTGGTTGAGGTGGTACTGCACATCCTCGCGCGTAGAAAAGCTAGATACATTTCCCAGACCTGATCAGATATGTCCGAGGATGCTATGGGAAGTCATAGAGTCATAGTGATACTGTGTGGAAACAGGCCCTTTGGCCCAACTCACCCATACTGGCCACCAATGTCTCAGCTACCCTAGTCCCACTTGCCTGCGCTTGGTCCATAACCCTCCAAACCTGTTCTTTCCATGTACCTGTCCAACTGTTTCTTATACGCTGGGATAGTCCCAGCCTCAACTATCTCCTCTGGCAGCTTGTCCCATACACCCACCACCCTCTGTGTGAAAAAGTTAGCCCTCAGATTCCTCTTTTCCCCTTCACCTTGAACCGATGTCCTCTGGTCCTCGATTCCCCCACTCTGGGTAAAAGACTCTGTGCATCCACCCGATCTATTCCTCTCATGATTTTGTAAACCACTATAAGATCTCCCCTCATCCTCCTGCGCTCCATGGAATAGAGACCCAGCCTGCTCAACCGCTCCCCATAGCTCACACCCTCTAGTCCTGGTAACATCCTCGTCAATTACGGAAACTGACGAAGCCCTGTGTTAGATCCACGAACCATCATTAGGCACGGGTGAGGTGCTGGATGACAGTAGCGTGGCTAATCTTGTGCCTCTACTTAAGAAGGATAGCAAGAAAAAGCCCAGGAACTATAGACCATTGAGCCTAACATATGCGATGTATAAAATTACGAGGGGAATTGATAGTCTTTTTCCCGGGATTAGAGGACATAGGTTTAAGGTGAAAAGGGGTAGATTTAAAAGGGTCAACGTTTTCACTCAGAGGGTGGTGGGTATATGGAACGAGCTTCCAGAGGGGGCAGTTGAGACAGGTGCTGTAACGACATTAAAAAGACACTTGGGCAGGAACCTGGATCGGAAAGGTTTACAGGGATATGGTTCAAATGCTTGCAAATGGAACTAGCTTAGATGGGGCATCTCTGTTGGCATAGTGCAAAGGGCCTGTTTCCGTGCTATATGACTCTATGATAGTGAAGTCTGAGACGAGAGCGAATTTGGGTAAATGAAATTCTAAGAAGCCTATCATGGGTGAAAATTAAGGGATCGCCATCTGTAACCAGAAGTTCAATAATTTGATGACATAAATTTAATTAGAGAAGGGTTTAAAGGGGACTTTAGAGAAAATAATATACACAAAGGTGTTAGGGCTCTGGAGCCAGCAATTTGAAAGGCTGGAGTAACGCAACAGGTCAAGGAACAAATCTGAAGAAATGAAATAGGCGACATTTCGTGTCGAGACCTAATCTTGAAACATATAAGATTATTAAGGGATTGGACACGCTAGAGGCAGGAAACATGTTCCTGATGTTGGGGGAGTCCAGAACCAGGGGCCACAGTTTAAGAATAAGGGGTAAGCCATTTAGAACGGAGATGAAGAAAAACTTTTTCACCCAGAGAGTTGTGAATCTGTGGAATTCTCTGCCTCAGAAGGCAGTGGAGGTCAATTCTCTGGATGCTTTCAAGGGAGAGTAAAGGCTCTGTCTCACGGTGTTGCGGTCATCGGCGGTGAAGCGCGGCGTCGCCGGTAGAGGGGACCGCACGGCAACGGCGAGAGCGCCGAGCCTATGCCGCGGGAGCGCTGCGCGGGGGCCGACTGATTTAAGTACGGCTGGTCCCACGAGCTTGCGGTAAGTAAAAACAAAGGGCGGCCGACTGCGATGACGTCATTTCGGATCTGCGGGGCTGTGGCGGCGGCAGTGCTGATCGCGGCGCTGTGGCGGTGGCTGTGGAGGCGGCCGTGCGGCACACGTGACTCACTAGCGGCGGCTGTGGCGGCGGCTGTGGCAGCGGTCGTGCCTCACTGGCGGAGGCTGTGGTGGTGCAAGTTCGACGCACGGCGCTCGTGCCGCACTGGCGCCGGCTGTGCGGTAAGAACATATTTTTGAACAATGTTGGTTTATTTTAGCACCGTGCGGTGTTGGGAACAACGCCGCACGGCCCCGGCGGCGGGCGTTTGACCGAGCCCGCGGTCTCTGGCGGCCCAGGAGCTGTAGATTGTTCCTGTTTTGCCGCCAATGACCGCAGACTCGTGAGACAGGCCTTTTAGATAGAGCTCATAAAGATAGCGGAGTCAAGGGATATGGGAAGAGGGCAGGAACGGGGTACTGATTGGGGATGATCAGCCAAGATCACAGTGAATGGCGGTGCTGGCCAGAAGGGCCGAATGGCCTACTCCTGCACCTATTGTCTATTGAAGAAGGGCTTCGACCTGAAATCTCCTGTTCCTTTTCTCCAGAGATGCTGCCTGTCCCGCTGAATTACTCCAGCCTTTTATGTCTGTCTGGTTTATAGCAGCATCTGCAGTTCCTTGCTACACAATTTGAATGGAATTTGGAGATACAGTCCCTTGTGATGTTGACAAACGTCGATGAGCATTTCTTGTGCTGCAAACTATGAACCCACTGAATAGTTCTGGAAAAAGGTTTTCAATCCGAATTGCCATTTTAGGATAGGTAGACACCTTAGTCATAACCATTCCTTGGTTTGAGAAGAAATAGCTAATTAATTGAATCTTTCCCATATTTATGGTCCCTAATTTCAGGTCAGTGGAAACATCTTGTCAATGTCAATTCTTAAAGTCATACAGTACAGAAGGAGGCCGTTCGGCCCAACACGCGACCAAGATGACCCATTGAAGCTAGTTCCATTTGGCCGCATTTAGACAATATCCCTCTAAACATTGCCTATCCATGTCCCTATACAAGTGTCTTTCAAATGCTGTTATAGCACCTGCCACAACTACCTCCTCCAGCAGCTCAATCCAGATACCTTTTTTTACTCTTTTGGATTCTCATTAATTTTATCTGCCAGAGATATGTCCTGCCCAATTTTGGCCCTCCCCATTTATTTCTTAACCACGCTCTACAGTCCCCTAAACTCCTCGAGGGATTCACTTGATTCCAGCTGCCTAAAACAAGCCCATGCCTCCGTCATTTTCCTGACCAGAGCCAAATTTATTTTTTCATTCAGGGTTCCATACTCCAAACAGCCTTGCCCTTCCCTCAATTGGGAACATGCATTCCTTGAACTCTCAATTTTTAAGCAATCCCAATCCGGACATCTCTTTGCCCGCAAACACCCGCAAACGCAAGTTCCTGTCTAATGGCATCAAAGTTAACCTTGCCCCAATTTAATTAGTGAACCCCCCCTGTCTTTATCCACAACTATTTTACAGCTAATAGAACGGTACTCCTGATCCCAAAACGTTACTTCAGTCACACGCCCTTCCCAATTTTCGAAGAATTAAATTCCTTCAAAACGCTGAGGCTAAAGGGCCTGTCCCACGATGCGAGTTTACCCAAGAGCTCTCCCGAGTTAAAAAAGAATCAAACTCGTGGTACCTCATCACGAGTATTTTTTTACTTATGGAAATTTTTCACACGGTTGAAAAGACTTCACGAGTTTCCCCGAGTACCTGCCGTTAGCATTACGAGCCGCTACGAGACATCCACGAGCTCCGACGTAGCCGCTACGTACATTCGACGTACTTACCACGAGTTAGATTTTTCTTTTGAAACGGGAGACCTCTTGGGTGAACTCGCATCATGGGACAGGCCCTTAATGCCATCACACACACACACACACACACCCACACCCACACCCACACACACCCCCACACCACACCATGCCCCCCTCCCCCCCCGGGGGGGTGAATCACCCCGTGTGTGGGTCGGGGTCTGGGGGTCGGGGAGGGGGGAATCACCCTGGTGTGGGGGCGGGGTCCGGTGGCGGTGCATCGCGGTCAGTGACTCTGGGTGGGCGGAGGGACCAGACTGTCCCCAACCCCGCTCCACCCGGCCCCGTGTGTGTGTGTCCCACAGTGTGGCCGCACGGGGAGACGAGGCAGAGGGCGGCCGTGGCCGGACAGCGCTGACCCCGGGGGGGGGGGGGGAGAGTGGGGGCTGTCCCGAGGGATGCGATCCTTCGGCCGCTTACACCTTGGTGCTCGGGTTCAGTGTGCCCAGTCACCTTCCAGCCCCGTGGGGAAATGACCCCCACCCTCCCGTCTCCCCCGGCCAGTGATGTGATGGACGCAGGGGACTGGACCAATCGCTGACAAGTCCCGCCCCCCGGCGATGTCATTGGCTTTTCAGCGTTGCGTCTGTTCGGTGAGTTGGCTTTTTGACATTGCGCCCTTTCGGTCAGTTGGCTTTTAGGCGTCCCGCCCTTTCGGTTATTTGGCTTTTCAGCGTTGCGTCCGTTCGGTTATTTGGCTTCCACTTCTTCGCTTCGGCTTCTAGTCTTTTGTTGCCACGTCCACACACGATGATACCTAATCCATATATACTACCATATATACAGGTGGCAATGTAATCACACTAGCGAGCTACATTCAGATACGAACATTCCTATGCACATATCTAGAAATGTTCAGGTATCTTAGCATGTATGCATCCTTGTGTATATGAAGACACATCTGGAATACTGTGCATTCATGTATTTGTCTTGAGAATTGTGCAAGGGATACAACAGAGTTTATTTGTTCCCCTGGTTGCTTACCTTTCAGTCCATCAGACAGGAAGATCTTGTATCGAAGTGAGTTGCAAAGTACCACACCAACAAACTTGCGATACCAGGTTCGCTTCACATACTGCTTTCCCACGCATTCACTGGAAGACGGTTCATATTTGAATGTAAAGGGAATCCAAATCGGCTCACCTCCTGCAGAGGACAAACACAGTGATACGTGCCTGAGATCGCCGCTTTCACTACAATATACATACACAACTCTCAATATGTATCTATTTAGCATCTGCTCATCTGCATGATATTCCTCTCCTTTTATGAACCAGACTGCAATAATGAGGCAATTTCATAAATAGCTGTGACATCTTGGAAAACCATCCTAGTTGCAGCAGACAGCATTGGCCGCTGATGCCCACACAGCACGTCACCAAATGAGTCACCCTTCCAGACTATCTGTTTGACATCTGGTTGTCTACAGTTCGTTGATAGCGTTTCGTGATATTTGGGAAAAACGAGGATTTATGTCAGCAAACTGAAATCTGCTTTGCAGAGGCCCAATGATAAAAACGGAGGGAAGCAGAACTGCAGAGGCTGCAGAGACACAAAGTGCTGGAGTAACTGGGTGGGTCAGATAGCAACTCTGGGGAACATGGATAAGTGACGTTTTGGGTCAGGACCCATCTTTAGATTGATTGTGGTAGGGGGAGAGAAAGCTGAACAAAAGGTGGGGGTGGGACAAGGCCAGTCAACTAATAGGTGAAGAATAGGTAAGATTTTAGAGTCCATTATTAAGGATGAGGTTTCGGGGTACTTGGAAATACACAATAAAATAGGCTGAAGTCAGCATAATTTTGTGAAAGGGAGATCTTGCCTGACAAATCTATTGGAATTCTTTGAGGAAATAAATAGCAGGATTGTCAAAGGAGAGCCAATGGATGTCATCTACTTTCAGAAGGCCTTTGATAAGGTGCTGCACGTGAGGCTGCTGAGGAAAGTGAGAGCCCACGGTATCAGAGGGAAGAAACTGGCATGAAACGAAGATTGGCTGAATGTCAGAAGACAAAGCGTGAGAATAAAGGGGCTTTTCCTGGTTGCCTGCCAGCGATGAGTGATGTTCTGCAGGGGTCGGTCTTGGTCTACTGTTCTTCACGATGTATATCAATGATTTGGACGAGGGAATTGAAGGCTTTGTGGCCGTTTGCAGATGATACGAAGACAGGTGGAGGAGCAGGTAGTGTAGAGAAAGCAGGGAGTCTGCGGAAAGACTTAGACAGGTTGGGAGAGTGGGCAGAGAAGTGGCAGATTGAATGCAGCGTAGCAAAGTGTGGAGTCGTGTACTTTTGGTAGTAGTAATAATGTAGGATTCCACTAAATGGGGAGTGAATTCAGAAATCAAAGGGACTTGGAAGTGTTGGTGCAGGATTCCCAAAAGGTTTGTTTGTGGGTTGAATCAGTAATAAGGAACACAAATGCAATGTTAGCATTCATTTCAAGAGGACTAGAATGTAAATAAAAGCAGGGACGTAATGCTGAGACTTTATAAGGCACTGGTCACACTGCATTTGGAGTATTGTGAGCGGTTTTGGGCCCCATATCTCAGGAGGGATGTGCTGGCGTTGGAGAGGGTCCAGAGGAGGTTTACAAGAATGGTCCTGGGGATGATTGGGTTAATGTATGATAACTATTTGATGGTTCTGAGCCAGTACTCACTGGAGTTTAGAATGAGGGGGGATCTCATTGAAACTTAACAAATAATGAAAGGCCTGGATAGAGTGGATGGGGTGAGGATGTTTCCAATAGTGGGAAAGTCTAGGACCAGAGGGTACAGTCCCAGAATAAAAAGGACGTAGCTTGAGAAAGGAAATGAGGAGAAATTTCTTTAGCCAGAGGGTGGAGAATCTGTGGAATTCATTGCCACAGATTGCTATGGAGACTGTATTTTTTAAAGCAGAGATTGACAAGTTCTTAGGTACACAAAAATGCTGGAGAAACTCAGCGGGTGCAGCATCTATGGAGCGAAGGAAATAGGCAAAGTTTCGGGCCGAAACCCTTCTTCAGACACTTAACACTTTGACAAGTTCTTGATTGGAAAGGGTGTCAAGGGTTATGGGAGAAGGCAGGAGAATGGGGTTGAGAGGGAAAGATAGATCTGGCATGATGGCCGAGTAGACACGTTGGCCTAATTCTGCCCTTATTACTTATGAACAACAATTGAGTCAATGGGATCTAAGGGAAGTGAGAAAGATGAATCTAGTGATTTGGGAAGTATCAGACAAACTAAATGAGGTACAAAAAAACATAGAAGGATGCTATTTGACAACAGTAAATAATAATTGTATTCCAGAGGATGGACTTTCTTTGACTGGAGGACCAGAGAAACAGGAAAAATGAGTAAATAAATACAGTGGCTCCATCAGAAGATTGAGAGAATGTTTGAGCAGCCCGAAGTGAAAATCTCCTCGTATACTTTCGAAGGTCAGACTGGCCATAGACTTTAGACAGATTTTTACTGGACCTCTTTCAACTTCCATCAGGAAGGGGTGGAGTAAACGCTGCCTAATTTTGGTGCAAAAAAAATCACAAACTGAGGCTTTTCCAATGCTGAACGGTCACTCCCATAATTACAGCTAAGATCTTGGTGTGAAGATATTCTGTAGTAGACTCTGTTGTAGGAAGTCAAAGTTGGGCAGATAATGCAAGTAACTTTGATAACATTGGGTACCGAAGATCCCTGGGATGGCGGGACTGTCATATGAGGAAAGATTGAAAAGACTAGGCTTGTATTCACTGGAGTTTAGAAGGATGAGGGGGGATCTTATATAAACATATAAAATTATAAAAGGACTGGACAAGCTAGATGCAGGAAAATATTTCCCAATGTTGGGCGAGTCCAGAACCAGGGGCCACAGTCTTAGAATAAAGGGGAGGCCATTTAAGACCGAGGTGAGAAAAAACGTTTTCACCCAGAGAGTTGTGAATTTGTGGAATTCCCTGCCATGGAGGGCAGTGGAGGCCAAATCACTGGATGGATTTAAGAGAGATTAGATAGAGTTCTAGGGGCCGGTGGAATCAAGGGATATGGGGAGAAGGCAGACACGGGTTATTGATTGGGGACGATCAGCCATGATCACAATGAATGGCGGCGCTGGCTCGAAGGGCCGAATGGCCTCCTCCTGCACCTATTTTCTATGTTTCTATGTAAGATAAACGACATTGACCTCATAAACCAATGTATTCAGGAGCACATGAAGAGAACATTAAGAGACTTAGACAGAAGCTGGACGACCAGAAGGAAAAATGGGACCAACTGTTATTAGTGGTGCTAATGAATATCAGGGGAAGCGGCAGGTCTCCAGTGAGGCACTCACTTCATGAGGTAATGACAGGAAGCCCTATGAGAACAGCAGTCCCTATTCTGAATGAAAGGCTGGAGGAGTTGGATATTTGAAACAGATTTGTAAGGTCACTTAAAGGATACGTGGAAGAGCATTGTGGACAAACTGCAGGGATTATTGGCACAAAAAACATCGTCCAATAAAACCAACTTAGAGACAAATAATTTACATGTATGGGACTCAGGGAAACAAGTGATGGTGAGAAATGATTCAAGGGTGAGAGTTTCTGAACCACTGTATGAAGAATTATAGAACATTGTGGACAAAGCTAGCAGCATTTTATTGCTGTATAATAGACTATAGACAATAGGTGCAGGAGCAGGCCATTTGGCCCTTCGAGCCAGCACCACCATTCAATGTGATCATGGCTGATCATCCCCAATCAGTACCCCGTTCCTGCCTTCTGCCCATATCCCCCGACTCCGCTATTTTTAAGAGCCCTATCTAGCTCTCTCTTGAAAGCATCCAGAGAACCTGCCTCCACCGCCCTCTGAGGCAGAGAATTCCACGGACTGTATCTGTATCTGTAACTTCTAAGGGTGTACATTCTGGGACACATTTATGTCTAGAAATATGGCAGGATCTGACAATAAAAATTATGCATTTTGGATAATGATTTAAAAAAAAATAATGGAAATCTAAGTGTGACTTGCCAACATCTTATGTCAAAGATGGATAGTAAATGATCTATCTGCCTTCCTCCCCCACCAAAGCAATTAATCGTTAACTTATCTGATTCTCTCCATACCATCATAAGGAGAAATGGCTCAACGAACTGGATACAGCTAAACCACATAACCATGCAGGGAGTGCAGCGTAGGTTCACCAGGTTAATTCCCGGGATGGCGGGACTGTCATATGATGGAGCAACTGGGCTTATATTCACTGGAATTTAGAAGGATGAGAGGAGATCTTATTGAAACATATAAGATTATTAAGGGATGGGACACGCTAGAGGCAGGAAACATGTTCCCGATGTTGGGGGAGTCCAGAACCAGGGGAGCACAGTTTAAGAATAAGGGGTAAGCCATTTAGAACAGAGATGAGGAAACACTTTTTCACACAGAGAGTTGTGAGTCTGTGGAATTCCCTGCCTCAGAGGGCGGTGGAGGCCAGTTCTCTGGATACTTTCAAGAGAGAGCTGGATAGGGCTCTTAAAGATAGCAGTCAGGGGATATGGGGAGAAGGCAGGAACGGGGTACTGATTGGGGATGATCAGCCATGATCACATTGAATGGCAGTGCTGGCTCGAAGGGCCTACTCCTGCACCTATTGTCTATTGTCTATTCGGACGAGTCAGGGGAAATGGAAACAAGAGATATAGACGGTGATGTAGAGAGAGATATAGAACAACTGAATGAAGAGCCCTCAAAGTTTCTCGTACATTAAGTAACCCCTGCACTCCCTCTCTCTCCATCCCCTAGTGCTGGTTTAAACCGAAGATAGACACAAAAAAGCTGGAGTAACTCAGCGGCTCAGACAGCATCTCTGGAGAAAAGGACTAATAATATTTTGAACGCGAGACAAGACCGCAGAATACCCAGACCATGACTTGCTTTCACAGCCATTGTGTGTGAGTTTGATCTTAAATTCTTCAGCCAACGATAATCCAAGGATATTAATGGTGAGGAATAGTGTGAATGTAATGCCTTTGCTGTTTAAAGGAGAGGTGATTAGGTACGTTAGTGAAGATGGTCAACGGCCATCATTTACAGATGTGCGCGTTAGACCTCTTGTTAGCCTCAGCATGAAAGTTACCAGAGTAACTCAGCGGGACAGGCAGCATCTCCGGAGAGAAGGAATGGGATGACGTTTTGGGTCGGGACACTACTTCAGACTAGTCGGGGAAAGGGAAATGAGAAATAAAGACAGTGATGTAGAGAGATATAGAACAAATGAATGAAAGATATGCAAAAAAGTAACGATTGTAAAAGAAACCGGACGTTTGGTAAGTGAGAAAGGGAACCTGGTGTGACGTGGGTGGGGGAGGGATAGAGAGAGAGGGAGTGCAGGGGTTACTTAATGTTAGAGAAAGTTAGAGGGCTCTTCATTCAGTTGTTCTATATCTCTCTACATCACCGTCTATATCTCTCGTTTCCGTTTTCCCTGACTCCAAGTCTGAATACACAATAGACAATAGGTGCAGGAGTAGGCCATACGACCCTTCAAGCCAGCACCACCATTCAATGTGATCATGGCTGATCATCCACAATCAGTACCCCGTTCCTGCCTTCTCCCCATTTCCCCTGACTCCACTATCTTTAAGAGCCCTATCTTGCTCTCTCTTGAAAGTTTCCAGAGTACCGGTCTCCACCGCCCTCTGAGGCAGAGAATTCCACAGACTCACAACTCTGTGTGAAAAAGTGTTTCCTCATCTCCGTTCTAAATGGCTTACCCTTTATTCTTAAACTGTGGCCCCTGGTTCTGGAATCCCCCAACATCAGGAACATGTTTCCTGCCTCTAGCATGTCCAAACCCTTAATAATCTTATATGTTTCTATAAGATCCCCTCAAATCCTTCTGAATTCCAGAGTATACAAGCCCGGCCGCTCCATTCTCTCAGCATATGACAGTCCCGCCATCCCGGGAATTAACCTTGTGAACCTACGCTGCACTCCCTCAATAGCAAGAATGTCCTTCCTCAAATTAGGGGACCAAAACTGCACACAATACTCCAGGTGTGGTCTCCCTAGGGCCCTGTACAACTGCAGAAGGACCTTTTTGCTCCTATACTCAACTTCTCTTGTTATGAAGGCCAACATGCCATTCGCTTTCTTCACTGCCTGCTGTACCTGCATGCTTACTTTCATTGACTGATGAGCAAGGACCCCCCAGATCCCGTTGTACTGCCCCTTTTCCCAACTTGACACCATTTAGATAATAATCTGCCTTCCTGTTTTTGCTACCAAAGTGGATAACCTCACATTTATTCACAACTGCATCAGTCATGCATCTGCCCACTCCCCCAACCTGTCCAAGTCACCCTGCATTCCCATAGCAACCTCCTCACAGTTCACACTGCCATCCAGCTTTGTGTCATTTGCAAATTTGCAAATGTTACATTTAATCCCTTCACCTAAATCATTAATGTATATTGTAAATAGCTGCGGTCCCAGCACCGAGCCTTGCGGTACCCCACTAGTCACTGCCTGCCATTCTGAAAAGGACCTGTTAATCCCTACTCTTTGTTTCCTGTCTGCCAACCAATGTTCTATCCATGTCAGCACTCTACTCCCAATACCATGTGCTCTAATTTTGCCCACTAATCTCTTATGTGGGACCTTATCAAATGCTTTCTGAAAGTCCAAGTACACTACATCCTCATCCATTTTCCTAGTTACATCCTCAGAAAATTCCAGCAGATTAGTCAAATATGATTTCCCCTTCGTAAATCCATGCTGACTCAGACCGATCCTGTTACTCCTATCCAAATGTGCCGCAATTTCATCTTTTATGATGCATATTCCCCACCACCGATGTCAGGCTAACTGGTCGAAATTCTCTGTTTTCTCTCTCCCACCTTTCTTAAAAAGTGGGATAACATTAGCTACCCTCCAATCCACAGGAATTGATCCTGAATCTATAGAACATTGGAAAATGATCACCAATGCATCCACAATTTCTAGATCCACTTCCTTAAGTACCTGGGATGCAGACCATCAGGCCCTGGGGATTCATCAGCCTTCAGTCCCATCAGTCTATCCAACACCATTTCCTGCCTAATGTAGATTTCCTTCAGTTCCAGGGTCACCCAAGATCCTCTAGTACATCAGGAAGATTGGATCCGTCTTCTCTAAGGAGGACACAAACAAAGGGTCTCGACACGAAACGTCATCCATTCCTTCTCTCCAGAGATGCTGCCTGTCTCGCTGAGTTACTCCAGCTTTTTGTGTCTATCTTCAGTTCAAACCAGCATCCGTAGTTCCTTCCTACACATGAAAGTTTCCAGGTCTGGCTACGTGTGGGAAAGTGGGAATTTGCAATAGAACTGAACACGTTCTGGCCATAAGGGTGAATGTAGGGACATTGGAGCAGGTGAAGATGGTTCAGTGTAGGACAATGCCCTGAGGGGCTCCTCAAGCAATCCCTGATGCTGGAAATAATCAATATCAAATATGATAGCCAGCAAGGTATACCTTCATTCAGTATAATGCTTGTTACTGCTAATTCCCATTGTTTTCAATTTTACCAGAGTGTGATCTTGAAATTGAGGGCAGATCACACTTGTCCCCATCTATGGCACGTTGCTCCTTTATCTGTTTAAGGGCTGTGTTTGAATTTGAAGGAAAGCAGGGCGGTCACGGTGGCGCAGCGGTAGAGTTGCTGCCTTACAGCGAATACAGCGCCGGAGATCCGGGTTTGATCCTGACTACGGGTGCTGTCTGTACGGAGTTTGTACGTTCTCCCCGTGACCTGCGTGGGTTTTCTCCCAGATCTTCGGTTTCCTTCCACACTCCAAAGACGTGCAGGTTTGTAGGTTAATTGACTTGGTATAAATGTAAAAATTGTCACTAGTGTGTGTAGGATAGTGTTAATGTGCGGGGATCGCTGGTTGGTGGGCCGGGTGGGCCGAAGGGCCTGTTTCCGCACTGTATCTCTAAACTAAACTAAACTAATGAATGTCTCCATCTCCAGATGAAGAGAATCACTTTGCGAATGATTGAATGTAAGCTGATGACATTAATTGGTTTTAAATTGGTCCTTTTTACCAAACTGGACATGCCCGGGCAATAATTCATCTGTTGCGATTTATATGATTCCTGCTTGGCTGGAGACACAGCTAGTTGTGGATCATAAAAGCACTGTGACCTGGAGGTTATTGTGATCCCTAGATGTTGCTGTATCCTATGTACTCAGCTGTTTCTTGACAAAGCTTGAAGTTAATTCATGCCATTGACTCTACCTGCCATGCTGGGGTTCTCAGAAGGAAGGTAAAATGGATCACCGTAGCACCTCTGACTTAAGATTTTTCCGTATCCAAGTTCACACCTTTGTATTCACATGCTGAGCTCAGTCATCAAAATGCATGATTTGTCCAACGGGTTGAGTTCCCTGCAATTTTCTGTCCATTCACTTTAAAATGTTGATATGCTGACCTCTGTATAAGTCCAATGTGGACATCTCTCTCCTCTTAAATGTACCTTCCAGTATTCCTGCCTTTGTTGTGCCGTCTTGTTAAATTACAACTGGGATCTGACTTTGGATCTGAAGTGAAACCATTTCAAGCAGATTGGAAGAGACTTTATTTGAAATTTAAATCACAGAAACATCACACACAGGTATATGGGAAAGGAGCCGAAACCTCTGCCTAAAATGGGACCTCATCTTGGAATCAAATGCTCCCTCCATGAATTTTAAATCAGATGTTAGGCAACTAATTTTATGATGGCTCATGAAGGATCTATGCTGAGACTTGTTTGCGATATATAAATAAATGACATAAATGTAGACGGATTGATTCATAAGTTTGCAGATGGCACCATATTTGGTGGAGTTGCTGCCAATGTACAATAAGATATAGATCAGCTACAGAAAGGGGTGGAGAAATAACAGATGCAGTTTGATCTGAGCAAATGAGAAGTGTTGCAGAGTCCCTCCATGACGACTGAAGCGCCCCATCTACATTAGTCCCACCTGCCCAACTTTGGCCCAAATCCCTCTAAAACTATGCTATCCATGTACCTGTCCAAATGTGTTTTTTTAATTTGCTAACTCAGGCCCTTGTCAATCTACATGCATGTACATCTTATTGCTTTGAATACTCTCCAGTAACCTTCCAATCACAGTTGGTAGACTCACGGGCATTTAGTTCCTATCCCTTTCCTTGCTGCCCTTCTGAGGCACAACATTTGCCACCTTGCAGTCCTTCGACACCTCACCTGTATTAAATTATGACTCCTCTCTCAGGCCCTACAATTCCTTCCCTAGTTTAGTGACCCAGAGGACTAATCTAGATGTACAGCGCGGAGACAGGCCCTTCGGCCCAACGAATCCACGATCACCGGTACACTAGTTCTATCCTACATCCTAGGGACAATTTGTGGAGGCTAATTAACCTACAAACCTGTACATCTTTTGCGGTCACAGGGAGAACGTACAAACGCCATAAATACAGCACCCATTTAGGCATTTAATTCGCAGGCCTCTATCCATAACTATCTTAAAGCAAATACAACAGTGGTCGCTGGTCCCAAAAGGCTCATCCACGAACACTTCAGCCGTTTGCCCTTCCCTGTTTCCGAAGATTAAATCTAGCATTGCCCTCTCCCGAGTAGGGCCCTCTACATTTTGACTGAGCAAACTTTCCAAACACATTTGACAAATTCTGGAAGATGTGACTAGTGGTGGGATCACGTTGGAGGTGGCAATATCCCGTTGGCCTTCATAGCAAGACCATTTATTATCTCAATGGTGGCCGATTAGGAAATGGGGAGATGCAGCGAGACCTGGGTGTCATGGTACACCAGTCATTGAAAGTAGGCATGCAGGTGCAGCAGGCAGTGAAGAAAGCGAATGGTATGTTAGCTTTCATAGCAAAAGGATTTGAGTATAGGAGCAGGGAGGTTCTACTGCAGTTGTACAGGGTCTTGGTGAGACCACACCTGGAGTATTGTGTACAGTTTTGGTCACCAAATCTGAGGAAGGACATTATAGCCATAGAGGGAGTGCAGAGAAGGTTCACCAGACTGATTCCTGGGATGTCAGGACTTTCATATGAAGACTGGATATACTTGGCTTGTACTCGCTAGAATTTAGGAGATTGAGAGGGGATCTTATAGAAACGTACAAAATTCTTATGGGGTTGGATAGGCTAGATGCAGGAAGATTGTTCCCGATGTTGGGGAAGTCCAGGACAAGGGGTCACAGCTTAAGTATAAGGGGGAAATCCTTTAAGACCGAGATGAGGAAAAACTTTTTCACACAGAGAGTGGTGAATCTGTGGAACTCTCTGCCACAGAGGGAAGTTGAGGCCAGTTCATTGACTATATTTAAGAGGGAGTTAGATGTGGCCCTTGTGGCTAAAGGGATCAGGGGGTATGGAGAGAAGGCAGGTACGGGATACTGAGTTGGATGATCAGCCATGATCATATTGAATGGCGGTGCAGGCTCGAAGGGCCGAATGGCCTACTCCTGCACCTATTTTCTATGTATCTATGTATCTAAGAGGAGTTGTGTATAGGAGCAAAGAGTTCCTTCTGCAGTTGCACAGGGCCCTGGTGAGATCACATCTGGAATATTGTGTGCAGTTTTGGTCCCCAAATTTGAGGAAGGACATTCTTGCTATTGAGAGAGAGCAGCGTAGGTTCATGAGGTTAATTCCCAGGATGGCAGGACTGTCATATGCTGAAAGAATGGAGCAACTGAGCTTGTATACACTCAAATTTAGGATGAGATGGGACACTATTGAAACTTATCAGATTATTAAGGGATTGGACACGCTAGAGGCAGGAAACATGTTCCCGATGTTGGGGGAGTCCAGAACCAGGGGCCACAGTTTAAGAATAAGGAGTAAGCCATTTAGAACGGAGATGAGGAAACACTTTTTCTCACAGAGAGTTGTGAGTCTGTGGAATTCTCTGCTTCAGAGGGCAGTGGAGGCAGGTTCTCTGGATGCTTTCAAGAGAGAGCTAGATAGGGTTCTTAAAAATAGCGGTCAGGGGATATGGGGAGAAGGCAGGAACGGGGTACTGATTGGGGATGATCAGCCATGATCACATTGAATGGCGGTGCTGGCTCGAAGGGCCGAATGGCCTATTCCTGCACCTATTGTCTATTTATTTATTTGCCTCTGTACTCCACAATTTGAGATTTACACAATAAAAAATCACATGTGGTTAGAGTGCACATTGTTAGATTTCAATAAAGGCTATTTTTATACATTTTGGTTTCACCATGTAGAAATTACAGCAGTGTTTATACATAGTCCTCCATTTTCAGGGCACCATAATGTTTGGGACACAGCAATGTCATGTAAATGAAAGTGGTCATGTTTAGTATTTTGTTGCATATCCTTTGCATGCAATGACTGCTTGAAGTCTGCGATTCATGGACATCACCAGTTGCTGGGTGTCTTCTCTGGTGATGCTCTGCCAGGCCTGTATTGCAGCCATCTTTAGCTTATGCTTGTTTTGGGGGCTAGTCCCCTTCAGATTTCTGGGGTAGACAAAAATGCTGGAGAAACTCAGCGGGTGAGGCAGCATCTATGGAGCGAAGGAATAGGTGACATTTCAGGTCAAAACCCTTCTTCAGATGTTTCGACCCGAAACGTTGCCTATTTCCTTCACTCCATTGGTGCTGCCTCACCCGCCGAGTTTCACCAGCATTTTTGTCTACCTTCGATTTTCCAGCATCTGCAGTTCCTTCTTAAACCCTTCAGATTTCTCTTCAGCATATAAAAGGCATGCTCAATTGGGTTCAGATCGGGTGATTGACTTGGCCACTCAAGAATTGACCATTTTTTAGCTTTGAAAAACTCCTTTGTTGATTTAGCAGTATGTTTGGGATCATTGGGTTTAAGAAGGAACTGCAGATGCTGGAAAATCGAAGGTAGACAAAAATGCTGGAGAAACTCAGCGGGTGAAGAAGGGTTTCAGCCCGAAACGTTGCCTATTTCCTTCGCTCCATAAATGCTGCCTCACTCGCTGAGTTTCTCCAGCACTTTTGTCTACCTGTTTGGGATCATTGTCTTGCTGTAGAATGAACCGCTGGCCAATGAGTTTTGAAGCATCTGTTTGAACTTGAGCAGATAGGATGTGTCTATACACTTCAGAATTCATTATGCTACTACCATCAGAAGTTGTATCATCAATGAAGATAAGTGAGCCAGTACCTTCAGCAGCCATACATGCCCAGGCCATAACACCCCCACCACCGTGTTTCACAGATGAGGTGGTATGCTTTGGATCTTGGGCAGTTCCTTCTCTCCTCCATACTTTGCTCTTGCCATCACTCTGATATAAGTTCATCTTTGTCTCATCTGTCCATAAGACCTTTTTCCAGAACTGTGGTTGCTCTTTTAAGTACTTCTTGGCAAACTGTAACCTGGCCATCCTATTTTTGCAGCTAACCAGTGGTTTGCATCTTCCAGTGTAGCCTCTGTATTTCTGTTCATGAAGTCTTCTGCGGACAGTGGTCATTGACAAATCCACACCCGACTCCTGAAGAGTGTTTCTGATCTGTCGGACAGGTGTTTGTGGATTTTTCTTTATTATAGAGAGAATTCTTCTGTCATCAGCTGTGGAGGTCTTCCTTGGCCTGCCAGTCCCTTTGCGATCAGTAAGCTCACCAGTGCTCTCTTTCTTCTTAATTATGTTCCAAACAGTTGATTTTGGTAAGCCTAAGGTTTGGCTGATGTCTCTAACAGTTTTATTCTTGTTTCAGTCTCACAATGGCTTCTTTGACTTTCATTGGCACAACTTTGGTCCTCATGTTGATAAACAGCAATAAAAGTTTCCAAAGGTGATGGAAAGACTGGAGGAAAGACTAGGTGCTGAGAGCTCTCTTATACCTGCATTAAGGAGGCATTTAAACACACCTGAGCAATTACAAACACCTGTGAAGACATGTGTCCCAAACATTATGGTGCCCTGAAATGAGGGGACTATGTATAAACACAGCTGTAATTTCTACATGGTGAAACCAAAATGTATAAAAATGGCCTTTAATAAAATCTGACAATGTGCACTTTAACCACATGTGATATTTTCTATACAAGTCTCAAATTGTGGAGTACAGAGGCAAATAAATAAATGATGGGTCTTTGTCCCAAACATTATGGAGGGCAGTGTAAATAGACAAGGGCTGATTAGAGATAGTCAGCACGGTATAGCAAATGTAAAACACATTTGGACAGGTACATGGATAGCATAGTTTTAGAGGGATTTGGGCCAAAGTTGGGCAGGTGGGACTAATGTAGATGGGGCGCTTCAGTTGTCATGGAGGGACTCTGCAACACTTCTCATTTGCTCAGATCAAACTGCATCTGCTATTTCTCCACCCCTTTCTGTAGCTGATCTATATCTTATTGTACATTGGCAGCAACTCCACCAAATATGGTGCCATATGCAAACTTATGAATCAATCCGTCTACATTTATGTCATTTATTTATATATCGCAAACAAGTCTCAGCATAGATCCTTCATGATCCATCATAAAATTAGTTGCCTAACATCTGATTTAAAATTCATGGAGGGAGCATTTGATTCCAAGATGAGGTCCCATTTTAGGCAGAGGTTTAGGCTCCTTTCCCATATACCTGTGTGTGATGTTTCTGTGATTTAAATTTCAAATAAAGTCTCTTCCAATCTGCTTGAAATGGTTTCACTTCAGATCCAAAGTCAGATCCCAGTTGTAATTTAACAAGACGGCACAACAAAGGCAGGAATACTGGAAGGTACATTTAAGAGGAGAGAGATGTCCACATTAGACTTATACAGAGGTCAGCATATCAACATTTTAAAGTGAATGGACAGAAAATTGCAGGGAACTCAACCCGTTGGACAAATCATGCATTTTGATGACTGAGCTCAGCATGTGAATACAAAGGTGTGAACTTGGATACGGAAAAATCTTCAGTCAGAGGTGCTACGGTGATCCATTTTACCTTCCTTCTGAGAACCCCAGCATGGCAGGTAGAGTCAATGGCATGAATTAACTTCAAGCTTTGTCAAGAAACAGCTGAATACATAGGATACAGCAACATCTAGGGATCACAATAACCTCCAGGTCACAGTGCTTTTATGATCCACAACTAGCTGCGTCTCCAGCCAAGCAGGAATCATATAAATCGCAACAGATGAATTATTGCCCGGGCATGTCCAGTTTGGTAAAAAGGACCAATTTAAAACCAATTAATGTCATCAGCTTACATTCAATCATTCATCAAAGTGATTATCTTCATCCATTAGTTTAGTTTAGTTTAGAGATACAGTGCGGAAACAGGCCCTTCGGCCCACCGGGTCCGCACCGACCAGTGATCCCCGCACATTAACACTATCCTACACACACTAGGGACAAGTTTTACATTTACCAAGCCATTTAACCTACAAACCTGTACGTCTTTGGAGTGTGGGAGGAAATCGAAGATCTGGGAAAAAACCCACGCAGGTCACGGGGAGAACGTACAAACTCCGTACAGACAGCACCCGTAGTCGGGATCGAACCCGGATCTCCGGCGCTGTATTCGCTGTAAGGCAGCAACTCTACCGCTGCGCCACCGTAACCGCCCAGCTTTCCTTCCAATTCAGACACAGCCCTTAAACAGATAAAGGAGCAACGTGCCATAGATGGGGACAAGTGTGATCTGCCCTCAATTTCAAGATCACACTCTGGTAAAATTGAAAACAATGGGAATGAGCAGTAAAAAGCATTATACTGGTTGAAGGTATACCTTGCTGGCTATCATATTTGATATCGATTATTTCCAGCATCAGGGATTGCTTGAGGAGCCCCTCAGGGCATTGTCCTACACTGAACCAACTTCACCTGCTCCAGTGTCCCTACATTCACATTGCTAATTCCCACTTGGGATGAAACCGTCCTTTCCCACGCTTAGCCAGACCCGGAAACTTTCATGTGTAGGAAGGAACTATGGATGCTGGTTTAAACCGAGGATAGACACAAAAAGCTGGAGTAACTCAGCGGGACAGGCAGCATCTCTGGAGAGAAGGAATGGATGACGTTTCGTGTCGAGACCCTTCTTCAGACTAGTCAGGGGAAACGGAAACGAGAGATATAGACAGTAATGTAGAGAGATATATAGAACAACTGAATGAAGAGCCCTCTAACTTTCTCTAACATTAAGTAACCCCTGCACTCCCTCTCTCTCTATCCCTCCCCCACCCACGTCACACCAGGTTCCCTTTCTCACTTACCAAACGGCCGGTTTCTTTTACAATCGTTACTTTTTTGCATATCTTTCATTCATTTGTTCTATATCTCTCTAGATCACTGTCTTTATTTCTCATTTCCCTTTCCCCGACTAGTCTGAAGAAGTGTCCCAACTCAAAACGTCATCCCATTCCTTCTCTCCGGAGATGCTGCCTGTCCCGCTGAGTTACTCTGGTAACTTTCATGCTGAGGCTAACAAGAGGTCTAACGCGCACATCTGTAAATGATGGCCGTTGACCATCTTCACTAACGTACCTAATCACCTCTCCTTTAAACAGCAAAGGCATTACATTCACACTATTCCTCACCATTAATATCCTTGGATTATCGTTGGCTGAAAAATTTAAGATCAAACACAAACACAATGGCTGTGAAAGCAAGTCATGGTCTGGGTATTCTGCGGTCTTGTCTCACGTTCAAAATATTATTATTAAAAAAGTCCTTCTCTCCAGAGATGCTGTCTGACCCGCTGAGTTACTCCAGCTTTTTGAGTCTATCTTCGGTTTAAACCGGCATCTGTTCTTCCTTCCTACACATTCAAAGTATCAATGCCTTTTTGTCCCCTTAGATGCAGCAAAATTCTCCATTTGTCGGGATACGTGCAGCAACAACAATATTCAAAAACTCTACTCGAAGCAGCCTGTTTCCATTAACACATCCTGCATCCCACCAGGGACATCAAACATCTGCTCCCTCACTGAAGGAGGAATGTAGCTGTAGTGCGCAATCCATAAGGGCCAGAGCATCAAAGTGCCAAGGTTTTACTGCAGTGGCTTCTGAAGCCCTTCAATTCTACCACCTGAAAGGGCAAGTGTAGGAAGTATTGTGGAATGCTGTCAAGTATTTGAGCACACAACGTTCAGGTTCGGAAATATATTGCTGTTCCTTCGTCATCACTGATCAAATTCCTTGAACTCCCCTGCTCACTGGCAAATGGAAGGGCAGAAGTACTTCAAGAAGGTGGCACAACATCAACTTTTCAAGGCCATTAGGACGGATAACAAGTCTTGGCCTTATGGGCCTGTCACACTGTACGAGGTAATTCAAGAGCTCTCCCGAGTTTAAAAAAAAATCAAACTTGTGGAAAAAACGTAGAATGTACGTAGCGGGTACGTCGGAGCTCTGGACGTCTCTTAGCGGCTCGTAATGCTAACGGCAGGTACTCGGGAAACGCGGTAAGCTCGGGAAGACTCGTGAAGATTTTTCAACATGTTGAAAAATGTCCACGGGAGCCCTGAGTACCTGCAAGAGGCTATTGCCGTAATTCTCCGAGTTCGAATCGGGGGAAACTCAGGAAAACTCTTGAATTACCTCGTACAGTGGGTCAGGCCCATAACCAGTGACCCCAACGAACTGCGAATGATTAACATAGAAATGCTGCAATACAAATTCATAAAACAATTGATGAAGTGGTTCAAGGATTTCAAAGCTTGGAGCTACTTACCAGGTGGTCTGACAATAATCAGTGGGTTATCTGGAGAAATGGAAACATTATTATTAAAAAAGCAAGTAACAATTTGATTAACCCTCATTAATGAAGCAAGGGTAAAGCATTGCTTTAACAAGCAACTCCGACATGAACATTTTTTTTTAACATAATATTTACATCCGACATTTTCTTGTTCTACCAACACATCCCTTGATTGCCCAATGCAGAGAAATCCTTTGATCTCAGTCTTCCACATTGAGTTCCATTGACTTATAACACACGTTTCCATCCCGCAGAGTGTAAAAAGCATCTTATTTTCATTCTGAATGGTTCACGCCCTATCCCGGGACAAGGATATCACTTTTTCACTCTGCAGTATCTCAATATCCATCTTGTCAAAGCCTCCAGAGATCATCCTTCACTTTCATCTCAGGACTCAGCCAAGTCAACCTATGCTCTACTTCAACAAAGATGTAGGAAATTGCCCAGAAATTATGTGATCAATGCCAAGTCTCATAGCAGCTACATGAGTCTGCTAAGTCCAAAGATGGCGTGATAATTTGTAGAATTTTAAGAATATAATAACAGGGTGATATCAGCAATTCTGCTAATGAGTTTAGTGATTTAATTTAGTTTAGTTTAGAGAAACAGCGGGGAAACAGGCCCTTTGGCCCACCGAGTTCGTGATCAGCGCATGTCAACACTATCCTGCACACACTAGGGACAAATTTACATTTATGGAAAGCTAATTAACCTGCAAACCTGTACGTCTTTGGAGTGTGGGAGGAAACCAAAGATCTCGGCGGTCACGGTGATGCAGCGGTAGAGTTGCTGCCTTACAGCGAATGCAGCGCAAGAGACCCGGGTTCCATCCCGACTACGGGTGCTTGTCTGTACAGAGTTTGTACGTCCTCCCCTTGACCACGTGGGTTTTCTCCAAGATCTTCGGTTTCCTCCCACACACCAAAGACGTGCAGGTTTGTAGGTTAATTGGCTTGGTAAATGTAAAAATGGTCCCCAGTGGGTGTAGGATAGTGTCAATGTGCAGGTATCGCTGGTCGGCGCGGACCCGATGGGCCGAAGGGCCTGTTTCCGCGCTGTATCTCTGAAGTCAACTAAAAAAAACCTTGGAGAAAACCCACGCTGTCACGGGGAGAACATACAAACTCCATACAGACAGCACCCGGGGTCGGGATCGAACACGGGTCTCCGGCATTGAAAGCGTTGTAAGGCAGCAACTCTACCGCTGTGCCATCGTGCCGCCTGCAATGTAATAATGAAACCAAGAAAGATAGCTAGATTCAGGATTTGGCCGCTGAGAAGGTAAAGCTCAGTGTAGTTTAGAGATACAGCGCGGAAACGTCCCTTTGGCCCACCGAGTCAGCGACCACCATTGATCACATGTTCAAACCAGTTCTATGTTATCTCATTTTCACATCCATTCCCTACACACTTGGAGCAATTTACTGAGGCCAATTAATCGATAAACCCACACGTCATTTGGAAGTGGGAAGAGACCGGCGCACCCGGTGGAAATCCACGTGGCTCAAGGGCTAAAGTGCAAACTCCACACATATAGGGCCCCAGGTCAGGATCGCCCCAGGGTCTCTGCTGCCTCCAAAGAGATCTGCTCAGAGAGGAAGCCCAACATTGCTAGACTGATGCTGCAGCAATGAGTACAAGGTGTACCAAATTTAAAAAGGGGGTCGTGGCTAAATCTGAATTTTCTGTATCCAGTCAGTGGTTGCGGCAATAGAGTGAGAGATAGAATTAGAGACGGACAAATTTCGGGCTTCATGCTCATAAGTCAGTTATAGGAGGAGAATTTAGCGTACATAATCATGTACGAAGCTCAACTTCAACTTGACAGAAGGAGCAGATGGCAGATATCCACAACACAGACGAGGGGTGGGGGTGGCCAGAGGAAGCAATGTATAGACGCCAAGCTTCGTTTTATTGGGCCAAGTGTTCAGTTGTAGACTTCACGGGGACACGGGCACAGAGGCAGAGTTGCTGCCTTACAGCGCCAGAGATCTGGGTTCGATCCTAACTACAGGTGCGGTCTGTATGGAGTTTGTACGTTCTCCCCGTGACCGCGTGGTTTTTCTCCGGGTGCTCCGGTTTCCTCCCACATTCCAACGATTATACAGATTTGTAGATCGATTGGCTTTGGTAAAAATGATAACTTGTCCCTAGTGTATAGGATAGAGCAAGTGCATTGAGCGGACTCGGTGGGCCGAATGGCCTGTTTCGGCGGTGTAAAGGGCCTGTCCCACTTGGGCATCAATTGTGCGTCATTTACGCGACATAATTTACGTAATGCGTGCATGGTGCACATTACGCGCTCATGGTACATGGTGACGTAGGCAGTGACGCGCGTGGCGCCCCAGGATTTTGGGATGTACAAAATCTGCACGCGCCATCTGCGTGACGCGCAAATGACGCCCAAGTTGGGACAGCCCCTTAACTCTCAACTAAATTCATCTTCGCCATCCAATCTTCCTTCGTGACCACCTCGACAAAATAATTCAGGCCAAGAGTCACTTTATTTTGGACCTATATTTTGCATTGGCTAAAATGGAAAGAATGGCAGGGTCATTTCTTTGTACCACATGTGTTATTTTTGGGGTTCTTGCTATAATCTGCAAAGTACATGGCTTGTTTCATTAATACGAATGAATACATTTAAGATAATGAAATCGATTTCAAAATTTGATTTGAACAGTTTTTAGCTGGTGAGTCTATTACAATAACTGAATGGTAATTGCCATACATTACCTGATTCTGTAATGTAAGACAAGGTTTCACTAAAGGGACCATAACCAAATGGATTTTTTGCTTGAATTTTAAAATAATATCTGAAAAAAAAGAGCAAATATTAACAATTATTTAGCCTATATAGCTGGACTACGTTTTAAATCAGTTAGATTAAAATACAGCACATTGTACACAAAAAGCCCCAACTCGGATTTTAATGTGGAGCAGTAGGTAGAAGTTAAAAGAGTGTTCATTTTCCAGGGTACACAAAAATGCTGGAGAAACTCAGCGGATGCAGCAGCATCTATGGAGCGAAGGAAATGGGCAACATTTCGGGCCGAAACCCTTCTTCAGACTGATAGGGGGTGGGGAGAAGAAAGGAAAAAAGGAAAAAGATGGAGGAGGAGCCCGAGGGCTGGGGGAGGGGAGGAGACAACCAGAGGGCTGATGAAGGGGAGGGGACAGCAAGGGCTAGCAGAATTGGGAGAATTCAATGTTCAAACCCCCAGGATGTAGACTGCCCAAGCGGAATATGAGGTGCATTTCCTCCGATTTACGGTGTTGATTCATTTTCCAGAATGGGTCAGCAGCAACAGGCAAAATGAAAATCAGTACACTCTCAGAAAACGTTCTCTGAGCAAAAACAAATTTCCTTTTGTCTGTTTCTGATATCTTTCTCCCTTTTCTTGATCTCCCTGTCTCCATCACAGGGAACAGATCATCAACTGACATCCACTCCTATAGGGCCCGTCCCACTTTCCCGAGTTAATAATGAATTTTCCCGAGTTATTCACGAATTCTCCCGAGTTTTCTCCTCGATTTAAACTCGCAGAATGTTCGTAACAGGTCCGTAGGAGGCCGTAGGACAATAGACAATAGGTGCAGGAGTAGGCCATTCGGCCCTTCGAGCCAGCACCGCCATTCAATGTGATCATGGCTGATCATCCCCAATCAGTACCCCGTTCCTGCCTTCTCCCCATATTCCCTGACTCTGTTATTTTTAAGAGCCCTATCTAGCTCTCTCTTGAAAGTATCCAGAGAACCTGCCTCCAACGCCCTCTGTGGCAGAGAATTCCACAGACTCACCACTCTCTGTGAAAAAAAGTGTTTCCTCGTCTCCGTTCTAAATGGCTTACTCCTTATTCTTAAACTGTGGCCCCTGGTTCTGGACTCCCCCAAGAGTCCGTAGGTATATCGTAGCGGCTCAATATGCCAGCCGTAGGTACTTGGGGCATCCTCCCGACTATTTTTTTACTCGTGGACATTTTTGATCAGGCTGGAAAAAACGTCCCGACTTACCTGATGCCCCGAGTACCTACGGCTGGCATAACGAGCGGCTACGATATATCCACGGACTCCTACGGCCTCCTACGGACCTGTTACGAACATTCTGCGAGTTTGAATCAAGGGGAAAACTCGGGAGAATTCGTGAATAACTCGGGAAAGTGGTACAGGCCCTTAACCCACCGACTCCCACAGTTATCCGGACTACATCTCCTCCCACCGTCCCAGACGCCATCCCCAATTTCTCATCTCCATCGTCTCTGCTCCCAAGATGAGGCTTTCCACTCTGGGGCACCCGAGGTGTTCCCTTCCTTTAGTAAATGTGATTTCCCCTCCGAATGTTGTTCATGGGTCTCTCATCCACATCTCCTCTGTGCCCCATGGTTCAACTCTCGCTCCCCCTCCCCCCAGACCCACTCCCCCCCCGCATGGAACAAGGATTGAGTTGCATTGGTCCTTTCTTTTCACCCCACCCACTTCCAACACATCATTCTCTGACATTGCCGCCACCTTCATCGAGACCCTACCACCAACACCATCTTCCCATCCCCGCCCCTTACTGTTTTCCGCAGAGACTGCTACCTCTGCAACTCATCCCTTCCCCCAAACCCCGTCCCCTCTCTATGTACTCGCCCTTGCAACCTCTGTCCCTACACCTCCTCCTCATGTCCATCCAGGTGCCCCCGCAGCTCTGCCAGGTGAGATAGAGGTTCACACGCATCTCCTCTAACCTCATCTACTGTATTCGGTGATCTCAATGTGGCTTCCTTTACATCAGCAAAACCAAGCGTAGACTGGGCGATTGTTTCCCCGAACACTTGCACTCGGCCTGCCAACACCGGCTGGATCTCCAGTTTTCTACCAATTTGAGCTTAGCCTGGTTTAGTTTAGAGATACAGTGTGGAAACAGACCCTTCGATTCCACGCCCACCTGCAACCCCCGTACACTATCACTAGCCTACACACACTAGGGACAATTTACAATTTTACCAGACAATTAGCCTACAAACCTGTACATCTGTGGCAGGAAACCGGAGAAAACTCACGCAGGTAACGGGGTGAACATGCAAACTCTGTACAGACAGCACCCATAGTCAGGATTGAACCCAAGTCTCTGGCGTTTTAAGGCTACCGCTGTGCCCCATGCCACCCTTCAGCACACTGTGTCTTTCTTTGTAAATCAGCATCTGCAGTTCCTCGTGTCTACATTTTACCAAAAGTTCTTGTTACAGCCCAGTTCTTCTTAAGGAACAGATAGGCTGCTAAGATTGGATTAGATTTTATTCCTTGTCATTTGAACCTCAAAGAGGCTCAAACGAAACTCCGTTTCCACAGCCATACAAACAAAACAATTCCTACACGACACACAAACAATTCAATTTACAGAAAACATCCATCACAGTGAATCTCCTCCTCACTGTGATGGAAGGCAAAGTCTTTTCTCTCCCCTGCACCATTTTTCTCCCGATGTTGAAGCCCCAGGCGGGCAATGTTAAGTCCCACGGCCGTTGAGGCCGCGCCGGGCGGTGTACGGCCTCGCTCCGGGCCCAAAAGTCACAAAGTTGGAGCCCCCGGCGGGCGCTGGAATGTCCCGCGGCCATTAAAGCCGCGCCGGGCGATTTACGGCCCCGCTCCGGGTCGTTCCAACCCCGCGACACGGGCGGGAGAAGTTGCGTTGCGGGAGCTCTGGAAAGCGGTCTCTTTCCCCTGCAAGACATGTCCCTGCACCTCCTCCTTCAAATCCATTCAGGGACCCCAGCAGCTAAATATTTAGTTGCGTAAAAGCTTGTGAAAAACGATTTCTTAGATAGGTGACAACCTATAGCTGAGGGAAGGGATTGACTGACAGCGAATGTGATAGGAAGGAAAATAATCATATTGGGAACTTTAATTATGAAATTATCATCCAGAAACGCGCGCATCTATTGTTCCACATGAATAATAAGAGTAAGAGAATGTATTTCTGAAGACTAATTAAACTTGTTCATGGGGCTTGAAGGATCCATCCCAGGATATTGAAAGAGGGGATGGCAGGAGCCTTGATGAAGATCTTTGGATCTTCTTGTGTCCTGCAGTTCTGTTCTCGCTCTCCCTCTGCCCAGATGGAACAAGGATAGAGTTCCAATAGGTCTTACCCATATCTCCAACTCCCCCATATCTCACACTTCATTCTTGGACTTTTCCGCTACCTTCACTGTGATTCCACCAGTCACATAATTCCCTTTCCCGCCCTTTTCCACCTTCTGCAGAGAACGCTTCCCTCCGCAACTCTTTGGTTCGCTCATCCATTCCCACCTCCCCGGGTACTTTCCCCTGCAAGACATGTCCCTGCGCCTCCTCCTTCAAATCCATTCAGGGACCCCAGCAGTCTTACCAGGTGAGACAGAGGTTCATGTGCACCTCCTCTTACCTCATCTACTGCATTCAGTGCTCTCGATGTGGCCTCCTGTACATAGGAGGGACAAAGCGTAGATTAGACAACCGTTTCGTCAAACACTTGAGCTGGGTCTGCCAAGGACTGCTGGATTTCCCGGTTGCTAACCATTTTAACTCATCTTCCCACTCTGACCTTTCTGTCCTGGGCCTCATCCATTGCTAAAGTGAGGCCACATGGTAAGACTGCTGGTGGCCCTGAATGGATTCATTCTCAAATTTTAGGTAACAACTCCCCCACCACCACCTCTTTAGCCTCCTCTCTTCCCTGTACAGCACCTGGATGTGTACCCTTTTCTCCGTTTCCCGTTCCACCTAATTTCTTCCTCTGACTTTAAATTTCTCGTTTCTTCTATTCCTATCTCCTCATCTCACACGTTTTGTATTTTCATCTTTAGCCTTGGTCCAACGGTCTGCCAATCAAAGAAAAGATCTCAACTATACTCCCTATCACTTGCCAGGCTTTGTCTCACCCCCACCTCTCTTCCAGCTTTCTCTCCCCGAATATAATCATTCTGTTTCCCAACCTGAAACATCACCTGTCCATGTTGAGTTTTAGTTTAGTTTAGAGATACAGCGCGGAAACAGGCCCTTCAGCCCACCGGGTCCACACCGACCAGCGATCCCCACACACTAACACTATCCTACACCCACTAGGGACAATGTTTACATTTACCAAGCCAATTAACCTACAAACCTGTACGTCTTTGGAGTGTGGGGGGAAACCGAAGATCTCAGAAAAAACCCACGCAGGTCACGGGGAGAAGGTACAAACTCCGTACAGACAGCACCCGTAGTCGGGATCGAACCTGGGTCTCCGACGCTGCATTCACTGTAAAGCAGCAACTCTACCGCTGCGCCACCGTGACCGCCCTGTTCTCCAGAGATGCTGCCTGACCCACTGAGTTACTCAAGTGTCTTGTTTTTTTTAAACCAGTTTCTGCAATGTCAACACATTTTTAAACCTTGCATCTGCAATGTCAAATGGTGTTTAATTACGAGCATAATTATCACTTAATAACAAGTATTAGGTGTGTAGGAAGGAACTGCAGATGCTGGTTTAAACTGAAGATAGACACAAAAAGCTGGAGTAACTCAGCGGGTCAGACAGCATCCCTGGAGAAAAGGAATAGGAAGAGAAAAAGAATCAGACTACTTCAGTCTGATGAAGGGTCTTGACCCGAAACGTCACCTATTCCTTTTCTCCAGAGATGTTGTCTGACCCGCTGAGTTACTCCAGCTTTTCTGTGTCTCTCTAATAAGTATGAGGTGTTGTGTTTAGCAAAGTTAAATCAGCACAGGACCTTCACAGTTGATGGTAGGTCCGTGGGTGAGTCTTGTGGCGCAGAGAGATCTAGCAATAGGAGTACATCGTTTTCTATGGTGCCGCAGAGAGACAGGGGGGTGATGAAGGCTTTTGGCAAGCTGAGTTACTCCAATAATTTCCGTCTTTTGTTTGTTAGCACAATACTGCCCATGGTCAAGCAGTCTCTGACCCCTCTCACCCTGGCCACAAACTCTTTGAATCACTTCCCTCTGGAAGGCGACTCCGGACTGTCAAAGCTGCCACAGCCAGACATAAAAAACAGTTTTTATCCACGAGTAGTTGCTCTACTCAACAGCCAAAAATCTGTAGCCTCCCTTTGATCTGGTATTTTGTTGGTTCACGTGCTTGATCAATGGTGTTGTATCATTAATGTTTTATTATTATTAATGTTTAGTGTTTTCTGAGTCATTCGTAACTGTCACTGTCTGTCATGTTGTTACTTATGGGCGGAGCACCAAGGCAAATTCCTTGTATGTGAATACTTGGCAATTAAACTTACTTACTTACTTAAAGTTCTTCTTAGCCCCTTATCCTGTCAACAATGGTTCCCCGAACACACTGACCTATGTAGGGAACCTGTTTACTTCCTGCTTGCCAGCAGAAAATGGATTGTTTTTGTTTTTGACATTCACTGAGCTGGTCAATACACTGACAAAAGAGTCACATGATTGCAGTCTACAAATTTACTTATTCGGAGACCAATTTTACTTCCCGGTGAGTAAAGGTGAAATTAACTTGTAAAACGTGATGCTTTATTATCAGGGTCCGTTACCATTAATTATTGAGAGTTGAAAGGAGATGGAATCAGTCGGAACTAGCCTCATCATCCTTGCCTTTGTCCGATCTCACAATAGCCCATAGTCAATCCTGGATCATTTCTTTCATTTTTTTCTTGGACTTTTGAATGTGTTGAGACCTTCAATGGAATTATTCTACAAACAATCCATGCTCTCCACAGATGCTACCTGACCGGCTGAGATACTCCAACATGGTGGTTGAAGCAGATACAATAGTGGCATTTCAGTGTTTGGATAGGCCGATGCATATGCAGGGAATTAAAGGATATGGGATTTTGTGCTTTGCAGATTAGAATTGATGCAGGCAATATGTTCGGCACACACATTGTGAGCTAAAGGGCCTGCTCTTGTGCTGTGCTGTTCTATGGTCTATGTTATAGAGTGATACAGTGTGGAAACAGGCCCTTCGGCCCAATTTGCCCACACCGGCCAACATGTCCCAGCTTCACTAGTCCCACCTGCCCGCGTTTTGTCCTTATCCCTCCAAACCTGTCCTATCCATGTACCTGTCTAACTGGTTCTTAAATGTTGGGATAGTCCCTGCCTCAACTACCTCCTCTGGCAGCTTGTGCCATCTCTAGTATCTCTAAACTAAACTAAACATGTTCGATGTGCAAGTGTCGGTGGGTGAGTTTTTTGGGATCAGCGACCACAGTTTTAGTTTTAGAGATTCTGTTATCTTTAAAATATTTATGGATAAGCACAGGGCTGTTCCATAAGTTAAAAGTTTTGACTTGGGACAAGGCCAACTTTAATGGTATTGGACAAGAACTTGCAAACATTGATTGGGTTCCTGGTCCGAGAACACTGATGCCACTATTAAGAAAGCACATCAGTGCCTCTACTTCCTGAGAAGATTACGGAGAATCGGTTTGTCAAGGAGGACTCTCTCTAACTTCTACAGGTGCACAGTAGAGAGCATGCTGACCGGTTGCATCATGGCTTGGTTCGGCAACTGAACACCCTGGAGAGGAAAAGACTACAAAAAGTAGTAAACACTGCCCAGTCCATCATCGGCTCTGACCTCCCTTCCATCGAGCGGATCTATCGCAGTCGCTGCCTCAAAAAGGCTGGCAGCATCATCAAGGACCCACACCATCCTGGCCACTCACTCATCTCCCTGCTACCTTCAGGTAGAAGGTACAGGAGCCTGAAGACTGCAATGACCAAGTTCAGGAATAGCTACTTCCCCACAGCCATCAGGCTATTAAACTTGGCTCGGACAAAACTCTGAACTTTAATAGACCATTATCTGTTATTTGCACTTTATCAGTTTATTTATTCATGTGTGTATATATTTATATAATGGTATATGGACACACTGATCTGTTCTGTAGTCAATGCCTACTATGTTCTGTTGTGCTGAAGCAAAGCAAGAATTTCATTGTCCTATTAGGGACATGACAATAAACTCACTTAAACTTGAGTAGGTTAGTTTCGGGAAAAGGAACGTCAGGTAAGCGGAGGTAGACAAAAATGCTGGAAATACTCAGCGGGTGCAACAGCATCTATGGAGCAAAGGAAATAGGCAACGTTTCGGGCCGAAACCTTTCTTCAGACTGATGTGAGGGGGGGTGGGGGGGGGTGGGCAGGAAGAAGAAAAGAAGAGGAGCCAGAGGGCTGAGGGAGAGCTGAGAAGGGGAGGAGACAGTTGGGCCTACCTGAAATTAGAGGGCAATGTTCATACCGCTGGGGTACAAACTGCCCAAGCAAAATGCTTTTAAAACTATGATGGTGAGAGTTAAAAGAATTCATGTTCCTGTTAAAGTGAAGGGCAAGGCAGGTGGAAGTATAAGGAGCCTGGATGACAAGAAAAATCAAGGCTCTGGTCAGGAAAACGAGGGAGACAAGGGCCAGGTATAGACAGCTGGGACCAAGTATATCTCTGGAGGAGTTTAGGGGACAAGGGAGCAAGAGATAACTGGCAGATTAGATTAAAGAGAATCCAAAGATATATTATGTACATTAAGGGGGAAAAGGGTAACTAGAGTGAGAATGAGGCCCTTCAAAAAAACAAAGCTGTCATCTACAGTATGTGAGAAGCCACACACAGGAGATGACCAAGAACCTTTCCACTGTTTTTGTTGTGGAGAAAGACATGACGACTTGGCAACTTGGGACAGTTATTAGAGATGTCTCGAGGACAGCCCGCATTATGGTCGACGAGGTGCAGAACGTCCTCGGACATATGAAGATAGTTAAATCTCCCTAGCCTGATCAGAAATATCTGATGGCACTGTGTGAAGCTGGAGAAGAAATTGCTGGAGTCATGATGGGGGTATATGAATCGGCGTTAGATTGCGGTGGGGTGCTGGTGAATGGAGGGTGGCTAATGTTGTGCCTCTTTCAGAAGGGCTACCTAGGAGAGTCTGGTAATTACGGACCAGGTGCTGATGTACAGAAGGCCACATCGGGAGGGCCGGATGCAGTCGATGCGGGTTTGACGAGGTGCACGTGAACCTCTGCCTCGTCTAGAAGGACTGCTGGATGATAGTGAGGGAGGAGGTTTAGGGACAGCTGTTTCGTCTCCTGTCCCACTCCCTTACTGATCTTTTTGACAGTCTTCTTCACAGTCTGCGACCACTGCAATCTTGATGTCATCTGCAAAATGACCCAACTTCAGTCATGTCCAAATCATTTATATATATATATCGCAAACAAGAGGTCCCAGTACAGATCCCTGCCGACCTCCACTTCCACCAAAACCCTCTGTTTTCTGTCAGTAAGCCAATTCTGAATCCGTATGATCACGTCATTGTTGATCCTGTGCCTTTTAAAGGCCTGTCCCACTTGCTGATTTTTTCAGCGACTGCCGGCATCATTGACCGAAAATGCCAGGTCACCGAAAAAGTCGCGGCGTGACGCGGAGGTGACACGGCGTGATGATGTATTGACGCACGGTGTTTCCTCAAGTGTCGCAACATTATTTTTTGCCGCCGCTGGATTTTGAAATGTTCAAAATCTTTCGGCGACCCTGATACGTCAGTCAATGACGCCGGCAGTCGCCGAAAAAAATCGCCAAGTTGTACAGGCCCTTTAATCTTCTGGATCAGCCAACCGTGGGGTACTTTAACAAATGCCTCACTGAAGTGCATGTGGACAACATCCATCACCTTACCTTTATCGCTCACCTTCGTCACCTGCTCAAAAAACTCGATCAAGATAGTAAGACACACCCTGTTATCTGCAAAGCCGTGCTGATTGTTCCTGATCCACCCATTCTCTTTCAAATGGGAGTAATTTGCTGGATTTTCCCTACTTCTCCTCTTAAACAAAGGAACATCATGAACATCTGAAGGGCCTCGACCCGAAACGTCACCCATTCCTTCTCTCCAGAGATGCTGCCTGTCCTGCTGAGTTACTCCAGCATTTTGTGTCTACCTTCGATTTTAACCAGCGTCTGCTGTTCTTTCGTACACATTTTGAACATCATGAGATGTTCTCCAGTCCTCCTGGACCTCGCCTGTTGCTAGAGAAGATGCAAAGATCTTCGCCCCCAACTCAAGATGGAGAGAATTCCTCAATTAACCCATTATATCACCTTGCAGTAAAATAATAGAACAATGGCATGTAACAAATCATTTTATATTTTAGTTTAGTGTAGAGATACAGCAGGGAAACAGGCCCTTCGTCCCATCGAGTCGGCACCAACCAGTGATCCCCGCACACTTACACAACCCTACACACACTAGGGACAATTTACATTTACACCAAGACAATTAACCTACAAACCTGTATGTCTTTGGAGTGTGGGAGGAAACCATAGATATCAGAGAAAACCCAGGCGGTCACGGGGAGAACGTACAAACTCCGTACAGACAGCACCCGCACAGCTCATACTGGACTACTGTAACTCTCTTCTCTTTGGCATCAATTCCAGCAACATCAACCAACTCCAACTGGTCCCGAATGCAGCCGCCCGACTCATCACCCACACCAAATCCTGGCACCACATCACCCCAGTTCTCAAAGAACTCCACTGGCTTCCCATTTCCCACCGGATCATCTACAAAATCCTGGTCCTCACCTACAAAGCCCTCAACCACTTGGCCCCACCTTATCTCACTGACCTCCTCTCCCCCTACCAACCCTCACGGTCCCTCAGATCCACATCAGCTGGTCTCCTCTCCACTCCGAAATCCAACCTCTGCACTTTTGGAGGCAGAGCCTTCTCCAGGGCAGCTCCCAGGCTCTGGAATTCCCTCCCACAACTGATCCGAAATTCTGAGTCCCTCACCATCTTCCAGTCCCGCCTCAAGACCCATCTCTTCACCTCTGCATACCCTTAGTCCCATGTTCCCCTCCCCTTTGCATCTCTGTCTTACTGCTCTATTTTGTTTTGTTTATTCTTGACTCTCAAAGCGACTTTGAGTCCTGAAAAGCGCTATATAAATAAAATCTATTATTATTATTATTATTATTATACCCAGTGGGGCTGCAAGCACTGTAAGGCAGCAACTCCACCACTCTGCTGTGCCAACGTGCCGCCCTAACAGTCTTACAGTAAAGCATCTCTTGTTTTGCAGTAGTACATCTCTGAAAATGTAATACACTGGGTGTAACGGAAGGAGGAAGAGTTCCTAATGTCAGACAGCATAATCAATCAGGGTACTCAAACCCAAAGGCAAACAAATCGATCCTCTAACACTCTATGTTAATTAGATATATTTATGTTAGGCTTGGGGTATTTGGGGATCATGGGAATAAACTGCCTTTGGAAAGATAAACACATTCTAATCTTGGCTGGAAATAAATTCATGCTGCAATGTGCTTTTAACAAACTACTGACCTGCAAAAACATCACTGTTGAACACTATAAAATGGGAAACAAACTTCCTGGCTGCAAATTACAAAGTACCATATTGAATTAACATATTATTTTTAAATCTGGATTTTGCTGCTTTGGTCTTGATGAACCATGATATAAAGGAACTTGTACCTTCAGAATCAAGGCAAATCAAAATAGTACTACACTATGGATAGGAAACATAAATCTTTACTAATGGGCCTGTCCCACTTACGCAACTTTTTTGGCGACTGCCGGCACCCCGTCTTAGGTCGTTGCAGGTCGACAAAAGTTTTCAACATGTTGAATATCCAGCGGCGACCAGAACAGGGTACGACTCTTTGGGCGACTACTCACGACCATACAGGCTTCACCCCGCGACATGTCACCAGGGTGTCGCCTGTATGATCGCGAGTAGTCTCCTCAGTCGCCCAAAGAGTCGTAGTGTCTTTTTGGTCACCGCTGGACCTACAACGACCTATGACGAGTGCCGGCAGTCGCTGAAAAAGTTGCGTAAGTGGGACAGGCCTGTTACACTGCCACATTCAAAGAATAAACCATTTTTACAAAATCCTGCCTTTTATATGCAGTTTACCATTGAAAATGGTGGGGCAGTGCAGGGGCGGAAATCCCGGGTGGGACAGGGGGGACACGTCCCCCCTCTGTTTTGAGAGGTGGGGGACATCCCCCCCAAGTTTTTGTAATCCGGATTTTAAAACCCGGTGAAATCTCCCCTTTCCGCAAGACAGTGGGGGTGGGACTGATGATCGAGGGCGCCGATTGGACGAGAGAGACGTCGGTCAGCAGGCAATGGGGGCGGGACATGATGATTCAGCGCGGTCATTGGAGGAGGGAGGAGTAGGGGGGGGGGTGGGACTGAGGATAGAGCGCGGTGATTGGAGGAGGGAGACGTGCCAAAACACTCTCGGCACAAACCTGCGCCTCATCCGCAGGCAGGATCGATCCCGGCTCTCCGGCGCTGTCCCGTCCCCACCCGAGTGCCTCCCCCCCCCCACGGGTGGCCAGAGATGTCGGGAGTCAGACGGGAGCTGTACCCCCAGGCCCACAGCCAGCGCAGAGAAGCAGAGCTAAACCCAGCTCAACTCTGCCTGTCCCGCCAGGTTAACCTACAGCCTTGCCTGACTTGCGGGAAATATGGCCAGCGCGGAGAAGCAGCGCTGGTGTCCCGTTAGTCCAGGCACGGCTGTAGGTTAACCCGACGAGACAGGCAGAGTTGAGCTGCTTTTAGCGCTGGATTGAGCCTCCGAAGCCTCGCGCGCGTGTGTGAGTGTGTGCATGCGCGCGCGGCCACCAAAAAATTGCGCCCCCCCTGTCCCCTCCATATTTTGATAGCGATTTCCGTGCCTGGGGCAGTGTGAAGTTATTAGGAGGCTCAGCTGGTGCTGGAGCAGTTGAACAAAATAATCTGCAAATTGACCCATAAAACACAATGTCAAAGGGGACCAAATGACATAGAAAAAAATCACAGTGATAAATAAGTCAGTATTTGTCACGTCCTCTCTTCAACCTTACCTTGTGCTTGGCTTCAGATTTTCTATCGCTAAATGTGTGCTGCCGACTGTGGGCTTGGTTGACCAATTATTCTGCAAGATGTCATCAAATGAGGCGCTGTAGATGAGATAACCTGCAATTGAAATTCACGGCAAAAGTCAGTGCAACAGAATTTTGTTCCTTGCAGCCAAATCATTGCATTGCATTTGTCAGATACCTCTGAATTCAAGGTCCAAATTAAATGTATTGGGTTAGATTAGTAATGGATGTGCGAATATTTGCTACTTTAGAACGTAGAATTATCTGCCTACTAAAATTAATGCACAATAAGGTAGGCGAGCAACGAATGTCCACGTGCCTAGTCGCATGTGGCAATAAAGTATTCCATTGCATTCCAAGATATCTTGTGTCGGAGAGAACTGCAGATGCTGGTTTACACCGAAGATAGGCGCAAAATGCTGGGGCAACTCAGCGGGACAGGCAGTATCTCTGGAGAGAAGAAATGGGTGATGTTACGGGTCGAGACCCTTCTTCAGGGGAGAGGGAGACACAGAGATATGATAAAGGGAAGGTGTGAATACGACTGTCTATTATAATATAATAATAATAATAATATCTTTTATTGTCATTGCACATAGGTGCAACGAGATTTGGTATGCAGCTTCCATCTGATAGTCATAACTTAAACAACTAATAAAATGTAGATACCCCAAGAAACATGATTTATAAAAAATTAAAAAAAACAGTAAAACAGTAAAACAAAGTGCAAATATGTCTTTGCTTTACTGTTCATCGGGGAGGGGGGGGGGGGGCACTCAGCAGGGCCGGTTCAGAGCAGCGATAGCTCTGGGGATGAAGCTGTTCCTGAGTCTGGAGGTGCGGGCGTAAAAGGCCTTGTAACGTCTGCCGGAAGGTAGGAGTTCGAACAGTACATTACAAGGGTGTGAGGAGTCTTTGTGGATGCTGATGGCCTTCCTGAGGCACCGTGTGTAGTAGATGCTCTCCAAGGCTGGTAGCTGTGTCCCAATTATCTTCTGCGCTCTGTGGATGACGCGCTGTCGTCCACCGTGCGGCAGTTACGGCCAAGTGTAAAGTTTTTATTCAGCATTCATTCAACAGATTTGAAAGTAAGTTAACTTGAATGAATCCATGCAATACATTTTGTTTTTCAAATCTAAACCCAATTCACATGAGGTTCTAATGTGTCCATAGCGGAATAAGTACAACATATTTACTTTCATGAATGCAGAGGTAATCTGTCTCTGTCAGTATATCTTGGAGAGGAGGTGCCAATTCAATTTGTACACTTTTCGGGCCAATAAGGAAAATCCTTGTTTCAAAACTGGAGGGCTGGCCAACAAAGGCAACACAATGAATGGACATGTGATAAGTAACGAACAAATACAAATGTTTTATCAATCCTGAAAGCATTTCTGACAGAGTGCTAAATTAATTCATTTTGAAATGCAGTTGCTTATTAATTCAAACAGAAAAATTAATGCCATCCAATAATTCCCAGTAACAGTAAACCTGATTGTTAAGCCCCTGTCCCACTTTCACGACCCAATTCGTGACCTCTGCCGTGTTTGCCCTTGACTCATACTCGCAGCATGGTCGTCACGAGGTCGTAGGAGGTCGTAGGTAGGTCGTGATGCTAGTCGTAGGTACTCGTGGCATCAAGTAGGTCGGGGTGTTTTTCTAGCATGATGAAAAATGTCCACGAGTAAAAAAGGTCATGAATTAGGTCGTGAATTACGACTTTTACTAAACTCAGGTCAAATATCACCTGAAAGGCATTCTCACTTCATCTTTGGAGGCTTTTATCCGTGTTAGTAACGCCTAGGTAGATACAAAATGCTGGAGTAACTCAGCGGGTGAGGCAGCATCTCTGGAGAGAAGGAATGGGTCACGTTTCAGGTCGAGACTCTTCTTCAGACTGAATATTTCAGGTCGAGAACCTTCTTCAGACTGATGTCTAGTAATGCCTAGAGCTGAGTGGATTTAACAACTGATGAATAAAAACCTTTGTCTATTTGCTGATAATTGGGCTCTCTGCATTGTGTGGATAGGTCAGACCGAAGGATTGTCAGCGATGGGTATGGGTCAGACATGGGGCTAATGTTAAGGCACAATCTTCCATCGCAAAACCCACTCGTGGATAAGAATCTCTATGTTCTATGAATCTATATTCTATGTTCTATATCTATGTTCTATTATTTAGGAAGAGCGGCAAAGACAAGCCAGGGAAATGCTGGACAATGAGCCTTACCGCAGTGGTGGGAAGGTTGTTGGAGGGATAAGTTCCACCAATATTTGGATTGGCACAGACTGATTAGGGATGCATGAGGCATCACATCACAAATCTGACAGAGTTTGTTGATGAGGTCACCAAGAGAACTGCTGAGGGCAAGGCATTGGACATATATATATGGACGTTAGCATGGCCTTTGATAACCTTCCACATGTCGGCTTGTCCAGAAGGTTAGATCACATACAAGCAATTGAGGGCTAACCAATTGGGTTCAACATTGACTTGGAAGAAGGAATCAAGGGGTAGTTGTGGAGGGTTAATACTAATAGAGATAGCAAGAAATTGCTAGTGGAAGTTAATCATGTTGCCAGATGGGAAAAATAATAGACAAATAATTGACATATCAAGTTCAAAGTGGTTAAATGTGAGGTGATTTGGGTTGATTGGGCTGATCTTTGGCATTACAACTGCTCAGCTTATTCTCCTTCAATTTAAAAGAAATATTTTTCCAGAAAAATCTATATTATTGATTGTAAACTAAAACATGTTCAATGTGCTTTTATACATCAAGCAGGAGTTAATTTACATTTTCCAAGGCTCTGCAGGTTACCTAATTTACATGAAAATACCCATTATCCTGCTCTTGTGAGGTGAAGTATGTATGAAGTAATAGACCCAAACGGCAAATCATTTTAAATGGCTGGAAAAATTGTGGGGGTCGATCATATGCCTGTAATAACCCGTGCCTTGTTTTCCTCCATGCTCCAAATCCTACGACAAAAAAAAGTCGTGACGTAGGCCCACGCTGAAAGCAGCCGGCCTGTTTCCAATCACTGACATGAATCTCCCATTGCAGCATCTTTCTTATATTAAGTTTTGTTGCAAAAGGAAGCCTGCCTTTGTTTATTGAAGGTTTAATTCTATTTTTCAAATGATGATGTGAACTTTGTGCACTATTTTGGAACTTAAAGATATTGGCAGATGTAATTTTTGCAGTTCGGAATGCGCGGTGTTGTTCAGTGCAGAATTGCAAGTTAAGTGGAGTAATGTAAGGGCAACATTGGGCGATACCACCAAACATTAAATGGGAGTATTATTTATTACCGTGTCAAGGCCACTTAGTGTAAGATTCATGCTTGCTAAACCCCTTCCCTTTTTATTATGAGAGGGAAGAATGCGAGAGGCATTTCATGAATAATCCCTGGTTCACGGTAGTTTGTGGAGGGAAAAGAATTACAACGCATGGCTTATATAAAGAAGCAGGTAATTCACAGGACAAAACTACTGCCAGCTTTAATTACTTCCCCCACGATCGGGTCCAAAAGTGAATGATTACTGAAGCTGTAATGACAGAGGAAATATTAACCATCTGGATGAGCTTCAAAGATTTGACCAACTGTTATTGAAAACTTTACAGAAAATTAATGGTTTTTATTAACTTCAAAAGTAAATATATTTCACACAAATTTGTGAACTTTTTCAACTTGCCAGCATCAACAAACTTCTTAGGGGTGTTGGCTGAACTTTTAGCATCTAATAAAAGCAATATCCATTACTGACAGCCCTACGATCCAATTTTATGATTTAGTTTTGTTTAAATTTTCTTTTCTCTGTTGGACTTCATTTCCTTATGTGGCCTCCATTTTTATAGAAGCATGTGGCAATGTTTCCATGGACTTTGAAAAAAAAAAAGGAATTTGCCAGTGTGGGGAAAAACCTAAAAGAAAAACAAAAAATGCTGGAGATACTCAGCAGGTTGGTCAGCAACTACAGATGGGGGCTGGCACTGTGGTGCAGTGGTAATGCTGCTGATAGGTTTACCAGGTTAATTCCCGGGATGGCAGGTCTGTCATATGCTGAGAGAATGGAGCGGCTGGGCTTGTACACTCTGGAGTTTAGAAGGATGAGAGGGGATCTTATTGAAACGTAAGATTATTTAGGGTTTGGACAAGCTAGAGGCAGGAAACATGTTTCCGATGTTGGGGGAGTCCAGAACCAGAAGCCACAGTTTAAGAATAAGGAGTAAGCCATTTAGAACGGAGACGAGGAAACACTTTTTTCTCACAGAGAGTTGTGAGTCTGTGGAATTCTCTGCCTCAGAGGGCGGTGGAGGCCGGATCCCTGGATACTTTCAAGAGAGGGTTAGATAGGGCTCTTAAAGATAGCGGAGTGAGGGGATATGGGGAGAAGGCAGGAAGGGGGTACTGATTGGGGATGATCAGCCATGATCACATTGAATGGCAGTACTGGCTCGAAGGGCCGAATGGCCTGCTCCAGCACCTATTGTCTATTGCTTCACAGCGCCAGAGACTCGGGTATGATCCTGACCACAGCATTGGTTTGTAAAGGAATAGGTAATGTTTCAGGTTGAGACCCATTTCGGGTCTGAAGAAGGGTCTCGACCCGAAGCGTCACCTATTCCTTTACTCCATAGATGCTGCCTGACCCGCTGAGTTACTCCAGCTTTGTGTCTATCTTCGGTTTAAACCAGCATCTTCCGTTCCTTCCTACACAGCATTGGTTGGTTTTACTCTCTCCTCTGCACTCATTCTTCTTTGTCTCTTTGCATTTTCTCCAAACACAATGAACAAACCTTCAGCACAAACTGCAGGGGGGACTCAGACAGCATCTGTGGAGGCATGTGGACAGATGATGTTCCGGTCAGGACCCTTCTTAAAGATCCTTCAAGAATGTTTGCACCCTGGTGCTGGTTCTGAGGTCAGCTTCTGATTCTCGTGTAACTTGGAGCTCAATAATATGACCTGACTCTGTCAGGTTTAATTGCTGCTGATACACTCATTCTTGCTTTGTTCCCTCCAGATGTGCTTATTCCAAAATGTGCCTGGTCTACCTGCCATCTTCCACCCTTCAAACTGAAGTCTTTTACTCACATACTAACTAATACCAAGTGCTAGTCAATCATTTCGCTATATTTACTGGTTGATTAGTAGGACTGGGTGTTACAAACCCTAAGATTTCACTACAATTGACATTGTTGGGGGTGACCACTAGGTGAATTTGCTACCAATCAGACACATCTTCAGTTGTGTACCTCAACGTCACTGGGTGTTTCGGCCTTTTATCACAAGACACCCTCTGTCGAGGCAGGCCCACCGCAGGTTGCTCAGACCTGGGTGTGTGTCTTATTGTTAGCCTCTAGATGGTCACGTGGCAGCCCAGACAGCATCTTTCCTCTTCAGCCACAGCCAGTGACTGCTCCGTTCGGCGGCATTGGCAAGTTCTTTTATTGCCCTCCTTGTGCCTGCCCTTTGACTCCTACTTCCCACAGGAGCCTTGCGGTGGAACTGGCTACAAAGCCCCTGCACCCCACCTCCACTGGACACACGCTTACCCTCCAACCTCTCTCCTCTACCGCTGCTGCAAGGTTTGAATATCGAAGCTTTTTCCTTTTATAAGTCTCTTAACCCCAGTTAAGGTTGCACCATGGGTTTAAAATTCTCTCATTCATTATTTTATAATCCATAGTTCACTTATCTCGGGACAGAATCTCCAAACTCTTCTAATTCTGCCCTTTTGTGCATCCTCAGTTCAAACTGTTTTATCATTTGCAGATGTACCTTTAGTTGCCAAGACATGAAGCCTTGGTATTTCCTCTCTAGAAATCTCTGTCTTTCTCATCTTCTTTGAATGATTATCGAAACCTCAGTTTCCACGCATGATCTATTCTCAACATAACATGTGACTCAATCAAACTTTTGCTTGGTAATGCAACCCGAGAGATTCCGCAGAGCCCGTTGTCACTTTCAAGAATAAGCATGCAAGTTGTTTCTGTAATACTCCCACTCTAAAACCAACTTGTGTAGGAAAGAACTGCAGATGCTGGTTTAAACTGAAGATAGACACAAAATGCTGGAGTAACTCAACGGGACAGGCAGCATCTCTGGAGAGAAGGAATGAGTGACGTTTTGGGTTGAGACCCTTGATTCCTCTATCTGGTTTAATATCTCCAGCCCCACATTGCGTCTCAGTCTATTAAACCAACCAGGATGTTTATAGGGGAAACTAGACTAAGTGGGACCCATTGGGTCCCAGCATCACAAGGGAGAGCTGGTCCCCCAACGCAATATTCCACCTCTCCACCAATTCCAATATTGGTGGCCAGTGGGGGGAGCTTTCTGGAGCACTAGTATGGGTGTTGTGGGCTGAAGGGACTGATTTCCAGAGGGCTAGTATGGACATTGTGGGGTGAATGGATTCTTGGGCTGGCGGCTCAGTCACTCAAGCCTGTTGTGCTGGCAGCTCACTCACTCACGGCTGGTGGGCAGGCAGTTGACTCACGGCTATTCCTTGAAATTCCATTTCAAGCAGGGTGCAAGGCCATCAAATTCAAGTGCAGTTTCTTACCATTTCAAGCAGGGTGTAAGGCCACCAAATTCAAGTACAGTTTCATACCATTTCAAGCAGGGTGTAAGGCCACCAAATTCAAGTACAGTTTCATACCATTTCAAGCAGGGTGCAAGGCCACTAAAGACAGCGAGTCATGACCTCTCCCTCCTCCATCTTGCAGAGACTGAGCCACGCCCACACTTCTGGGTTTATAGTCCCTCCCCCCTCCCATCAGAAGGGGCGTAGCCTTCATGGTGTGATTGACAGGAGAGAGAATCTTAACATTTTTTAAACACTAATAACTCTTTTATTTTTCATCGATGGGAAAATTCCTCGGCACCTGATGAGCGGAGAGGGACTCTGAGTAAGATGGCCAAAAATCACAGCCGTACGTGGTAGCGTTTTTTTTCTAAAATCAATGTAAAGCGCAAACAGGAAGTGGTCAAGATTAGACTTTTAATTATATAGAAGGCAAGGCCACTTTAATTAGGCAAGGAAACTTTAATTAGGCAAGGCAACTTTAATTAGGCAAGACAACTTTAATTAGGCTAGGCAACTTTAATTAGGCAAAGCAACTTTAATTAGGCAAGACAACTTTAATTAGGCTAGGCAACTTTAATTAGGCAAGACAACTTTAATTAGGCAAGGCAACTTTAATTAGGCAAAGCAACTTTAATTAGGCAAAGCAACTTTAATTGGGCAACACAGCTTTCGCATATCCAAACCATAGGCAACACAGCTTTAGCATATCCAACCCATAGGCAACACAGCTTTAGCATTTCCAAACCATAGGCAACACAGCTTTAGCATTTCCAAACCAAAGGCAACACAGCTTTAGCATTTCCAAACTATATTTTCAAACCACATTAAGGGCACTGACAGGTCAGTAAAACCACTCACAGTTTAGTAGACATGTGTTCAGTGTTATTCACAGCTCGGACTGAGAGACGTGATCCTCTCGCTCCCCCATCTTGCAGAGACTGACTGAGGCACTCAACACTTATCATCCCTCCAGAAGGGGCGTGGCCTTCAGGAGAGAGAATCTCAACATTTTTTAAACACTAATAACTCTTTTATTTTTCATCGATGGGAAAAATCCTCTTGTCCTGCGCAGCGGAGGGGGACTCTGAGTAAGATGGCCAAAAATCACAGCCATAAGTGGCAGTGTTTTTTCTAAAATCAATATACAGAACAACAGGAAGTGGTCAAGATCAGACTTTTAGTAATATAGCTAATACCTTATGCATTCCCAAACTATGGAATGAATTGAGGAGTGGTCAATGTATACCTGTTATGTATTCACCCTGTTGAGCTTTTGCCCAGTCCAGGATGATGAAGGAATGGCAGCTTTCTACAGCCACAATGGTGATGTTGTGCGGGGGCTGCTCGGGTGGCAAGTTATTTTCCATCAAGTCTTTTGGAATAATATCCCATAAGGAATCAACCTGAAAGTGGTCCAGTGCATCCGTCAATGAACAAGGGGCATCAGGATCTTTGTTGATATAATTCACATGAGCAGCTGCAAAGAAAAGGTCAAAGAAATAAACATGATTAAAAAAAACGTTAGTTCCAATAATATCATAAGATCTACAATGATATCTATGATTTACAATTTCATATAGTATTTACAGTCGAACTTGCATTAACTTCAAAATGAGACATAAAGTGCTGGAGTAACTCAGCGGGTCACCCAGTGCCTTAGTAGAACAATTTTAGGCGCCATTTTGGGTCGGGCCCTTCTTCAGACTGATTATAGTAGGGGGGGAGAAAGCTGGAAGAGAGGTGGGGGTGGGACAAAGCCGGGCAGGTAAAGGTGGATGCAGGTGGAGAGGGGGGTGTTTGACTGACAGATAGTTGGACAAAGACCAGAATTGGATGGATAAAAGGCTGTGAGATAAGGAGATGAGGAGAGGAGCCGTGAAATGTGAAGCCAGGGGGAGGGATATTGGTGGAAGGGGACAGGGAGATGAAAGGAGGGGTGGGATCAGAGGAGAAATGGGTACGTGGCCAGGTTGGGCACAGAGAGGGGAGGGGCAGAAGGCTTCCCGCCGAGCCGTGGACGTGGACCGAGGTGCCACGGTCCTGATGCCACCCGGATGGCCGCGAAGGCTCGGCGGACGGCCGAACCCGCCTCGAGCTCCCTCGGCTCTGTGGAAGGCTGGACAGGTACGGAGGCGGGCGAACGCGCACGGGAGGCGGCGGAGCCCCGCGGCTGGGGCCTGCCTTGAACGGAGCCGTGGGACGCGCCACCGGGAACAAAGGAGGACCCGGCGCGGGGGTACTTTGTAACTTTGTCCGCGACCTTTACATGGTGACTATTTGCATACCTTGCGTAAACAAGCAAAGGATTTCACTGTGACTTGTCACGTGTGACAATATAGTATTCAATTCAATTCAATTAAAAGGGGAAGATGTTGTTAGTTTGTTAATGACCTAAAATTGGAGAATTCAGTGTTCATATCACTGCATTGTAAAGCATCTCAATGGAATATGAGGTCTGTTCCCCCATTTTGAGTGTGGCCTCACTCTGGCAATGATAGAGGCTCAGGATGAAAATATCAATTAGGGAATGGGAACGGGAGTTAAAACGGTTAGCAACCGGGAGATCCCGAGAGCTCTGGATGCAGTAGGTGAGATTGGAGGAGGTGCCTGTGAACCTGTGTCTCACCTGGATGCAGTAGATGGGATTAGAGGAGGTACATGTGAACCTGTGTCTCACCTGGAAGGGCCGCACCTGGGTTGATGCGAGGGAGAAGGTATATTGACAGTTGTTACATGCCCACTTCTCTTCCAGCTTCACCCCCCTCCCCCTCAACCCTGACTACAATCAGTCTGAAGAAAGTACAGAGAGTCATAGATGTAGCCCAGTCCCACACAGACCACACTCCCCACCATTGTAGATGGAGCCCAGTCCATCACACAGACCACACTCCCCACCATTATAGATGTAGCCCAGTCCATCACACAGACCACACTCCCCACCATTATAGATGTAGCCCAGTCCATCACACAGACCACACTCCCCACCATTATAGATGTAGCCCAGTACATCACACAGACCACACTCCCCACCATTATAGATGTAGCCCAGTCCATCACACAGACCACACTCCCCACCATTGTAGATGTAGCCCAGTCCCACACAGACCACACTTCCCACCATTATAGATGTAGCCCAGTCCATCACACACACCACACTCCCCACCACACAGACCACACTCCCCACCATTGTAGATGGAGCCCAGTCCCACACAGACCACACTCCCCACCATTGTAGATGTAGCCCAGTCCATCACACACACCACACTCCCCACCACACAGACCACACTCCCCACCATTATAGATGTAGCCCAGTCCATCACACAGACCACACTCCCCACCATTATAGATGTAGCCCAGTCCATCACACAGACCACACTCCCCACCATTATAGATGTAGCCCAGTACATCACACAGACCACACTCCCCACCATTATAGATGTAGCCCAGTCCATCACACAGACCACACTCCCCACCATTGTAGATGTAGCCCAGTCCCACACAGACCACACTTCCCACCATTATAGATGTAGCCCAGTCCATCACACACACCACACTCCCCACCACACAGACCACACTCCCCACCATTGTAGATGTAGCCCAGTCCCACACAGACCACACTCCCCACCATTGTAGATGGAGCCCAGTCCCACACAGACCACACTCCCCACCATTGTAGATGTAGCCCAGTCCATCACACAGTCCCAACTCCCCACCACTGACTCCATCTACACTTCACACTGCCTCGGAAAAGCAGTCAACATAACCAAAGACATGTCCCACCTCTCGGTATTCCCTTCTTCCCCCTGTACAATAAGGCAAAAGGTATAGAAAACTGAAAGCGCGCACTGTCAGATTCAGCAACAGCCTCTTCCCCTTTGTCATCAGCCTTCAGAACGGTCCTTCCATAAGCTTGGGGTACTGTCTGATTCACCTCTACCCCATCGAGGACATTCGATTTTTGTCTATGGAATGCTGCACTACAAGCCTGAGAACTACAATCTGGACTCTGTCTCTTCCCCTTTGCTCTCCCCATCGCACTCGAGTTTGAAGTGATTGTATTTACGTCCAGCAATATCTGATCTGAAACTTAAACAACCAAGCCTCACTGAGACAACTTTGAGAACCAGCAAGCAAAGCATAGTAAATCTCTAAAGTCAAACCTGTCAAAGCTGACATTTGTTTTTAATTCCCTTTGATTTCCCTTACATTTAGAAGTATGCAACTGGAAAAATTTAAAAAATTTAAAATCGCAACATTTAAACACAAGTAATCAAACACATTAGGCCAGCATAATTAACAGATAAAATAAAACTTACCTTATACTTGCCTTTCTTTCTCCAGCCAGGGTGCATCAGTCCAAAGAAGGGACTGTGCTGTGCTTGATCTAACCTGGTATGGTGTCAAATCCCCATGCCCAAGAAGTGGGGAATTCTGCTGGTCTGTATTCCCTTTACAGGACTTTATGCTAAACCCTTTGCTGGAAGCCAGGACTTGTTGCTGGAGCCAATCAACAAGTTTAGGATTTCCATGCTTGGGCAGGAGGCTGTTGATAGTTGCAAGATATACGCCAACACTTCTGCAGCAAGAACTGACCCAATACATCTGGATGTAGACCAACTACATTGTGTGTGAATGTCTGAGGAATGCAGTAACCCTCTGTGATTTGCATCTGTGTTCACTCTCCTACCGCTCACTGGTGGACTCCAGCACCTCGGAATTTTCCAGATGGCAGTGCTAGGCTCAAATACACCAGAAAAAAATCGATGACAAAAAGGGCTCCTTAACAATTTCTCTCATAATAATAAAAAACATGTTGATCGTCATTCTCTTAGATGGCCCGGCGCGGGGTGTTGACATCCCCCCGATGCGGGAACTTGATCGTCCCGACGCAGAGGACCCGACCGCCAGCTACGGGAGCCAAGATCTTCCCGTCAACAGAAGGCTCGAGGCCCCCGACCGCGGGAGAACAAAAAAGGGAAGAGATTGAACTTTTTTTTCGCCTTCCGTCACAGTGAGGAATGTGGAGGAGTCACTGTGGTGGATGTTTATGTTAAAATGTATTTTGTGTGTTCTGTTGCTTTTTATTAGTATGACTATGGTCAAATTCCTCATATGTTGCAAAACATACTTGACTAATAAAATGATGATAATGAAATTCCACGTTTGCTTTAAATAATTAATAGACAACAGACAATAGGTGCAGAGTAGGGCATTCGACCCTTCGAGCCAGCACCGCCATTCAATGTGATCATGGCTGATCATCCACAATCAGTACCCCATTCCTGCCTGCTCCCCATATCCCCTGACTCCACTATCTTTAAGAGCCCTATCTAGCTCTCTCTTGTGAGTATCCAGGGAACCGGCTTCCACCGCTCTCTGAGTCAGAGAATCCCACTTACAACTCTCTGTGTGAAAAAGTGTTTCCTCATCTCCATTCTAAATGGCTTACCCCTTATTATTAAACTGTGGCCCCTGGTTCTGGACTCCCCCAACATCGGGAACATGTTTCCTGCCTCTAGCGTGTCCAAACCCTTAATAATCTTATATGTTTCAATAAGATTCCCTCTCATCCTTCTAATCTCCAGAGTATACAAGCCCAGCCGCTCCATTCTCTCAGCATAAATAAAATAATATAATAAAATAATATAAAAATATGATAAATACTCCTCGGGCAGGACCAAGCCTTACTTTCCCCTGCAACTGCAGGAGATGCAACACCTGTCCCTTTACCTCCCCCCCTCGACTCCATCCAAGGACCCCGACGGTCCTTTCAGGTGAGGCAGAGGTTCACTTGCACCTCCTCCAACCCCATCTACTGTCTCCGCTGTTCCAGGTGTGGACTCCTATATATCGGCGAGACCAAGCGCAGACGCGGCGATTGTTTGGCTGAACACCTCCGCTCAGTCCGCCTAAACCTACCTGATCTCCGGGTTGCTCAGCATTGTCAGAGTGAGGCCCAGTGCAAATTGTGGGAACAGCACCTCATATTTCACTTGGGCAGCTTACACCCCAGCGGTATGAATATTGACTTCTCTAATTTTAAGTAACCCTTGCTCTCCCTCTCTCTCCATCCCTCCCCCGCCCTAGTTCTCCAACCAGTTCCACTGTTCTCCTGATTAAATTTTACATTGAATGCCTCGTTGTCAACTTCTCCTCAGCTAACAATGAACCAATCTTCATTTTCCTTCAGTTTCATCCCCTTTAATCTCTCATTTTCACACCTTACCCTTCCATATCTCTGTCTCGCTGTCCCCTGACTCTCAGTCTGAAGAAGGGTCCCAACACAAAACGGCACCCGTTCCTTCTTTCCAGAGATGCTGCCTGTCCCGTTGAGTAACTCCAGTATTTTGTGTCTTGCTGGATAGTATCACTGTTGTTGGACTCCAATCCCTGAAAGATGATGACTGAATGCATTCTATATTGAGAACAGGTAAAATCCATGCCTAAGGTCACTAGATCTTTGAGAGAAATTTGCTTAAATAACAGGAGGTGTGAACTGTCGTATTGCAGCTGATCATAAAATCTGGCCCTTTCCCATTGTGCTTGTATCCACACAGATCCTTCTCATATTTTAACTTTGGCAAAACCTTTCTTTCGACATTTCCTTTCATTTTGCTGGTTAATCTGTTGCATATGCTTATCATACTAAGACTTTTTTTAGTTGTCAGAGGAAAGTTTCCTGAACACATTTGACAAATTCCACCCCGTCTAAACCGTTTGCACTATGGCATTCCCAGTCAATATTGGGAAACGTAAAATCCCCTACTACAACAACCTTATTAGACCTGCAGCTGCCTGCTATCTGCCGGCACATTTGTTCCTCTAATTCCTGTTGGCTATGTGGGGGCCTGTAGCACACTTCCGGGCTCAAGGAAAGAGCGTTCACGTCGCGGCCCTGTTTCCACCAATCTTTCCACCACCACGCACAAGAAACATAGAAACATAGAAAATAGGTGCAGGAGTAGGCCATTCGGCCCTTCGAGCCTGCACCGCCATTCAATATGATCATGGCTACATAAGAAGCACAAGAAGGGCAAGACAGACACCATTGTATGCAGAAGCCGAGAAGTGTGGTCAGCTCTGCCTGAACAATTTCTAATCTTGTGATGCGGACTCGATAAGAAGAAGTCCACTCCCGACAAGGTGACCATCCCTTTCTTGTTCCTCAGCTCCACCCATGTAGCCTCACTAGGCGAACCGTCCGTAACGTCACCTCTGAACACAGCCGTGATATCCCCCTCAACCAATAACGCAACTCCCCCTCCTCTGTTACCCTCACCCCTGTCTCTCCTGAAGCACCTGGAACCTGGAACATTGAGAGGCCAGTCCTGCCCCTCTCTTTACCTGGTTTCTGTAATGGCTACAACGTCCCAGTCGCTCGTACCTATCCATGCCCTAAGCTCATCTGCCTTATCCCGTGCATTAACGTGTGCAATTGAACCACACATTCATTCCTTGCTCTCTGCCATTCTCCTGCCTATTCTGCCCTCCATACTCTCATCACCATCCATACCAACTTATAACCTCTCAGCTGCTTCTGTCCTGTATAAGATCCCACCCCCCTGCCAATCTAGTTTAAACCCACCCACGTAGCACCAGCGAACATGCCTGCCAGGATATTGGTCCCCCTCCATTTAAGGTGCACCCCTTCCCTCTGTTATAGGTCACCTCTGCTGCAAAAGAGATCCCAATGGTCTAGAAATCTGAATCCCGGCCTCCCGCACCAGCTTCTCAGCCACACATTTATCTCCCCTCTATATCCGTTCTTACCATCACTGGCCTAGAGCACTGGAAGCAGTCCAGAAATAACCACCCTGGAAATCTTGCTTTTTAGCCGTTTTACCTAATTCCCGACACTCCTGTTGCAGAACCTCCTTCTTCTTCCTGCCTTTACCATTTGTGCCAACATGTAGACGGGCTTGAACCCGGGTCTCCGGCGCTGCATTCGCTGTAAGGCAGCAACTCTACCGCTGCGCCACGGTGACCGCTTCTCTGTGGGGTTCCAGTATCAGCCAAAGCTGGGGATATTTTGTCATTTTAAGGCCAGGGTCAGGGGAGAGTTGCCAAAAAGAGAAAATGATCAGGATCACGCTGAAATTTGTAAAACCAAAAATAACAACATAAGACATGGGTGACACCGTGCCTCATAGCTCCAGGGATCCAGGTCCATTTCTGGGTGGGTTCCAGCACTGTCTATGTGGACATCCTGGGTACTCTGTGTTCCTCCCACACACCAAAGACATGTGGGTTGATTGGCTCATTGGCTACAGTAAACTGCCTTGTGTGTAGATGAGTTGTGGAATCTGGAGAGAGTTCGAGAACGTGGAGGGAATAGGAAACAGGATTAGTGTGGGTGGATGCCTGTCAAAGGGCCTGCTGAACGATGCTACAATATCAAAGTAGATGCAGGCCATTGCATCTTGAACCTTCTGCAGCATTCAACAATCAAAGCTGACCTTCAATCATATATCCGCTTTTCCAGCTGGTGCACACACTGTCTAACTCCCTTGCTGTCCAAAAACTGTTTGAATGTTAATCCCTGAACCCATACTCCCCACCGAGCAAGAGAAGTGCAAAAGTTTACAGCCACCTGAGCAAATATTTGTTTAATCTGGGGGAAAGAGCAGAAATTTGCATTGTGTTGCAGATGCTGGTCAGTAACAACATGTAGACACAAGGAAGTGTAGATGCTGGTTTACAATAAAAGACAAAGTGCTGGAGTAACTCAGCAGGTCAGGCAGCATCTCTGGAGTCAGAGTCATACAGACCGAAACAGGCCCTTCGGCCCAACTTGCCCATGTTAACCAAGATGCCCCATCTATGTTAGTCCAACCTGCCTGCATTTGGCCCTTAGCCCTCTAAACATTTCCTATCCATGTACCTGTCCAAATGTCTTTTAAATGTCTCAATTACCTCCTCTGGCACCTCGTTCCATATATCCACCAACCCCCCGTGTGAAAAATTGCTCCTCAGGTTCCCATTAAATCTTTCTCGTCTCACCTCGCCTAAATGTCCTCTGGTTCTTGATTCCCCTACTCTGGAAAACTTGGATTGGTGACATTTCAAGCTGAGATCTTTCTTCAGTCTTATTGTAGTTGATGGGGGTGGGGGGGGGGGAGCTGGCAAGGAGTTGGGAGTAGGGGGAAGTCTGGCAAACAATGAGTGGACATGGGCAAGGGGGGTTTTCATTGGCAGATGGTTAAACAAAGACTAGAGATGATAAGACAAAAAGTGTGAGAACAAGGAGATAAGAATAAAAGTGCGAAATGTGAAGGAATATAGGTGGAAGGGGATGGGGGGATGGGTGAAATAGGTGCATATCCAAGCAGGGCACAGGGAAGGGTGGTGGGGGAGAAGGAGGGGTGAATGGGTTTGTGGGTAAATTATCTAAAGTTGGAGAATTCAAAGTTTATGCCATGGGTTGTAAACTACCCAAGGTAAACATAGAAACATAGAAAATAGGTGCAGGAGGAGGCCATTCGGCCCTTTGAGCCAGCACCGCCATTCATTGTGATCATGGCTGATCGTCCCCAATCAAAAATCCGTGCCTGCCTTCTCCCCATATCCCTTGACTCCACTAGCCCCTAGAGCTCTATCTAACTCTCTCTTAAATCCATCCAGTGATTTGGCCTCCACTGCCCTCTGTGGCAGGGAATTCCACAAATTCACAACTCTCTGGGTGAAAACGCTTTTTCTCACCTCAGTCTTAAATGGCCTCCCCTTTATTCTAAGACTGTGGCCCCTGGTTCTGTATTCTAAGACTGTGTCCCCTGGTTCTGGTATCCACCAATTACTTGCTAGTATTTGGCCTGGACCAACCTCTTTCTTACCCCCTTACAACAATCAGTCTGAAGAAGGATCCCTGACCCCAATAGTCAGCACTTCATATAATCCAGGGATGCTGCCTGTCCCACCGAGTTACTCCAGGACTTTGTGTATTTTCCTGGCCGGTAGTAACACTGGTCAAGTGCTTCTTGCTCCCAGAGTCAACTAAAACCGTCGAAGCTTTGCCATTGAAGGCCGCAGTTCCAACCAGGAGGACTGCTCAGCGCTGGTCACTGTAGTAAGAGGAGCAGCTATGCGACTGCTTGTGTTGCTAGTGATTAAGTATCTAAAATGCGGGTGATTAAGTATCTAAAATTATGCGGCTTGATAGAAGTATGTAAAATTATGAGAGGCATTGATAGGGTAGACAGTCAGAACATGTCCAACACTGAGGGCACAGCTATAAGATAAGAGAGGGAAAGTTTACTGGAGATGTACGTTGAGAGTTATTTATTTTTTTACAGAGTGTGGTGGGGGCCAGGGACACATTGCCAGGGATAGTGGTGGAGGCAGACACAATAGTGGCTTTTAAGAGGCTTTTAGATAAACATATGGAGGTGCAGGGAATGTGGATCACGTGCAGGTAGATGAGATCAGTTTAATTGATTTGGAAGAGGGAATTAGGAGCAACACTAGCAAGTTTGCGGATGACACAAAGCTGGGTGGCAGTGTGAACTGTGAAGAGGATGTTAGGAGGTTGCAGGGTGACCTGGACAGGTTGAGTGAGTGGGCAGATGCATGGCAGATGCAGTACAATATAGATAAATGTGAGGGTATCCACTTTGGTGGCAAAAACAAGGGGGCAGATTATTATGTCAATGGGGTTAGGTTAGGTAAGTGGGGGGTACAGCGAGGCCTGAGTGTCACTGAAAGTTGGCGTGCAGGTACAGCAGGCTGTGAAGAAAGCTAATGGAATGTTGGCCTTCATAACAAGAGGATTTCAGTATAGGTTATTCTGCAGTTGTATAGGGCTCTGGTAACACCACATCTGGAGTATTGCATACAGTTTTGGTCTCCTAATTTGAGGAAGGACATCCTTGTGATTGAGGCAGTGCAGCGTAGGTTCACGAGATTGATCCCTGGGATGGCGGGACTGTCATATGAGGAAAGATTGAAAAGACTAGGCTTGTATTCACTGGAGTTTAGAAGGATGAGGGGGGATCTTATAGAAACATATAAAATTATAAAAGGACTGGACAAGCTAGATGAAGGAAAAATGTTCCCAATGTTGGGCGAGACCAGAACCAGGGGCCACAGTCTTAGAATAAAGGGGAGGCCATTTAAGACTGAGGTGAGAAAAAACCTTTTCACCCAGAGAGTTGTAAATTTGTGGAATTCCCTGCCACAGAGGGCAGTGGAGGCCAAATCACTGGATGGATTTAAGAGAGTTAGATAGAGCTCTAGGGGCTAGTGGAATCAAGGGATATGGGGAGAAGGCAGGCACGGGTTATTGATTGAGGACGATCAGCCACGATCACAATGAATGGCGGTGCTGGCTCGAAGGGCCGAATGGCCTCCTCCTGCACCTATTTTCTATGTTTCTATGTTTCTATCTAATTTGGCATCATGTTCGGCACAAATATTGTGGGCCGAAGGGCCTCTCCTGTGCTGTACTCTTCTGTGTTCTATATTCCCAGCATAAATGCTCCCACTGGATCACCAAACACAAACTGCGGTGAAGGGATACCGCGGGCTTTGCCAATTAGTTCAGAACTTAAGTAGCCAAACAGAACTGCTGGCAAATGATGAGAGAACTGGACAAAGTATATTCATTAATTAAACACCCTTGGATAATCAGTTGCTCCCCACCCTGTACAGGAGACTCGAGTTAATGAACGCAATGTGTTTTCAACAGAATGAAAATTGTTGTGGGCAAGTTAAGATTGATGACACATGTTTATGGCTGGAAGCATCATCGGTCTTCATCATGTCAACCCTCAGTGACACCCAAGTGAATTCTACTGTACACAAACTTTACGATCTTGTATTTTTGCGAGCAGTCGTGAGTATACTGATGAACTTAATCACATTTACGACGAGATGGCAGTAGTGAGAAGGGACAGATGGTGGACTGAAGGCAGGGAGAATGGGAGAGAGGGGAGAAGAGAGAAAAGGAAACAGGGCAACGTGGAGAGCAGAAAAGCGTAATGGGAAGAGTGGGAGAGAGCAGGATTGTGAGGGTGGAAGAAGAGGGTGAGAGGGATTGCTGATTGTATGCATTTTTACAATTGTCATTCAACATTTTGGCTTTTGTTTTGGATTGTTTAATGGATTGTGATGATTAGTAATGGGCCTGTCCCACTTAGGCGATTTTGTTCGGCGACTGCCAGTGACTGTCATAGTAGTAGCAGGTCGCCTAAAATCAGGCGACTGGACCCCCCTACGACACTGTCTACAACAACCTGCCTCCTCGTCGACGTCAAGCTACGGCAAGCTACCGACAACCGGCGACCGATTAGGACGTCCACTTACGACCACACCTACGACAACCTGCGTTCACCCGCGACAAGCTACGACCCTGTGGGCGACAACTGAAGACAACTTAAGACAATTCAGTCGCCAGTACCTGTCGCCCGTTGACGTAGGTTGGCGTAGGTAGTCGCCAATGGAATTCATCGAAGTCAGCACCCGGCGACAACCTACGTCATCCTGGCAACAGCCAAAGACATCCTGGCGACAGCACCTACGTCAGGCTACGATCGTTGGCATCAAGCCCAGGGGTGCCGACTGTCGCCAAAAATGTTTGAACATTTCAAAATCAAGCGTCGACCAGACAAACGCTACGACTCTTGGGACGACTGAGGAGACTACTCACGACCATACAGGCGAGGCCTCGGCGGCCATGTGGCGACAGCCTAGTCACCTGTAGTCGCCTAAAAAATCGCCTAAGTGGGACAGGCCCGTAACGGTGTCTGGGATTATAGACAATAGACAATAGACAATAGGTACAGGAGTAGGCCATTCGGCCCTTCGAGCCAGCACCACCATTCAATGTGATCATGGCTGATCATCCACAATCAGTACCCCGTTCCTGCCTTCTCCCCATATCCCCTCACCCCGCGATCTTTAAGAGCCCTATCTAGCTCTCTCTTGAAAGCATCCAGAGAACCGGCCTCCACCGCCTTCTGAGGCAGAGAATTCCACACACTCACAACTCTCTGTGTGAAAAAGTTTTTCCTCGTCTCCGTTCTAAATGGTTTATCCCTTATGGCCCTGTCCCACGGTCCGAGTTCATTCCAAGAGCTCTCCTGAGTATTAAAAAAAATCAAACTCATGGTAAGCACGGAGAATGAACGTAGCGGGTACGTCAGAGCTCGGGGACGTCTCTTAACGCTAACGGCAGGTACTCGGGAAGACTCGCTAATGGCAGGTAAGCACGGGAAGACTCGTGAAGATTTTTCAACATGTTGAAAAATGTCCACGAGAGCCCCGGGTACCGACAAGCGGCCATTACCGTAAATCTCCGAGTTCAAATCAGGGCAAACTCGGGAGAGCTCTTGGAATGAACTCGTACCGTGGGACAGGGCCATTATTCGTAAACTGTGGCCCCTGATTCTGGACTCCCCCAACATCGGGAACATGTTTCCTGTCTCGAGCGTGTCCAAACCCAGAATAACCTTATGTTTCAATGAGATCCCTCTTCTTCTAAACTCCAGAGTGTACAAGCCTAGCCGCTCCATTCTATCAACATATTATTGTCCCGCCATCCCGGGAATTAACCTTGTAAACCTACGCTGCACTCCCTCAATAGCAAGAATGTCCTTCCTCAAATTTGGAGACCAAAACTGCACACAATACTCCAGGTGTGGTCTCACTAGGGCCCTGTACAACTGCAGAAGAACCTCTTTGCTCCTATACTCAAGTCCTCTTGTTATGAAGGCCAACATGCCATTCGCTTTCTTCACAATCCATGCTTACTTTCATAGACTGATGAACAAGGACCCCCAGATCCCCAGTTGTACTTCCCCTTTTCCCAACTTGACACCATTTAAATAATAATCTGCCTTCCTGTTTTTGCTACCAAAGTGGATAACCTCATATTTATCCACTTTAAACTGCATCTGCCATGCATCTGCCCACTCACCCAACCTGTCCAAGTCACCCTGCATCCTCATAGCATCCTCCTCACAGTTCACACTGCCACCCAGCTTTGTGTCATCTGCAAATTTGCTAATGTTACTTTTAATCCCTTCATCTAAATCATTAATGTATATTATAAATAGCTGCGGTCCCAGCACCGAGCCTTGCGGTACCCCACTAGTCACTGCCTGCCATTCTGAAAGGGACCCGTTAATCCCTACTCTTTGTTTCCTGTCTGCCAACCAATTTTCTATCCATGTCAACATCCTACCCCCAATACCATGTGCTCTAATTTTGCCCACTAATCTCCTATGTGGGACCTTATCAAATGCTTTCTGAAAGTCCAGGTACACTACATCCACTGGCTCTCCCTTGTCTATTTTCCTAGTTACATCCTTAAAAAATTCCAGAAGATTAGTCAAGCATGATTTCCCCTTCGTAAATCCATGCTGACTCGGACCGATCCTGTTACTGCTATCCAAATGTGCCGCTATTTCATCTTTTATAATTGACTCCAGCATTTTTCCCACCACCGATGTCAGGCTAACTGGTCTATAATTCCCTGTTTTCTCTCTCCCGCCTTTCTTAAAAAGTGGGATAATATTAGCTACCCTCCAATCCACAGGAACTGATCCTGAATCTATAGAACATTGGAAAATGATCACCAATGCTTCCACGATTTCTAGAGCCACTTCCTTAAGTACCCTGGGATGCAGACCATCAGGCCCTGGGGATTTATCAGTCTTCAGTCCCATCAGTCTTCCCAACACCATTTCCTGCCTAATGTGGATTTCCTTCAGTTCCTTCGTCACCCCAGATCCTCTGGCCACTACTATATCAGGAAGATTGTTTGTGTCCAAACGGATCCAAAGTACCTGTTCAACTCGTCTGCCATTTCCTTGTTCCCCATAATAAATTCACCTTTTTCGGTCTTCAAGGGTCCAACTTTGGTCTTAACTAATTATTTTCCTCTTCACATACCTAAAGCTTTTACTATCCTCCTTTATATTCTTGGCTAGCTTACCTTCGTACCTCATCATTTCTCCCCGTATTGCTTTTTTAGTTATCTTCTGTTGCTCTTTAAAAGTTACCCAATCCTCTGGCTTCCCGCTCATCTTTGCTACGTTATACTTCTTCGCTTTAATTTTTACACTGTCCCTGTCGTCCCTTGTCAGCCATGGTCGTCCCTTTCTCCCCTTGGAATCTTTCTTCCTCTTTGGAATGAACTGATCCTGCACCTTCTGTATTATTCCCAGAAATACCTGCCATTGTTGTTCCACTGTCATCCCTGCTAGGGTATCTTTCCAGTCAACTTTGGCCAGCTCCTCCCTCATGGCTCCATAGTCCCCTTTGTTCAACTGTAACACTGACACCTCCGATTTACCCTTCTCCCACTCAAATTGTTGATTAAAACTTATCACATTATGGTCACTACCTCCTAATGGCTCCTTTACCTCGAGTTCCCTTATCAAATCCGGTTCATTACACAACACTAAATCCAGAATTGCCTTCTCCCTGGTGGGCTCCAGTACAAGCTGCTCTAAGAATCCATCACGGAGGCACTCCACAAACTCCCTTTCTTGGGGTCCAGTACCAACCTGATTTTCCTAGTCTACCTGCACGTTGAAATCTCCCATAACCACCGTAGCATTACCTTTGTTACATGCCAATTTTAACTCTTGATTCAACTTGTACCTATATCCAGGCAACTGTTTGGGGGCCTGTAGGGTCTTTTTACCCATACAATTCCTCAGTTCTATCCATACGGACTCCACATCTCCTGTTTCAATTTCACCCCTCGCAAGAGACTGAATTTCATTCCTCACCAACAGAGTTACCCCACCCCCTCTGCCCACCTGTCTGTCTTTTCGATAGGATGTATACCCTCGAATATTCAGTTCCCAGCTCTGATCCTCTTGCAGCCATGTCTCTGTAATTCCCACAACATGATACTTGCCAATTTCTAACTGAGCCTCAAGCTCATCCACTTTATTTCTCATACAGTGGCTTGCAAAAGTATTCATACCCCTTGAACTTTTCCACATTTTGTCACGTTACAACCACAAACGTAAATGTATTTTATTGGGATTTTATGTGATAGACCAACACAAAGTGGCGCATAATTGTGAAGTGGAAGGAAAATGATACATGGTTTTCAAATTTTTTTACAAATAAAAAACTGAAAAGTGTCGCGTGCAAAAGTATTCAGCCCCCTTTACTCTGATACCCCTAAATAAAATCCAGTGCAACCAATTGCCTTCAGAAGTCACCTAATTAGTAAATAGAGTCCACTTGTGTGTAATCTAATCTCAGTATAAATACAGCTGTTCTGTGAAGGCCTCAGAGGTTTGTTAGAGAACATTAGTGAACAAACAGCATCATGAAGCCCAAGGAACACACCAGACAGGTCAGGGATAAAGTTGTGGAGAAGTTTAAAGCAGGGTTAGGTTATAAAAAAATATCCCAAGCTTTGAACATCTCACGGAGCACTGTTCAATCCATCATCCGAAAATGGAAAGAGTATGGCACAACTGCAAACCTACCAAGACATGGCCGGCCACCTAAACTGACAGGCCGGGCAAGGAGAGCATTGATCAGAGAAGCAGCCAAGAGGCCCATGTTAACTCTGGTGGAGCTGCGGAGATCCATAGCTCAGGTGGGAGAATCTGTCCACAGGACAACTATTAGTCGTGCACTCCACAAATCGGGCCTTTACGCAAGAGTGGCAAGAAGAAAGCCATTGTTGAAAAAAAGCCATAAGAAGTCCCGTTTGCAGTTTGCCACAAGCCATGTGGGGGACACAGCAAACATGTGGAGGAAGGTGCTCTGGTCAGATGAGACCAAAATTGATGTTTTTGGCCTAAATGCAAAACGCTATGTGTGGCGGAAACCTAACACTGCACATCACCCTGAACACACCATCCCCACTGTGAAACATGGTGGTGGCAGCATCATGCTGTGGGGATGCTTTTCTTCAGCAGGGACATGGAAGCTGGTCAGAGTTGATGGGAAGATGGATGGAGCCAAATACAGGGCAATCTTGGAAGAAAACCTGTTAGAGTCTGCAAAAGACTTGAGACTGGGGCGGAGGTTTACCTTCCAGCAGGACAACGACCCTAAACATACAGCCAGAGCTACAATGGAATGGTTTAGATCAAAGCATATTCATGTGTTAGAATGGCCCAGTCAAAGTCCAGACCTAAATCCAATTGAGAATCTCTGGCAAGACTTGAAAATTCACAGACGCTCTCCATCCAATCTGACTGAGCTTGAGCTATTTTGCAAAGAAGAATGGGCAAAGATTTCAGTCTCTAGATGTGCAAAGCTGGTAGAGACATACCCCAAAAGACTTGCAGCTGTAATTGCAGCGAAAGGTGGTTCTACAAAGTATTGACTCAGGGGGGCTGAATACTTTTGCACGCGACACTTTTCAGTTTTTTATTTGTAAAAAAATTTGAAAACCATTATCATTTTCCTTCCACTTCACAATTATGCACCACTTTGTGTTGGTCTATCACATAAAATCCCAATGAAATACATTTACGTTTGTGGTTGTAACGTGACAAAATGTGGAAAAGTTCAAGGGGTATGAAAACTTTTGCAAGCCACTGTATGTTTGAAAAAATGTTTGAAAAAAAATCTCAGAAATAGTCTCAGAAATAGTCAGATCCTTGAACCAGTTTCCTTGCAACAATGGGAAAATGTGACTGATTGTGGGATCACTTTGGAGGTGCCAGCAATGTGGGAGAATGATGTGTTGGATGCAGAGGATGGTGAGTGAAATACAAGGACCAGGGGAACTCTATACTTCTTCCTTCTGGGGGGGGGGGGAGTGAGAGCAGAACTAGGGGGACACAGAGGAGATGCAGGTGAGGGATCCATTCATATGACAGCAGGGGGGGAAACCTCATTTGCTAAAGATAGAGGATGTTGCGGATGTCGTAGAATGGAAAGCCTCATCTTGGGAGCAGATGTGGTGGAGACGGAGAAAACATGATATGACAAGCTGTTAAGGATTTATTTCCTACTTAGTGTCGACTTGCTCTGAGGACCGGCTAGTGCAAAAAAAAAGTTATGCTCGGGGAGAAAGATTCTGTTGCCATCCAAAAGTTTCTGTGGCCAAGGACCTGAGGGCCTGAGCTACAGGGAGAGATTGGGCAGGCTCGGACTTTATTCCTTGGAGTGCAGGAAAATGAAGGGTGATCTTATAGAGGTGTATGCGAGTAATAGATAAAATATTTTTTTACCCAGAGTTGGGGAACCGAGACCAGAGACTGTAGTTTTAAGATGAGAAGGGAAAGATTTAATAGGAATCTGAGGGGCAACCTTTTCCACACAGAGGGTGGTGTGTGTATGGAATTAACTGACTGAACAGGTCATTGAAGCAGATACCATAACAACATTTAAAAGACATTTGGACAGTATATGGACAGGAAACATTTAAAGGGACAGGGCCATATGTGGGCAGGCAGGACCAGTGTAGCTGGGGAAGCTTGGTGGGCGTGGGTGAGTTATGACGGAATTTATTACCGTATTTACCGTAAGTTATTACCACGGAAGGGCCTGATTCCGTGTTACACGAGTCTATGACCGCATCATCAGAAAACATCCAAGCGGTTTGAAGAAATTCCCACTGGGAAGATCGCAGGTCAGCAGCAAACTCAAATGATTCAAGGTGAACACAATTTAAAACGGGTCAGGAAATTAAAGAGCAATCAGGCACATTAGTAGAAGCTGTTGAAGTTGCATACACACCTACAAACCGTCTGTTTCCTGCCACATCAAACTCCGACTGTGGAATTGCGTTAAACGACCGCACAGGCTCTACCTTTGTTGGAGACTCAGTTGTTGTTGGTGTTGTACTTGTAATTATCTGAAACCCTTGGAAGATACAACAAAATGACAGTAAAATACTCTGAACAGGCAATAATCTAATATCTGAGACGGTGACATCATGTCGTGAGAGGTACGATCAGTACTTTTCGGTTAACCCAAAGGTCGGTAGAATTGTGGATCGTGCTAAAGCAACATTGAAAGTTGGGTGACGCATTAGCAAGTATTAATTAATCACAACTAGGATGCAGTTATGCATTTTGGGAAGTCAAATTGCAGTAGAACGCAGTTGGTGGCACAGTGGCACAACTGCTGCCTCACAGTTCCAGAGAGCCAAGTTCGATCCTAACCTAGGGTGCTGTCTGTACAGAGCTTGCTTGTTCTCCCTGCGACTGCGTGGGTTTCCTCCGGGTGCTCCGGTTTCCTCCCACATCCCAAAGACGTGAGGGTTTTGTAGGTTAATTGGTCACTGTAAAATACCCCTAGTGTGTAGGGAGTGGGGCAATATAGAACTATTCTGACGTCGGTGTGGACTCGGTGGACCAAAAGGCCTGTTTACATGTTGTATCTCTACACTAAACAAAACTAGGACATGTTCAGTTAAACGGTGGGGCACCAAGGATGAACAAAGATTTTGGAGTTATGTCCGTATTTTCATGAAAATGGCAACACGGATAGACAGGGTGGTGAAGAAGGCAGAGGGTCCAGAAGAGGTTTATGAGAATGATCCCAGGAATGCTTGGGTTAACACATGCATAACCTCACTGGTTGGGGCACCAGTTGTGTTGTTATGTTGTAACTTTATACCTTTTACAAATTTCACTGGTGTCTCAATTATTTAACTTATGTAAGAAAAAGTCTTCAAAGGACACCTGTAAACAAGGTTTTAACATGTCTCATACAAAACAACGAGTTTAAGAGTAAGGTAGACAAAAATGCTGGAGAAACTCAGCGGGTGCAGCAGCATCTATGGAGCGAAGGAAATAGGCAACGTTTCGGGCCGAAACCCTTCTTCAGACTGATAGGGGGTGGGGAGAAGAAAGGAAAAAAGGAAAAAGGCGGAGGAGGAGCCTGAGGGCTGGGGGAGGGGAGGAGACAACCAGAGGGCTGATGAAGGGGAGGGGACAGCAAGGGCTAGCAGAATTGGGAGAATTCAATGTTCAAGCCCCCAGGATGTAGACTGCCCAAGCGGAATATGAGGTGCATTTCATCCAATTTACGGTGTTGCTCGCTGTGGCCATGGAGGAGACCCAGGACAGAGAGGTCAGATATGGAATGGGAGGGGGAGTTGAAGTGCTGAGCCACCGGGAGGTCAAGTTGGTTATTGCGGACCGACCGGAGGTGTTCGGCGAAACGATCGCCAAGCCTCCGCTTGGTCTCACCGATGTAGATCAGCTGGCATCTAGAGCAGCGGATGCAATAGATGAGGTTGGAGGAGATGCAGGTGAACCTCTGTCGCACCTGGAACGACTGCTTGGGTCCTTGAATGGAGTCGAGGGGGGAGGTGAAGGGACAAGTGTTGCATCTCTTGCGGTTGCAAGGGAAAGTACCAGGGGAGGGGGTGGTATGGGAGGGAAGGGAACAATTGACAAGGGAGTTACGGAGGGAGCGGTCTTTGCGGAAGGCAGACATGGGGGGAGATGGGAAGATGTGGTGAGTGGTGGGGTCACGTTGGAGGTGGCGAAACTGACGGAGGATCACTTGTTGTATGTGACGGCTGGTGGGGTGAAAGGTGAGGACTAGGGGGACTCTGCCCTTGTTGTGAGTGGGGGGATGGGGAGAGAGCAGTGTTGCGGGGTATGGCAGAGACCCTGGTGCGAGCCTCATCTATGGTGGAGGAGGGGAACCCCCGTTCCCTGAAGAATGATGAAGTTTAAGAGTAATGCTGGGATGTTGGGATGTAATGTTGAGGCTCTATAAGGCACTGGTCAGAGGGCATTTGGAGTATTGTGAGCAGTTTTGGGCCACATATGTGATCTGCCAGCCTCAAAAAGGCTGGCAGTATCATCAAGGACCCACACCATCCTGGCCACTCACTCATCTCCCTGCTACCTTCAGGTAGGAGGTACAGGAGCCTGAAGACTGCAACGACCAGGTTCAGAAATAGCTACTTCCCCACAGCCATCAGGCTATTAAACACAACTCAAATGAAACTCTGAACATTAATAGACCATTATCTGTTTATTTGCACTTTATCTGCTTATTTATTCATGATTGTATATATTTATATAATAGTATATGGACACATTGATCTGTTCTGTATTTATGCCTACTATATTCTGTTGTGCTGAAGCAAAGCAAGAATTTCATTGTCCTATCTGGGACACCTGACAATAAACTCACTTGAATCTTGAATCTTGGACGGATGTGCTGGCATTGGAGAGGGTCCAGAAGAGGTTTATGAGAATGATCCCAGGAATGCTTGGGTTAACGCATGATAAGCGTTTGAAGGCACTGGGCCTGCACTTGCTGGAGTTTAGAAGGATGAAGGGTCCCCTTATCAAATAGTGAGAGGCCTGGAGATTGTGGATGTGGAGAGGATGTTTCCACTCGTGGGAGAGTCTAGGACCAGAGGACAGAGCCCCAGAATAAAAGGACGTACCTTTAGAAAGGAGATGAGAAGGAATTTCTTTAGTCAGAGGGTGGTGAATGGATATTTTTTAAAGTGGAGATTGACAGATTTTTGATTAGAACGGGTGTCACGGGTTATGGGCGAAGGTAGAGAATGGGGTTGAGAGGGAAAGATAGCTCAGTCTATCGAATGGCGGAGTAGACTTGATGGGCCAAACGGTCTTATTCCACTCCTAGAACATGAACTTATGAGCTGCTGGTGGAACTCAGTGGGTTTGGCAGCATTTGTGGAGGGAAACTGACATCAAACGTTTTGGATCTAGACCCTCCATCTTGACAGAGAGTGGAGGGGTCGTAGCTGGTAAGTGGGGCGAGTGGAGTGGGGCAAGAGCGAGCAAGTGATGGGTTGCGTTACGGGCAAGCAATGTAGGTGAGTAAGGGTTCATTGGCAGATAACGCGCAGATGGTTTGTCTCCTGAGATTGAGACAGAGAGATCAAGAAAGGGGAGAGGTGTGGCGGACGTGGTCCCTTGAGGGAAGGGAGGAAGGTGATGGTGGTTGATGAAAAAGACGAGCGGTACCCATGCAGCTGTCAATGTAGCAGAGAAAGAATTGGAGACTGGAGTAGATTTATTAATTGAACATTTACTGGTTATTTCTGCGGTGTAACATAGAACATTAATTAAGAACTGCTCAGAATTATTTGATCAGAAAAATAGAGTAACACTGTAGGTGTAAATGCTACTGTAGAATCCTTTTAAGGATGTGTAACTTTGTTCAAATTATTATATATATGATTTATATTATGGGTTTATTGTACGACAGATTAAATGACTCTAATTTGTCTCATATCCGATAAACAAATATCACCTAACCCATATTTTACATTTTATTCTAATCTATTATAAATGCAACTTATTGCCCGGTGCACTGTTAAGGGGCTGTCCCACATGGGCAACCTAATTGGCGAGTTTAGAAGAGTTTAGGAGAGTTTGAAAAAGTGTCATGTTGAAGACCTCTTTCAACCTCCTTCGACTATTCTAGGGAGATGCTAACTGCATTTCGTTGTCTCTGTACTGTACACTGCACAATGACAATAAAGTTGAATCTGAATCTGAATCTGAATCTGAATCTATGTAGAAGACTAGCTTCAACTAGCTTTGACTATCTTTGGGAAAATTGGACACCGAATAGTGGAGAGTGAAGACGACCTCCTTCGATCTCCATCGACCTCCCTTCGACTATGTTGAAGACTATCTACGACTACCTTCGATTACCTTCGACTACCCTCGATTACCTACGACTAACATGCCGACCTACTACGACCTACCTCGACTAAACCTACGAGTAAAAAAGTATCGCTTTTTTTTCATGGCAACCTTTTTTTACTTGCGGTCATTTTTCAGCATGTTGAAAAATACGCCGCGACCTAGCTGAGGCCTCGAGTACACAGGGACCACTCTCGAGCATGAAGGAGAGTTACAAAGACCTCCTAGGATCTCGTGTTGACCATGCTGCGAGTATGAGTCGAGGGCAAACTCTTCTAAACTCGCCAATTAGGTCGCCCAAGTGGGGCAGCCCCTTAAGTAATAATTATTTTAGCCATCTGCACTGTCAGAAAAATATTGATCTCTTTGGGTCTCCATACACTTGCCACCCCACAAGTGTAATAATTCCAGAAGCAGACAATAGACAATAGACAATAGATGATAGACAATAAGTGCAGGAGTAGGCCATTCGGCCCTTCGAGCCAGTACTGCCATTCACAGTGATCATGGCTGATCATCCACAATCAGTACCCCGTTCCTGCCTTCTCCCCATATCCCCTATGTTTAACTCTATCTAACTCTCTCTTGAAAGCATCCAGAGAATTGGCCTCTACTGCCCTCTGAGGCAGAGAATTCCACAGATTCATAACTCTCTGTGTGAAAAAGTTTTTCCTCATCTCCGTTCTAAATGGCCTACCCCTTATTCTTAAACTGTGGCCCCTGGTTCTGGACTCCCCCAACATCGGGAACATGTTTCCTGCCTCTAGCGTGCCCAACCCTTTAATAATCTAATATGTTTCAACAAGATAACCTCTCATCCTTCTAAATTCTAGTGTATACAAGCCCAGTCGCTCCATTCTGTAAGAGAAACAAATCTAACAAACTTTTACCCGAAGGATTGAGTAGTTAGAAATTCTAGGTTTGAACGAAGTTCATTGTTGATTTTAAAGCCAATAGAATTTGGGATTTGGTCTTAACAGGCCATTTTAATAGGGTTCTGCAATACTTTTTCCAAGAACAAACCCATCCTGATTAATAAGATGAAGTACTGAAACTAGGAAAGAGGCACTTTTAGTTTAGTTTATAAATACAGCGCAGAAACAGGCCCTTCAGCCCACCGACTCTGCACCGGTCCCTGCTCACTAACACTATCCTACACACTGGTGACAATTTGCAATCTTTACTGAAGCCAATTAACCTACAAACCTGTCGTGTGGGAGGAAACCGGAGCACCCGGTGAAAACGTACAAACTCCATACAGACAGCAACCGTAGTCAGGATCGAACCCGGGTTTCTGGCGCTGTGAGCTGGCAACTCTACCGCTGCGCCACCGTGCCACCCCAATTCTTTAAAATGAAGAAATGTTTTAAAAGTGCAACAGAAAAAGTGAAATACCCGTGCCCAGGCAGTACCTTCTTTAATGTCTAAAGAATCCAAAGAGTCGCCTTCCATGTAAACAGTTGGCATCAAATCGGGTTCCATCCCTGAAGACTCTTCTATTGAAGACAAGAAAACATAAGAAAATATATGGTTAAGTGTCAATTTGTATTGTTGTTGACCAGAACAAGAAATCAAGCTACCTTGAAATTTTCTGTAGAATGGTACGCGGAGTGCTGGAGTAAAGGGCCTGTCCCACTTGGCCGTCATTTGTGCCTCATTTACGCGTCATATGTAAAATAGGTTGACGCGTCGTTACGCGCGACATCGCGAGCAAATCACGCGTCATCAAGCTGTCTGGTGCTCGTGACGTCATTAAAATACCCTGCGGTGCGCAGAGACGCATGGTTACGCACGGTGACGTAACCTGCGTCACCACGCGATACACGTGAGACGATGGGATGCAGCGTGCGACACCAATGCGTCAGCGTGCGTACGCGATACGTCACGCAGGTGGTGCGCAAGGATTTCGTGCAGCACTAAATCCTGGAGCGCCGCACGATACCGCGCGCAACTCCACACTCCTCCACGCCTCTCCATGCGCCCGTCCCATGCTACCCACACACTACCCGTGCGTCACAACGCGATGACCTATTTTACATATGACGTGTAAATGAGGCGCAAATGATGGCCAAGTGGGACAGGCCCTTAACTCAGCAGGTTAGGCAGCATCTGGGCAGATCTGATGTGTGGTATTAACACAGTTATATCCTCCAATGAAATTCTTCTCTATGTTATTTTAACAGAAGTGTAATCACTTCAAACAAGCCAGTCATGAGTTCATTACAGAACAGGAACCACAAAATATATTTATTGCTTTAGCAGCTCATTTGCAGATTCAGCAGACAGAAAACGTTGTTGCAATACCAGATCGGCTAAAGAGAACTATTTTTTTCAGCACGAGTCTTGCAAAATACTTATGATAATTTTCAGAAACAGGATATGAGATTATTCAGCTGACTTCTATGTGCTAGAAATACGCACCAGGCTTCTCTGTGCCTGTAATATCCTTTCTGGATCAATACTTCAACGGTATAAATGATAACCTTTTCTTCTTAAAACTGCTGGTGGGCCTGCTGCATTAAATCCAGAATTTTGTCTCTTGATTCTAGTTTACAGTTTTCCTTCTATTAATTAGAATAATTTAATTCTGTAGAAAATTAATTTATATTAAACTGAACGTTGGTGCTTCCAAAGAGACTCCTGACAGGTGATTAATTATAGAATGGGTTATCTATCTAAAAAAGTTAATTAACTGGCCTTTAAGATATACTAAGGAACAGTTTCATTGTGTACTTTTTCTTAAATTTCATGTTTGGATTCCTGGGATGTCAGGATTTTCATATGAAGAAAGACTGGATAGACTCAGCTTGTACTCGCTAGAATTTAGAAGATTGAGGGGGAATCTGATAGAAACTTACACAATTCTTAAGGGGTTGGACAGGCTAGATGCAGGAAGATTGTTCCCGATGTTGGGGAAGTCCAGAACAAGGGGTCACAGTTTAAGGATAAGGGGGAAGTCTTTTAGGACCGAGATGAGAAAAAAAAATTCACACAGAGAGTGGTGAATCTGTGGAATTCTCTGCCACAGAAAGTAGTTGAGGCCAGTTCATTGGCTATATTTAAGAGGGAGTTAGATGTGGCCCTTGTGGCTAAAGGGATCAGGGGGTATGGAGAGAAGGCAGGTACAGGATACTGAGTGGGATGATCAGCCATGATCATATCGAATGGCGGTGCAGGCTCAAAGGGCCGAATGGCCTACTCCTGCACCTATTTTCTATGTTTCTAATGAGCAAAATTGTCAAACTGTGCTTGGAAATTTTTTAATATTTATCAATGTCCTGAACAGAATTAGAATCATAGAGTCATCTAGCACAGAAACAGGCCCTTTAGCTCAGCTTGCCCATGCTGACCAAGGAGCAACATCTATACTAGTCCCACCTGCCTGTATATGGCCCATATCCCTCTAAACCGTTCCTATCCATGTGCATGTCAAAATGTATTTGTAATGTTGTTATGGTTTCTGCTTAAACTACCTCCTCTGGCAGCTCATTCCATATACCCACCACCCTCCATATGAAAAGGTTGTCCTTCAGGTTCCTATTTCCCCTCTCAACTTAAATCTATGTCCCATAGTTCTTGTTTCCCCTACCATGGATAAAAGACTCTGTGCATCTCTCCTATCCATTCCCATCCTGATCTTATACACCTCTATCAGACTCTCATCCTCCTGCACTCCAAGCAATAAACACCTGGCCTACCCAACCTCTCTCTGTAGCTCAGGCCCTCAAGTCCTGGCAACATCCTCGTAAGTCTTCACTGCAATCCTTTCAGCTTAACAACGCCTTTCCTATAGCAGGGTGACCAAAAGTGAACACAATACTTCATCTGTGGCCTCACCAGCACCTTGTACAGCTGTAACATTACATCCCAACTTCCATACTCAATATCCTTTTGACTAATCTGACCGATGAAGGCCAATGTGCCGAAAGCCTTCTTGCCCAACTTATGTACTTGTGATGCAACTTTCAAGGAACTATGCACCTGCGCTCCTAGATCCCTCTGCTCTACACCACTCCCCAGGGTCTTGCAATTTACTGTGTAGATCCTGCCCTGCTCACATTTTTCTGCAGTAAACTCCATTAACCATTGCCCAACTGATCAAGATCCAGCTGTAACCTTTGTGAACCATCTTCGCTATCTACAATTAAGACGATTAATTAACAATTAACTATCTACAATTAAGCCTGGGTCAAGACGAGATGGAGAGAACAGTGGAAGTCAGCGGAACCATCTAGACTACACCATTACATCGGTGACCCCATGGACGTCCCTGGCCAGGACCTGCCCCGAAAGCAGTGGACAACCCTCAACCGCTTGAGGACAGGCTGGGGGCTGCCGCTGGAACCAAGGACGAGCCTGGAGTCTGCAGCCAGGGCCGGGTCGAGCACGAGAACCAGGCCGAGTTCCAGGCCCTGGCGCTGCTCTACGATCTGGGTAGGTCCTGGGGCAGGGAATGGGAGGAGGATGAGAGAAATGAGGAGGAGGGAGATGGGGTAGGGTCTCTACCCCCTCCCTCTGCCCCTCACCCTCTCTACCCCCTCCCTCTTCCTCTCTACCCCCTCCCCCTCTACCCCCCTCCCTCTCTACCACCCCTCCCTCTCTAACCCCCTCCCTCTCTACCACCCCTCCCTCTCTAACCCCCTCCCTCTCTACCACCCCTCCCTCTCTACCACCCCTCCCTCTCTACCACCCCTCCCTCTCTAACCCCCTCCCTCTCTAACCCCTCCTTCTCTAACCCCCTCCCTCTCTACCACCCCTCCCTCTCTAACCCCCTCCCTCTCTACCCCATCCCCCTCTACCCCCTCCCTCTCTAACCCCTCCTTCTCTAACCCCCTCCCTCTCTACCACCCCTCCCTCTCTAACCCCCTCCCTCTCTACCACCCCTCCCTCTCTAACCCCCTCCCTCTCTAACCCCCTCCCTCTCTAACCCCCTCCCTCTCTACCACCCCTCCTTCTCTAACCCCCTCCCTCTCTACCACCCTCCTTCTCTACCCCCTCCCTCTCTAACCCCCTCCCTCTCTAACCCCCTCCCTCTCTACCACCCCTCCCTCTCTAACCCCCTCCCTCTCTACCACCCCTCCCTCTCCAACCCCCTCCCTCTCTACCCCCTCCCTCTCTAACCCCCTCCCTCTCTACCACCCCTCCCTCTCTAACCCCCTCCCTCTCTACCACCCTCCTTCTCTAACCCCCTCCCTCTCTACCACCCTCCTTCTCTACCCCCTCCCTCTCTACCCCCTCCTTCTCTAACCCCCTCCCTCTCTACCACCCCTCCTTCTCTAACCCCCTCCCTCTCTACCACCCCTCCTTCTCTACCCCCTCCCTCTCTACCACTCCTCCCTCTCTACCCCCTCCCCCTCCCTCTCTACCCCCTCCCTCTCTAACCCCCTCCCTCTCTACCACCCCTCCCTCTCTAACCCCCTCCCTCTCTACCACCCCTCCCTCTCTAACCCCCTCCCTCTCTACCACCCCTCCTTCTCTAACCCCCTCCCTCTCTACCACCCCTCCCTCTCTAACCCCCTCCCTCTCTAGGGAGTGGTGAGTATTGCGACCTATGGGTGAGCGGTGGAATATTGCGTTCGGGGACCAACCCCCCCTGTGACGCCGTGCCCCCCCGCGTTGGGGGAACGGGACCCAACAGGCCACACTTGGTCTAGTATATATATATATGTGTGTGTATGTGTGTGTGTGTGTGTACACACACAAATATATATATATATATATATATATATATATATACACATACATACACATTACTTCTCGATACATGTATGTGCATATACATATATACATACATGATATACTAAATACACGCATATATGTATAGATATATATTAAATGAAAAGGTCTAATTTCTGGAATATCCAAATAAGATGTTACTGTTTGTAACTGAGCTGGGTATAAATTATAACTCTGCTTCTTGCGTCCAAGTTCCCACAATGATATTAAGTGCGTGCAGTTGGCTGCGCCATTATTTAGGGCTTGCAACTGGATTTGAATTGACAAGGGAAAGGAACATTTTAGACCGCACTGGCCACATTTGAACAGCTGAACACAATGCTATGGCCTACACTGTCCAAAGAGCTCCCCATGCCACTTGAAGGAAAGATCATCTAACTGAAACATTCAAATATTTTTCTCACTCGACTGATGCTGTGGGAGCTACTGAGCCCTTCGGAGTCGTGTAAAACAATCTCCACTTTGAAATGAGACTATTTCATTCTAGAACAATTGTGTCCTCCTGACCCTAAAGTAAACAAATACAAACTTCTGAAGTGGCAGCTTCCATCATTCACATTCAGACCCAAAAGATTAGGTGTCATATGCACAATATCAATAACACAATAACACATTTTTGTTTCATTTTAGGTTAGAGATACAGCGCAGAAGCATGGCATTTGGCCCACCAAGTCCACACCGACCAGCGATCCCCACACATTAACACTATCCTAGAAATATGAGGGTCAATTTTACATTTACACCAAGCCAATTAACCTACAAACCTGGACATCTTTGGAGTGTGGGAGGAAACCGAAGATGACGGCGAAAGCCCACTCTGGTCACGGGGAGAACGTACAAACTCCGTACAGACAGCGCCTGTGGTCAGGATCGACCCCGGGTCTCTGGCGCTGTAAGCGCTGTAAGGCAGCAACGCTACCACTGCGCCACTGTGCCGTCCAATATTGTGAAGGTGACAACTTTAATTTGTACCTCCAAAGGACAAATGTTTCAGGTGCACAGGATAGATCTCTGCGCAGGAGCATTTATCAAATTGATTCACGATCATCTTCAGGATAAAATGAGTGCATGAATGTTGCCTTTAATATTGAACATCTTGTATTTGATTTTGTGTCTTTAAAAAGCCCTATTTCTAAAATACATGACCATTGGCAGCAGCACCTGACCTTGGAGACCTTTCTTGTCCAGTCCACACGTTTGAGATTTCTAGCTCTTATTTTTCTCTCCCCCCCCCCCCCCGCCCCTCTTGTTGATCTGGCTATTTAGTTATTGGTTCCATATCTCTAGTTCCCCTCCCCCCATGACTTTCAGTCTGAAGAAGGGTCTCGACCAGAAACTTCACGCATTCACTCTCAAGAGTTCAAGTTCAAGAGAGTTTATTGTCATGTGTCCCAGATAGGACAGTGAATTTTTTGCTTTGCTTTAGCACAACAGAACATAGTAGGCATGAATACAGAACAGATCAGTGTGTCCATATACCATTGTATAAATATATACACACATTAATAAATAAACTGATAAAGTGCAAATAAGCAGATAATGGGCTATTAATGTTCAGTGTTTTGTCCGAGCCGAGTTTAATAGCCTGATGGCTGTGGGGAAGTAGCTATTCCTGAACCTGGACGTTGCAGTCTTCAGGCTCCTGTACCTTCTACCTGAAGGTAGTGGGAGAGATGAGTGTGTGGCCAGGATGGTGTGGGTCCTTGATGATGCTGCCAGCCTTTTTGAGGCAGCGACTGCGATAGATCCCCTCGATGGAAGGGAGGTCAGAGCCGATGATGGACTGGGCAGTGTTAACTACTGTTTGTAGTCTTTTCCGCTCCAGGGCGCTCAAGTTTCCGAACCAAGCCACGATGCAACCAGTCAGCATGTTCTCTACTGTGCACCTGTAGAAGTTAGAGAGAGTCCTCCTTGACAAACCGACTCTCCGTAATCTTCTCAGGAAATAGAGGCGCTGATGTGCTTTCTTTATGATTGCATCAGTGTTCTCGGACCAGGAAAGATCTTCAGAGATGTGCACGCCCAGGGTTGCTGCCTGTCCCGCTGTGTTAAGGGCCTGTCCCACATACGCAATTCTTTCAGCGACTTGCCGGCACCCGTCATAGTCGCAGCAGGTTGCTGAAAATTTTCAACATGGTCAGTAATCTTTCAAATTACTCACCACCATACAGGCATTACCCCGCAACTCGGTGAAAATTTTCGGCAACCTGCTGCACTATGACAGGTGGCAGCAGGTCGGCGGAAAAATCCCGTAAGTGGGACAGGGCCTTTACTCCAGCATTTTGTGCCTATCTTCGGTGTAAACTAGCATCTACTGTCCCATCCTACACATTATAATTCTACTGTTATTTGTAACCCTGTTGCAATATTTAGATTTGACTAAGGACCTTATCAAAAGCTGCAGAATGGCTCTTTCCAATCATGCCTTTAAAATGCATATCAATATAATATCCAATTCATTATCAAGTGCCATTCACATTCCCATGAATTCCCATGAATTCCCATTCACATTCCCATCGATTAACTTTCTGATACATGAAAATGCTGGAGAAACTCAGCGAGTGAGGAAGCATCTGTGGAGCGAAGAAATGGGTGACGTTTCGGGTCGAGACCCTTCTTCCGAAGAAACATCACCTATTCCTTCGCTCCCTAGATGCTGCCTCGCCCGCTGAGTTTCTCCAGCATTTTTGTCTACCTTCGATTTTTCCAGCATCTGCAGTTCTTTCTTAAACTTTCTGAAATATATTCACTTCTGGTTCACATAATTATTACCTTCTTCATCACATTCAATTTTCCCAACAGGGCTCCAAACAGGGTAGCCATTTTCATCCAATCTCGCCATACTGCCCGTGGGACATTCTGGAACTTCAGTTACGAGTACGGTTGTTAACTCAGTTGTGGTCGGCACTGGTGTGGTGGTTGTAGACGGCCGTGGTGTAGTGGTTGTTGTCGGCCGTGGTGTGGTGGTTGTGGTCGGCTCTGGTGTTGTGGTTGAGGTTGGCACCACCGTTGTTTCCAGTTGCCGGACAAATCCAATGACCGGTTTCCCTCCAACTGACAAAATTGGCTTATCCTTTGGGCCATCTAAAGGCTTACTATCTCGCCCATGCCCAAACAGAGCCAAGCCATCTGAACTCAAGATTGGGGTTCCTTCCTGATCTGCAACAGCGGACAAAAAGTATGCTTGTCATTTTAATACAAGACCTTGATTTGTTACATATCATAATATTTTCACAGTCCACCACCGATTTTCCAGAGTCTTTGGGGATTATCCATTTTGCTGAACCAACAGAGATCATGCCCTCCGAGAGGAGTCCAACGGTACCAGGACAGACCACCTAGGCCACCAAGGGGCTGAGATACCGGCCCGCAATGTCGGCCTCAGAGGTCGGCTATGGGAACGGATCTACCAGCTCCGGCTGGCTGGAGTTCCAGAGCCCCGGCAGTAGCGGGAAAATTCAATCCACTGATCGGCACAGAAATCCCAATGAGGTCGAGATCGGCCGCCTTACCCGGCCTAGTTGAGACACTTTCAGCAGGACTTCTGGGGAGCATTTCAAGTACGCGCTAGCAATTTGGTCCGCATTAAAAGACCACCAGTTGCGGGAAAAATCAGTGGTGGACCTGTACGTAAAACTTCCAATATCTCAACGTTGAATAGACCTGATGCTAAATCTTCTGACATGAGGAGTTATTTTTCAAGAAAAATAACCTAAATCTAACACAATTACATAAAGACAGGCAAGCAGCAAATCGTATAATTCCACTGCAAGGTTCATCAGCAAGCTTTCTTTCCTTGCCTTCTGCATTAACATATTAAACAGCAAGTATCAATTAAACATTGAATTTCATTTTGCAAGGCGGAATTTTTCCAGTGAAATTGCACAAACCTAATATCGTACGCCCATCTGATCCCAACTGTATCCGTAGTGGATTTCCCGCTGTATCTTGGAGCACTTGTCCTTCGGGATTCATCAGTATTCCCTGATCAAGGTCCACAATCTGTTTCAAAGTTATCAACCAATTAGTCACAGAGGCAGCCTTTGCCTAATGAGAATATGCTTTTATATATTTATTATCATCCCTTATATTTGACTTAGATCATCGGTGACCTGATATTTGCAAAATCAATTGAGCGTGTAATACTTAACCCATTTAGTGTCTTGAGGGCCCGTGATGACTCTACGTCCTGATGTTTTTTCACTATCGTGTTTGCTGGGTGAAACTTTATTCCCTCTTTCAGCTGTCAAGTTGGGTCTCCTATTTTTCCCTGTGACATATCAAGTATGATATATTTTTAATATCTTGTGCATTCTATGTTTGTTCAGCAGTCATAAGAATTGTATTTATTTTACCAAAGAAAGCATATCAAACACCTCTCACTGTTACATTAGATGCTCGCTGTGTGCTGAGCCTGGACATGCAACGTAACCGCCTCAACAAAAGCAACCTTTCCAGGTTTACCTGCATTGAACTCATCCTTGGAGTTATGTTGAAGGAGCAACAGAAGTGAGCTTTCAACTCCAAGTCATTCAATTAGGTGGTAGCTGATCTGTGTATTAGCACAATCTACCAGTTAGTAACCCTTCCTAACCTGACCTCTGAAAAGTCCATCAAACTCAATGTTGAAAATGTTGATCTACCATTTTGGAGTTGAGTTCCAGATTTTCATGACTTTGCTTGATTCCCTGCTGTGTGATTATGACACTATGACATCCGCAAATCTGGCCTGATGACAGGAATTAAAATCCAACCATGGCCGAAGAATTATGGAAATCCATATAGCTACAGTAAGTTATGAGCAGGGCTTTCAACAAGGCTCCGCATGCTTGGCTACTCTGGCGGTGAGATCCCATGGGATCCAAAGAGAGATAGCTGCATGGATAGAAAATTGTCTTCATGGCAGGAAGCAGAAGGTGATGGTAGATGGTTGCTTTTTGGACTGGAGGCCTGTGACTAGTGGTGTGCCTCAGGGTTCGGTGCTGGGCCCGTTACTGTTTGTCATCTATATCAATGATTTGGATCACAACATGCATGGCATGGTTTGCAGATGACACTAAGGTGGGTGATATTGTAGATAGTGAAGATGGTTGTCAAAAATTGCAGCAGGATCATGATCAGTTGGCCAGGTGGGCAGAGGAATGGTTGATGGAATTTAATACAGAGAAATGTGAGGTGTTGCATTTTGGGACGTCTAACAGGGGCAGAACCTACACAGTGAACTTCTCACAGAGAGTGGTGAGTCTGTGGAATTCTCTACCTCAGAGGGCGGTGGAGGCCGGTTCTCTGGATGCTTTCAAGAGAGAGCTAGATAGGGCTCTTAAAAATAGTGGAGTCAGAGGATATGGGGAGAAGGCAGGAACGGGGTACTGATTGGGGATGATCAGCCATGATCACATTGAATGGCTCGAAGGGCCAAATGGCCTACTCCTGCACCTATTGTCTATTGTCTATTGAACGGCAGGTGGGGAGTGTTGAAGAACAGAGGGATCTAAGAATGCAGATACGTAGTTCGTGGAGACTGCCACCACAGGTAGATAGGGTGGTCAAAAAGGTTTTTGGCACATTGGCCTTCATCAGTCAGAGTATTGAGTATAGAGGTTGGGAGGTCATGTTGCAGTTATACAAGATGTTGGTGAGGCCGCATTTAGAGTATTGTGTTCAGTTCTGGGCACCATGTTATAGGAAAGATGTTGTCAAGCTGGAAAGGGTTGACAAGAGCAGATTCATGAGGATGTTGCCAGGACTCGAGGGCCTGAACTATATGGAGAGGTTGAGCAGGCTAGAACTCTGTTCCTTGGAGCGCAGGAGGATGAGGGGTGATCGTATAGAGATTAAGAGAGGAATAGATCAGGTAGACACACAGAGCGTCTTGCCCAGAGTAGGGCAACCAAGAACCAGAGGATATAATTTTAAGGTGAGGGGGGAAATATTTAAAAGGAACCTGAGGGGTAACTTTTTCACACAAAGGGTGGTGGGTGTATGGAACGAGCTGCCTGAGGAGATAGTTAACGGAGATACTATCACTTTTTAGGAAATGTTTTAAGGAACAATTAGACAGGTACATGGATAGGATCGGTTTAAAGAGATATGGGCAAAATGCAGGCAGGTGGGACTAATGTTTATAGGAACATGTTGGCCGGTGTGGGCAAGTTGGGCTGAAGGGCCTGTTTCCACGCTGTATGACTGTATGACTCTGACTGTATGACTCTAATTGCATTTTACTCAGCGAATACATTTCCAAACCAATGCTTCTCATGTAAGATAACCACCGTGGTTTCTAGTCTGGCATCAGACACATCAAGAACATGGCCGACTCTGCCCTCTGGAAGGGCTCGGCAATTCCAGATGGACAATAAATGCTGAGCCTGCATGTGAGATCCACTTCCTGTCACAGACCGAAGGAAACCCTGCATCTCAGTGGAATGCTAAGAGCAGCTAGACGACTTTACCCCAACAGTATTCACAGCCGACAAACCAGATGGTCTATCAAAAGATCAATCTCATCCTTTCCCTTTATTAGTGTAGAAAATAAACGGAGTACATTAATTGTAATAAGATATATGTGATGAGTACTAGTGTAATTGGTTGTAATGTAATGTACTTCTAATAAATAAAAAAATTAAAAAAAAATTAAAAAAAAGATGGGAACCTGCAAACAAGAGGAACCTTCCCATTTCCAACATTCAACTGTGAATTACCAGTGACAGTCAGAACCAAAGGCTTCCAAAGCTAGAGACTGTGACTTTAGGTTGCACAGTTGATGGGCACCCAATAAGATAATAAGGTCATGAATGATAGGAGTAGAATTAGGCCATTCGGCCCATCAAGTCTATTCTGCCATTCAATCATGGCTCATCTATCTCTTCTTCCTAACCCCATTCTCCTGGCTTCTCCCCATTACCTCCGACACCTGTACTAACCAAGAATCTATCTATTTCTGCCTTAAAAATGTCTACTGATGGCCTCCATATCCTTTTGTGGCAAAGAATTCCACAGATTCACTACCCTCTGACTAAAGAAATGTCTCATCTCCTTCGTAAAAGAACATCCTTAAGGCAAGATGTGCAGTTCTGGGCACCTAGCTATAAGAAGGATGTCACCAGGTTGTATAAGGTGCAAAAGAGATTCACCAGGACATTAGCTGGGCTTGCGTTGTGAGGAAGAGCTTGCATAGGCTGTGACTTTTTACTTTGGAGTGTAGAAGGCTAAGATGTGACCTTGCTGAGATGTAGATGATCACAAGGGCCAGAAATAAACAGAGTGCTCACAGTCTGTTGTCAAGGTACAGGATTCTCGATCACCAGGGCATAGATTAAGGTGAGTGCAGTTTGCAGAGGGCCCTCAGAGGTAATTTCTTCACTCAGAAGATAGTTCTTATCTGGAATGAGTTACATGGGGAAGTGATAGAAGCGGATGCAATTATGACTTTCATAAGATATTTGGGCAGATATATGGATAGGAAGGGTTTAGTTGGCTTTTAGTCAATTGCACGCACATGGGACTAGCCCAAAATACCAATTTGGTCGACATTGGGCTGAAGGTCCTCTTTCTGCATGGTACTTTTCTAGGACTCTGACCCCAAGATGTTACCAATCTCCACATCATCCCTGAATAGTCTTACTCTCCTTTTTAAGCTGCGCTTCCTTTTTCGGGGATGTTCCAAAAGTCATGTCTATTTTCCCTTGCAAGGCGTTTAATCACTTTAACTTCAATTGGATGTTGTCAACACTTGGGAAGGTGACTGGATTAATACACCATTTTTCAGGAGCTCACAGAGACAAATGCATGGTGATTCTATCAGGACATGGAGCTGCTGTCAATGCAATGCAGAGTGTAGCTGTTGTGGTCCGCAGAAGCCTATCTCCCTAGAGTCATAGAGTCATAGACACAGCATGGAAACAGGCCCTTCGGCCCAACTTGCACACACCGACCAACATGTCCCATCTACATTAGTATGGAATTTGTGTCCTGCACAACTAAGTGGCTATTTCAGAGAACGCTGGGCCAGACACCCCAAGAACAAAAATATCAATGGGATCACCTGTTATTCTTCAAACTCAAGAAGCTGATGACCCCGTCTGCCTCAAATCATACAACAAAACTGCTATGTCAGACACAAACCCAGTTGTGCCTTTGCTGCATTCCCTCAATTTCTAGTTTGTCATTCTTTTAGACCAGGGACCAGACCCTGGACTCAAATTTGGTCTCAACAGAGTTCTATATAGACAATAGACAATAGACAATAGGTGCAGGAGTAGGCCATTTGGCCCTTCGAGCCAGCACCGCCATTCAATGTGATCATGGCTGATCATCCCTAGTCAGTACCCCGTTCTAGCTCTCTCTTGAAAGCATCCAGAGAACCTGCCTCCACCGCCCTCTGAGGCAGAGAATTCCACAGACTCACAACTCTTTGTGAGAAAAAGTGTTTCCTTGTCTCCGTTCTAAATGGCTTACTCCTTATTCTCAAACTGTGGCCCCTGGTTCTGGACTCCCCCAACATCGGGAACATGTTTCCTGCCTCTAGCGTGTCCAAACCCTTAACAATGTTATATGTTTCAATAAGATCCCCTCTCATCCTTCTAAACTCCAGAGTGTACAAGCCCAGCCACTCCATTCTCTCAGCATATGACAGTCTCGCCATCCCGGGAATTAACCTTGTAAACCTACGCTGCACTCCCTCAATAGCAAGAATGTCCTTCCTCAAATTATGGGACCAAAACTGCACACAATACTCCCAGTGTGGTCTCACTAGGGCTCTGCACAACTGCAGAAGGACCTCTTTGCTCCTATACTCGACTCCTCTTGTTATAAAGGCCAACATGCCATTCGCTTTCTTCACTGCCTGCTGTACCTGCATGCTTACTTTCATAGACTGATGAACAAGGACCCCCAGATCCCGTTGTACTTCCCCTTTTCTCAACTTGACGCCATTTAGATAGTAATCTGCCTTCCTGTAACAGGAACAAGTCTTCTTTTATCATATTCAAATCCTTGCATTTAAGGCGAACATATTATTTGCTTTGCCAATTGCTTTCTACACATGTAGTCACTGATTTATGTACAAAGGTTCCCATGTCTCACTGAACACCAACAGCTTTCAATTTCTCATCATTTACAAGAAGCAAAGCAAGAATTTCATTGTCCTACCAGGGACACATGACAATAAACTCATTTGACTTGACTTGACTTGAGATAGTCCAACTTTTTATTCTTCCACCAAATTATATAATCTCTCATTTTCCCTTTCTATATTCCACTTGTCATGACCTTCCCTTTACATTAGGATTTATAGAGTCATAGAATAATACAGCGTGGAAACAGGCCCTCCAACCCCACTTGCCCACACCGGCCAACATGTCCCAGCTACACTAGTCTCACCTGCCTGCATTTGGTCCATATCCCTCCAAACCTGTACCTGTACCTGTCTAACTGTTTCTTAAACATTGGCATAGTCTCTGCCTCAACTACCTCCTCTGGCAGCTTGTTCCATACACCCACCACCCTTTGTGTGAAAAAGTTACCTATTACCATATTCCTATTAAATCTTTTCCCCTTACAATTACAATACAATTTATTTGTCTTTTGGACAAATTTGTCATTTGGACCCCGTTGAGGTCCAAACGTCGTTTCTGCAGCCATACATTACAAAACGAAGAAGACCCGAGACACAACACAATTTACACATACATCCATCACAGCGCTGTGATGGAAGGCAAAAAAACGTATCTCTCCACTGCACTCCCCCCCCCCCCCCCCCCCACCGATGTCAGAGTCAAAGTCAAAGCCCCCGGCGGGCGATGGTGATTATCCCGCGGCCATTAAAGCCACGCCGGTTAATGCAAGGTCGCGCACCGGGCCTTGGTGTTAGAGCCCCGGCGCGCGCTCGCAAAGTCCGGCGGCCATTCCAAGACGCGCGGGGCGACGATGTAAAGCCCCGCTCCAGGTGCTCTTCAACCCCGCAACTCGGGCGGGAGAAGTTGCAGTTAAACCTATGTCCTCTGGTCCACGATTCACCTATTCTGGGCACGAGACTACCCAATCTATTCCTCAGAATTTAGAAATACTAAAGACAATTTCCGCAGTTTCCTTTATCTATTCTACTGGATACAACTAGAAAGACAACTAGAACATAGTATTGCAAAGCCGAGAACGATGCCAAGATCAAATTATATATGCCTGCACATAATCCATATCCCTCCAATCCCATCCATCTGCCTATCCAAAAGTATCTTAAACGCCACTATCCTACCTGCCTCTGTAAATAACTTGTTCTAAGCTCCTCCCCAGTCTAGTTTCAGTCAATAAAATACTGAATCAAGCACTTGAGGAACTAAACTTTATTTAGGATAACACAACAATAATTCCCTATACAATACCTAACCTCTACATGTTCGATCCTCGCATCTGCCTGGCCAAGCCCTTCTACCCTTGTGCAAGCAGAGACACTCCAAAAGGTCACGCAGTCCCAAGCGCTCTTGCAGAAGATCGACCAAGGACCTTGTAGGGGCTGCCTTTTATATGTCCCCGAACCTTGAGTGGCCGAACCACATGGGGTGGTCTCTTTATAAACCAATTAAACATATTGATAATAACGGTACATAATTGACAGTTCCCTAACCCAATAACATAGTAACTAATACACTGTATTCGAAAGGAGCTTCTAGAAGGAAGCCAACATAGATGAATAATGCAACATGTGCCTTGGGATACAGATAACCCAGTTAAGACTTAACATTTCAACCAATCAACAACTAACAGTAAAGTTTTGCAACATTATTTACACTATGTATACCTGGTTTGCATTGATCCAATTAGCTCTATGCATTTCACTCTTCATTGTAGGACTTCTGCAGATGTCCCATTCTTTCTCTGCAACGCTTATCTGGGCCACAGACATACTGGCACCATTCAGCACCTTGTCTCAGTTCTGCAGAGGCACATTTAACTTGACCAAAATGGCCTAGCAACACACACGCCCTTACTCAATTTTAATGCCATGGCAGTTCCAATTTAGCCAGGATTAACACCTCCACCGCCGTCCCTCACCTTCGGTATAAAATAACTTGCCACGCACATCTCCCTTTAACTTTGCCCCTCTCAGCTTAAAGCTATATCTTCCAGTATTGGATTTTTCCATCCTGGGAGAAAGGTTCTGAATATCGATCATGTCTATGCCTTTCATAATTTTATACACTTCTACCAAATCTCCCCACAACGTCCAGCATTCCAAAGTAAACAATCTAAGTCTGCCCAACCTCTTCCTGTTGCTAATGCCCTCTAATCCAGGCTAATCACAATGATAAACCTCCTCTACCTCATTTCCAGAGCCCCCACATCCTTCCTGTAATGCGACAACCACAATTGCATGCAATACTCCAAATGCAGCCTGAACAAAATCCCGTGAAGCTGCATCGTGGCTTACTAACTCTTATATTCAATGCCATGATCAACAGAGACAAACATACCATATGCCTTCTTTACCATTCTATCTATTAGTGTTGTCACTTTCAGGGAGTTATAGTCTTGGACCTCAACAGTGGAACAGGCAGAGGATGATGGCTGACTTGAGTGGAGCGTCACAACGGCTGGGAAGGCGGATGAAGGCTGCAGCTGAAAAGGGTCTCCGGTCGTCTTGGACTCCATGCCACTGGATCCTGACCCAGATCTGTCAATGACTGTGGGGTGGCTGTCTGTGCACCAGTCTCCCCATGTTAAACAAAGTCACGCACAGGCGTCCTCCATATAAGGAATAGCACCCAGGTCAGCCATGACCAAAGGGGGCCTAAGAAGTCTTGGACCCCATGATTCCTCTGTACATCACTGCTGTTAAGGGTCGTGCCATCAATTGTATATTTTTCCCTTACCTGTGACCTCCCAAAATGCAAAACCCAAAACACACTCTATCTGCCATTTCTCTGCTCATTTTTGTAGCTGAGCTATATCCCACTACATACTTTTAACAGCCTCCTCACAGTCTGCACCCCCATCAATCTTGGTGTAATCTGCAAATTTAGTAACCAACCCGTCTATGTGTACATCCAGGTCAGGTATATATATGTATCACAAACAGCAGAAGTCCCAGCACAGATCCCTGTGGAACTCCACTGGTCACAGACCTCCAGCTTGAATATCGTTCTTCCACCACAACCCTGTCTCCTATTTCTAAGCCAATTCTGAATTCATACGACCAAGTCACTGTTAATCCTGTATATCTTATTCCATGCTGACTGTCCTTAATTAACTTGCTCTCTTCCAAATGGGAGTCAATTCTATCCTGAAGCTCCAGTAGCTGCCCCACCACTCATGTGAGGCTCACCGGCCTATATTGGCTGGATTCCCTCGACCTCCTTTCTTAAACCTAGAAACATAGAAACGTAGAAAATAGGTGCAGGAGGAGGCCATTCGGCCCTTCGATCATTCATTGTGATCATGGCTGATCGTCCCCAATCAATAACCCGTACCTGCCTTCTCCCCATATCCCTTGATTCCACTAATAGAAACATAAAAAAATTTTAATACCAGGAGTGGGGTTCGAACCCATGCGGACATATGTCCATTGGATCTTAAGTCCAACGCCTTAACCACTCGTGCGAGATTATAAAGATTCAAAGAACATAAACAAGGGAACAATATTAGCTACTTTCCAGTCCTACGGGGCCTCGCCTGTGGCTCGAGAAGACGGATAGGTCTTCATCAAGGGTCCTACAATCTCCTCTTGTCTCCCTCAATAACATGGGATAGAATAGATCCCATCAGGTCCTGGGGATTTAACCACCTTCCTGTTCTTCAAGAGCCTCAACATCTCCTCTTTTTAATCTCAAATTATTCTTGCATATTAGTATCTCTCAAATTGCACTTGCTTATTACGATTAGATTTGTCGAGCATGATTTCCTTTTCAGAGTCCGTCTAACCTCAAGAACTAACAGATTTGCCATACATGATCTTCCTTTCATCCCTTCTCATATCCACATGGACTCTGGCTAATCATATATTCATTTTTCAACTGTCCTTAAAAAACCCATTTCCAGCATTCGCTTTAATATTCAATGTTAGCGCAATAGCTCTTTATTTTCCCGTTTCCCTCTCCTTTTGTTAAATAGTTACGGTTCTAATTTCCAATCTGTGGGAATTATTCTGGAACCAATGCAATTTAAATATTACAAGCTGTGATCGCCATTGCTTCCACCTTGAAAACCCTTGAATTTGGGGCATCAGGTCCTTGGGATTTATTACTTTTCAGTCTAAAATGTCTGCACTGCATTGATTTTTCACATGCTCATTTAATTCACCCCTTCATCGACTCATTTAATTCACCCCTTCACTGTTTTGTACCATTATTTCTCATTGTCCTTTCTTCCCCAATCTGCCACCTTATCCATATACAACTGTTGTTATTCCAATCCTGACAATGATCTTGACAATGACTTGTGGTATCAACAGCTTCTCTCTCTGTTGATGCGGTCTGATCCATTTGGCATTTCCAAAGGTCCCTTGTATTAATTTGTAAACACTTACATTGATCTGGGCCGGTCTTTCCAAACTGCCGAAACCTTCCAGCACGCACAAAATCTCTAATGTCACTTGATCTTGAAGGGGACCGTGTTCGTGGACCAGTGATTCGCTGTTGATTTGAAACTGCAGGAGATGGGAGTTGCAGATGTGATGCGGAATGATGCGGTGAGGATGGAGAGAGGGGAGGAATGGATTGTCGTCTTCCCGTTCTTTTGGACCCTGACGGAAGTGAAGATAACCGTTGTTTGAAGTGTCTCGTAGATGACGATGAAGGGACTAATTGATATACTGAAGGCGTAACTGATTGTGCCGGAGGGATCGTTGTAGTTTTCCCATTGGGAACTGAAGAGGAATGGGTTGGTTGAACCAAGCGAGAACGTCCCTGTGAAGTGGAAGATAACGATGATGATGAAGAGGGATATCTCAATTGTACAGAAGAAGAAGATGCTCTACCTTTACCATCAGGTCTTCCAGCATAAGTTAGCGGGGAGGCAGAAAAGCGATTTCTTGACAAAACTGAGCGTGAGCCTTCTGAAGATACTGAAGCGGAGGAATGGACTGGTGAAGAAGGTTGGGACTGGGTGGATGCCCGAGAGGAAAATGGTTTCTTCTCAGTCCCAGATGACAGCTTGATGCTGAAATTTGAAACCAATGGTGCAAATTGACCTGAATTTCCTGAAGATAACTTAGTTAAAGAAGATGGAAAACGTTGCGAGGAACTGCTGGAGGCGGTTGGTTTTAATTCAGAAGCAGAATTAGAAGTTGCTGAGGAAACTGGTTTTTTATCAGGAACAGGACTAACTTTTCTTTTAGGTGGAGTTGGCCACGTCAAGGAGATTGTCGGTACTTTTGTGCGAAATGGACGTGAATTTGAGCCTGTTCTAGATATTGGCTGTCTTGAAGTAGCATCAGGAACAAAGACCGATTTGGGTGATTGAAGTTTTGAGGATTGCCTGTGCAGCATGGAATTATGATAAGATTGCTTCAAGTCAGTTAAACTGGGAGTCTCCCCTTTTTTGTTTTGCTTGTCTTCCTCCTCAACACTTAACTCTTCAATGTTTTCCTCTGAATACCCAGAAGATCTGGAAGGGTAATAAGAAGATGTGGTCTGAAGATTGGACTCATCACGACTTGGCTGTTTTGCTTCAGTTCGAATCAGAGCAGATGAAAAGCCAGAAACATTTGGACTTTTTGGACTTGCTTTAGAATTTGATACTCGTAGACGAAGCGGACTTCCACTGGGTGGGGATACAGAGGAAATAGTCCTTACTCTGCTTAACATTTGACTCTTTCTTCTCAGGTTTGCTGCTGAATATTTTAATGGTACTGAGGGGGTTGGTGGAAGGATTAATGAGGAAGCCAAATGCATGTTTTGTGCAATTTCAGTATCAGAAGCAGATGACTGTGAAGATAATTCAGAATCAGGATGGGTATCTGAAGATTTTCTGATGGGTTTTGTAACGGATGAAGCAGGCACGTACGACGAAGGCATTTTGGAGAAGGATTTGGAATCTGAAGATGTCTCCGATGTGAGAGAAATATGAAATTTGCTTTGGTTCCGACGAGACGAAGTTGCAGCAATGTTGTCAGCTACCAAGAAAAGCAGAGGAAAACATTTAGTGGAAATACAATATTTCTATAAAACAAAACACATGATGCACATGTAGTTCAATAAAAGAACCTGGTTAATTTTGCAAGCGTGCAATATCTCTAAGTGTGAAACTGTCATTAAATCAAGAAATCACAGAATTTTTTTAACACTAAAATGCCAAGCAAGCATTTAAATTGAAGCAGATGGAAGTAAAGGGCCTGTCCCACTTAGGCGACTTTTTAGGCGACTGCCCGGAGGCGTCGCCTGTATGGTCGTGTCATCGCCTCAGTCGTCCAAAGAGTCGTAGCGTTTTTCTGGTCGCTGCTGGATTTTGAAATGTTCAAAACTTTTCGCCGACCGTGGGCTTGTCGTAACTTGTCTTCTCCTGACGTAGGTGTTGGCGTACGTTGTTGCCAGGATGTCGTAGGTTGTCGCCGGTGCTGAAATCGGTGAATTCCATTGTCGTAGTCGCTGGTAGTCGCCTAAAAAAATACCCTAAGTCGGACAGGCCCAATGCAGCAAGTAAAAGATGTATAAAGTACAACTAATGTTGCATGGAACAAATCACTTTACAGAATGATTCTTTTTTTTTTGTTTACACAAATGATTCAATCATCGATATGGTCAATGATCTATTTGTAAATTTCAGGATGCACCTCTGAGCAAACTGGACTACAGCCTCCCAAAATTTTGAATGAATTTACGACCAATATGTATTCCATTCCAACTCAATACATGTTTGCCTTAACAAGCTTGACTATTATGGAAACGGCACCTGACAACAATTGAGATTGTTATATTAAGCAAGCTGGACCACTTTCCATAGATTAAACCCTCCCATTTTCTTAATCCATTCAACATTTACACGTGTTGAATGATTTATAACCGACTATTTCTAATGGTAATATATAATGAATGTTGAATCAGCTCCCCTTGAAAAGCTTAGTTTAGAGATACAGACTGGTTTCGTTTAGGGATACGGAAACAGGCCCTTCGGCCCACCGAGTCTGCGCTGACCAGCGATCCCCGCACATTAACACTACCCTACACACACTAGGGCCAATTTTACATTTTACACTTTTTACCAAGCCAATTAACCTACAAACCTGTACGTCTTTGGAGTGTAGGAGGAAACCTAAGATCTCGGAGAAAACCCACGCAGGTCACAGGGAGAACATATAAACTCCGTACTGACAGCACCGGTAGTCAGGATCGAACCTGGGTCTCTGGCGCTGTAAGACAGTAGCTCTGTGCCACCGTGCTGCCCAAAAGCTGGTCCAAATACAAGAAATACAGAACTGTTGTAGGCCATACACTCCTTAAACATGCTTTATTTAATCGCCTGAACTCCATATCATCCATTTCTTGAGTGAACAAATATTTAGTGATGTACAGTAGATCTTAAATATACTCAACAATGACCATCCACGGTCCTGAGACAAGAAATACCATATGTTTTACAAAACACTTTGCGAAGATGTTTCTTCAGATCGGACCTAAATGGCCATCTCCTTTTCCTGAGACTATGTCCTCTGGCTGTAGACCCTCCAATGTGAGGAACAGCCTCTTATATTTAACTTGTTAATCCCTCTCATATTCTATGGTTCAATGAGATCACCTCCCATTTCTTTAAATTCCAAAGTGCATAATCAAATCTTATTCACTCTCATCCCAGCTCAATGAGATGAGATGAGCTTTATACAAGGAGTTTCTGCACATAGCCCAGCAATACTAGAAGCATCAGTCATTTCATTAATAGCACTCAAGATAACCGTGGGCGGACAGGACATCGAAGGATGAGAAGCCGAAGCCAAGATGCCGAACCTACATCACGCCGAAAATCCAAGATACCGAACGGGCACAACGCCGAAAGGACACAACGGCGAAAGGACACGACGCAGAACGGACACGACGCCGAAAGGACACGACGCCGAAAGGACACGACACCAAAAGGATACGAAGCCGAAAGGACACGATGGCGAACGGACACGACAGCGAAAGGACACAACGCTGAAAGGAAACAAAGCCAAACGGACACAACACCGAAAGGACACGACGCTGAAAGGACACAACGCCGAATGGACACAACGCTGAAAGGACACAACGCCGAAAGGACACAACGCTGAAAGGACACGACGCAGAACAGACACGACGCCGAATGGACACGAAGCCAAACGGACTCGACGCAGAAAGGACATGACGTCGTCCTCGACTTCTTGGCTTCGGCTTCTCGACCATCGGCGTCCCATCCAGGTACCACGATAACAACCTTTCAATTTACCTGCTTTCTTTCATTAAAAATATTTGTACTTATGTCACATCTAAAAGATGCAAAATATAACAATGTCACAGGCTGAAATTTGTCATTCATCTCTGAAAAATCCAATCACGTTATCTCTCAAGTTGTTCTTTTCCAAATGAATCATCCAAAATTCAAAACCCTTGCATTTTAATTTATAATATTTAACATTCAATTTTTAAAAATATTTTATCCCTTTGATTTTTTTAACAATGCAACAAAATGCCAGCCTGTTACAGATTAGTTTGCTATGCACACATATTTACAACAGAATGTAGCCACTGTGAAATTCAACAAATGTTTCAAATTGCACGGGAATTCTAGACAACACAATAGTATAGAAAATCTATTTCATTTCTTACCACTCTGCGGTTTTCAAGCTTATGTTTGTAATTAAACTAAATATCCGGCATAATAAAACAATCGCATGTCATTAAAATTAAAGACTGGCTCAGTGAGTCGGATGTTACAAATAAGTACTCGCAGAACACAGTCTATGGGTGGTCATCAGTCAAAAACTCATCCAAAAGGTTGTGTGCTGTCCCTTTCAATGAAAGGAGTTTCTTATCTTGAATCATAGAAACATAGAAAATAGGTGCAGGAGTAGGCCATTCGGCCCTTCGAGCCTGCACCGCCATTCAATATGATCATGGCTGATCATCCAACTCAGTATCCTGTACCTGCCTTCTCTCCATACCCCCTGATCCATTTAGCCACAAGGGCCACATCTAACTCCCTCTTAAATATAGCCAATGAACTGGCCTCAACTACCTTCAGTGGCAGAGAATTCCACAGATTCACCACTCTCTGTGTGAAAATGATTTTCTCATCTTGGTCCTAAAAGACTTCCCCTTATCCTTAAACTGTGACCCCTTGTTCTGGACTTCCCCAACATCGGGAACAATCTTCCTGCATCTAGCCTGTCCAACCGCTTAAGAATTTTGTAAGTTTCCATAAGATCCCCCCTCAATCTTCTAAATTCTAGCGAGTACAAGCCGAGTCTATCCAGTCTTTCTTCATATGAAAGTCCTGCCATCCCAGGAATCAGTCTGGTGAACCTTCTCGGTACTCCCTCTATGGCAAGAATGTCTTTCTTCAGATTAGGAGACCAAAACTGTACACAATACTCCAGGTGTGGTCTCACCAAGGCCCTGTACAACCGCAGTAGAACCTCCCTGCTCCTATACTCAAATCCTTTTGCTATGAATGCTAACATACCATTCGCTTTCTTCACTGCCTGCTGCACCTGCAGGCCTACTTTCAATGACTGGTGTACCATGACACACAGGTCTGGTTGCATCTCCCCTTTTCCTAATCGGCTAGGCATTTGAAGGAGTTTTGCGTCCTATACAGTGAACACCTCTTCCAATTTATTCTGGACAGCTCCAATCCATAAAAATCCAGTCACTGTCTCTCATCACAGAACTGAAGTACACCCCAGTCCAAGCCAGGTTGTGGCAGAGTGCTGTTCCTGAGAACTGTTTCTGTCCCAAACAGTTCGCAAGTCGGAAATGCGGCCGCAAACTGAGTTCCCACACAGCAGAAAATGCCCACAGCCCCTGCCAAATCCACCCACTGGTCTCCCAATGCTCGTTACCATGTACAGACTGTATGTTTAAGAAGGAACTGCAGATGCTGGAAAAATCGAAGGTAGACAAAAATGCTGGAGAAACTCAGCGGACGAGGCAGCATCTATGGAGAGAAGGATTTGTTATAAGTGTAGAACCCTGAGAAGGAGACCCTTTTCTGCTGCAGCCTTCATCCGCCTTCCCAGCCGTTGTGACGCTCCATTAAAGTCAGCCATCATCCTCCGCCTGTCCCACCGTTGAGGTCTTGGTTGGATTGCTTTTTGTCAGGGACCTCCCCCTCGATCTTACTGCCATGGGTGGCCCTACCAGGAGCATGGCATCGCTCTCAGGATCTCAGGTCCACACAAGCTGCTCCACCACGACAAGGTGACAATCCACGGAGATACTGCCTGACCCGCTGAGTTACTTCAGCTTTAGCAAATGGAGTTTCATTCAGATGCGTGTGAGGTGTTGCATTTTGGAAAGTCAAACCTGCTCATTCACAGAATGCTAGAGGACTGTAGAGGAGAGGAATCTCAGACCAGAAGTACATAGCCCCTTGAAAGTGGCATCGCAGGTAGATAGGGTGGAGGTTGGCTTTTGATATATTGGCTCATCAGTCAAGGCATCGAGTATAGAAATAGAAACTTTATGTTACAGGTGTACAATATAATGGTGAGGGCATAGTTGGACTATTGGATTCAGCGTTGTTTATCCTGATATGGAATGATGCTATTAAACTAAAAAAAGTATCAAGAAGATTTACAAGCATATTACCAGGACTCGAGAGCCTGTGCTATTGGGCAAGTCAAAACATTATTCCTTAGATCACAGAGGGATAATTAGTCATCTTATAGAGAGTATAAAATTATGAGGGAAATGAATACAGTAAATGCACAGAATCTTTATCCCAGGGTAAAGGAATCAAGAACCAGACAGGTTAATAAGATGAATGTGAGTGGGTAAAGATTTAATAGGAACCTGAGGGCAACGTTTTCCATATAGAGGATGTGGACCGCCCCGACGTGGGAGCTTTGATCGCCCAGACCACGGGAGACTAAAGAGAAGATTGGACTTTATTGCCTTCCATCACAGTGAGGAATCCGCCGTGGTGGATGTTTATGTTAACGTTTATGTAGTTGTGTGTCTTGTTCCTTTATTTTTAGTATGGCTGTATGGTAATTTGAATTTCACTCTACCTTAATTGGTACACGTGACAATAACCTGATCTTGAAACCGCGATATATGGAACAAGATGGCAGGGAATGTAGCTGACACAGGCACAATAACAATATTAAAAAAAGCACTGGGAAGGATCATGGATAGGAAAAGTAGAGAGCCCAAATTCAGGCTAATGGGAATAGTTTGTATTGGACGTCTTGGTTGGCGTAGACAAGTTGGGTCAAGGAGCCTTGTTTCATGCTGTATGAATCCAAAATCCAAATGCCGTGTAACCCTGCAGATCAAGATCTGCCTGCGTTCCTCCACAGCCCAGCAACAAAGAGCAAGATCCAAGATGGAGCTCCAAAGCTGCAGAGATTTAACAACAATCCACCAGGGGGCGCCGCACGATTGGCAGCCCCATCAACAGTCTGTCTGTTTTTCGTCTTTAAAATTTTTTTTATTGCGTTTTAAAAGTCTGTGTAAATGTTCTCCGGTTTGTTCTATTTGGGAGTCGGGGGAAACTTTTTTTTCAGTTTCTTACCTTGCCGGAGATGCGATTGTTTTCCAGGTCGTATCTCCGGTCGCTCTGCAGCCTAACATCATGGGGCTCCTCGGACTGACTTGAGCCCCACCGTGGGCGTGGACTTAACATCAGAGCTGATCCCTTGCCTGGGATCGCTCGAACCTGCGGCCTGCGGACTTTACCAGCGTGTGCTCGCAGTGTCGGGAGAGGCTAGTTGGGAACTCCGGTGATGCAGAGGCTCGACCAGCCCCGACGCGGGGTCCGATCGCCCGGCGCGGGGGAGCTGACATCCCCCCGATGCAGGAGCTGATCGCCCTGAAGCAGAGGTCCCAAACGCCGCCAGCTACAAGAGTCAAGATCGCTCCGTCAACGGAAGGCTCGAGGTCCCCGACCGCGGAGAACAAAGAAGGGAAGAGATTTTAATTTTTTTTTCACAGTGAGGAATGTGGAGGAGTCACTGTGGTGGATGTTTATGTTCAAATGTATTTTGTGTGTTCCGTTGCTTTTTACTTGTATGACTGACTTGGCAAATGAAATTTGCAATTCATATGTTGCAAAACATACTTGGCTAATAAAGTATTATTGTGATTGTGATTGACAATTGGTCATGCCGCAAGTGATGTGTGATGATTTTAAGTACATTTTATAAGGTGGAACGTTAGCAATAAAAATGCGTGTATCAAGCCCGTGCGCGTACTCTTGAACTTCTCTTTGCCATTCCATGCATTCCAAAGGCTTGCAGATTTGGCCAACATTGTTAATAAAATCAAAGCAAAAATTCAGCTCATACCATGTTATAAATTATGTTTCATAATATATAATAATAATTATGTATATATAAAAGTACAGAACTGGTTAATGTTCTAAATTGGGGCAAGGCAGATTTTGATGACATTTTTTTCCAAAAGATGATTGGAGTAAGTTGTTTTAAGGGAAAGGGGACATCTGGCAAGGGGGAGGCTTTGAAGAGTGAGATAGCTTTGATAATGTAATTTTACACCTTGGAATAGAAATTCAACCACAATGCTCGAAGTGTTTTAGTTGAGTTTATTTTTCACATGTACCGAGGTACAGTGAAAGGCTTTTGTTGCGTGTTATCCAGTCAGCAGAAAGACAATACATGATTACAATTGAGCCATTTACAGTGTATGATGAGGGAGTGACGTTTAGTGCAAGGTAAAGACAGTTTTAAAGTGTTTACTGGATGTAATGAAATTCAGTTTTGAAAATTGTTTCTTGGATCTAAATGTGAAGCTAATGGACTTAAAAAATGTTGAATGAAATTCCTGCGCTGCCCTGGAATTTATTTTATATACTTTTGTGATTGTCTTTCAGCAGTTAATCCAAGGTCGAGAATATCTTCACGAGCAAGGAGTGCTTTGGGGCAGCGGAAATCTGTTTACAGAGAAAACCCAGTGAAACACAGAGTAGCTGGTATGTTTGGTCTGGTTATCATTGTAATTGGAGAGATAAGAAGCATTGCCATTCTATAATGACCCTGTCATTTGTGCAAGTCATGATAGACACAAAGTGCTGGAGTAACTCAGTGGGACAGGCAGCATCTCTGGAGAGAAGGAATTCCTTCCATTCCTTCTGTCCAGAGATGCTGCCTGTCCCGCTGAGTTAAGGGCCTGTCCCACTTAGGAGACCTAAACAGCAACCTCTGGTGACCTTGCCCGCCACCCAAAGATTCCATGAGGTCACCGGAGGTTTTGGTCACTCTCCCTAATGGTCGAAAGTGGTTTCCGCATGGTCGAGGCTTCATCTAGGTTGCTGCTATTTTTTCATCATGATTAAAACCGGCCTCGACTAAAAATAGGTTGCCGTTTTAAAAATCGATAATTTTTTAGTCGCAGGTCTAGTCAAAGCCGGTTTTCTTCATAGTCGAGGAAGGTTTTCAACATATACGTGGGAGGTGGTAGGAGGTTGCAGCTCGACCGAGATTTTTTTTTGGGTGGTGGGCAAGGCACCAGAGGTTGCTGCTTAGGTCTCCTAAGTGGGACAGGGGCTTAACTGATCTTCCTGCATCTCCATATCAGCCCGGCTTATTTAATACCTCTGCTTTAAACTGGCAGCCACGATTAAAAAAATTATTGCATTCAGTGCACCTGATATGTCCACCTTTACTTCGGCAGGACCAACCATGTGTTCGGCAAAATGAAATGGTCGCCTAGTCTACGCTTGGCCTACTGGATCTCCTGGTTGCTCACCATTTTAACTTTGCATCCCATACTGACCTCGCTGTCCTGGGCCTCCTCCATTGGCAAGAGTGAAGGCACACACAAACTGGAGGAACAGCACCTCATATTCCACTTAGGTAGCCCAATGGTACGAAGATTGAATTCTCCAAATTTAGGTAACTGATCTACAAACACCCCTCTCTCTTCCCCATGCCCAACCATGATATGCACCCTTTCTCCCTTGGTCCTTCACCCTGTCCCCTTCCTCTTTATTCCTTCCTCTGACTTCACATTTCACGCCTCTTTTAATGTGATCTCTTTATCTTACACTTTGCATCTGTGGCCTTTGTCCAACCATCTGCCAATTTAACCCCGCCCCCACCTCCCCCTACCTGTCTCCACCCTATCACTTGCCAACCTTGTACCATCCCCACCTCTCACCCAGCTTTCTCCACACTACTGCAATCATTCTGAAGAAGAGTCCCGAACTGAAATGTTGCATATTTATGTTCTCATGAGATGCTGTCTAACCCACCGCGTTGGGATCATGACAGAGGCCTCCTCGTGGCGATCCCCGGAAACGACGACACGATGCACTCAGTGACGCGTCGGGCGACCAATCCTGTCAACATGTTGGATGACGAAGGAAGCCAACAGCGTCGTCTGACATATGAGCGAACGAACCCACAGCATGATGTGCAGATGAGGTCATGGGGATGGGGGTGGGGGTGGGGGTGGGGGGGAGGGGGGGGAAGCTGGTTTGCATGATGGACTGGGGTGCGTTCACACCTCTCTGCAATTTCTTGCAGTCTTGGGCAATTACTCCAGCACTTGGTGTCCTTGTTTGTAAACCAGCATCTGCAGTTCCTTGTGCCAAGTCACTGGATGGATTTAAGAGAGAGTTAATAGAGCTCTAGGGGCCAGTGGAATCAAGGGATATGGGGAGAAGGCAGGCACGGGTTATTGATTGGGGACGATCAGCCATGATCAAAATGAATGGCGGTGCTGGCTCGAAGGGCAGAATGGCCTCCTCCTGCACCTATTTTCTATGTTTCTATGTGTCACCACAAGGATAATTTCACCAGAAGATAAGACACAAAAAGCTGGAGTAACTCAGCGGGACAGGCAGCATCTCCGGAGAAAAGGAATAGGTGACGTTGCGGGTCGAGACCCTTCTGCAGACTGAGAGTCAGGGGACAGGGCAGATCATTTCACCAGGATGTTACCGGGGTTGGAACATTTCCGTTATGAGGACAGACTGGGAAAGCTCAGTTTGTTTTCCATGAGAGACCTAAATGAGATACGCTAAGTTACGAGGAGCATACTGGGAGTCATGGTGATGCAACACCTCACACTTAACTCTGAACTGAACTCCAGTTACCATTCCACAGCCTAGGATGGCTAATGGACCATCTGATCACAATCCTGCTGTGATTATTGATCACCTTCCCCGAGTATCATCTGAATACTCTGTGCCCTGCACCAACCTCACCCATGTCAGTGATAAAGACGACAAACAAGAGGCTCAACACCAATCCCTGAAAGAGTTGAAACGAAGGGATGCATTTGACATGGTCAATGGCCATCTTGACCAACAACACAAATGTGTATCTTGTATTCAATAAACACAGTGGTGCAGTGGGTAAAACTCGACCCTGGTTCAATCAATCAGTCTGAATAAGGATCTCGACCCGAAACGTCACCCATTCCTTCTCTTCGAAGATGCTGCCTGTCCTTCTGAGTTACTCCGGCATTTTGTATCTATCTTTGGTGTAAACCAGCATCTGCAGTTTCTTCCTACACACTCAATCAGGTTTGTGTACTGTCTGTGTGGAGTTTGCATGTTCTCGCTGTGAATGCGTAGGTTTCCAACAGGTTTACTCCCACACTCCAAAGACATGCGGCTTTGTAGGTTAATTGGCCTCTGTAAATTGCCTTTAGTTTGTAAAGAGTGAATGAGAAAGTGGGATAACATAGAACTAGTGTGAATGGAAGATTAATAGTTGGTATGGACTCCGTGGCCAAAGGACCTGTTTCCTTGCTGCATCTTTTAATTCAATTCAAAAACCCCTCCAAAAGCCCTACATAGCGCAGAATAAATCTGGGGGCTCCAAAATATACAATCTTCCCTCTACTTTCCTTCAAATACTTTCCTTTACTTTAATAAAGCTACCGATTCTCTCCACCACTGTCCCAATAGAACTCTGATCATTTTATTTGTGTCAAGTGACTCGTCTTTTCATGATCTAATGTTGCTGCTTGGCCAATGAGTCAGAACTAATAATTTTCAGTTAGCTCTGGGAAAGTAAATGTAAGTGAAAGTTTGGATTACCAGGCTACCTATTCCATTTGGACCACAATATAGCCTTAACCATTTCACCATTGGGATGAAAGCCTCTTAATTCTGGTCAGAACCAGGGGCCACAGTTTAAGAATAAGGGGTAAGCCGTTTAGAATGGAGACGAGGAAACACTTTTTCTCACAGAGAGTGGTGAGTCTGTGGAATTCTCTGCCTCAGAGGGCGGTGGAGGCAGGTTCTCTGGATACTTTCAAGAGAGAGCTAGATAGGGCTCTTAAAGATAGCGGAGTCAGGGGATATGGGGAGAAGGCAGGAATGGGGTACTGATTGTGGATGATCAGCCATGATCACATTGAATGGCGGTGCTGGCTCGAAGGGCCGAATGGCCTACTCCTGCACCTATTGTCTATTGTTTATTGTCAATCATTTTTGCGTGACAAAAGTCCATTCTAAAATGGGGCATCCAAAAGTCAACAATGTTTGAACCTTGACCTGGGTCATGGTTAGTAGGATGCACCATTTAAATGTATATATATATATACTAGACTAAGTGGGACCCGTAGTCGACCCGAAACATCACCCATTCCTTCTCTCCAGGGATGTTGCTGCCTGTCCCGCTGAGTTACTCCAGCATTTTGTGTCTACCAAGTTTGTAGGTTAATTGGCTTCTGTATATTATGTAGTGTGTTGGATATGGAGGGATCGCTGGTCGGTGCAGACTTGGTGAGGCGAAGAGCCTGTTTCCACACTGTATCTCTAAACTAAACTAAAAAGACTCATTGTGATGCATATCAAATCTACCAGGAAGTCTTGTAAAGTCTTGAACGGAAAGCATGCATTACTTACAATATCTCACAGCATACTTCAATATTCACATCAATTTGCAATCTTTCAGAAACTGCAATCTGCTTCCCGTTAATTCCCACTGAATATTTCTAACAACATATGGAGTAATTATACCACTTGAAACACACGTGACTTGTTGATAATCTATCCTTGTTACTTCATCCTCATCTTGCAAAGTCCGATTCATGGTTCAGAAATAGGCGTTTCTCGTGTGTTCGCCAAGCATTTTGGAAACACTGGCAACATCGCCTTCAGCGAAGGCACTAACCAAGTAACAAATACATTTATCATCCATGAAGTACTATCTAGCTATTAAAATAATAAGCCAAGATTTCACCCAGGATGAGGTGTTCGAAACCAGGGCATCGGAGATGTCCTCATGCTTTAGGGAACGGGGGTTCCCCTCTTCGACTATAGATGAGGCTCTCGCCAGGGTCTCTTCTATATCCCATATCTCTGCTCTCACTCCCCATCCACCCACTCGTAACAAGGACAGAGTCCCCCTTGTCCTCACCTTCCACCCTACCAGCCGTCACATACAACAGATAATGCTCCTACATTTTCGCCACCTCCAACGGGATCCCACCACTGGCCACATCTTCCCATCTCCTCCCCTTTCGGCGTTCCGCAGAGACCGTTCCCTCCGTAATTCCCTGGTCAATTTGTCCCTTCCCACCCAAACCACCCCCTCTCCTGGCACTTTCCCTTGCAATCGCAGGAAATGCTACACTTGTCGCTTTACCTCCCCCCTTGACTCCATCCAAGGACCCAAGCAGTCTTTCCAGGTGAGGCAGAGGTTCACCTGCACCTCCTCCAACCTCATCTATTGCACCCGCTGCTCCAGGTGTCAGCTGCTCTACATCGGTGAGACCAAGCGCAGGCTTGGCGAACGCTTAACACCTCCGCTCGGTTTGCAATAACCAACCTGATCTCCCGGTGGCTCTGCACTTCAACTCCCCCTCCCATTCCGAATCCGACCTTTCTGTCCTGGGCCTCCTCCATGGCCAGAGTGAGGCCCACCACAAATTGGAGGAGCAGCACCTCAGATTTCACAGGCAGTTTGCACCCCAGCGGTATGAACATTGACTTCTACAATTTCAAGTAGTCCTTGCTTTCTCCCTCTTTCCCCTCTGAAGAAGGGTCTCGACCCAAAACGTCGCCTATTCCTTCGCTCCATAGATGCTGCCTCACCCGCTGAGTTTGCCCAGCATTTTTGTCTACCTAAAATAATAGGCCAAGTATTTGATAATTAGGACCTGGCCCTAGAGTCTTTAGTGCAACATTAGTTGTGATGAAACGACACAAAGTCCTAGAGTAATTCCGCAGGTCAAGTGGCTGGTTGACAAGGCCTCTGGAGAACATGGCCTGATGACAGGTGCTGTCTGTACGGAGTTTGTACGTTCTCCCTGTGACCGCATGGGTTTTCTCCGGGTGCTCCAGTTACCTCCCACACTCCTAAAAGACGTACAGATCTGTGGGTTCATCGGCTATTGTAAATTGTCACAAGAGTGTCGGGCAGTGTATGGGGTGATCACTGGTTGGCGTGGACTCAATGGGCCTAACATCCCGTTTCCAGGCTGTATCTGTAAAAGTCTAACGTTTTGGGTCAGGACCCTTCTTCAGACTGATTGTAGGGAGCGTGGAGAGGAGGGGTAGAATGCTGCAAGAGAAGAGAGACAGGCAAAGAGGGGCATTCTATACACAGACCATTGCCCTAGTTGTGATGGCCTGTGTACACAAACCAATGGAAGTCCAGTGACAGAGGAATACACAGGAAAAATAAAAAGCTTCATCATAAATAGTGCACTACTTACGCTTTGGCAGAACAACACTGAGGGTCTTGGACTGAGGACCTGGCCCCTTCCGGTTTGCTGCTCGGACTTTGAAAACATAGCGTTCCCCAGGCTGTAGATGATCGATTACTGCTGCCGTAACATCCCCAGGAAAAGTCACCGTCTTCACCCCAAATGGTTTGAGAGCTGGAGCATATGAAACGATGTATTCTGAAACAATTGAGATACGGTTAAGTAGACAACCGAAAACAATTCTGTTTTTCCGTTTGAGGGACAGAATGACCACAAAGTGCGTCGCTAATGTTTACAGATTAGTAGAGTATTAAAATAACTATAAGTCTATGGCAAAGGGTTATGATGATAAAGTCCCTAGCTTGTGCAATCCACATCATCAAGACAGGCAATACACTGAAGAAACAAACATGGTACAGGCCCACCACCAATTTTCCAGCACCCTTGGTTCCTGAGCTTTGCTGGATTAAGACGTGACAATTCATTCATTCATTCATCATCGTTGAAAACATTAGCGACCCAGTGGTGCTGGTTTCCAACGGGAACGGTGACGGACGCACCACACATCTCTGTCCTCCAGTTCCTGCAGACTTCCACCGCTGGGCGTACAGGATTGTGGTGTGTGTGGTTTATCATCATTCCTTACAATGCTGTGTACGACAGTGATCGCAACTTCTACTGAAGTGTGGATGGCCGTTGGCTCGCCAGAAGCTCCTCTGCCCTTTGACAGGTCTTGTTTTTGGTCCTGCTGGGGGTCCACAGCCCCCTCCTCACCTGGCAAACCAGGTGGGGGAGACCGTTTAGTCGCCGACTATCCAACCATGGAGCAGGTAGCTCGGGATTACATGGAACCCGTGGCGGGGGGAGCTCGTCCCGACCTGACCAAATTGAGATATGGTTAAGTAGACTACCAAAAATAATTCTGTTTTTTCCATTTGAGGGATTGTGCGGGCAGAATGATCACAAAGATGTGAAAAACAAACGCTAAAAACAGCACTTCAACTCCCCCTCCCATTCCCAATCTGACCTTTCTGTCCTGGGCCTCCTCCATGGTCAGAGTGAGGCCCAGCCCAAATTGGAGTAACAGCAACTCATATTTCGCTTGGGCAGTTTACACCTCAGCGGTATGAATATTGACTTCTCTAACTTCAGATAGCCCTTGCTGCCTGTCCCGCTGAGTTACTCCAGCATTTTATGTCTATCTTGCTGGATTATCCGTTTTGCCGGACCAACAGAGGTCATGGCCTCTGGGTGGGAGGATGCGAGGGGGGGGGGGGGCAAGATATCGGCCCGCAAAGTCGGCCGTGGAAGTCGGCAATGGGAACGGATCTCCTGGCTATGGCCAGAATTCATGAGCCCCGGCCGCAGGTGGGCAAATTCAACCCGCCGATCGCCATGGAAGTCCCGATGAGGTTGAGATCGGCCAACTCATCAGGCCAAGGGTGGACTTCCAGGGGAGATTTCAAGTGGGCTCTTGTAATTTTGTCCAGATTAAAGAAAGGTGTTGGATCACCAGTTGCTGGAAGATCAGTGGTGGACCTGTATTTTAAATAGATCTTACAATATGTTAAGGCACAATTAATGTTGTAAGCCAATTAGTCATAGAGTCCTACAGTCACACAGAGTGGAAACAGGCCCTCGCACATTCAACCAATGCTCTCTAGTTCCTGATTCCCCTGCTCTGGTTAAAGTTACCCTCTCTTATTCCCTCATGACCTTATACACCTCTATAAGATCACCCCTCATCCTCCTGCACTCCAAGGAATAAAGTCTCAGCCTGCTCACCCTCTCCCTCTAGCTCACACCCTCGAGTCCTGGCAACATCCTCGTGAATTTTCTCTGCACCCTTTCCACCTTAACAACATCTTTCCTACAACAGGGTGACCAAAACTGAACATAATACTCTAAATGCAGCCTCACCAATGTCTTGTATAACTGTAACATGACCTCCCAACTTCTTTACTCAATACTCTGGCTGATGAAGGCCAATATGCCGAATGCCTTCTTGACCACCCGATCTACCTGTGACCATGTACCTGCACTCCGAGATCCCTCTGCTCTACAACACTCCTCAGTGCCCTGCCATTCATTGTGAAGATAATGCCCTGGTTTGGCGTCTCAAAATGCAACACCTCGCACTTATCTGTTTTATCTGTATTAACCTCCATTAACCATTGCTCACTCCATTTGCCCAACTGATCAAGATCCTGCTGCAAATCCTAATTTGAGGAAGGACATCCTAATTTGAGGAAGGACATCCTTGTGATTGAGGCAGTGCAGCGTAGGTTCACGAGATTGATCCCTGGGATGGTGGGACTGTCATATGAGGAGAGATTGAAAAGACTAGGCTTGTATTCACTGGAGTTTAGAAGGATGAGGGGGATCTTATAGAAACATATAAAATTATAAAAGGACTGGACAAGCTAGGTGCAGGAAAAATGTTCCCAATGTTGGGCGAGTCCAGAACCAGGGGCCACAGTCTTAGAATAAAGGGGAGGCCATTTAAGACTGAGGTGAGAAAAAATGTTTTCACCCAGAGAGTTGTGAATCTGTGGAATTCCCTGTCACAGAGGGCAGTGGAGGCCAAATCACTGGATGGATTTAAGAGAGAGTTAGATAGAGCTCTAGGGGCTAGTGGAATCATGGGATATGGGGAGAAGGCAGGCACGGGTTATTGATTGGGGACGATCAGCCATGATTACAATGAATGGCGGTGCTGGCTCGAAGGGCCGAATGGCCTCCTCCTGCACCTATTTTCTATGTTTCTAATTGTTTTTGCCTTCACTATCAGTGATGATAGCTGAACAATCAGCCTCTACGATAGTCGTCAACACTGGTGCCCCGCAAGGGTGCGTTCTCAAACCCCTTCTATACTCCTTATACACTCACGACTGTGCAGCCAAATGCCAAACCAACTCCATATATAAATTATGGTCTGAAGAAGGGTCTCGACCCAAAATGGCGCCCATTCTTTCTCTCCAGAGAAGGATCCTCAAAAAACTCAATCAACTTCGTAAGACACGATCTTCCTCGTACAAAACTATGCCGACTCTCCCTGTCTATCCAAATGTATTCATATTATCCCACAGAATATCTCCAGTAACTTGTTAACCACAAGTTAATTAAAACAATTTGAGACACAAGAGACTCCAGATGCTGGAAACTTGAGCAAAGAACATACTGTGGAGAAACTCAGCGGGAAAGGCATCTATCCATTTCCCACCAGAGATGCTGCCTGTCCCGCTGAGTTATTCCAGCATTTTGTGTCTATCTTCGATTTAAACCAGCATCTGCAGTTTTTTTCCAATCCACATATAAAATTCGCAGGCGACAGCCGACTGTAGTGGGCCGGATATCAAATCATGACAAGTTGGAGTACAGGATGGAGATGGAGAACCTCGTAACCTGGGGCCAAGACAACAACCTCTCCCTCAATGTCAGCAAGACAAAGGAGATAGTGATCGACTTCAGGAAGCAAAGTGGGACACACACCTTGGTATATGTTGATGGCGGCGAAGTAGAGATGGTTGAGAGCTTCCATTTTTTAGGGATAAATATCCTAATTGCCCTGGACCAGGCACATCGAAGTAATGGTCAAGAAAGCTCACCAACGCCTCTACTTCCTAAGGCTAAGGGAATTCAGCATGTCTCAAACAATCCTCACTAACTTCTATAGATCTGCCTTGAAGCCCTGTCCCACTGTACGAGTTCATTCGAAGAGTTCTCCCGAGTTTGCCCTGATTCGAACTCGGAGATTTACGGTAATGGCCGCTCGCAGGTACTCGGGGCTCTCGTGGACATTTTTCAACATGTTGAAAAATCTTCACAAGTCTTTCCCGAGTACCTGCCGTTAGCGTTACGAGCCGCTAAGATACGTCACTGAGCTCCGACGTACCCGCTACGTTCATTCTACCTGCTTACCACGAGTTTGATTTTTTTTAAAACTCGGGAGAGCACTTGAATGAACTCGTACAGTGGGACAGGGACTTTAGAAGGCATTCTATCGGAACACATCACAGCATGGTTTAGGAACAGCTCCATCCAAGACCGCATGAAATTGCAGAGTTGTGGACGTAGCCCAGACCGTCACACAACCAACCTTCCTTCCTTAGACTTCACGTATACCTCACGCTGCCTCAGCAAGGCCATTGGCATAAACAAGGACCAGTCTTACCCCCGGTCACTCCCTCTTCTCCTCTCTCCCGTCAGGCAAGAGGTACAGAAGTTTGAAAGCACACACCTCCAGATTCAAGGACAGCTTCATCCCAGCTGTTATCAGGCAAGTGAACCTTCCTCTCACCAGGTAGAGTGCAGTCCTGACCTCACATCTACCTCATTGGAGACCTCTGATCAAACTTTGATGGACTTAATCTTGCACTAAATGTTATACCCTTCATCATGTATCCATGCACTGTGGACGGCCTGATAGTAATAATAATAATAATAGATTTTATTTATATAGCGCTTTTCAGGACTCAAAGTCGCTTTACATTGAGAGTCAGGAATAAACAAAACAAAATAGAGCAGTAAGACAGAGGGGAGGGGAACATGGGACTAAGGGTATGCAGAGGTGAAGAGATGGGTCTTGAGGCGGGACTGGAAGATGGTGAGGGACTCAGAATTTCGGACCGGTTGTGGGAGGGAATTCCAGAGCCTGGGAGCTGCCCTGGAGAAGGCTCTGCCTCCAAAGTGATCATGTATAGCCTTTTGAATGACTGGGCAGCATGCAACAACAACTTTTTACTGTACCTCGATACATATGACAATGATAATAAATTAAAGTAATCTAAACTGTCTATGATGCCATCCACTTATTTGTCATCTGGCAAAATTACTAATCATGACTTGAACATTCCCGCCCTAATTGTTGATATAGACCACAAACAGCAAAGGGCCCAGCACTGATCCTCGAGGCATACCGCTAGTCGCAGACCTCCAGTCCTAAAAGCAACCTTCCACCATCACCCCCTGCTTCCTGCCCTGGAGCCAATTCTCTATCCAGACGGCATGTTCTCTCTGGATTGCATGCAATCTAATCTTCCAGAGCAGCCCACCCACGTGGAACATTATCAAATGACTTGCTGAACTCCATACAGACAACATCTATGGCTTTGCCCTCATCAACCTTTTTAGTTGCGTCCTCAAAAGACAAAAATCAACTTTGTAAGACACGACCTCCCACGTGCAAAATTATGCTGACTCTCCCTAATCTGCCCCTGTCTATCCAAATGCATATATAATATCCCACAGAATATCTCCAGTAACTTGCTTTCCACAAATTAATTAAAACAATTTGAGACACAAGAGACTGCAGATGCTGGATTCTTGAGCAAAGAACATATTCAGCGGGAAAGGCATCTGTCCATTTCCCTCTCTAGATGCTGCCTGACCCACAGTTCCTCTAGCAGTTTGTTTTTTAATTACAACTATTGCTTGGACTTCTATTGAATATTTTGCTGATCTTAGCTACACGAGCTTCTCATTTTTCTGTATTGCTGAAGTACATGCAACATCACAGTACAGGAACAGGCCCTTCAGCCGGCAATGTTTATGCTGAACACAATTCCAAGATAAACTAATCCCATCTGCCGGCCGATGATCCATATCCTTTCATTCTCTGTATATCCATGTGCCTTTAGCTTTAGTGTTAGAGATACAGCGCGGAAACAGGCCCTTCGGCCCACCGAGTCCGCACCAACCAGCGACCACATACCAGGAACCATTTTTTCATTTGCATCAAGCCAATTAACCTACAAACCTGTACGTCTTTGGAGTGTGGGAGGATAAGGAAGATCTCAGAGAAAACCCGCGCAGGTCACGGGGAGAACGTACAAACTCCGTACAGACAGCACCCGTCATTGGGATTGAACCCGGGTCTCCGGTGCTGCATTCGCTGTAAGGCAGCAACTCTACCGCTGCGCCACCGTGAGCGCCCTCTATACCACTAGTTTCCCTCGTTTCACTCTCCACTGACTCTCAGTCTGAAGAAGGGTCTCAAACCAAAACATCACCTATTCCTTCTATCCAGAGACGCTGCCTGGCTGACTGAGTTACTCCAGCATTTTGCGCCTATCTGAAAGCGTCTTAAATGCTACCGTCGTCTCTGCCTCCACCACTGGTCTCTGGGGTGGGAGATGATTGTACAAAAGACGGGGAAAGGAGCAGGGTGGCTGAGGTGATGGTTAATGGGATAATTGTGTGCACACCAAGGTGGGACGGGGGGGGGGGGCTGGGGGTGGTGGTGGGGTGGGGAGAGAGGGGGGTGGAAGGCACAGAAAAGAGAGAGATGGAGAATTCTTGAAACTGGGACAATTTAATATTCATGGGCGTAAACTACCCAAGCAGAATAGGAGATGCTGTCCTTCCAGTTTACATTTGGCCACACTCTGGTAATGGAGGAAGCAAAGGTGGGTGTGGGAGTGGTGAAGAGAGTTAAAATGGTCAGCAACAGTGACGGCATAGTGGTGGAGCAACTAGAGTTGCAGCCTCACAGTGACAGAGGCCTGGGTCTGATGGCGCAATGGGCTAAGTGTTCGGCTGGCAACCGGAAGGTAGCCGGTTCGAATCCTGCTTGGAGTGCATACTGTCGTTGTGTCCTTGGGCAAGATACTTCACCCACCTTTGCCTGTGTGTGAATGTGTGTGAGTGATTGGTGGTGGTCGGAGGGGCCGTAGGCACAGATTAGCAGCCACGCTTCCGTCAGTCTGCCCCAGGGCAGCTGTGGCTACAGAGGTAGCTCACCACCACCGAGTGTGACTGAGGAGTGAATGAATAATGCGATGTAAAGCGCCTTGAGTATTAGAAAGGCGCTATATAAATCCCATCCATTATTATTATTATTATAGACAGCACCCAGCCCCGGGTGCTGCGTTTGTGGAGTTTGCATGTTCTTGCTGTGACCACATGGGTTTCCTCAGGATGCTCCACCTTCCTCCCACATCCCAAAGGGCATGCAGGTTTGGAGGTTAACTGTCATCTGTACTTTGGCCCTCGTTTGTAGGAGTGCATGCAAAAGGGGGATAATAAAATAACGTAAGTGTGTGATAGATGGTTGGCTTGGACTCATTGGGTCTGTTTCCATGCTATATCTTTCAATCAATAATGAAGCAAATTGATGAAACATGTATTCAAATCTTTCAGTATGACAGGCAGCATCTGTGGAAGGTGAAATACCTAACATAACGTTTCAGCTCAAGGATCCTTCATTTTTATTTAGCTTAGTTTGGAGATACAGCGCAGAAACAGGCCCTTCGGCCCACTGAGTCTGCGCTGACCAGCAATCTCCACACATTAACACACTAGGGACAATTTACAAATTTTACCTTAGACAAATAACCGACAAACTTGTAGGTCTTTGGAGTGTGGGAGGAAACTGGAGCACCTGGAGAAAACCCACACAGGTCACGGGGTGAACGTAAAACTCCACACAGACATCACCTGTGGTCAGGATCGAACCCAGGTCTCTGACGCTGTAAGGCAGCAACTCTACCGTTGCACCACCGTGCCGACCTACTATCTATATAATTAAACCTCAAATCTTGATCACTTCCTGTTTGCACTGTATATTGATTTTAGAAAAAACGCTACCACTTACGGCTGTGATTTTTGGCCATCTTACTCAGTCCCCCTCCGCTGCGCAGGGCAAGAGGATTTTTCCCATCGATGAAAAATAAAAGACTTATTAATGTGTAAAAAATGTTGAGATTATCTCTCATGTCAATCACGCTATGAAGGCCATGCCCCTTCCGGTGGGAGGGGGAGGGACTATAAAACCCGGAAGTGTGGGCGTGGCTCAGTCTCTGCCAGAGGTCTGAGCTGTGAATAACATTGAACGCATGTCTACTAAACTGAGTGTGGTTTTACTGACCTGTGAATGCCCTTAATGTGGTTTGAAAATGTAGTTTGAAAATGCAAAAGTGGTGTTGGTTTGAAAATGCAAAAGTGGTGTTGGTTTGAAAATGCAAAAGTGGTGTTGGTTTGAAAATGCAAAAGTGGTGTTGGTTTGAAAATGCAAAAGTGGTGTTGCCTTTGCCTTATTGAAAAGTGGTTTTGCCTTATTGAAAAGTGGTGTTGCCTTTGCCTTATTGAAAAGTGGTTTTGCCTTATTGAAAAGTGGTGTTGCCTTACTGAAACGAGGTGTTGCCTTTCTGAAAGGTGGTGTTGCCTTACTGAAAAGTGGTGTCCCTTACTGAAAAGTGGTGTTGCCTTCTATATAATTAAAACCCTAATCTTGACCACTTCCTGTTTGCGCTGAATATTGATTTTAGAAAAAACGCTACCATGTACGGATGTGATTTTTGGCCTTCTTACTCAGAGTCCCCCTCTGCTCATCAGGTGCTGAGGACTTTTCCCATCGATTAAAAATAAAAGTTATTTGTGTTTAAAAAATGTTGAGATTCTCTCTCCTGTCAATCACGCCATGAAGGCCACGCCCCTTCCGGTGGGAGCGGGGAGGGACTATAAAACCCGGAAGTGTGGGCGTGGCTCAGTCTCTGCAAGATGGGGGAGGGAGAGGTCACAAATCTCTGTCTTTGGTGGCCTTGCACCCTGCTTGAAATGGTATCAAACTGCACTTGAATTTGGTGGCCTTGCACCCTGCTTGAAATGGTATGAAACTGCATTTGAATTTGGTGGCCTTGCACCCTGCTTGAAATGGTATGAAGCAGCACTTGAATTTGGTGGCCTTGTACCCTGCTTGAAATGGTATGAAACACCACTTGAATTTGGTGGCCTTGTACCCTGCTTGAAATGGTATGAAACTGCACTTGAATTTGGTGGCCTTGCACCCTGCTTGAAATGGTATGAAACTGCATTTGAATTTGGTGGCCTTGCACCCTGCTTGAAATGGTATGAAACAGCACTTGAATTTGGTGGCCTTGTACCCTGCTTGAAATGGTATGAAACTGCACTTGAATTTGGTGGCCTTGCACCCTGCTTGAAATGGTATGAAACTGCATTTGAATTTGGTGGCCTTGCACCCTGCTTGAAATGGTATGAAACTTCACTTGAATTTGGTGGCCTTGCACCCTGCTTGCAATGGTATGAAACTGCACTTGAGTTTGGTGACCTTGCACCCTGCTTGAAATGGAATTTCATGGAATAGCCGTGAGTCAAGTGCCAGCCCACCAGCCGTGAGTGAGTGAGCTGCCAGTACACGAGGCTTGAGTGACTGAGCCGCCAGCCCAAGAATCCATTTGGCCCACAATGTCCATACTAGCCCTCTGGAAACCAGTCTCTTCAGCCCACAACACCCATACTAGCACTCCAGAAAGCCCCCCACCCCCCCCCTACTGGCCACCAATATTGGAATTGGTGGAGAGGTGGAATATTGCGTTGGGGGACCAGCCCTCCCCTGTGAACATGGGACCCAACAGGTCCCACTTAGTCTAGTATTATTTATTATGTTTACATATTCTGTTGTGCTGCAGCAAGTAAGAATTTCATTGTTCTATCTGGGACATATGACAACAAAACACTCTTGACTCTTGATAAAAGGGAAAAGGGGGCACGGGGATGGGGGACATGTGAATGGAGGAAGGGGAAGGGCTAGAGTGAATGGGGGTTGGGGTTGGAGAAATGTGGGTGCAGTGCGATGGTTGGGGGAACATGAGAAACAGAGATAAACAGGGTAGGAGTGTATTACTTGGAGGTCTTATCTTTGTCGCCATGAAACATAACCATTGATAATTTCTGACAGTACTTTAAAATAGACTATTCAGGTGTGCACCGCAATAGTTTTGAGGCATAACTTCATATTAGCCATAATTTCTGAGAAATTGATCAACTTTCCTTTTGCATGATACACTAACAATTCCCTGCATTTTCCAGAAGCATTAATATTGGGCATGTTTAAGAAAGAACTGCAGATGCTGGAAAAATCGAAGGTAGACAAAAATGCTGGAGAAACTCAGCGGGTGAGGCAGCATCTATGGAGAGAAGGAATAGGTGACGTTTTGGGTCGAGACCCTTCTTCAGACTGAGAACTGCAGATCAGTCTGAAGAACGGTCTCGACCCGAAACGTCGCCTATTCCTTCTCTCCATAGATATTGCCTGTCCCGCTGAGTTTCTCCAGCATTTTTGTCTACCTTTAATATTGGGCATGAAACTTTAAGTTGGTAAAACCCAAACTCATCTCCACAGAGAGGATTCTAATTGGTGTACAGTAAAACCTACGTGAGCAGATTTTGGATCATATCTTGTAAAGCAAAAAAAAAAGGAATATCATTTGCTATTCACAGATGTTAACGCAAGTAATGATAATTTCTTACCTGTGACCTTCCCCTTGCGATCGTTTGGAGGATCCCAGGATGCAGTCACTGCCGTTCCTTTTTCACCCAGTGGCTTCACCTCAAAGTTCTCAGGAATGGAGGAAGGAACTGCATTTGCAAGTCAACAGGATTCAGAATTTCCCGCAAAGGATAAGGCAGAAAAACTTCAATTAAGTTTTATTAAAAGACGGGGCTCACAAAGTTAATACATTTTATAACTTATTTAACTTAATACAATCCATATCCAGAGTTCACTGACAGTTGATGTCTTTTATGATTTATCTTGGATTTAAATGGGATCCAGGGCAATGGTAGCCAATTGGCTAGAAGGCAGAAAACAGCGGGCGGTGTTCGAGCGATGTTTTGCAGACTGGAAGCCTGAGGAAACAAGTGATGTCCCACAGGAATTGATGTGTCGGAAGGAACTGCAGATGCAGGTTTGAACCGAAGATAGACACAAAATGCTGGAGTAACTCAGCGGGCCTTGGTTCGACAACTTGGTTTGCCCAGGAGCGGAAAAGACTGCTAAAAGTTGTAAACACTACCCCAGTCCATCATCGGCTCTGACCTCCCTACCATCGAGGGGATCTATCGCAGTCGCTGCCTCAAAAAGGCTGGCAGTATCATCAAGGACCCACACCATCCTGGCCACACACTCATCTCCCTGCTACCTTCAGGTAGAAGGTACAGGAGCCTGAAATCTGCAACATCCAGGTTCAGGAATAGCTGCTTCCCCACAGCCATCAGGCTATTAAACTCAACTCAAACAAAACTCTGAACATTAATGGCCTATTGCACTTTATCTGATTATTTATGTGTGTATATATATATTTAATAGTATATGGACACACTGATCTGTTCTGTATTTATTTATGCCTACTATATTCTGTTGTGCTGAAGCAAAGCAAGAATGTCATTGTCCTATCTGGGACACATGACAATAAACTCTCTTGAATCTTGAATCTTGAATCTCTTCGGACAGGCAGCACCTCTGGAGAGAAGGAATGAGCGATGTTTCGGGTCGAGACCCTTCTTCAGACTGAGTGTCAGGGGAGAGGGAAATGAGAGATATGGAAGGGTAAGGTGTGAAAACGACAGATCATAGGGGAATGAAGATTATGGAAAATGTGGAATGGTTCATAGTTAGCTGGGAAAGTTGACAACGTGGCATACCCAAGCACGGGTAGAAAGTGGGAATAAGACGAAGGATATGCCATGATTGTATTGAACGACAGAGAAAAAAGATTAAAGTCCAAATGCACCAGGATTTTGATGTTAAATCACGTGGTAAATTTTAACGTTGAGTTTGGGGCTAAAAAACTTGTCTATGCCTGGAAACGTAGTTTTTTTTTCCACAATAACTCACTGGGTGACGTGTATCTCCCCAACACCTGGAAGCAAATAGCTTTCATGTGCAGTTATCATGACCACACCTGTGCAATTAGTTGCACGTCACCTCAAATATTTCATGATTTTTGTGGGGGGGTTTTGTGTTTTTTTTATGACTGTTGGCAGATCAATTTTCCTCCTGGGATAAATAAAGTTCTATCGTATCGTAAAGAATTTTAGCAATGCATTCGGCAGTGGTGGTGGCATTCTGTTGGGTTATCTCAAATTACCTGGGTAACAAAATAGTTCTATTGCTGAAAGCTGCATTAATAAGCTGATATTTGTCAACACTCCTCTACTGTTAAACAGCACAGTCACATGGAAACATGCGCAGGCATGCCGAGACTTTTACCATTCACAGGCCCAACAAGCAAACAAATGACATTCATAAGCTTGGAATTAACGTCCTCAATATGAAATAATGATAACATCTCCCTCAGGAATATGGAAAATGCAAGTGGCCACATATACAGAGATAAAAAGTTTTAATAAAGAATAAAGAATGATATCATATTTCTTTAAAACTTGCAAGGTATTTGAACTCTGGTTTTGTCATAGTCGTGGACACAGGCCCTTTAGGCCAACTTGTCTATGCCAAGAAGGATGCCCATATACACTGGTCCCATTTGTCCACATTTGACCCAAATCCATCAACTCTCTCCCCATAACCTCTTTACATGTCTAAATGTCTTTTAAACCTTTTCATTTTGGACCAATTATGCGGCACGGTGGCGCAGTGGTAGAGTTGCTGCTTGACAGCGCCAGAGACCCGGGTTCGATCCTGACTACGGGTGCTGCCTGTGCGGGGTTTGTACGTTCTCCACGTGGCCTGCGTGGGTTTTCTCTGGGATCTCCGGTTTTCTCCGGCATTCCAAAGAAACATTAGAAAATAGGTGCAGGAGTAGGCCATTCGGCCCTTCGAGCCAGCACCACCATTCAATATGATCATGGCTGATCATCCCCAATCAGTACCCCGTTCCTGCCTTCTCCCCATATCCCTTGATTCCGTTAACCCTAAGAGCTACAGTGGCTTGCAAAAGTTTTCATACCCCTTGAACTTTTCCACATTTTGTCATGTTACAACCACAAACGTAAATGTATTTTATTGGGATTTTATGTGATAGACCAACACAAAGTGGTGCATAATTGTGAAGTGGAAGGAAAATGATACATGGTTTTCAAATTTTTTTACAAATAAAAAACTGAAAAGTGTCGCGTGCAAAAGTATTCAGCCCCCCTGAGTCAATACTTTGTAGAACCACCTTTCGCTGCAATTACAGCTGCAACTCTTTTGGGGTATGTCTCTACCAGCTTTGCACATCTAGAGACTGAAATTTTTGCCCATTCTTCTTTGCAAAATAGCTCAAGCTCAGTCAGATTGGATGGAGAGCGTCTGTGAACAGCAATTTTCAAGTCTTGCCAGAGATTCTCAATTGGATTTAGGTCTGGACTTTGACTAGGCCATTCTAACACATGAATATGCTTTGATCTAAACCATTCCATTGTAGCTCTGGCTGTATGTTTAGGGTCGTTGTCCTGCTGGAAGGTGAACCTCTGCCCCAGTCTCAAGTCTTTTGCAGACTCTAACAGGTTTTCTTCCAAGATTGCCCTGTATTTGGCTCCATCCATCTTCCCATCAACTCTGACCAGCTTCCCTGTCCCTGCTGAAGAAAAGCATCCCCACAGCATGATGCTGCCACCACCATGTTTCACAGTGGGGATGGTGTGTTCAGGGTGATGTGCAGTGTTAGGTTTCCGCCACACATAGCGTTTTGCATTTAGGCCAAAAACTTCAATTTTGGTCTCATCTGACCAGAGCACCTTCCTCCACATGTTTGCTGTGTCCCCCACATGGCTTGTGGCAAACTGCAAACGGGACTTCTTATGGCTTTTTTTCAACAATGGCTTTCTTCTTGCCACTCTTCCATAAAGGCCCGATTTGTGGAGTGCACGACTAATAGTTGTCCTGTGGACAGATTCTCCCACCTGAGCTGTAGATCGCTGCAGCTCCTCCAGAGTTACCATGGGTCTCTTGGCTGCTTCTCTGATCAATGTTCTCCTTGCCCGGCCTGTCAGTTTAGGTGGACGGCCATGTCTTGGTAGGTTTGCAGTTGTGCCATACTCTTTCCATTTTCGGATGATGGATTGAACAGTGCTCCGTGAGATGTTCAAAGCTTGGGATATTTTTTTATAACCTAACACTGCTTTAAACTTCTCCACAACTTTATCCCTGACCTGTCTGGTGTGTTCCTTGGGCTTCATGATGCTGTTTGTTCACTAATGTTCTCTAACAAACCTCTGAGGCCTTCACAGAACAGCTGTATTTATACTAAGATTAGATTACACACAAGTGGACTCTATTTACTAATTAGGTGACTTCTGAAGGCAATTGGTTGCACTGGATTTTATTTAGGGGTATCAGAGTAAAGGGGGCTGAATACTTTTGCACGCGACACTTTTCAGTTTTTTATTTGTTAAAAAATTTGAAAACCATGTATCATTTTCCTTCCACTTCACAATTATGCGTCACTTTGTGTTGCTCTATCACATAAAATCCCAATAAAATACATTTACGTTTGTGGTTGTAACGTGACAAAATGTGGAAAAGTTCAAGGGGTATGAATCCTTTTGCAAGCCACTGTATATCTAATTCTCTCTTGAAAACATCCAGTGAATTGGCCTCCACTGCCTTCTGTGGCAGAGAATTCCACAGATTCACAACTCTCTGGATGAAAAAGTTTTTCCTTAACTCAGGCCTAAATGGCCTACCCCTTTTTCTTAAACTGTGACCCCTGGTTGTGGACTTCCCCAACATTGGGAACATTTTTCCTGCATCTAGCCTGCCAAATCCCTTAATAATTTTATATGTTTCTATAAGATATCCTCTCATCCTTCTAAATTCCAGTGAATATCCCAGTCGATCCATTCTTTCATCATATGTCAAAGACATATGTAAAGACATATGGGTTTGTAGGTTAATTGGCTTGGTAAAATTGTATATTGTCCCTAGTGTGTGTAGGATGGTGTTAGTGTGCGGGATTCGCTGGTCAGCACGGACTCGGTGGGCCGAAGGGCCTGTTTCCGCGCTGTATCTCTAAACTAAACTAAAATTATCCATTCCTGAAACCTCATTTGGGAATTTTCAATTACTAATTAATTTGGTCGTTTTTTAAAAGAAAACATAGAAACAGAAACATAGAAAATAGGTGGAGGAGGCCATTCGGTCCTTCGAGCCAGCACCGCCATTCATTGTGATCATGGCTGATCGTCCCCTATCAATAACCCGTGCCTGCCTTCTCCCCATATCCCTTGACTCCACTAGCCCCTAGAGCTCTATCTAACTCTCTCTTAAATCCATCCAGTGATTTGGCCTCCACTGCCCTCTGTGGCAGGGAATTCCACAAATTCACAACTCTCTGGGTGAAAACGTTTTTTCTCACCTCAGTCTTAAATGACCTCCCCTTTATTCTAAGACAGTAAAACAGTAGTGAATAAGTAGACAGTATAGACAATCACAGTTTAAACATACTGCTGAATTCAGAGTGCTCTCGCGGTAGTGAGCAGAAATAGCATACCAGACTCAGGGGTTCTTTGGAAGACTGAAACACTCCATTTGCCATTTCTGTCTCCTTGAGAAGTGCGAACAGAGAATTCATGTATGGAATCTGATGTCAGCTTGTCAATCAGAACTCGCCTGTAAATCTTGGATGTCTTGTATTCCCATTGGGCGGATTCCCCTCTCTCTCTGTACCGAACCGTGTAATATCTGAAAGAACACATTAAACAAACCACATAAATGACCAGCAGACGAACAGCAAACAGTGACCTGTTTCCTTTGTCATCGTTACTTTTTTGCATATCTTTCATTCATTTGTTCTCCATCCCTCTGCATCACCGTCTATATCTCTCCTTTCCCTTTCCACTAACTTTCAGTCTGAGGAAGGGTCTTGACATGAAACGTGACCCATTCCTTCTCTCCAGAGATGCTGCCTGTCCTGCTGAGTTACTGCAGCATTTTGTGTCTATCTTGGACATAAACGGTTTGGTCAAGCAACATTTTCAGATAGTCCACAGTTGATACACGCAGAAAATCAAGATTGAAAAAGTCATCACAGCATTACAATTTTATCTGGATTCTCTTCAATCATCTTTAACTACCATTCTTTTGCCTCAATGTTGTATATTGCAATTTTCAATCAAATATGCAACTCCACTCAATGTGATTCATCTTGAACCTACATGATGAAAACAGTAGGTCCACTGTTCTTGCCCAGATTGCATGACTTGCCCAGAGATCATCAATCCACCAACACTGTCTAAATTTTGGCCTGCAACCATAACGTTAAAATGGCATTATGTTGTCATCGGTGCCTAAAAAAAGTGATTCGATAAATTTAGGTTTAATATATCACAGTTTGGACCAAAGTATCACAACAACTTCATGTTTGCAACCATGCAAATTCAACGATAGCTTTCACAACTTTGTGCAAGTGTACACTCAGTATATGAGACGTGTTTGAGGATGCAACATTGGTCCATGCAATGAATATGGAGTACATTAGTCAGGGATATTTTTAAACTTAATGTGCCTGTCCCACTTTGGCGATTTTTCAGGCGACTGTAGCAGGCAGCCATGGAAAGGGAGAGGGGGGGAGGGAGAGGGGGGGAGGAGAGGGGGGGGAGGAGAGGGGGGAGGAGAGGGGGGAGGAGAGGGGGGGGAGGAGAGGGGGGGGAGGAGAGGGGGGGGAGGAGAGGGGGGGGAGGAGAGGGGGGGGAGGAGAGGGGGGGGGAGGAGAGGGGGGGGAGGAGAGGGGGGGGGAGGAGAGGGGGGGGGAGGAGAGGGGGGGGAGGAGAGGGGGGGGAGGAGAGGGGGGGGAGGAGAGGGGGGGAGGAGAGGGGGGGAGGAGAGGGGGGGGGAGGAGAGGGGGGGGGGAGGGAGGAAGGGGGGGGGAGGAGAGGGGGGGGAGGAGAGGGGGGGAGGAGAGGGGGGGGAGAGAGGGGGGGAGGAGAGGGGGGGAGGAGAGGGGGGGGAGGAGAGGGGGGGGAGGAGAGGGGGGGGAGGAGAGGGGGGGGAGGAGAGGGGGGGGGAGGAGAGGGGGGGGGAGGAGAGGGGTGGGGGAGGAGAGGGGGGGGAGGAGAGGGGGGGGGAGGAGAGGGGGGGGGAGGAGAGGGGGGGGGAGGAGAGGGGGGGGAGGAGAGGGGGGGGAGGAGAGTGGGTGAGAGGGGGAGAAAGGTGGGAGAAGGGGGAGAGAGTGGGGGGGGGGAAGAATTGGAGACAACATTTAAGAAGCCAGAGATACACGGCTGTGAAGCTCGGCGGACATTAACATTACCGGTCGGTTATCCTTGGTTCTGAAAACTACTGTGGACGCTGTCAGTGGATATTTTTAAGGCAGCGATTGATAGATTCTTGATTAGTACGGGTGTCAAAGGTTATGGGGAGAAGGCAGGAGAATGGGGTTAGAAGAGAGAGATATGGGCCGAATGGCAAATTCTACTGTCACTTATGACCTTGTGATATTTGCATCTCCAATAAATCTGGTCAATTACAGCTGGGGACCTGATTGGTAGAGGTGACTAGTTATTGTAAAAACAGAATCTATCGTTTTTCAGTAGATAAACCTTTTTACACTGCACATTCCTCCACAACATACAACACGTGGAAGCAACAATAAGAGAAGTAAATATATACTCTGGATGGAATGTGTGAAAGTACAATGTCGTTTGGGGATTGTTATATAACAATATGAATAGAAACAGGAGCAGGCCATTAGTCTCTTCAAGCCTGCACTGCCATTCACTGAGATCAGGAATGGGTGGATCTTCAACCTTGCAATCCACGTGGCAGGGATACAAATCAGAGCTGGGAGGCAAAAATTGTTCAGCATCAAAGCAGAAATTCTCTGCAGCATCAAAGCAGAAGAAAATGTCCAAAGATACTGTCAAGCTTGAAAGGGTTCAGAGAAGATATACAAGGATGTTGCCAGGACTGGAGGGTGTGAGCTATAGGGAGAGGTTGAGCAGGCTGGGTCTCTATTCCTTAGAGCGCAGGAGGATGAGGGGTAATCTTATAGAGGCGTATAAAATCATTAGAGGAATAGATTGGGTAGATGCACAGAGTCTCTTGCCCACAGTAGGGGACTCTAGGACCAGAGGACATAGGTTTAAGGTGAAGGGGAAAAGATTTAATAGGAATCTGAGGGGTAACATCTTCACACAGAGGGTGGTGGGTGTATGGAACAAGCTGCTAGAGGAGGTAGTTGAGGCCGGGAATATCCCAACGTTTAAGAAACAATTAGACAGGTACATGGACAGGACAACTTTGGAGGGATATGGGCCAAGCGTAGGCAAGTGGGATTAGTGTAGATGGGACATGTTGTCCGGTGTGGGCAAGTGGGGCTGAAGGGCCTGTTTCCACACTGTATCAGTCTATGACTCTATAATCTGTCATGACAGCAGGACTAAGAGCCTTCATTCAAGTTGTTGCATTTTAACATCCTCCATTATGAAGCCAGATTGGCAGCACGTTGGTGGTTGAACGGAGTTTGTATGTTCTCCCCGTGACCGTGTGGGTTTTCTCCGAGATCTTCAGTTTCCGCCCACACTCCAAAGTCGTACAGGGTTCAAAGGTTCAAAGGTTCATTTATTGTCACATACACCAATACAACATAACATTTTAAAGGAATTTAACATTAAACATAACGACATCCCCCCACAATGGTTCCCACTGTGGGGGAAGGCACAATGTCCAGTCCCCATCCCCTTGTCCACCCATAGTCGGGCCTATTGAGGCCTCCGCAGTCGCCGCTACGGGGCCCGATGTTCCAGGCCGTTCTCGTCGGTGCTTCGGCGTCGGGAGAACCCTCTCAGCGGCTTGGGATACCTGGAATGGCCGCCTCCTTACCAGAGACCGCGGTTTCCGAAGCCAACAGGCCGCGCTGGACGGCGCTCCACTGCTGGCGATATCAGCGAGAGATCCCAGGCTCCGCGATGTCAAAATCAGCGGCGCCGCCGCCCACGGCTGGCCGCTCCACAGACCCGCAACTCCGCGATGTTCAATCGGCGGACTTAGCATTCCGGAGCTCCAGCGCGGCGTGGCGACCCGGGCAAGGCATCGCCCGCTCCGCGATAGCGCTCCAACGCTGCGCCGCCGCCGAAGCCGTGGTTCTGGCCAGTCCCGACAGGAAACGCCGCTCCAGACCCGATGGTAGGCCGCGAGGACGGGTCGAAGATGCTGCCCGGAGAAAAGCTGCCTCTCCAACCAGATAGGGACCCTGAAAAGTAGTTTCCCCCTTCGCCACCCCCCCACCCCCCTCCACATAAAAAAGACTAGAACTCCAGAAACAAAACACTAAAACTCACTAAAAATTTAAAAAAGATGTGAAAAAAAGGACAGCTGCAGGTTTGGCAGCCATACCCATACAGGACGGCACCCCCTATTGTTGTCGTAGCTTGTCGTAGACATTGTCGTATGGGGGGTCCAGTCGCCGCTTTTTCGGCGACCTGGTATGACTGAGACAGTCGCCGGCAGTCGCTGAAAAAAATCGCTTAAGTGGGACATGCCCTTAACAGAACAGTGGTCGCTGGTCCAAAAAGCCTCATCCACAAACACCTCATCCTTCTAAACTCCAGTGAATACAAGCCTAGTCTTTTCAATCTTTCCTCATATGACAGTCCCGCCATCCCAGGGATCAATCTTGTGAACCTACGCTGCACTGCCTCAATCACAAGGAACGGGGTACTGATTGTGGATGATCAGCCATGATCACAGTGAATGGCGGTGCTGGCTCGAAGGGCCGAATGGCCTACTCCTGCACCTATTGTCTATTGTCTCACACAAAACAAATAAAAAATATGAATGCAAGAGAGGTTACAGAGAGGATTTACGAGGATGTTGCCAGGACTAGAGGGTCTGAGCACAGGGGGATGAGGGTGATCTTATAGATATGTGTAAAATCATGAGAGGAATAGCTTGGGTAGATGCACAGAGTCTCTTGCCCAGAGGAGCAGAGTTTCAAGGTGAAGGGGAAAAGATTTAATAGGAATCTGAGGGGTAACTTTTTCACACAAAGGGTGGTGGGTGTAAGGAACAAGCTGCCAGAGGAGGTAGTTGAGGCAGGGACTATCCCAATATTTAAGAAAGAGTTAAGGGCCTGTCCCACTTGGGCATCATTTGCGCGTCACGCAGGTGGCTCGTGAAGATTTTGTGAATCCCAAAATCCTGGGGCGCCGCGCGACCGCGCATCACGGCCTACGTCACCACACACCATGCACACGTAATGCAGCCATGCGTGCGTAATACACGCCACGTCACGACCATTCGGGCCTGTAAATGATGTCGCGTAAATGACACGCAAATGACGCCCAAGTGAGACAGGCCCTTTAGACAGGTACATGTATAGGACAGGTTTGGAGGGATACGGGCCAAACGCAGGCAGGTGGGTCTAGTGTAGATGGGACATGTTTGTCGGTGTGAGCAAGTTGGGCCGAATGGGCCTGTTTCCACGCAGTATCACTCTATGTCATACAGTGTCCATTTTCACAGTTTTTATATAAATAGCTCCACTATTATGAATAAATCCATACAATTCAATAACAGTAAACGTTGGAGCTTATTCAACATTTACGTACCTGTCTGAGGTTGCACCAGGGGTCTTTCCATTTTCAAATGCAGGGTCGACCCACATAACAAGTACAGACTGTGGACTCATAACTCGAACTGAAATGTCTTTGGGCTCATGTAACTCATCAGTCTCTAAAACAGTAATGTGAACAAAAGCTAAATCAAAGTCTGTGAGCAAAAAATCTATGATACAAGTTTAAAAAAAAATACACAGCTACAATTACTTGGGAATTAAGGCCCTGCCCAAGTTGTCGGATAAACAAGTGCTACTTAGTTGTGGACACAAAAGGCACAATTGTATTTGATTAACAGTGAGTTTTTATAACTAGCAGTAATTTGTGATTTTAAGCAGAAAGATTGGTTTCTGAAGGAAGAGAGAGCTGGGAGGAAGCAAATCAAGACACATAAATATTTGACAACTCTTAAAAAATATATACTGTACATCTGCTAAAAATGACTATGCCAAAGTCACTGGGCATGTTAAACTCCTAAAGTGGGCCAAGGCCAATTTTGAGGTTATTAGACAGGAACATGTAGAAGTGAAGTGGAAAGATGCCGCTTACAAATAAAGGGATTTCTTGCAGGTGGGAGATTTCAAAAGATGAGATTGGGAGTGTTTATGGGCCTGTCCCACTTAGGCGATTTTTTAGGCGACTCCAGGAGACTATGCGGTCGCCACATGGTCGCCGATGGTCTCCGGAGTGTCGCCTGTATGGTCGTGAGTAGTCTTCTCAGTCACCCAAAGAGTCGTAGCGATTTTCTGGTCACCGAAAAATTTTCAAGATGTTGACAATTTTTCGGCAACAGTGGCGACCATGGGTTTGACGCCAAATGAGCGTAGCTTGATGTAGGTGTTGTTGTAGGTTGTCGCCAGGTTAATGTAGGCAGTCGCCAGGATGTCGTAGGGTGTCGCCAGGATGTCGGAGGTTGTCGACAGGATGTTGTTGGTTGTTGCCAGGTGACATAGGTTGTCGCCAGGTGACGTAGGTTGTCGCCAGGTGACGTAGGTTGTCGCCAGGTGACGTAGGTTGTCGCCAGGTGACGTAGGTTGTCGCCAGGTGACATAGGTTGTCGCCAGGTGACGTAGGTTGTCGCCAGGTGACGTAGGTTGTCCCAGGTGACGTAGGTTGTCGCCAGGTGACATAGGTTGTCGCCAGGTGACGTAGGTTGTCGCCAGGTGATGTAGGTTGCGCCGGTGCTGACTTCGGTGAATTTCGATGTCGTATTTGCCGGCAGTCACCTAAAAAATCGCCTAAGGGACAGGCCCATTAGTCCAGTCGCCGTTTTTTCAGCGACCTGCTACGACTATGACAGTCGCCCATTAGGGACAGCATATTCCTGTTAGAATAATGGGCAACGCTGGCTGGTTCAGGGGATCCTGGCTGATGAGGGATATTGAGGCTCTAGTGAGGATTATGGAGATATATATATCACATATGAGTAGTTAGGATCACGTGAATCCCTTGAGAAATACAAGAAGTGAAGGAATGCAGTGAAGACAGAAATTACAAGTGCAAAAGAGGATAATATATAATTCTGGGAGACATGATAAAAGAATATCCCATAGGTTATTTCGGTAAATTAAGAGCAAAGGGAAACAAGGGAGAGAATAGGGTCAATAAGGTCATCTATTTGCCGAACCACAGGACCTGGGCCAGGTTTGGTAGGACTGTACGGCAAATCAAATTCCTCGTATGTTGCAAAACATACTTGGCTAATAAAGTATGATTATGATTATGATATTGATGAGACCACATTCAGAATATTGTTTGTGGCTCTGGTTGCCGTGCTACAGGAAGGAAAGTGTGCAGAAAAAGTCACCAGGATATTACCAGGACCTGAGGGCTTGAATTATAAGGAGAGGCTGGATAAATTGGGACTTTTTCCCTGGAGTTTGAAGACTGAAGGGTGACCGTATAGGGGGTATACAAAATCATGCAATGCATAGGTAAGGTGAATGGTCACAATCTTTCTCCAAGGTTAGAGGAATCCACAACTTGAGGGCATCGGTTTAAGATGAGAGGGGAAAGATTTAAAAGAGGCGAATAGGGAAATATCTTCATAAAAACATAGAAAATAGGTGCAGGAGTAGGCCATTCCCATTCAATATGATCATGGCTGATCATCCAACTTAGTATCCTTGGTGTGAATGTGGAAATGCCTCCAGAGGAAGCTGCAGAGGTGGGTACAATGGTAACATTTTAAAGACATTTAGACAGGTACATGGAGAGGAAAGGTTTAAGTGAGAAGGGACAGACACAGATAAAATGGGACTAGCTCAACTGTAAAACCTGGTTGGCATGGACGAAGGATCCGTTTCCATGCCGTATCACTTTCTGACTCTTACGCTTCATCTTTATTTTGTTGTTGTGACCCCATTTTACACTGCAACTGCATCCCTCTGTAATCACTCTTGCCCTTGCCTTTTGCTCTTCCCTTCTCCACTGACACCACCATAACTACTCACAGGTGGATAAAATCACGAGAGGAATAGATCGGGTAGATGCACAGAGTCTCTTGCCCAGAGTAGGGGAATCGAGGAACAGAGGACATTGGTTCAAGGTGAAGGGGAAAAGATTTAATAGGAATCTGAGGGGTAACTTCTTCACACAGAGGGTGGTGGCTGTATGGAACAAGCTGCCAGAGGAGGTAGTTGAGGCTGGGACCATCCGAACCTTTAAGAAACATTTAGACAGGTACATGGATAGGACAGGTTTGGAGGGATATGGACCAATTGCAGGCAGGTGGGACTAGTGTAGCTGGGACATGTTGGGCGGTGTGGGCAAGTTGGGCTGAAGGGCCTGTTTCCACACTGCATCACTCTATGACTCAAATTCAGGTCTACCAAGGCTCTGCACTACTTTAAAATTGTTTTACTGCCAATCCACCCCTTCTGATTACAGATCATTGGCATGAAATGTTAATTCAATTTCTCTCCGAAATTATTCAGCCATCCATCAATTAATCTGCTGGCCAGAGCGACCAGCCTCAGCAATCTGCCACAAATTCAAATGAGAACAATAGATGAACAGAAAATAACATGGGTGCAGGGAAATCTGAAAGAACTAATTGAAATCGGTCTTCATGTGAAATACCCAAGCAATGGAAGAAAAGGCACAATTACTTCCGACATCACCAATATATCATCAATTTGGTCATAAAAATTACAATTTTGGAGCAACATATTACAATTTCTCATCAAACATATCCTTTGACATTCCCCCAGCTCCCTCCGCCCACTGAAAGCAATGCATTGATTTTGTGCACAAATCATGTGTCGGAAGGAACTGCAGATGCTGGTTTACACCGAAGATAGACACAAAATGCTGGGGTAAAGCCCCTGTCCCACTTAGGAGACCTAAACAGCAACCTTTGGTGACCTCGCCCGCCACCCAAAACAAAATCTCGGTCGAGCTGCAACCTCCTACCACCTCCCACGCATATGTTGAAAACCTTCCTTGACTATGAAGAAAACCGGCTTCGACTAGACCTGTGACAAAAAAATTATCGATTTTTAAACCGGGAAACCTATTTTTAGTTGAGGCCGGATTTAATCATGATGAAAAAATGGCAGCAACCTAGATGAAGCCTCGACCACGCAGAAGCCACTTTCGACCATTAGGGAGAGTGACCAAAACCTCCGGTGACCTCATGGAAACCTTGGGTGGTGGGCAAGGTCACCAGAGGTTGCTGTTTAGGTCTCCTAAGTGGGACAGGCCCTTAACTCAGCGGGACAGGCAGCATCTCTGGACAGAAGGAACGGAAGGAATTCCTTCTCTCCAGAGATGCTACCTGTCCCACTGAGTTACTCCAGCACTTTGTGTCTATCATGACTTGCACAAATGACAGGGTCATTATAGAATGGCAATGCTTCTTATCTCTCCAATTACAATGATAACCAGACCAAACATACCAGCTACTTTGTGTTTCACTGGGTTTTCTCTGTAAACAGATTTCCGCTGCCCCAAAGCACTCCTTGCTCGTGAAGATATTCTCGACATTGGATTAACTGCTGAAAGACAATCACAAAAGTATATAAAATAAATTCCAGGGCAGTGCAGGAATTTCATTCAACGTTTTTTTAAGTCCATTAGCTTCACATTTAGATCCAAGAAACAATTTTCAAAACTGAATATCATTACATCCAGCAAACACTTTAAAACTGTCTTTACCTTGCACTAAATGTCACTCCCTCATCATACACTGTAAATGGCTCAATTGTAATCATGTATTGTCTTTCTGCTGACTGGATAACACGCAACAAAAGCCTTTCACTGTACCTCGGTACATGTGAAAAATAAACTCAACTAAAACACTTCGAGCATTGTGGTTGAATTTCTACTCCAAGGTGTAAAATTACATTATCAAAGCTATCTCACTCTTCAAAGCCTCCCACTTGCCAGATGTCCCCTTTCCCTTAAAACAACTTACTCCAATCATCTTTTGGAAAAAAATGGCCTCAAAATCTGCCTTGCCCCAATTTAGAACATTAACTTGTGGGCCAGTTCTGTACTTTTTTATATCCATAATTATTTCAATACTAATAGAACGATGGCCTCCCCATTGATATATTAGTCACTCGCTTTGCCCTATTTCCTAAGAGTATTCAAGTTTAGACCTCTTCCTTAAAAGGGGGCTGTCCCACTTGGGCGACCTAATTGGCGAGTTTAGAAGAATTTAGGAGAGTGAAAAAACGACATGTTGAAGACCTCCTTTGACTATGTAGAAGACCTCCTTCGACCTCCTTCGACTATGTTGAAGACTAGCTACGACTAGCTACGACTAGCTTTGACTAGCTTTGACTAGCTTCGACTAGCTTCGAGAAAATTGGACACCGAATAGTGGAGAGTGAAGACGACCTCCTTCGACCTCCCTTCGACCTCCCTTCGACTATGATGAAGACTATCTACGACTACCCTCGTTTACCTACGACTAACATGCCGACCTACTACGACCTACTACGACTAAACCTACGAGTAAAAAAAGTAGCGATTATTTCCATGGATACCTTTTTTTACTCGCGGGCATTTTTCAGCATGTTGAAAAAAACGCCGCGACCTAGCTGAGGCCTCGAGTACGCGGGGACCACTCTCGAGCGTGAAGGAGAGTTATGAAGACCTTCTACGACCTCGTGTCGACCACGCTGCGAGTATGAGTCGAGGGCAAACTCGCCAGAATTCGCGGATTAGGTCGCCCAAGTGGGACAAGCCCCTTAAATCTTCTCAGCAGTAACAACATTTCATGAATAAGAGGAATGGGTTAATGACGCACCAACTCTCTGTACTTCACGTCTTCTTTGTTCTTGAGGATATCGTGCATATTTCATTCTCCTGCCACTGGCTCTGTAACCAGGTGGATAGCTTCTGACTCGAAGGTTGTGGGGTGATCGTAGCCGGCGTGAGCGTATAACAGCAGAAGATTCCATCGGCACATTCTTTGACCTTAATGTTGCTCCCCTGTCTTAAAAAAGAAAGGTTTGACATTGTTCAGATGAATTCCTCCCTGACGAATCTCACTTGTTTCCAGTTAAATAATTATCATCAGTCTTATAACGGAGTAACAATATTTTCTGTGGTGTTTCAAGATCAAAAGGAGAAAACAATGATATGGGTCTAACATTAAGAGATATCAAGAAATCAGTGATGTTTAAGTCAACTTTTAATGGTGAAGACAGACACAAAAGGCTGGAGTAACTTAAAGGGACAGGCCGCATCTCTGGAGAAAATGACAATAGACAATAGGTGCAGGAGTAGGCCATTTGGCCCTTCGAGCCAGCACCGTCATTCAATGTGATCATGGCTGATCATCCCCAATCTGTACCCCGTTCCTGCCTTCTCCCCATATCCCATGACTCCGCTAATTTTAAGAGCCCTATCTCGCTCTCTCTTGAAAGCATCCAGAGAACCTGCCTCTGCCGCCCTCTGAGGCAGAGAATTCCACAGACTCACCACTCTCTGTGAGAAAAAGTGTTTCCTCGTCTCCGTTCTAAATGGCTTACCCCTTATTCTTGATTTGGTGACGTTTCGGGTCGAGACCTTTCTTCAGACTTAAGGGCCTGTCCCACTGGGCGAATTTTTCAGTAACTGCCGGCATCATTGACTGACGTATCAGGTCACTGAAAAAGTCGCAGCGTGACGCGGCGTGATGACGTATTGAAGCGCGGTGTTTCCCCAAGTGTCGCAACATTTTGTTTGTCGCCGCTGGATTTTGAAATGTTCAAAAGCTTTCAGCGACCCTGATACGTAAGTCAATGACGCCGGCAGTCGTCGAAAAAATCGGCAAGTGGGACAGGCCCTTTAGAGTCAGGGGAATGGGAAACGAGAGATTTAGATGGTAATTAGGAGAAATTAATGGAGGATATGCAAAAAGCACCAATAATCAGGGAAATGCGGGCCACACAATAGGCCATAGTTGGGTGTGAGATTAGGTGACAACGAGTAAACAGACGGAGGAACTCAACAGGATGACAGTAAAACTAATACAACAACTAGGGTGAGGTGGGGACAGAGAGAGAGGGGATGAAAGGGTTACTTGAAGTCAGAGAAACCAATATTCATATCACTGGGGTGTAAGCTGCCCAAGCGATATATGAGATGCTGTTCCTCCAATTTACATTTGTCCTCACTGAGAATGGAGGAGGCCCAGGACAGAAAGGTCAGTGTGGGAATGGGAGAGGGAGTTAATGTGTTTAGCAGCCGGGAGATCAGGTAGGCCTAGACGGACTGAGCGGAGGTGTTCAGCAAAAAGATTGTCGTATCTGCGCTTGGTCTCGCCGATATCTAGGAGACCACACCTAGAACAGCGGATACAGTAGATGAGGTTTAAAGAGGTTGCAAGTGAACCTCTGCCTCACCTGAAAGGACTGTTAGTGTCCACGGACAGAGTTGAGGGAGGTGGTATCGGTACAGCTATTGCATCTCCTGCGGTTGAAGTGGTAGTTGGGAATATAATTCTAGAATTATATTTTTGCTGACTAAAGGCGTGGGAAGGTTCGTAAACACTGGAGAGTAGGAATGGGTGACATTTCTCAGACTTTGAACTCGGACTTCAGACTTCAGGCTGAAGAAGTGTCTTGACCCGAAATGTCACCCATTCCTTCTCTCCAGAGATGCTGCCTGTCTCGCTGAGTTACTCCAGCATTTTGTGGCTATCTTAGGTTTAAACCAGCATCTGCAGTTCCTTCCTACACAAGATTCATAAATGTTTGGAATGCAGGAACATAGCTGCAGCCTGACTGTAACATGTCACAGGGACAGTTGCAGTCAATAATATCACTGTGTGTTTAAGAAAGAACCGCAGATGCTGGAAAAATCGAAGGGAGACAAAAATGCTGGAGAAACTCAGCGGGTGAGACATGCATCTCTGGAGAGAAGGAATAGGCGACGTTTCGAGTCGAGACTCTTCTTCAGACTGCTTACACGGGTCTGGGTTAAGACATGGTCGTAGAGTTGGAGGGAAGGAGGAATCACAGAGGGGGGGCAGTGAGAGTGGAGGTTGCTAAACTGTCTTTGGAGAGAGGAGGAGAACTTCTTCAAGTGGACATACCTTGAGGAGATTTCGCAGTGGAGTAGACGAAATGTTTAAGAAAGAACTGCAGATGCTGGAAAAATCAAAGGTAGACAAAAATGTTGGGGAAACTCAACAGGTGAGGCAGCATCTATGGAGAGAAGGAATCGAAACGTCACCTATTCCTTCTCTCTAATAATGTTACTGGGATGAATTTAACAGGATCTTAATTACAAAGATTATAAGATTAGAATATCATTTGAGTGGTTTAGTTCATCCTAATATCCTCAGGGACAGGGGGATGGAATTGGGCACCATTTTGTGATGATGGATCATCTTATCAAAATTCAGTTGGAAATAACAGCATCCTTTTCTAAGACAAGATGACTTTGATGTGTAATTTCAAAGAAAAGTATGGAAGGTAAAAGTAGTTGAGAGCGGTTCGAGTGAAAAACTGCAGGTGCTGGATATCTTAAACAAAAACAGAAAAAGCAAAACCTACTTGGCTAATAAAATATGATTATGATTATGAGGTCAAAGAGCAGAAGAGAAAAAGTTAACATTTCAGATCAAGGACTATTCATTATAGAAATAACAAAAAAATGTTGCAAGCCTATTTCAGAGGAAGGGTGTTTGATCTACAAATGTCAACTCTACCTCGCCCCTGCTGACTTGCTGAATGCTTCCAGCATTTTCCACTTTTTGTGATAGAAAGATAGAAAATAGGTGCAGGAGTAGGCCATTCGGCCCTTCGAGCCAGCACCTCCATTCAATATGATCATGGCTGATCATCTAAAATCAGTACCCCGTTCCTGCTTTTTCCCCCCATATCCCTTGATTCCGTTAGCCCTAAGAGCTAGATCTAACTCTCTCTTGAACACATGATGGAGAGGTCATGTTGGTTGGCTGCAAGCAAGCAAGCTAAATCTATGCCCTCAGGACAAAGTTTAAAAGAGAGTAATTGAACCAAATAAAGGAAGTTGGCATGCTCAAGGGGTAATGCAGGGAATATTGTGGAATACAGGGGCAATAATGGTAGGTGACATTGAAACAGTCCCACCAAACGCAGAGAAAAGGTGATGCCGAAACTCGAAAGCTTCAGAAATGGCAATGTTTCTTGATCTCACCGTCTCCATCAAAGTAGATCGACTCTCGACTGACTATTATAAACCCATTAACTCCCACAGCTATCTAGACTTCTTCCCACCCTGCTTCCTGCAAAGACTGTATCGCCTACTCTAAATTCCTCCGTCTACGCTGCATCTGCGCCCAAGATGAGGTGTTCCGTACCAGGACATCCGAGATGTCCTCATTCTTTAGGGAACAGGAGTTCCCCTCTCCCATCATAAATGAGGTCCTCACCACGGTCTCCTCCATATCCCACAGCTCCACTCTTGCTCCCGCTCCCCCTAGTCACAACAAGAACACAGTCGCCCTCGTCCTCACCTTTCACCCCATCAGCCGTCGCATACAGCAACATAATCCTCCGACATTTTCACCACCTCCAACGGGATCCCACCACGAGCCACATCTTCCCATCTCCACACCTTTCCACTTTTTGGAGAAACTGGTCCCTCCGCAACCTCCTGGTCAACTCGTCCCTTCCCAACCTAACCACCCCCTCCCCAGGTACTTTCCCCTGCAACCGCAGGAGATGCAACGCCTGTCCCTTTACCCCATCCTTTGACTCCGTCCAAGGACCCCAACAGCCCTTTCAGGTGAGGCAGAGGTTCACTTGCACCTCCTCCAACCTCATCTGCTGTATCCGCTGCTCCAGGTGTGGACTCCTATATATTGGTGAGACCAAGCGCAGGCTCTGCGATCATTTCACTGAACACGTCCGCTCAGTTCGCCTTGGCCTATGTGATCTCCTGGTTGCTAAACACTTTACCTCTCCTTCCCATTCCCATTTTGACCTTTATGTCCTGGGCCTCCTCCATTGCCACAGTGAGGCCCAGTGCAAATTGGAGGAACAGCACCTCATATTTCACTTGGGCAGCTTACACCTCAGCGGTATGAACATTGGCTTCTCCAACTCCAAGTAACCCTTGCTTTTCCTCTCTCTCCATCGTTCCCTCGTTGTCCGACTAGTTTCACTGTCCTCCTGATGATATTTTACTGTTTGTTTGCCTCCTTGTCACCTTCCCCTCAGCTAACAATGATCCATTCTACATTTTCCTTGATCATCATCCCCTTTGATTTCTCATTTTCACACCTTACCCTTCCATATCTCTATGCCTCCCTCTTCCCTGAGTCTTATGAAGGGTCTTGACCTGAAATGTCACCCATTCCTTCTCTGGAGATGCTGCCTGTCCTGCCTTGCCCTCATGTCCTATACAACTGGAACATGACCTCCCAACCTCTATACTCAACACTCTGACTGATGGTCCAATGTGCCGAAAGCCTTCTTGACCACCCTATCTACCAGTGACGCCAATTTCAAGGAACTATGTACCTACACTCCTAGACCCCTCTGCTCTATAACACTCCCCAGAGCCCTACCATTCACTGTTTAAGTCTGTCCTTGTAAGGCTGCCCAAAATGCAACACCTCGCACTTCTCTGTATTAAATTCCATCAACCATTCCTCAGTCCACCAGCCCAACCTATCCTGCTGCAATTTTTGACAACCATCTTCACTATCTACAATACCCACGCACTTTAGTGTCATCTGAAAACGTGCTAATCATGTCTTGTACGTTCTCATCCAAATCATTTATACAGATGGCAAACAGCAATGGGCCCAGCACAGAACGCTGAGGCCCACCACTAGTCACAGGCCTCCAGTCCAAAGAGCAACCTTCCACCAACACCCTCAGCTTCCTTCCATGAAACCAATTTTCTATCCAGTCAGCTATCCCTCCTTGGATCCCATGCGATCTGATCTTCTAGAGCAGCCCACCATGCAGAACCTTGGCAAATGCCTTGCTGAAATCCATATGTCCAATGCCTACAGCTTTCTCCCCATCAACCTGTTCAGGCACATCTTCAACAAAACTCAATCAAAGACCCTTCATCACAAAGACTCCAACACTTTGGGAAGACTGCTCACCAGCATCAACCCAAGCATAGTTAGGATGAACATTAATGCTAGCCCTGGCAGAAAATCAACAGACGAAATACACAAAACATTTAGGTAACTTTGAGGGTATGAGACGTGAATTGGCCAAGATTGACTGGCAATTAGTTCTAAAAGGGTTGACGGTGGATATGCAATGGAAGGCATTTAAAGACTGCATGGATGAACTACAAAACTTGTTCATCCCAGTTTGGCAAAAGAATAAATCAGGGAAGGTAGTGCATCCGTGTATAACAAGGGAAATCAGGGATATTATCAAAGCAAAAGATGATGTGTACAAATTAGCCAGAAAAAGCAGCATACCAGAGGACTGGGAGAAATTCAGAGACCAGCAGAGGAGGACAAAGGGCTTAATTAGGAAAGGGAAAATAGATTATGAAAGGAAACTGGCAGGGAACATAAAAACTGACTGCAAAAGTTTTTATAGATATGTGAAGAGAAAGAGATTAGTTAAAACAAATGTAGGTCCCTTGCAGTCAGAAACAGGTGAATTGATCATGGGGAACAAGGATATGGCGGACCAATTGAATAACTACTTTGGTTCCGTCTTCACTAAGGAAGACATAAATAATCTGCCGGAAATAGCAGGGGGCCGCGGGTCAAAGGAGATGGAGGAACTGAGTGAAATCCAGGTTAGTCGGGAAGTGGTGTTGGGTAAATTGAATGGATTAAAGGCCGATAAATCACCAGGGCCAGATAGGCTGCATCCCAGAGTACTTAAGGAAGTAGCTCCAGAAATAGTGGATGCATTAGTGATAATTTTTCAAAACTCTTTAGATTCTGGAGTAGTTCCTGAGGATTGGAGGGTAGCAAACGTAACCCCACTTTTTAAGAAGGGAGGGAGAGAGAAAACGGGGAATTACAGACCAGTTAGTCTAATATCGGTAGTGGGGAAACTGCTAGTCAGTTATTAAAGATGGGATAGCAGCACATTTGGAAAGTGGTGAAATCATTGGACAAAGTCAGCATGGATTTACGAAAGGTAAATCGTGTCTGACGAATCTTATAGAATTTTTCAAGGATGTAACTAGTAGAGTGGATAGGGGAGAACCAGTGGATGTGTTGTATCTGGACTTTCAGAAAGCTTTCGACAAGGTACCACATAAGAGATTAGGATACAAACTTAAATCACACGGTATTGGGGGTTCAGTATTGATGTGGATAGAGAACTGGCTGGCAAACAGGAAGCAAAGAGTAGGAGTAAACGGGTCCTTTTCACAATGGCAGGCAGTGACTAGTGGGGTACCGCAAGGTTCAGTGCTGGGACCCCAGCTATTTACAATTTATATTAATGATCTGGACGAGGGAATTGAAAGCAACATCTCCAAGTTTGCGGATGACACTAAGCTGGGGGGCAGTGTTAGCTGTGAGGAGGATGCTAGGAGACTGCAAGGTGACTTGGATAGGCTGGGTGAGTGGGCAAATGTTTGGCAGATGCAGTATAATGTGGATAAATGTGAGGTTATCCACTTTGGTGGCAAGAACGGGAAGGCAGACTATTATCTAAATGGTGGCCGATTAGGAAATGGGGAGATGCAGTGAGACCTGGGTGTCATGGTACACCAGTCATTGAAAGTAGGCATGCAGGTGCAGCAGGCAGTGAAGAAAGCGAATGGTATGTTGGCCTTCATAGCAAGAGGATTCGAGTATAGGAGCAGGGAGGTTCTACTGCAGTTGTACAGGGTCTTGGTGAGACCACACCTGGAGTATTGCGTACAGTTTTGGTCTCCAAATCTGAGGAAGGACATTATAGCCATAGAGGGAGTGCAGAGAAGGTTCACCAGACTGATTCCTGGGATGTCAGGACTTTCATATGAAGAAAGACTGGATAGACTTGGCTTATACTCGCTAGAATTTAGGAGTTTGAGAGGGGATCTTATAGAAACGTACAAAATTCTTATGGGGTTGGACAGGCTAGATGCAGGAAGATTGTTCCTGATGTTGGGGAAGTCCAGGACAAGGGGTCACAGCTTAAGGATAAGGGGGAAATCCTTTAAGACCGAGATGAGGAAAAACTTTTTCACACAGAGAGTGGTGAATCTCTGGAACTCTCTGCCACAGAGGGTAGTTGAGGCCAGTTCATTGGCTATATTTAAGAGGGAGTTAGATGTGGCCCTTGTGGCTAAAGGGATCAGGGGGTGTGGAGAGAAGGCAGGTACGGGATACTGAGTTGGATGATCAGCCATGATCATATTGAATGGCGGTGCTGGCTCGAAGGGCCGAATGGCCTACTCCTGCACCTATTTTCTATGTTTCTATGTTTCTATTTCAGAGAAACTCAGCGGGTTAGGCAGCATCCATCTATGGAGCAAAGGAACAGGCGACGTTTCGGGTCGAGACCCTTCTTCAGACCAAAACGTTGCCTATTCCTTCGCTCCATAGATGCTGCCTCACCCGCTGAGTTTCTCCGGCATTTTTGTCTACCTTCGATTTTTCCAGCATCTGCAGTTCCTTCTTAAACACAAAACATTTCCCTAATTTATCAAATGAGACCCGAGTACATGTGATTACTTAATAATCAATACTTGTGTCTTCAAGGAATTCCATTTGAGCATAAAATATTCATAATAATTCAATTGTTATATGACAGCACACATAGCATTACAATCACCAAATTACCCGCTGATTAAACGTTAAACCTTAATTTGACCTTAAACTATTTCTCCTCTTCATTACCTCATTACTCATACAGAGTTCTGCTTTAATTCTCTTATATTGGCACTTAAAATATGATAGCATTAAATAACGCAGCATACTGGGATGAACCATTGCAATATTAAGTTGTAAAAATAATTTTGGATTGGAAAATTTGATTTGAAATTTTGGATTGGAAAATTTGATTTGAAATTTTGGATTGGAAAATTTGAAAAATGGCGGGACTGTCATACGAGGAAAGATTGGAAGGAGTGGGCTTGTATTCACTGGAATTTAGAAGGATGAGAGGAGATCTTATAGAAACATATAAAATTATAAAAGGACTGGACAAGCTAGATGCTGGAAAAATGTTCCCAATGTTGGGCGAGTCCAGAACCAGGGGCCACAGTCTAAGAATAAAGGGGAGGTCATTTAAAGGATATGAGAAAAAACGTTTTCACCCAGAGAGTTGTGAATTTGTGGAATTCCCTGCCACAGAGGGCAGTGGAGGCCAAATCACTGGATGGATTTAAAAGAGAGTTAGATAGAGCTCTAGGGGCTAGCGGAATCAAGGGATATAATAATAATAATAATAATAATTCATTTTATTTACTGGCGCCTTTCTAAAACCCAAGGACACCTTACAAGGCATAGAATCACAAAAAAAATACAAAACACATAATCGGAATAAATTAAATATAAAAACACTACAGTACACAAATCAAGGACAGAATTCAATTTCAAGAGCACCAAAAGAAAATAAGAAACACAAGGGATATGGGGAGAAGGCAGGCACGGGATTGTGGATGATCAGCCATGATTACAATGAATGGCGGTGCTGGCTCGAAGGGCCAAATGGCCTCCTCCTGCACCTATTTTGTATGTTTCTATGAAAAAAGAGTCTATATAATGCACATATTTTGTTAAGAAATCTTTCTGTGGCATGTTATCAGCAAAGCGGGGCGGGACAGAGAGTGAATAAGAACTGTGGAACAAAATCATGAACAGATTTTTGAAGAATGTGGGTATGATTAAACACACAGCTATTCCCATACAGTATACAAACTGAAAACAGATGAGCTGTTTCTGACCTTATGCTTTTACAAATCCAAAATGTACAAGAATGGTGATTTCTGTACAGATTTTGAGAGCAGCCGATAACACAAATCACCTTGAAAAATGATATTTAGTTTAAATATTAAATGACTTTCCATTGTAACATGACCATTTTTACATAACCTTTCCAATTTCTGTACATGCCGACCAATAAGCCAAATCACACCAAACAAAATTACACTCATGAAATTCACCACAAAATGTGCAATTCCACGAAAAAAATATCATCTTATTTTGCTTGTGCTACTTTAAAAACTATATATTCTTCTTCTTCTCTAACTGTATAGTGTCTGAAATGGCCATTCACCCTCTCTCCAATCCAGGCTCCAGTTTCTCACCTTACAATTCGTTTTATTGCAATGTTACACCATTAACAACTGGGACATCCACTACCAAAGGTCAATGCTCGAATAGACTTTCTCCAAAACTTACTACTACTCTATTTCCCTTTAAAGATGCTTCTCAACTCTTGCAGCAGACTCACAGTCATTTACTTTAACGTCTCCTAATGGAGATCTCATCAAATTTTATTTTATAATGCTCTTCAGAGAATCAGTCACACAGCACGTAAACAGACCCCTCTGCCCAACTTGCTCATGCTAACAAAGATGCCCCATCTACACTGGTCCCACTTCCCAACATTGGGTTCATATCCCTCTAAACCTTTCCTATCCAAGAATCTGTCCAAATGTCTTTTAAGTGTTGTTGTAATACCTGCCTCAACTACCTACTCTGGCAGTTCCTTCCATATACCCACAATCCTCTGTGTGAAAAGTTGACCCTCAGGTTCCTATTAAATATTTCCCCTCACCCCTTAAACATATATCCACTGGTTCTTGATTTTTGTATTCTGGTGCATTTACCCTGTCAAAGCTGTCACAGCCAGACATAAAAACTGTTTTTATCCACGAGTGGTTGCTCTACTCAACAGCCAAAAATCTGTAGCCTCCCTTTGATCTGGTATTTTGTTGGTTCACCTGCTTGATCAATGGTGTTTTATCATTAATGTTTTATTATTATTAATGTCAAGACAAGTGTATTCGTCACATACACATACGAGATGTGCAGTGAAATGAAAAGTGGCAATGTTTAGTGTTTTCTGAGTCACTCGTAACTGTCACTGTATGTCATGTTGTTACTTGTGGGCGGAGCACCAAGGCAAATTCCTTGTATGTGAATACTTGGCCAATAAACTTACTTACTTACTTAAACTGCAAGGAGAGAAGCAGAGGAGGCTCACAATTGCCAAAGGTGCCAAAAGGACAGGCCAGATGACACAAATTAGAGAGAAAAATATATGTTCTGCTTTCCAGAGTTATGTTATAACATGTTATGCCATGTTAACCAGTTAGACGTTATTCCATGTTATTACCCAGGCAAGATTTTGCTCACAGCTGAAATAAGGGCCTGTCCCACTGTACGAGGTAATTCAACATTTCTCCAGGCGTTTCCCCTGATTCGAACTCGGAGAATTACGGTAATAACCGCTCGTAGGAACTCGGGGCTCTCGTGGACATTTTTCAACATGTTGAAAAAACTTCACGAGCTTACCGTGTTTCCCGAGTACCTGCCGTTAGCGTTACAAGCCGCTAAGAGACGTCCCGAGCTCCGACGTACCCGCTACGTACATTCTACGTACTTAACACTAGTTTGATTATTTTTTTTTACTCGGGAGAGCTCTTGGGTAAACTCGTACAGTGGGACAGGCCCTATAGGATCGACAGTCACAGTTACAATCTAATAATTTAAAGCCAAAGCGGCTGACCGGCGAAATGCTAACAAAGCAGATTTATTTCTAAAGGAAAAGCTAGCTTTAAACAATTAATTTAACAACAAAAAACACGTCATGTTGAATGTATCAATGCACATGGAAACACCCTGGCTGGAACTGTTACTTGAGGTTTTGAGTTCCTCTCTGTCGATCAAAGAGTATTGCTGATTTGATCCGTGTCTGGTTTTGCTGCTGATGACCTGATCCATAATCCATGTCAGGTTTTCCACACCACCACCTTGTGGCACGCGGGCAGCCATGATGCCTTTTAGTTTTACCTTACGATTCGGAGCCTACAGTACTCATTTTGATGGTCTCTGTATGTATTCTAATTAAAGTAGTTGTTATGATATATAATGACTCTGTATCAATAGTACTTTGGACGGTCTCAATTTTCACTTTCATCAGCAAATGCCAAATGTTACCTTCATAACCTATCTAAAACTAAAATATTCCCGATTTCAGTAACAGATAAACCAGCACACATTTCCCATGTTGGTAACATTCCTTCCCACTCTAGTTGCCAGACTAGCCCTTCCCTTACCCTTCTGTCAACCCTTCTCGCTTGCCTTGCTCATGTGATGTCCATTCTTAGTCAGACATCATGGAAACTGGTTCTTCGGCCCAACTCAATGGGTCAATGATTTCTTCAGTATCACTGGTACAGAGATACAGTGAAATGCTTGTTCTGCATGCTATCCCTCAAATCATTCCATTCCTGAGTGCAGTAGATCTTCTTCTGGGACAGCGTACATAGAGTCACCAAGTTCCTGCGCCATTGTGCAACTTCCAAGACTCTGAAACGCCCAATCTAGGCCCAAGGACACATGCAGTTCTTATAACCTGCGGGAAGATGCTCCTCAGCTTCTTCCCGCAGGTTATAAGACTGATAAACGGACTTTGCCCCCTGCCAAAGTATCGTGCACCAACCACCAACCTGGACACACTGCAGCAGAGCCACTGTCGTGCTGCTGCCGATCGGAACGCCTGTTGATGTTTAGTAGAGAGTAGAGTGTTAATTAATTTGTTCATGATATATGTATTTTTACTTCTATTTATTTTTTACTGCACATTGAAATGGACACTGGTTGAGTAACGTTTTTTTGTTTCCTCTGGGTATGTGAATACTCAGGAAATGACAATAAAGATATACAATACAATACAATACAATATCTCGCACTTTAAGGCCTTGATGTCCTGATGGCACTGAATCGACAAAGTAAGGGTCAGCCTGGTCCAGGGAGTAGCCATTACTCCTTCCACCGCTATTCCGTTTCACTGCTGCAGGCCCCGTGCCAATCAGAGAACTGGAGGCTTCTTTTGAGAGAGTGGGTAGCGAGTTCATTGACTATTCACGATCACTGATTTGCCCCTTCTCCTTCCACCGCCAGGATGTAGCATTTGTTTGCCAGCATTCACCTGGTTTAACTATGAGGTGAGGTTACCCAAACAAGAGTGTCTTCCCTGTTCCCACGGCCCATGCACTAGGGCCCACCCACTGTGTGTATCATCACCATCCACCCTGCTGCCTGGGGGCTGGGGTCACCGACATAGCTGGATTCAATGACAACCCCGGCCATTGCTGGCCAAGCATTGATGGCGCCGAAGTAGAGATGGTTGAAAACTTCAAATTCCTAAGAGTCAATATCACCAACTCTCACCAACTCTGCACCAGAGAAAGCATTTTATCAGGATGCATCACAGCTTGGTTTGGGAATAGCACCATCCACGACCGCAAGAAATTGCAGTGAATTGTGGACGCAGCCCAGAACATCACACAAACCAACCTCCTTGCCATTGACTCCATTTATACTTCAAGCTGCCTCAGCAAAGCCAGCAGCATAATCAAGGACGAGTCGCACTGTCGCCACGTCCTCTTCTCCCCTCTCCTATCGGGCAAAAGGTATAGAAGAGTGATACTTTTCACTTCAAGATTTCCAGATTCAGGGACAGTTTCTTCCTGTCTATCAGGCAACTGTTATCAGGCAACTGAACCATCCTACCACAACCAGAGAGCAGTCCTGAACTACTATCTACCACATTGGTGACCCTTGGACTATCTGTGATCGGACTTTGCTGGCTTTACCTTGCACTAAATGTTATTCCTTTATTATGTATCTATACACTGTAAACGGTTCGATTGTCATCATGTATTGTCTTTCCGCTGACTGGATAGTACGCAACAAAAGCTTTTCACTGTACCTCAGTACACGTGACAATAAACTCAACTGAACTGAAGATGCCCAGCTAAGCTATTCACATTTGTGTGCGTTTGACCCATTTCCCTCTAAACCTTTCGCATCCATCTATCTGCCCAAATTCTTTCCCTACTAATATAAGCCACTAAAAACTTATATTAAAATTCTGGAAAAATGCACCAACACCACGCTTAAAATGTGGATCTCAAATATGTCTGAAATGTTACACCTAGAAGACATGAGATTTGTCCTAGCAGGCAAATCAGACCAATTCTTAAAGATTTGGTCTCCCTTTATTGATTTATTACAAGCATATGGTGCAACATAACCCTGGAAATTAACTGTTTCAGAACCGGGTGAGGGGTGCGCAAAGATATGAAGTAGGTATATCACTTTTATCTCTTTAAAAAAAAAAAAAAAAATCCTGTATTTTATTTTTTTAATTTTTTTCTCTTCTCTCTCTTTTTCTTGTACTTTTTCACGAACTATCACTTTCACCACCTTACCTAACCTTCTTTTTCTCTCTTTTTGCTTCTACTACTTTTTTATTATTAAATTTAAAAACAAGTTGTACATGAAATGTATTATATTATTATATTATTATTATTATTATTATTATTATTATTATTATATAAAGTATTATATTATTCTTGGTTTATACCACTGTGTATGACTTCTAATAAAAATATTTACAAAAATAATAAAAAAATAATATGCCACTGATTTTCAAATTCCTTTATAAAAATGGAAGTTGTTGGAACTGAACAGTTCACAGTTAACAGGACAAATTGCGGAATGTATGCGTTGGCTTAGTCATTATTTAAAGAGGTAGATTAATGTTTTGAATGAAAACTTCACAAAGATTCCTTTCCTCAGATCCCGATGTCGAGCTTATTGAATTTCCAGCCAATTGGGCTAGAATCATAACTAACAAAGAAAAAGTCAAATCGCGGATTGACCACCCAGGACATAACCAGCAGAAAGGTTACCAGCCCCAAGTACAAATGCAAGGAGTTAAATGTGTGTTCAGGGACCACTTGTCACGAGAGCCTTTAAAAAGCGGCGAGGACACCAACAGGCCTCAGTTTTGACCACCCTTCTTTTGCACGATATTGAAAGCAAATCATGATATTGAAGAAAGTTGACAACATGGTTTACAGAGAAAGGTTGAACAAGTTAGGGCTTTATTCTTTGGAGCGCAGAAGGTTAAGGGGGGACTTGATAGAGGTCTTTAAAATGATGAGAGGGATAGACAGAGTTGACGTGGATAAGCTTTTCCCACTGTGAGTAGGGAAGATTCAAACAAGGGGACATGACTTGAGAATTAAGGGACAGAAGTTTAGGGGTAACATGAGGGGGAACCTCTTTACTCAGAGAGTGGTGGCTGTGTGGAATGAGCTTCCAGTGAAGGTGGTGGAGGCAGGTTCGTTTTTATCATTTAAAAATAAATTGGATAGTTATATGGACGGGAAAGGAATGGAGGGTTATGGTCTGAGCGCAGGTATATGGGACTAGGGGAGAATACGTGTTCGGCACGGACTAGAAGGGTCGAGATGGCCTGTTTCCGTGCTGTAATTGTTATATGGTTATATGGTTATATGGTAGCTTGATTCTCCAACGTGAAATCCTTTTCAACATTGCTTTTTACTGGAGTGGATGAATCCATTATTCAAATCTTAATTAAATGTCACCTTTTGTTCTGTACTGTGCTAGTAATAGCCCCCTCAGTCATGACTGACCATGGGTGATGCATCCTAGTTTGCAGGTGATGTGTGGTCGGATGCAAGCCTGGGCGATGTCATATGGAGGACAGGCTGTTGCCCATGCAGCACGTCCCCCCCTCTCCACGTCGCTGATCGATCCAAAGGAACATTGGACAAAGTCAGCATGGATTTATGAAAGGTAAATCATGTCTGACGAATCTTATAGAATTTTTCGAGGATGTAACTAGTAGAGTGGATAAGGGAGTACCAGTTATATCTGGACTTTCAGAAGGCTTTCGACATGGTCCCACATAAGAGATTAGTATGCAAACTTAAAGCACACAGTATTGGGGGTTCAGTATTGATGTGGATAGAGAACTGGCTGGCAGACAGGAAGCAAAGAGTAGGAGTAAACAGGTCCTTTTCAGAATGGCAGGCAGTGACTAGTGGGGTACCGCAAGGCTCAGTGCTGGGACCCCAGTTATTTACAATATATATTAATGATTTGGACGAGGGAATTGAATGCAACATCTCCAAGTTTGCGGATGACACGAAGCTGGGGGGCAGTGTTAGCTGTGAGGAGGTTGCTAGGAGGCTACAAGGTGACTTGGATAGGTTGGGTGAGTGGGCAAATGCATGGCAGATGCAGTATAATGTGGATAAATGTGAGGTTATCCACTTTGGTGACAAGAACAGGAAAGTAGACTATTATCTGAATGGTGGCCGATTGGGAAAAGGGGAGATGCAACGAGACCTGGGTGTCATGGTACACCAGTCATTGAAAGTAGGCATGCAGGTGCAGCAGGCAGTGCAGAAAGCGAATGGTATGTTAGCATTCATAGCAAAAGGATTTGAGTATAGGAGCAGGGAGGTTCTACTGCAGTTGTACAGGGTCTTGGTGAGACCACACTTGGAGTATTGCGTACAGTTTTGGTCTCCTAATCTGAGGAAAGACATTCTTGCCATAGAGGGAGTACAGAGAAGGTTCACCAGACTGATTCCTGGGATGGCAGGACTTTCATATGAAGATTGTTCCCGATGTTGGGGAAGTCCAGAACAAGGGGTCACAGTTTGAGGATAAGGGGGAAGTCTTTTAGAACCGAGATGAGAAAATAAAATGTCACGCAGAGAGTGGTGAATCTGTGGAATTCTCTGCCACAGAGGGTGGTTGAGGCCAGTTCATTGGCTATATTTAAGAGGGTTAGATGTGGCCCTTGTGGCTAAAGGGATCAGGGGGTATGGAGAGAAGGCAGGTACAGGATACTGGGATGATCAGCCATGATCATATTGAATGGCGGTGCAGGCTCGAAGGGCCGAATGGCCTACTCCTGCACCTATTTTCTATGTTTCTATGTTTCTATGTAACAGCAGGGCCGTTACAGTTTGGCACCAGCGCCGTCGCAGGAGCTGCCAGAGCGAGGTTGTAGACAACGACGAACTGCCTTAGGGGCTCCGACTCCGGATTTTCTTGAGGTTTACTCCAGGAGCCTTTTCCATGACTGGATATGGCCACAAGGCAGTGGAGGTTTTTAAATCAGAGTTTTCCCTCTCCTAGATGGACTGCCTCCCCAGGCTGACGAACCCCATCTGCCCTAGACTGGTGGGGGCGGGAGCGTCTACCTTCCCGTGCAGGTCTATAGCACCTGCCCACTGGCCAGATACTGTGCAGATGCAACAAAAAAAGGTCAGCCTCAGTAATTATTCCAATTTTGAACCTTAATTCACGACAGGAAAAATAAACCAAGCTAAACTGGAACATTATTGTACCAAACTATTAAATGATCATATCTGAATGCTAGTCAGAAAATGGCATGCCATGCAGCAGTCAAAACAAAAACATCGGAGATTTGGTTTTAAATACGATTGCTATCTCAGCTGAGATTGAATGTAGACTAATAATGAGAAGAATTTATTAAGATTTTTTTCTAGCTATCAACCAAGGAAACTGGATCAAAAGCTCTTCAAGCCCTGCCTCAAGCAGTTATGACAGATGTACATAATTAGATTGCTAACATGAGACAGTGATCTCATTTTGATTCTCAAGTTGGGGTCCAGCAGGTGAGTGCCACTCAACATGTTGAAGCTCTACAGACCATGTGCTAAGTGGATGTTATTTTTAATGGCCTCCCCTTCCATCAGCAAAGCCAGCTTTTGGACTATTCAGAAGATAGACATAAAATGCTGGAGTAACTCAGCGGGACTGGCAGTATCTCCGGAGAGAAGGAATGGGTGACGTTTCGGGTCGAGACCCTTCTTTATTCAGTTCACCCCATGTGAAGCCAAGGAATACCTTCTTTCACAGCCTATCTACTGGTGAGGCCACTTTCAGGGAGCTATCAATTTGCACCCCAAGATCCCTCTGTACATCAAGGCTCCCAAGAGCCCTAACATTTACTCCATACTTTCCGCTTTCATCTGATGTTACAAATCTAGCACCAATCTGGAATCAAACACCAACCATTCCATCTGCCATTTCACCACTCATAGAGTGACACAGTGTGAAAACAGGCCCTTCGGCCCAACTTGCCCAAACCAGCCAACAAAGTTCCAGCTACGCTTGTCCCACTTGCCTGCGCTTGGTCCATATCCCTCCAAACCTGTTCTATCCATGTACCTGTCTAACTGTTTGTTAAACAATGGGATAGGCCTAGCCTCAACTACCTCCTCTGGCAGCTTGTTCCATCCTTTGTGTGAAAAAGTTACCCCTCGGATTCCTATTCAATCTTTTCCCCTTCACCCTGTACCTATGTCCTCTGGTTCTCGATTCCCCTACTCTGGGCAAAAGACTCTGTGCATCTGCATGCTCTATTCCTCTATAAGATCTCCCCTCATCCTCCTGTGCTCCATGGAATAGAGACCCAGCCTATTCAACCTATTTCTAACTGATCTACATTCTGCCTTTGACAATCTCCCTCACTATCTGTGGGCATAGAGGCAGCTGACCTCTATCATGCTGAGGATAGACACAAAAAGCTGAAGTAACTCAGTGGGTCAGACTGTATCACTGGAGGAAAAGAATAGGACTTTTCTGGTCGAGACCTTTCTTCAGACTGAGAGTCAGGGGAAGGGAAACGAGAGATATAGACGACGATATAGAGAGATGTAGAATAAATGAATGACAGATATGCAAAAAAGTAATGATGATAAAGAGAACATGCCTTTGTCAGCTGTGGTCTAGGTGAAAACGAGTTATGGACAATGAGACTCAACAAGACGGCTATGAAGCTGGTGCAGCAACTTGAGTGGGGGAGGGGCGGAGAGATACAATGGATAAAGTTAGAGAAATCAATATTCATACCATGGGGCTGTAAGCTACCCAAGCAAAATATGAGGTGCTGTTCCTCCAATTTGCATGTGGCCTCACTCTGACAATGGAGGAGACTCAGCAGTATGAATATTGAAGGTGGACACAAAATGCTGGAGTAACTCAGCAGGTCAGGCAGCATATTGAAGGCAGCAGGTATGAATATTGATTTCTGTAACTTCAAGTAACTCTTGTATCCCTTGCTCCTTCTTTTCTCCAGAGATTCTGTCTGACCCCCTGAGTTACTCCAGCTTTTTGTGTCTATCTTCGGTTTAAACCGGCATCTGCATGGGATTCATTATGAAACTGGAAAGAGGATAGGGAAGATTTACCAGGATTTTGCCACGATTAGAGGGGCTGAGCAACTGGGAGAGGTCGGGCAGGTTGGGACTTTATTCCTTGGAGCGCAAGAGGATGAGGGGTGATCTTATAGAGGTGTGCACAATCACGAGAGGAAGAGAAAGGGTGAATACACGGAGTCTTTTATCCAGGGTAGAGGACATCAAAAACCAGAGGATAGAGGTTTAAGTTACGAGGGGCAAGATTAAATAGGAACCTGAGGGACAACATTTTCAGATAGAGGGTGGTAGATCTACCAGAGGAGGTAGTCGAGGAAGGCATATGGACAACGTTTAAAAGACACTTGGACGGGTACATGGATAGGAAAGGTTTAGAGGGATATGGACCAAATGCGGGTAAATGGGACTAGCATAGATGGGGCATCTTGGTCAGCATGTACGAGTTAGGCTGAAGGGCCTGGTTCTGCATTGTATGATTCTAATGAATTCAGTAAAGCCCTCTTATAATGCAATCTAGAACTCTGGAATCACAGGAGGTATCCGATTCATGTTCCTCAAGGATGGAATTCTGCAGCCCCATATCCTAAGGATTCTCTACTTTTGGCACAACACAATGTTAATGGTTTCTGGCCATTCCTAACGAATATCTTGTCAAGATAGACACAAAAAGCTGGAGTAACTCAGCGCGAGAGGAAGCATCTCTGGAGAGACGGAATGGGTGACGTTTCGGGTCGAGACCCTTCTTCAGACTGGTTAGGGATAAGGGAAGCAAGAGATATAAACAATGATGTCAAGATATAAAGGGCAATGAATGAAAGAGATGTGAAAAATATTTTGCCGAGCTCTGTTTTCCACACACCGACAGCCTTCACAGTTACTTTGTAAACCGTTCATTTTTCCGCCAATAACCTTTTAACCTCATCAATGCCCCTCAAGGATGAAGTGTTTGAATTGTGGGCCTCGTTGGACTTGGACAATGTTCTTTAAATACACTAACGAGCGTGTGAAGGACCACATGCCCACTGTGGATAAACAGAGAATAGAGAATATCACCACAGTTCAAGTGCTATTATTGACTGGCCTATTGGCAGGAACTGAACAACTGAAACCATCTGCTTTGCTGGGCTCCTTTCTCACAGCCTAATTTCATCACTGAAACATTAATTGATTTAGGAAGAGTTCCAGCAGCTCCAGGTGTCGAGCGGAAGAGTTCTGTAAGTGGCAGATGTCTTCTAGTATAAGTAAATATCAGCGTGATGAACTATGAAAGGCACATCACCAAGCATGAACATACACAGAGGGTTGCATCCTCAATTAGTTTAGTTTAGTTTAGAGATTCAAGATTCAAGATTCAAGAGAGTTTATTGTCATGTGTCCCAGATAGGACAATGAAATTCTTGCTTTGCTTCAGCACAACAGAATATAGTAGGCATAAATACAGAACAGATCAGTGTGTCCATATACTATTATATAAATATATACACACATCAATAAATAAACTGATAGAGTGCAAATAAACAGATAATGGGCTATTAATGTTCAGAGTTTTGTTTGAGTTGAGTTTAATAGCCTGATGGCTGTGGGGAAGTAGCTATTCCTGAACCTGGTCGTTACAGTCTTCAGGCTCCTGTACCTTCTACCTGAAGGTAGTGGGGAGATGAGTGTGTGGCCTGGATGGTGTGGGTCCTTGATGATGCTGCCAGCCTTTTTGAGGCAGCGACTGCGATAGATCCCCTCGATGGTAGGGAGGTCAGAGCCGATGATGGACTGGGCAGTGTTTACTACTTTTTGTAGTCTTTTCCGCTCCTGGGCGCTCAAGTTGCCGAACCAAGCCACGGTGCAACATGCTCTCTACTGTGCATGTGTAGAAGTTAGAGAGAGTCCTCCTTGACAAACCGACTCTCCGTAATCTTCTCAGGAAGTAGAGGTGCTGATATGTTTTCTTTATAATTGCATCAGTTTTCTCGGACTAGGAGAGATCATCAGAGATGGATACAGCGTGGAAACAGTCCCGTCACAGCATATTAACACTATCCTAAGTGTTTAAGAAGGAACTGCAGATGCTGGAAAATCGAAGGTAGACAAAAGTGCTGGAGAAACTCAGCGGGTGCAGCAGCATCTATGATTTCGCAGTGGAGTAGACAAAGTGTTTAAGAAGGAACTGCAGATGCTGGAAAAACGAAGGTAGACAAAAGTGCTGGAGGAACTCAGCGGGTGCAGCAGCATGCTGCTGCACCCGCTGAGTTTCTCCAGCACTTTTGTCTACCTTTAACACTATCCTACCCTGGAGACAATTTTTACATTTAAACCAAGCCAAGTAACCTACAAACCTGTACGTCTTTGGAGTGTGGGAGGAAACTGAAGTTCTCGGAGAAAACCCACGCCTGTCACGGGGAGAACGTGCAAACTCCCTGTAGACAAGCACACGTAGCCAGGATTGAACCCGGGTCTCCGGCGCTGCATTCACTGCAAGGCAGCTATTCTACCGCTGCGCCACCATGCATTATTCCACCATTAATTATGTGGAAGAACAATGTCCATAACAATAAACAATAGACTTATCATTAATGTTTTATTATTATTAATGTTTAGTGTTTTCTGAGTCATTCGTAACTGTCGCTGTATGTCATGTTGTTACTTGTGGGCGGAGCACCAAGGCAAATTCCTTGTATGTGAATACTTGGCCAATAAACTTACTTACTTACTGTTCTACCTTGGAGAAGAATACTAAATTGACTGGAATGTTGGGACTCTTAAATACAGAGGCAGCAAATATTATATTTTCTTTCCTAAGGGTCTCCTGTCAAACACTGAGCCCAGTTTTATTTCCCATGTCTGAGAACATATTTAACTTGGCAAATGATGTGGAGCACATCGCCTCAAATCTTGGTAGATGTCAATTCAAGACTAACGTTCGAAACAGTACTGGATAAAACGATCCTCACAACGGAGGAGTGGAACTAATTCCACAGCTCTTTCAGGGTCATATATTGGTACAATGGACCAAGCTGGATCTCTCCAGGGCTTTCTGGGTCCAGCAGGCAATGCAAACTATTCTGGTTATACCTCAAAAACTCATATCGAAACAGGAGCTAGGACAAGCAACAAGTCTCACCCCAAAGATTAAGGAATTTTACAAGATAAGTTTAGTTTAGAGATACAGTGTAGAAACCGACCCTTCGTCCCACCGAGTCCGCGCCAACCAGCGATCCCCGCACATTAACACTATCCTACACACAGGGCGGTCACGGTGGCGCAGCGGTGGAGTTGCTGCCTTTCACCGGAGACCCAGGTTTGATCCCGACTACGGGTGCTGTCTGTACGGAGTTTGTACGTTCTCCCCGTGACCTGCGTGGGTTTTCCCCGGTTTCCTCCCACACTCCAAAGACGTGCAGGTCTGTAGGTTAATTGGCTTGGTGTAACTGTAAAGATTGTCCCTCGTGGGTGCAGGATAGTGTTAGTGTGCGGGGATCGCTGGTCGGCGCGGACCCGGTGGGCCGAAGGGCCTGTTTCCGCACTGTATCTCTAAACACACTCGGGACAATTTACACTTATACCAAGTCAAGTAACCTACAAACTTGTGCGTCTTTGAAGGGTGGGCGGAAACCGAAGATCTCGGAGAAAACCCACGCGGTCACGGGGGAAACGTACAAACACCGTACAAACAAGAACCGTGAGTAAGGATCGAACCCGGGTCTCCGGCGCTGCAAGGCGGCAACTCTACCGCCGCGCCACCATGCTGCCCTGGAAGCTTAATTCTGCCAACAACTACCATTCATTAAGCACCGTTAACATAACAAAATGCCCGAAATGTGGTTTCATTAAAGTGTTATCACACAAAGATTGTCAGCAAGACATTTTAGAGCATCCGATCCAATGATTGGCAAAAAGTAATTTTGGGGGTGGCGATGAGCCATAATTGGTGCAGATGCATTGAAAAGTACTGCAGGAGATTTATGGACGAGGGCTGCGACCATAATGATATTTGAAGGAATGTAGGTATCAACAAGAGGATTCAGAGTGCTTAACATTGGCTGAGAAACGTTGACTGGTTTAAATAGCAAGGCTGGTTTATTAAAGCATCATAACTTTTGTCATAATTAATCAGGCAACAACACGGATATGTGCACTAGGGGCTCGTAACATCATGGAACATTAACCAGCATGAGCTGTAGCTCTCAGGATAGAAGGAAAAGTAGAGTTTCACTGAGAGTATTGTGCTCCGTGGATTGTCACCTTGTCGTGGTGGAGAAGCTTGTGTGGTCCTGAGATCCTGAGAGCGATGCCGTTTGGAGCTACGCTCCTGGTAGGGCCACCCATGGCGGTAAGGTTGAGGGGGTGGTCTCTGACAAAGAGCAATCCAACCAAGACCTCAACGGTGGAACAGGCGGAGGACGATGGCTGACCTTAGTGGAGCATCACAACGGCTGGGAAGGCGGATGAAGGCTGCAGCAGAAAAGGGTCTCCGGTCGTCTTGGGCTCCATGCCACTGGATCCTGACCCAGATCTGTCAAGGACCATGTGGTGGCTGTCTGTGCACCAGTCTCCCTGCGTTAAACAAAGTCACGCACTGACGTCCTCCATATAGGGAATAGTACCCTGGAGACACCCATGGTCACCCATGGTCAGCCATGACCGAAGGGGGGCCTAAGAAACTGTGCTCAACAATCACATCAACATTGCTCTTGAACAAAGGGCGGTCACAGTGGCGCAGCGGTCGAGTTGCTGCCTTACAGCGAATGCAGCGCCGGAGACCCTGACTACGGGTGCTGTCTGTACGGAGTTTGTACGTTCTCCCCGTGGGTTTTCTCCAAGATCTTCGGTTTCCTCCCACACTCCAAAGACGTACAGGTTCGTAGGTTAATTGGCTTGGTAAATGTAAAATTGTCCCCAGTGGGTGTAGGATAGTGTTAATGTGCAAGGATCGCTGGTCGGCGCGGACCCGGTGGGCCGAAAGGGCCTGTTTCAGCGCTGTGTATCTAAACTAAACTCAACATTTGACCCAACAGCGAATTAAAAATAATGCAGCTCATTTGCAAGAGACCACTGGGTTAATTACTAGTTGCAAGGGGTCTGTGCACCTGTACACTGAGCAAGAGAGAGCTGAAAGAAAAATGCCTACACCAACTCTGATTAGATAGCCACCAATGGCATCCACCATTTCCAACAAAATGTGAGGGAAAAGGGGCAGCATATAGCATATGATGAGCGTTTGACAGCACCGGGCCTTTACTCGCTGGAGTTTAGAAAGTTCAGGGGGGACCTCATTGAAACTTACAGAATAATAAAAGGCATGGATAGAGTGGATGTGGAAAGAATGTTTGTCTGGATAGTCTAGGACGAGAGGTCATAGCAATAGGCAATAGCTGCAGGAGTAGGCCATTCGGCCCTTTGAGGCAGCACCGCCATTCAATATGATCATGGCTGATCATCCACAATCAGTACCCCATTCCTGCTTTCTCACCATATTCCCTGAATCCGTTATCTTTAAGAACCCTATCTAACTCAGAATTAAAGGACGCTCTTTGAGAAAGGAGGTGAGGAGGAACTTCTTTAGTCAGAGGGTAGTTAATCTGTGGAACTCATTGCCCCAGAGGATTGTGGAGGCCAAGTCAGTGGATATTGTTAAGGCAGAGATAGACAAATTCTTGATTAGAACGGGTGTCAAGGGTTATGGGGTGAAGGCAGGATAATGGGATGAGGAGGCAGAGATCAGCCATGATTGAATGGTGGAATAGACTCGATGGGCCGAATGGCCGAATTCTACTCCTATAACTTGTGAATTCAATTGATCTGGGTTTTAGTCCAGCTCACAGCCTCACTTTGCAAGTTAGGACAGGAATGCTCTGTGAAATTTCAGCAGCAAGCATTTCAAGCCAATATATTTGGAAGTATTTGTACATTGGATTAAATTACAGCATTTCTCTGAAAGAAAAAAATGGAATAAATGTAAGCACAATAGTTGAAAGGAAACTATTTCGCTTTGCAACAATTGGATATGAAACAAAATCCACTTAACTGCCAAAAGTAACAGTATATGTTGCGGTGGCTCTAGGTGGCTCTAACAGTAGCTACGTTAGGAATGCCCAGAAATATGCTGCACAGTGGCAGTTTAGTTTAGTTTAGTTTAGAGCTACAGCACGAAAAACAAACAGGTCCTGCGGCCCACCGAATCCGCACTGACCAGCGATCCCCACACACTAAAGGGCCTGTCCCACTTTCACGACCTAATTCAATAGACAATAGACAATAGGTGCAGGAGTAGGCCATTTGGCCCTTCGAGCCAGCACCGCCATTCAATGTGATCATGGCTGATCATCCCCAATCAGTACCCCAGTTCCTGCCTTCTCCCCATATCCCCTGATTCCGCTATTTTTAAGAACCCTATCTAGCTCTCTCTTGAAAGCATCCAGAGAACCGGCCTCCACCACCCTCTGAGGCAGAGAATTCCGCAGACTCACCACTCTCTGTGAGAAAAAGTGTTTCCTCGTCTCCGTTCTAAATGGCTTACCATTATTCTTTAACTGTGGCCCCTGGTTCTGGACTCCCCCAACATCGGGAACATGTTTCCTGCCTCTAGTGTGTCCAAGCCCTTAACAATCTTATATGTTTCAATGAGATCTCCTCTCATCCTTCTAAACTCCAGAGTGTACAAGCCCAGCTGCTCCATTCTCTCGGCATATGACAGTCCCGCCATCCCGGGAATTAACCTTGTAAACCTACGCTGCACTCCCTCAATAGCAAGAATGTCCTTCCTCAAATTCACGACCTCTGCCGAGTTTGCCCTTGACTCATACTCGCAGCATGGTCGTAGGAGGATGTAGGTAGGTCGTAGGTAGGTCGCGATGCTAGTCGTAAGTACTCGTGGCATCAAGTAGGTCAGGGCGTTTTTCTAGCATGATGAAAAATGTCCATGAGTAAAAAAGGTGGTGAATTAGGTTGTGAAAGTGGGACAGGCCCTTAACACTATCCTACACACACTAGTGACAATTTACACTTATACCGAGCCAATTTACCTACAATCCTGTACGTCTTTGGAGAGTGGGAGGAAACTAGAACACTTGGGGAAAACCCACACTGGTCACGGGTAGAACGTACAAACTCCGTGCAGACAGCACCAGTAGACGGGTTCGAACCCGGGTCTGTGGTGCTGCAATTCTACCGCTGGGCCACTGTGCCGCCAGTCACGGTAACTTAGGGGTCACCAGGTTGACTGTGAGGCATTGTATGAGGAGAGCTTTCTTTGTGAGCTCCATGACTTCCCTGCAGTAATTTCTCTGTCACCACTATTGTTTTCGGAGCCAGGTTGAAGGCGATGAGAGAGCAGCACCAACAGTCAACCGCATGGATGACATGTATATCCTCGGAGACACATGGAACTGCAGATGTTGGTTTGCAAGCCAAACACACAAAGGCCTGGATTAAAGGGGCTGTCCCACTTGGGCGACCTAATTGGCGAGTTTAGAAGAGTTTAGGAGAGTTTGAAAAAATGTCATGTTGAAGACCTCCTTCGACTATGTAGAAGACCTCCTTCGACTAGCCATGACTAGCTACGACTAACCTTGGGAAAATTGGACACCGAATAGTGGGGAGTGAAGACGACCTCCTTCGATCTCCTTCGACCTCCCTTCGACAATGATGAAGGCTATCTACGACTACCTTCGACTACCCTCGATTACCTACGACTAACATGCCGACCTACTACGACCGTACAATGCAGGATTAGCAAGTTTGCAGATGACACTCAAGTGGGTGGTAGTGTAAATATCGAAGATGTTTATCAAAAATTACAGCAGGATCTTGCTCAGTTGGGCAAGAGGAATGGTTGATGGAGTTTAATGTTCCAACATATTCCAATGTTGAATATTGGAAGTCAAACCAGAGCAGGACCTACACGGTGAATGGCGGGGCTCTGGGGATTGTTGTAGAGCAGAGGGAACGTTTGAGGCAGCAGAGGTTATGTAACGCCCTCCAGGCTCTGTAGCCGGTTCAATGTGCTGTTGTCGAGGGCCGTGAGGCCCACCCTTCCACCAGAGGGGGCGGAGGACAGCGCAGTCGAAAATGCCGTGCTGCTGCGGTTTGCTGGTCTGCTCCACACACGCAGGCTGCTGATGAACGCAGCCCCCAGCCATGCATGTTGCTGTTGAACCGGCCGACTGCTGTACGGAGCCGGTTCAGGGCGACCCACTCTTTGCGGGGCAGGTCCGAGCCGGGTGGCGCTGTGGTGTTTGGTGCAACAGTGAATTGAGGAGGTCGCAAAGTCTGAAGAGGGATCTTGAAGTGCAGGTTCATGACTCCTTGAAAGTAGTCTCATAGGCAGATAGGGTGGGCAAAAAGGCTTTCAGCACAGGCTTTCATCAGTCGGGGCACTGAGTAAAGCTGTTGCAATCTCATGTTACAGTAGCACAAGTCATGGGTGTGCTCACATTTGGTGCGTTGTGTTCAGTTTTGGTCACCGTGCCATAGGAAATATGTTAGGGGGGGTGGGGGGGGAGGGGAGGAGCACCAGAAGGTGGGGGGCACCAGAACAGGGAGGACATGGTGGCAGAAGGCAACTGGGGGTGCACTAGGGACAGGTGCAGGGTGGGTGCAGAATAGCTGTGCCATGGAACTTGGAGTCAGCATTCCCCTCTCCAATTAGATCCTCGACTTCCTGATCGTTAGACCACAAGCAGTGAGGGGAGGGGACATATCATCCTCTACGTTTATCCCCAATAGTGGTGCCCCACATGGATGAGTTCTCTCTCAGCCCCCTACTCTTGCCCTTGTCACCCTCATGACTGTGCAGCCAAATACCGATCCAACTGGTCCACTGCTCTACTGGTCACAGAACTCCAGCCAGAATATCTTTCTTCCACCACAACCCTCCTCTGTCTTCTTTGAATAAGCTCGTTGTAAATCCATACATCCAAGTCACCGTGAATCAGATGCATCTTAACGTACAGGTTCGCAGATGACCCCACTGCAGTGGGCCGGATATCAAATAATGACGAAACCCCGTAAGCTGGTGTCAAGTCAACAACCTCTGGTTTGAAGAGCTTCCAACGCGGGCGGCGCTGACATCAACATCGCGGAATCCTGGGGCCCTTTGCCGAGGGCCGCCAGCGTTGAATCTCTGCCCAGCGCGGCCTGTGGACTTCGGGAGCCGCGGACTCCGGTAGGAGGTGGCCGATTTGGATGTCCAAGCCGCGGAAGATGTCCCCCCCAGTCCTGACGTCGGACTTCCACCACCCCGGCGAGCGGGCTTGAACATCGGGCCGCCCGTACCGGCGGCAGCGGGGGGTTCGGGAGCCCCCCGACCACGGGAGGACAACAGAGGAGGATGACTGAACTTTGGTGCCTTCCTCACAGTGGGGAAACTTTGATCCCGCTGTGTGGGGATGTCTGTGTTAAAGACTATCGTGTTCTGTGCTCTTTATTATTCGTATGGCTGTATGGTGACCACACATTTCACTGTACCAATTGGAACATGTGACAAATAAATGTATCTTGTATCTTGTAACCTCTCCCTCCATGTCAGCAAGGCAAAATATATTGTGATTAACCTCAGGAATCGAAGGGGAGCACACACACCCCCGTATCATTGATTGCACCGAAGTAGAGATGGTCGAAACTTTCACATTCTTTGGTATGAACATCACCAACAATTTGTCCTGGACAAGCTACATCGAAGCTATGCCCCAGAAAGCTCACCAACGCCTCTATTTCCTTAGAAGGCTTAAAATGAAGTTTAATTTGACACCTAATTCACTTTCATATCTTCAGTATTAAAAAAGTTATGGCCATTTTCATACTCGGAAATTAGCATCTTGTTCCCTATTGCTTTTCCATTGACTTAACACAAAAGCTGTGATCGAGGACAGTCAAAAGCCCATAACTTTCTTAAAAATTAAGAGAACTGAAAGAAATTTTCAGTTATTATAGATTGAAGCATTCTGAAACAAATATGAAACAATCTTACTTGGATGACCTGAAATTAAAGCATATAATTAGTTAGTTACCTAATTGTAGCTAATTACAAAATTCAATTACTAGATCTAAACATCTATCAATTTCTTAAAAATAGATTAACATTTTTAAATAGCCTAAGTGTCCAAATAACATTCACACAAGAATTCACAATATAACATAATTTTTTTATCTCATTGTCATGGATTTAAAGGCCAAATGGAAGAAATTTAATGTTTAATACCTGTAAATTAATGGGCATTTATATCATCTTGCGAGTGGGATTTTCTGGAACGCGATCATTTGGAACGTTGATTTGCAGTGAATTTAACCCCGTATCGGCATGAAAAATACTGCCGTTAGTTCGGGGGAAAGAATCACCGTTTCGCATGTAAAAATGTGAATTAAAGGCCTCTTAAGGAGAACATTTATACATTAAAATAAACCACTTTCGTTTACCTTTCCCGTACGTGAAATCCGTCCCCGTTGTTGGCGTTGACGGCTTCAGAAGCTGATTTTTAAATGACTGCAGCGCTGAAATTGTCGGGAGATTTTTTTTTTTTAATACTCAAAACGCCCCTCGGAACGATTCTTCCCCAAAAGCTTGTACTCCAACGAAATATAATACAGGACAAGGTAGGAGAAACCCGCGTTTTAACCCCGCCCCCCCCCCTCAAAGGCACCAAAATCACACACGGCCAGTGGCAGAATTACAGCGCCTCTGAAGGTAAGTATTGTAACATACCTACTGTAAGTGCTGTGGTTACTGTGCAAGCATTTACACAAACCACATCCTGAACGGGATGACCAGAACCAATGGATGATTGCTCACACATTGAGTTTCCTCCAGTAACACAACCCTGGATCAAAGACGAGTGTGAATTCAAGTTCTATCTGAAATAACTTCGTGTTCATGTTTACATCTTTTCCAGACTCATGTGTTCTTTGTTAAGACTGTGTTCTCATTGCAAACTTCACTCTTCAATGGGCACAAGCAACCAATACAGCAATATCAAATGGCACCGCAGATGCTGGTTTATACCAAAGATAGACACAAAATTTAACTCAGCGGGTCTGGTGGCATCTCTGGAGAAAATGGATAGGTCACATTTCGGGTCGGGACCCTTCTTCAGACTGATTGCAAGGGAGTGGGGAGGATCTGAAAGCATGAAAAAAACCAGGACAAATCCAGGTCAGCAACAGAAGACCTTGGGCAAAGAGGTTCCCTGATACGCCGACTGGTGGTGTGATCCTAACTGGGATACATAGATTCATAGTCATAGAGTGATACAGTGTGGAAACAGGCCCTTCGGCCCAACTCGCCCACACCGGCCAACATGTCCCAGCTACACTAGTCCCACTTGCCCGCATTTGGTCCATAACCCTCCACACCTGTCCTATCCATGTACCTGTCCAACGATGGGATAGTCCCAGCCTCAACTACCTCCTCCGGCAGCTTGTTCCATACACCCACCACCCTTTGCGTGAAAAAGTTACCCCTCGGATTCCTATTAAATCTTTTCCCCTTCACCTTAAACCTATGTCCTCGGGTCCTCGATTCCCCTACTCTGGGTAAAAAACTCAGTGCATCTACCTGATCTGTGTGAACTTCTGTTGTGAAATGTGGAACTGGTTAAGAACTTTTAGTGGAGGAAGGGGGGAAAAGTGGGGGGAGGGGGAGGGGGGGGGAAGTGTATGTGGAAATTTCCTAAAATTAGTGAATGCAACGTTCACATACCCCAGGGTATAAGCTACCCAAGTGAAATAAGATGTGCTGTTCCTCCAATGTGTGTGTGGCCTCACTCTGGCAATGGAGGAGGCCCAGGACAGAAAGGTCAGTATGGGAATGGGAAGGGGAATTAAAATGGTTAGCAACCAGGATATCCAGTTGGTCTTGGCCTGCCGAACGCAAGTGTCCATTGAAACGGTTGTCGAGTCTGTGCTTTATCGAGCCAAGGTACAGGAGCCAACATCAGGATGAGGTTATAGGAAGTCTTTGTGCACCCCTGTCTCACCTGGAAGGACTCTTTGGGTCCATGGATGGAGGCGAGGGAGGAGGTATAGGGACACGTTCGCACTTATAAAGTTGTAGAGGTCCAAAGAAGTTTAACTGGAGAAATTTTAACACGAGGCAAATGAACATAGACTATGATTGAAGGAATTTTACCAAGTAACCTTAAGGAGTACAGAGAAATAGATGTTTATGGAGCTAATCGCAGAACTGAGGTCCATAACAGCTCAAGATGGAGTTGCCATGATGAACACACAATCAAAGATGTCCAGGCAGCCTTAGCTGGAGGAGAGCAGAGATTTATAGTGTTGTCAGGCTGAGGGAATATACAGAGACGTGGTGAAGCAAGGTTGTGATATGATTTTAAAACAAGGCTTTTTTTTACACAGCCTCTGCAACACTGGGAACCAGTGGAAACTGAGGCCGGTTGAGTGAATGGGATCCGTGGAAGCTAGGATTTCAGCAGCAAAGTTTTGGATCAACTCGAGGGGATGATGGAAGGCCAGCCAGGACAGCATGCAATAGTTGGGTCTGGCAGGTCAGAAATACATTAGCTGAAGGTTGAGCTGGAGATAGCAATGAAAAAGTTACGGATGCAGAGGTTTTTATGACTTTAACAGTAAATAAACCATAAAGTCGGTATTGAATAGCTACTAACTACAGAATGCAAAAGCGGTCCTGAATCATGCCTCATTCTTTTCATTAAATACCAAAATTACAGCTTGCTGAGTTACTCAACCACTGTGTTCTTTTATCTATTTGAATAGACAAGGACTTAAAATGGGCAAACTGAATGAAAGGTTAAAAAAAGGTCAGCATGAACATGATGGACCAAACGGCCTGTACAACTCAGTGTCCACAAGTCTGGAACTGTAAAAACTTGCAGTTCTGGGTCAGTTCCCCTGGATTATATTGATTTTACTCACAATTGAGTGAAACATACCAGATCATTGTTTGAACACATTAAATAATTTGCTCTTTCTGCAAACTGCAACTTTGTAATTTGTCATTCCTGCCTTTTATGTCGGCAGTGGAAATGATCCATGCCTAACGTTTAACATTATTCCTCATAAAAAATGTGTGTTATGTAGCCATACAAATAAACCACCAGTGCCAGCTGCGCATATGCATCACGTTGCGACTGCTTTTACAAGAATTTCTTCATCATTTTCTCTTTACAACATCAAGGCCCAATTTGTGTGGTGCCCCATGAAGAAACATTTGGGGTTTTCAGAGTTTCCCTGATAATCCACTTCTGGTTGCATTAATTACACCTCTCATGCTGGACATCATATGGAATAAGGCCCCTCTCAGTCATGACTGACCATGGGTGATGCATCCTGGTCGGATGCAAGCCTGGGCGATGTCATATGGAGGGCAGGCTGTTGCCCATGCAGCACGTCCCCCCTCTCCACGTCGCTGATCGATCCAAAGGAACAGCAGGGCCGTTACAGTTTGGCACCAGCGCCGTCGCAGGAGCTGCCAGAGCGAGGTTGTAGACAACGACGAACTGCCTTAGGGGCTCCGACTCCGGATTTTCTTGAGGTTTACTCCTGGAGTCTTTTCCATGACTGGATATGGCCTCAAGGCAGTGGAGGTTTTTAAATCAGAGTTTTCCCTCTCCTAGATGGACTGCCTTCCCAGGCTGACGAGGCCCGTCTGCCCGAGACTCGTGGGGGCGGGAGCGTCTACCTTCCCGTGCAGGTCTATAGCACCTGCCCACTGCCCACGGAATAAGGGTAGTGGGAAGAAAAAGACCAGCAGTACAAACCAATCATTTTTCCTTCTTTCCAAAGAGTTTGCTAAATTCCTTTCTAAACTAAATATTCCAGAGATGGAAACCTCAGTGGAGAACAGCAACTTAATTTACATACCAGAACATTGCCTGACCTCCAAGTATTCCCAAACTACTGTGGGTAGTTAAAACACCCACATTTGAGTTAGCCTGCCTATAATTAAGTTCCCACCAACTTCAAGAATTTCTATGACTTCAAGGACTTAGAAAACTCTCCAGAGAAAGACAATTCCTTTTATTTCAATTGGAGGCACATTCGTGGGTTTACAAAAGAAAATCCAGGGTTTTTTGTGGTTCAATGTGATTCCAGCACCTCGTGCTCCAGGGCAGGAACTTTTTCTCACATTGCCCTGGATTGGCAACAGCAGATCTTCTGGGAAAGAAATTGTGCTCATGAAAGAAATGAAAGATAACGACAGGATTGAAAACTCTTCGCCTTTCCATGTGAAGCATCTTGGGGGAAATTGAGCTTCGTGCCTGGGATGATTCAATGAGATTATTTTTCAATGCCAGAAATAATGTGAATTATTGAAGTCTGAGGTCTGTATTTATTTGAGACTAGTGTAATATTTTGCAATGTACCTCAACATTTATTAGGTTATGATGAATGTAAATATCTTTGGCAGACAATATTCCTAGTCATAGAGTCATACAGTGTGGAAACAGGCCCTTCGGTCCAACCTGTCCACATCAGCCAAAATATCCCAGCTACTCTAGTCTCACCTGCCTGTGTTTGGTCCATATCCCTCCAAACCTGTCCTATCCATGTACCTGTCTAACTGTTTCTTAAACTACCTCCTCTGGCAGCTTGTTCCATATATCCACCACCCTTTGTGTGAAAAAGTTACCCATCAGATTCCTATTAAATCTTTTCCCCTTCACCTTAAACCTACATCCTCTTGTCCTCGATTCCCCTACTCTGGGCAAAAGACTGTGCATCTACCAGATCTATTCCTCTCATGATTTTATAAACCTCTAGAATATCACCATCTACCCTCCTGCGCTCCAAGGAGTAGAGTCCCAGCCTACTGAACCTCCCCCTATAGCTCACACCCTCTAGCCCTGGCAACATCCTCGTAAATCTTCTCTGTACTCTTTCCAGCTTGACAAGACTCAAGATTCAATTTAACTGTCACATGTACCAACTAAGGTCCAGTGAAATTTGAGTTACCATACAGCCATACTAAGTAAAAAGCAACAATACACACAGCACATAAAGTTTAACATAAACATCCACCACAGTGGAATCCACATTCCTCACTGTGATGGAAGGCAATAAAGTTCAGTCATCTTCCTCCTTTGTTCACCCGTGGTCGGGGCCTTTGAACGGGGCTGTTGCCGACGGTCCGCTGTTCAAGACCTCTCGTCGGGATGATCGAAACTCCGGCATCGGGATGGATCGGAACACTCTGCGGCGTGGAGCTCCCGAGTCGGCCTCTTCTTACCGGAGACCGCGGGCTTCACGGTGTTAAAGTCCACAGGCCCCGCCGTCGGAGCTCCAACACCAACGATCCTCGGCAAAGGATCGCAGGTTCCGGGATGGTAAGTTCGCACCGCACCTGCGGCTTGAAGCTCCGGGCCGGTCTCCAGGAAAGGCCGCACCACTCCACGCCGCAAAGGGGTGGCAGAGATGCGACACGGAGAAAAATCGCATCTCCGTCGAGGTAAGTGACTGGAAAAGGTTTCCCCCGATCCACCCCCCCATCCCCCACATAAAACATGCCAAGGGACATTAAAACAAACGTTCAAGACATACTTAAAATTAAAAAACAGAGAAGGGACAAGACAGACTGCTGGCGAGGCGGCCATTACAGGCACCAACCGGTGGTCTTTCCTATAATATGGTGCCCAGAATTGAACACAATACTCTACATGTGGCTTCACCAATGTCTTATACAACTGCAACTTGACCTCCCAACATCTATACTCCCTAATGTTGCTTGGAATCATTGACATCAAGACTAATGTCGAAAACTTTAACAAACTGCATATCCCAGGCAAAGAATGAATGGAGTTATTTTGTGTGAATATCATGTTATACATTTTAAGAAGCTACTAACAAGCAATTGAGCAGGCACAGGAAAAGAAAGCTTTCATTCAGTTGTGGAAGCAACTATTACCTTGTATCTCTTGGTTCCTCTTTCTCAATAGAGCTATTATCATTTTCAAAAATAAATAGGTGTAATTCAAACTAAATCTGTGCATCAAAAATGCAAAAGGGGGGTGGGGAGGGGGAGTAATATTCTGGCATCAGTTATATTTCTTAGTCTCTGACAACTGACTTAATTCTGAGCTATAAACAGAATTAATTTACAAGCGCCAGTGAATACAAATCAACACTGATAACAGCCATATCCCACATCTGGCATAAAGTACACCATTCATTCCATGTGCTAAGGGCAAGTTTAACTGTACTGCACCTGCAGGAAGCTAGTCCAAGCTGTGGCTTTACCATAACAGCTGCAAAGAGTAGAAACAGACAGATTCTTGTGAAACATCAAATTAGCCAAGATTCTCATCAGGAAGTCATGGGACAAAATGCTTTCTTCATTGAACGATCTTGCCATTAACATGTTCACTGCCAAGTTTTATTTTTCACGATTGGCCATGACCCGAGTATACTCGGAGATGGCATTGAACAGGTTAACAAGGATAGTGCTGGAAATCTAACGTCATAACGTCACTCTTTGATGCATATGGTATAATTATCACGTACTTCATTTTATCAAGTGATGGTCTCCGAGGCAAGACAATGAAACATATCACTCAGGGAGATGATGAAACAGCTATTTGTAGCTGCTTAAACGGACTGTCCCACTTGGGCGACCTAATTGGCGAGTTTAGAAGAGTTTGAAAAAATGACATGTAGACGACCTCCTTCGACCTCCCTTCGACTATGATGAAGACTATCTTCGACTACCCTCGATTACCTACGACTAACATGCCGACCTACTACGACCTACTACGACTAAACCTACGAGTAAAAAAAGTATTGATTTTTTCCATGGCGACCTTTTTTTACTCCCGGGCATTTTTTTACATATTGAAAAAATGCCGCGACCTAGCTGAGGCCTCGAGTATGCGGGGACCACTCTCGAGCATAAAGGAGAGTTACGAAGACCTCCTACGACCTCGTGTCGACCATGCTGCGAGTAGGAATCAAGGGCAAACTCGCCAGAACTCGCGGATTAGGTCGCCCCTTAAGAGTACCGAGAACTTCACACTGTGGCAATTATGCTGAAGTGGAGATGGTTCTTAGGTGTAAATATCACCATCAATTGACGCTTTGGCCAAGAAAGCACACTGATTCCTCTACTTCATCAGAAAACTCAACATTTTCAAGTCACCAACAACTCTAGCCAATTTCTACAGATGCACCACAGAAAGCATCCTATCGAGATGCATCACAGCTTGGTATAGCAACTGCCCTAACCAAGAACGCAAGAGTGTTGTGAACCAGTCCAATCCACCATCCAAACCAGCCTCCCCAGCCCCATCCCACCCCACCTCAATCGACTCTATCTACACTTCACTCAGTCGGAAGCAGCCAACATAACCAAGGGGCATTCACACTCCCCTCTTCCATCAGGCAGAAGATGCAAAAACCTTGAATGCACATACCTTCAGAATCAAATACAGTTTCTTCCCTACTTGTATCTGACTCTTGAATGGAGTCCAGTAAGCATGCAGGTACAGCAGGCAATGATGAAAGCAAATGGCAAGCAAGATGTTGGGGGAGTCCAGAAACAGGGGCCACCGTTGAAGTATACGGGGTAAGCCATTTACCCCGTATGTGGCCGTTCCAGGTGGCCCAGCTGCTGGAGGACTCTCCCGACGCCGGGGCTACATCACCCGGCGAGAACGGCCAGGATCATCGGGCCTCCGTAGAGGCAATAGCGGGGGCTTCATTTGGCCTGACTTTTTATTTGGGTGAACTGGGGCTGGGGACTGGACATTGTGCCTTCCCTCACAGTGGAAATCATTGTGGGGGGATGTTTTTTGTATGTAATTGTTTGTAATTGTATTTGTTAGTCTGTGTTCAAGATGGCGGTCGGAGGGGAGAGTGGACGCTGGCGTTAAATTGCCGCTGCTCTCTCCTCAAATTGTGCTTCTGATTTTCTTTTTTTTGTGTTTTTGGAAGGAATTCTGTCCCTGATTTATGTATTGGTCTTTATAACCTATTTTTTTAAATTCTGATTATATGTTTTCTATAAATCTCTGTATGGTGTCCTTGAGACCTCGGTATAAGGCGCCCGTAAATAAAATCCATTATTATTATTATTATTATTATTATTTAGAACGGAGAGGAGGAAAAACTTTTTCACACAGAATCTTGTGAGTCTGTGGAATTCTCTGCCTTAGAAGGCAGAGGAGGCCGGTTCTCTGGATGCTTTCAAGAGAGAGTTAGATGGAGCTCTTAAAGATAGTGGAGTCGGGGGGTATGGGAAGAAGGCAGAAACGGGGTACTGATTGGGGATGATCAGCCATGATCACATTGAATGGCGG
>CM075978.1:69902083-69955089 GCA_038087875.1 Malacoraja senta
GGGAACCTCAAAACGGAGTAGGGAGGGATTAAAGATGTCCGTGAATACTCCCACTATCTGGTCCGAGCATCTACTCAGGTCACGGCCAGGAACTCCGTCTGGGCCAGTTGCTTTCCGTGTGTAAACCCTCAGGAAGGCCGATCTAACTCTGCTACAGTCACCCTGGGGAGAGGCACACTGGAGTCTGAAGGGCCAGGTGTCACTACCCTGCTGGCCTTCTGCTTGAAGTGAGCATAGAAAGCATTCAGTTCATGGGGTTGGGTCAAACTATCACCAGCAATGCTGCCTGACCTCGCTTTGCAGCCAGTTTTATTATTCAGACTACACTCTTATCTTATCTGATTCAGACCAATATTCCACATTCTCTGTGTGTCTGAGTGATTACACTGGTTAAGTTTGTCCCGGTATTGTCTCTTGGCATCCTTGATGGCTCTGCGGACATCACAGCGGGCCTTCTTGTACTGCTTGGGTTCGTTTGACTTGTATGCAGCGGACCTGGCCTTACCCTGTGAATGTACCTCACGGATCATCCATGTTTTCTGGTCGGGGAACACCTGTCAGTGTGCAATACACAGACATTTCAGCTGGAAAGTGTGATAAGCCACCATGTTCAAAGATGAAGAGGGAGGTGGGGGCGCAGGGTATCATTAGCAATGCAAGACAGAATTGTTTTGAGTTTAATTTAGTTTAGAGATACAGCATGGAAACTGGCCCTTCAGCCCATCAAGTTCACGTTGACCTATTTCTATGCTACACACTGCGGACAATTTACAGAATCCACTTAAGCTACAAATCTGCACGTCTTTGGAATGTGAGGGGAAACCAGAGCACCCAGAGAAAACCCACTCAGGTCACAGGGAGAATGTACATACTCCATACTGACAGCACCCGTAGTCAGGATCGAACACGGGACCCCGGGGCTTTAAGACAGCAACTCTACCGCTGCGCCACCGTGCTGCCCTGGAAGAGTGGGTATGGTGGAAAGACTTAAGGAAAGAATAACTGTGTGAAGGTAATCGATGGGAATATGTAATAGTTTTGCGTATAGGTCAGGGAGTTCTTGGCACTGGCATTGGGAGCCATAAATAGGAAGAGGACCCATGGCCAGTGTTAGCATTCTTCACATTGATTAGCACAGAAAATTACATTAAAATCGAATTCAATTAGCCAACAATATCTGCTTCATGTCAAGTTAATCAGTGAAATATGCGGCACTGAACAGTCCAGAATAGGCCAAAACCAGTGTTTGAAATGATTGAGGCCAGGCTGAATCAAACCAGCACAGTTCAGCAAGTTCTCACTTCAATATTTATGAAAACCTGCAGCCAAGGGGAGAGCAGAGAAAGAAGAAAAAAAAAAGTTGAAGGGATATAATCGAATGAATTTGGTCTTCTGCATCACATGTTACCTTATTTATTGGGATTGTCCAGGATGTTTTTGCTCTCATTGCCAACTAAATCCAACGCTTTGCTCATTGCTTCTGTTTCACACTCAGAACAATAACCTCAGACGTAGCTCAGAGGATGCCATTGTCCTTTGCATCTGTAGAGAAAGCAGGGAATCTGCAGAAGGACTTGGACAGGTTGGGAGAGTGGGCAGAGAAGTGGCAGATGGAATATAGTGTAGCAAAGTGCCAAGTCATGCATTTTGGTAGTAGGAATAAAGGCGTCGACTATTTTCTAAATGGGGAGAGAATCCAGAAATCGGAGGTGCAGGTTTCCCAAAAAGTTAATTTGCAAGTTAATTTGCAAATGCAATGCTAGTATTTATTTCGAGAGGGCTAGAATACAAAAACAGGGATGTAATGCTGAGGTACACAAAAATGCTGGAGAAACTCAGCGGGTGCAGCAGCATCTATGGAGCGAAGGAAATAGGTAACGTTTCGGGCTGAAACCCTTCTTCAGATGTAATGCTGAGGTTCTTTAAGGCGCTTGTCAGGCCGCATTTGAAGTTTCGTGAGCAATTTTGAGCACTATATCTGAGGAAGAAATTATACTGCAATTATGAAATATGCAGTATAATTCAATGACCACTAGGGGCGCCGCATTGAAGGCACCTCTGCCCACAGTCTGTCCGTTTTCTATCTTTTTTTAATTTTAGTTTGTCTAAACAGTTTTGTTTTGGGGATTCTTTAGTTTTTCTATGTGGGGGAGGGGGGTAGGGTAAGGGGGAAAACGTTTCCCAGTCGCTTCCTGGCGAGGATGCGACTATTCCTCCGTGTCGCGTCCTTGCCCCCCCTCCTCGCGGCCTACCACTGGATCGGAGCGGCCTTTCCTACTGGAGACCGGGGTTGGATTCACCGCCTACCTGGATCGCCGTTTGAATCTCCAGAGCGTTGGGCCTGCAGCATCGACATCGCGGGTCTGAGATACGTGGAGCTCCAAGTGCGAGCGGCGCTGACCGACATCGCGGAGTCCCTGGGGCCCTTTGCCGAGGGCTGCCAGCGTGAATCTCCGCCCGGCACGGCCTGGGGACGTCGGGAGATGCGGACTCCGGTGGGAAGCGGCCGATTCGGAGGTCCAAGCCGCTGAGGTTGGCCTCCCAGTCCGACGTCAGAGTTCCAACATCCCGGCGAGCGGGCCTGAGCGGCGGGCTGCTCGTAATGGCGACTGCGGAGGGCTCCGGAGGCCCCGTCCATGGGTGAACATCAGGAACATTAGAGGAAGATGGCTGACTTTGGTGCCTTCCCTCTCAGTGGGAAACTTTTGATTCTGCTGTGTGGGGATGTTTTATGTTGAACTATATTGTGTGTTGTGTTCTTTATTTTATTGTAGGGCTGTATGGTGATCACACATTTCACTGTGCCAATAGACAATAGACAATAGGTGCAGGAGTAGGCCATTTGGCCCTTCGAGCCAGCACCGCCATTCAATGTGATCATGGCTGATCATCCCTAATCAGTATCCCGTTCCTGCCTTCTCCTCATATCCCCTGACTCCGCTATTTTTAAGAGCCCTATCTAGCCCTCTCTTGAAAGCATCCAGTGAACCTGCCTCCACCACCCTCTGAGGCAGAGAATAGTAAGATTAGAGAACTTACCTAAGTTTGAAGTTTCATCTTTATTTTATGAGGAGTTACGTAGGTGATTACGTGAAGAACCCCGCCAGTGCGCCTGCGCGTCAATCTTCGAAGCAGCGGTGTGAAATCACAAAAAACAACAAGCTAAGTAATATAGTATCATAATAAAACAAGTAATACAAGAACTTCCATCTGACCTTTATGATAGAGGGTTGGGTCATGGTGGGCACGTAATCACCAACGTAACTCCTCATAAAATAAAGATCAAACTTCAAACTTAGGTAAGTTCTCGTTTAATCTTACTATTTTACTTCGGAGTCACGTGAAGATTTTAAAGCTTTGTGATTTCATGCCGCAGACAAATCCCGGCTTCTCACTGCATTGATTGACTCGGAACGAGAATATTCAATAATGCATTAATAATAACATTTGTACCACAAATGCAGTAATTCATTTATTTGAATAAAAGAATTAATAGTATCCCCTTTAACCCAGGGAAAATTAAGCAGAACTTAATATAGCATCTGCAAATAGCCCCATATTGGCAATAGCCCGATGGTAAAAGTGTTGAAACACCAACTTATTAGATCACCCGGCGGCTGTGAGAATATGATCGACGGGACTTCCTTCGCCCTGGTCGTCAATGTTGCTGCTAAACTGAATGGAATGTAAAACCATCAATGTTCACACGTGCAGCAACTAAAACTTGTTTTTAACCATCTTAAAATAGTCTAAACTGACACTATCTTGTATGGTTTTTCATGAATGATAAACAATCTTGTTTTCATATTTCATAAGATCTTTGTAGCCTCAATTTTATGCAATAAATATGTCTTAACATATAGACATGGATCCATAGAATGTTAATAAAACAATCTTAAATCCTGTCACACCTGATCCTACTTCATTTGAGTAGTTCATAAAATGTAAAACATAACATAATCCTGAGGTACTTCTGTGTATCTGTAACTTTGTAATGTTACAAGTGCCATAAACATGACTACCTTCATGCTGAACTTGGCCAAATCAGAATCGTAATAAGACTCCTTTGCTGAAGTAGCTTAAAACAATTCTATATTCCAGATTCCCTCCTAGGTTTAGAAGGTCTGGAATTAAAATTCCTTTCATTAATCTGGAAATAAAAGAACGAGACTCAACAGGATGTCTTTCCAACCTCATCAAATAAAACCGAGGAATAATATACTTCTGTGTGAATAAATCGCACTATACCTCAACCCATTAAATAGAGGTCAATCCAAGATATTTGAGACATGTGCCGTACAACATTCCATATTCTTTTATACACAGACATTTTTTCCCCTCATTCTTTACATAATGGGAAAGCAGTATTTACAGTCACAACTCAGATTCACAAATGTACTGCTTTTGAGTACTCTTCCGCCAGACTGCTGTAAGCATGTCCACAGCATGCCCAGACAATCCTCTTTTTTAAACCCTGCATCCATACAGGCATATGACGGATGTTACTCTCCAATTATCGAATACACCAGTAACTTCCTTCTTTTGGGAACATTTATCAGAAACTGTGTCATAAATTCCAATATCAAAGGGAACCATGGCTGTGTAGACCCGTCTGGTACCACGAATACCCCAGAGGCAGCATACTGCTTCGTTTTAAGCAGACACCGATTTATGAGACAGGATGAAGTAAAATGCTTATAACAACTTGCCATCCTAATATAGCGAGAAACATCCATCGCTACTGTCTCCCGATGTAGTCCCATAACACATATCTCTGTAACTGGTGATTGAGTCTGGATGGAAACAAGTCATATCTGGCTTCCCAAATCTGACTATTATATCATTAAATAATCTTAAGGTTAAACATCCATTCTTTGTTATCATGGAAATTCCACCCATACAATTAATACATGCCATTGCTGTAGTGTTGTTAATTTGAAACTGAACATGCAGATTAGTTGTGTTTAACAACAAGCTTGTAGCTCATAAGCCTTCCAATAGACTTTAAAATGTTGATTCTCCATGTCTGTAAAATAATACTTCTTCCATATTCCATCTGTCCACAGATGGATACCTTTTTAGTGGCACCAATCCTAGTACACTGATATCAGTCTGTTAAGACCATGGAAGGCTGTTCAATCCGTATCTTGCTTGAACTACTGAAGACATGTTAAATCCACTACTGCAATCAGAAGCAGCATTTGTTGTTTAATTGCATGGCCTATCAAAAAATGGCCATGATGCATCTTAGTGTTTTTTTTTTTTGCAGTCTGCAGCTGCTGGTAGTCCAATGGCCCATATTGTATTGCTGGAAATAACACTAATTCTCCTAACAAGCTGGCCACCTGTCTTAATTAAAGATTGTTGCTTTTCCAACTGCTTAATACAACCATCAATTAGCTTTACCCTTTACCCTGGGTAAATTACTACCTTTTCAATTGAATCAAATAATCAATTGTTGTAAGTATCGTTAACTTAATCTCTCTCTGGATGAATTAAACCCAACTTTCAAAAGTGGTTTGAATAATTTGAGAGAGATAACTCACAAATTCTCTTGTTCGTCCTAATTAGGACATCATCCAGTTAAGCCATCCACATCTGTCCTTGGACTCTAATTAGCCTCAAAATTGGTTTTACCAATTTAGTGAATTTCTAGGGACTGAAGTTAACCCGTTAGACAGAACTTTGAATTGCCATAATTGTTCCTTTAGATAATTTTATTTTATAAATGAACAAACATTAAGTAATATACATCTTTCAGATCTATAAGTGCCATAAAACATCTTTTTTGAAATAAATTGTTTGGCAGTCTCAAAGTCTCTATTTTGAAGTGTTTATACTTCACAAATTTTTAAAGACTTGTCAGATCTAAAATACTCCTCACCTTTTTAGGTTGAGAAATTTTAAACACAATTTGGTGGTTTTGATAAACCGACCTTTCAATTACTTGTTTATAAACAAGTTTTCAATTCAGCTTGAACCTCCATCAATTATTTTTATGTGAAATTGGAGTGTTCTGCTTGGAACATGCTGGATGGCAAATCAGTATTTGAATCGAATCAATTAGAAACCTTTCTATAATACTCAGAATAATAACTGAAGTAATTTGCTTCCAATATTTGGCTGTTTTTGTCTTAATATGTTCCCATAAGAACCAGGTCCACCTACCTCCTTTGTCATCTGAGTGACCTGTGGTCCCTGGCTCCTGGCAGGCAAAACCCACGCTTTTTCGTTTTCCTGCTGCAGGACATCAACTGAGTACCTGCTTCAATGGTCGATTTGATCCTGATGTCGGTCCAGGATTTTGTATGATGTCTGAAAGGATACGTCCCCTTTGCAGACTTGACGACCATTGATGTTGTGATCAACTTTGCTGTTTTTGCCTCATTATCCAACTCTTCCCCACGATTCATGAGGTTTTTTCTCTGAAGAATAAGTTGAATGACTGCACATTGCTGGGCTTTACAGAGTTGCTGCAACTTTGGGTTGATGGTGGACCGAATGGCATACTTCCTGAAACAATTCATCTTGAAGTGGGCGCTACATAGCAACCTTAGTGCCACTTGATGCATCTCCATCCATGGCCTCCATCCATTGTTTTGCAAATTGCAGTTGTTCATCAACCGAGCAGCTTCAATATTCTCTGCAGTTTACTTTCCTTAGGCTTACATGCCTTCGCCCATCTGACCCCTTATCTTGGTTCACTGCTAGTACTTTCAGCAATATGCAGTTCCTTGGGATCTCGTGCTTTTTTGGCATTTTCATCCATCGTAAGCTACTAGAGCTGATGGTAGACACAATAGTTGATCACAGAGACCACGTCCTTTCCAGTGGCTCTCCTGACTCTGACGGGGCAGCGAATCGTACTACCAGGAGTAAAACATCTGGCAGCTGCCGTCTTCGCTTGTATCGGCCTCACCGTCAGACTCAGGGTCAGAACTCTCACAGAGCAGCAAATCGTACTGCCAGGAATAGCCCATCTGGCAGCTGCCGTCTTCGCTTGTTTTGGAAACTCTGCTGACCCTGTGCACGCGCCTCATCAATGAGGGTGCTATCAAGCTGCCCTATACTAGGTGCTGCTGACCTGGCTTCTGGAGCCTGGTTCTGACATCACTCCTCCTGGAGTATGTTTCGTTGGAGCAACCTGTGTACAGGTTATCCATGTGGAATATCCACTTCAGAAAGTGGTATCCAGCCTTGGAGGTGAATCCTAACTGACTCTTGCTCCATGACCCTGACTTGTATGTTGCCTAGCACCCAACTGATGCTGGCTCCGTTCTTTAATGCACAAGTCCACAGTCGCCCCGCTCCCAGCCGGCGACTGTTGTAGGGTATGAGGCAGTCCTTTACCGACCGCATTCCTGCAGCTTTTTATCGGCTTTGCCTTGCCCCACTGGTGCTGACTAAATTCCCTTCAGCCCCAATATCCCCAGTCGCTATGCTGTCTGCTGGCGACTGTACCGTGGTCAGAGGCGGCTGGTCGCCGACCGCAATATTGCGACTTTATACCGGCTGTGCCGCTCGCCTCCTCCCCTTGCCCGTTTTTTCCATGATGCCTGTGGAAAAATCCCAACAGACCCACAGCAAACGGACACAGATATACTTCCAAAAAGTTTATACTTACCTTGTAGTTGAAAACTACAATTCCACTAGAGGAGCTCTGCTCCTTGCGTCCGTTTGCGCCAATGTGTCTGACGTAATGACGCGCAGGCACACTGGCGGGGTTCTTCACGTAGTCACTCACGTGACTCCGAAGTAAAATTCCACAGACTTACCACTCTCTGTGAGAAAAAGTGTTTCCTCATCTATGTTCTAAATGGCTTACTCCTTATTCTTAAACTGTGGCCCCTGGTTCTGGACTCCCCCAACATCGGGAACCTGTGACAAATAAATGTATCTTGTATCTAATGTAGATAAATGTGAGGTTATCCACTTTGGAGGCAAGAACGGGAAGGCATATTATTATCTGAATGGTATCAGGTTAGGAAAAGGGGAAGTACAGCGAGACCTGGGTGTCCGAGTACATTAGTCACTGAAAGTAAGCATGCAGGTACAGCCGGCAGTGAAGAAAGTGAATGGCATGTTGGCCTTCATAACAAGAGGAGTTGAGTATAGGAGCAAAGAGGTCCTTCTGTACAGGGCCCTGGTGAGACTACACCTGGAGTATTGTGTGCAGTTTTGGTCTCCAAATTTGAGGAAGGACATTCTTGGTATTGAGGGAGTGCAGCGTAGGTTCACGAGGTTAATTCCCGGGATGGCGGGACTGTCATATGTTGATAGAATGGAGCGACTGGGCTTGTATTCATTGGAATTTAGAAGGATGAGAGGAGATCTTATAGAAATAGATAACATTGTTAAGGGATTCGACACGCTAGATGCAGGAAACATGTTCCCGATCTTGGAGGAGTCCAGAACCAGGGGCCACAGTTTAAGAATAAGGGGTAGGCCATTTAGAACTGAGATGAGGAAAAACTTTCCCACAGAAAGTTGTGAATTTGTGGAATTCTCTGGCTCAGAAGGCAGTTGATGCCTTCAAAAGAGAGTTAGATAGAGCTCTTACAGCTAGTGGAATCAAGGGGTATTAGGAGAAGGCAGGAACGGGGTACTGATTGGGGATGATCAGCCATGATCACATTGAATGGAGGTGCTGGCTCAAAGGGCCGAATGGCCCACTCTTTCACCGATTGTCTATGTATCTATGTATCGATGGCCAGGGTGTTGTAGGTCCTGATGATGCTGGTGTGAAATGTGAAGCCAGAGGAGGGAATGAAGGTGGCAGGTTACTTGGGGAAGGGGGAAGGGGGAAGGGAGAAGTGGGCGTGCATCCAGCTGGGGCATAGGGAAGAGATCACTTCCCATCGTCCCATCCCACACTGACCTCTCTGTCCTGGGCCTCCTCCACAGCCAGAGTGAGACCACACTAACTGGGGGAACAGCACCTCATAGCTGTGTAGTTCTAGGCGGTCACGGTGGCGCAGCGGTAGAGTTGCTGCCTTACAGCGGGTTCGATCCCGACTGCGGGTACTGTCTGTACGGAGTTTGTACGTTCTCCCCGTGACCTGCGTGGGTTTTCTCCGAGATCTTCGGTTTCCTCCCACAATCCAAAGACGTGCAGGTTTGTAGGTTAATTGGCTTGGTAAATGTAAAATTTGTCTCTAGTAGGTGTAGGATAGTGTTAATGTGCGGGGATCGTTGGTCAGCGAGGACCCGGTGGGCCGAAGGGGCTGTTTCCGCGCTGTATCTCTAAACTAAACTAAACTGAAGCTTACAACCCAATGGTATAAACATCAAATTCTTCAATTCTAGAGGACTAACCTACGAGCAACATCCCCTCCACTTTACTCATTGCCTCTTCTCTGTGCCTCAATTGAATGCACTCTCATTGTTCCCCCTTCCCTTCCACCTCTCCCCTTCCACATATATTCCCTCCTCTGTCTTCACACTTCCCGCCTGTTCTATCCTTATCTCCTTATCTCACTTTTTTCATCTGGCATTTGTCCAACCAACTGCTAATCGAAGCCCTCCCTCACCTGGATCCACCTATCACTTGCCATAAACTTCATCCCGCCCCCAACAACAGAGGAGGATGACTGAACTTTGGTGCCTTCCCTCACAGTGGGAAACTTTGATCCCGCTGTGTGGGGATGTCTGTGTTAAAGACTGTCGTGTTCTGTGCTCTTTATTATTCGTATGGCGACCACAAATTTAACTGGACCAATTGGTGCATGTGACAATAAATGTCTCTTGTCTTGTCTTGTCTCTTGACCTCTCTTCCAACTTTCTTCCTCCCTATCACAATCAGTCGAAAGAAAGGTCCAACCCGAAACATCGCCTCCCCATGTTCTCCAAAGATGCTGCCTGACTCACCGACTTTCTCCAGCACTTTGTGTCTCCAATTGTCTGCAATAGCACCTAGTAAGGTGGCATCTTTAAACTTACTAATCACACCTTGTACATTCCCATCCATAACTTAGGGAACCTGAACGGAAACCTCTGGTGGCCTTGCGCCCCACCCAAGGTTTCCGTGAGGTTCCCGGAGGTTTTGGTCACTCTCCCTAATGGTCAAAAGTGGTTTCCGCGTAGTCGAGGTTTCTCCTATGTTCCTGCGATTATTTCAAAAAATTCAAAACTGGCTTCGACTAAAAATAGGTTGCACACTTCCGGTGAATGACCAAAACCTCTGGCGACTCATGGAAACCTTGGGTGGGGTGCAAGGTCACCAGAGGTTTCCGTTCAGGTTTCCTAAGTGGGACAGGGGCATTAGGCAGCAACTCTACCACTGCGCCACCTTGCCATCCGTTCCTACCACACTTGCTGGTCCATAGATCCCAGGTTTTTCTTTGCAGTCCTTCTTAAATAGACATTACCAGCAGAACATTAGCCACCCTCCAGTCTTCCAGCACCTGGCCTTTGTCTAACGATGATTCATATATCTCCGCCAGGACCTGTAATTTCTTATTTAGCTTCCTACTATGTCCTGGGATATATCTGAACAGATTGGATTGGAAATACAAAACAGCTATGGCTTAACTGAATGATGGGGTAGTTTAGTTTAGAGATACAGTGCGGAAACAGGCCCATCGGCCCACCGGGTCCGCGCTGACCAGCGATCCCCGCACGCTAAGACTATCCTACACACACTCGGGACAATTTACATTTACACCAAGCCAATTAACCTACAAACCTGTACGTCTTTGGAGTGTGGGGGGAAACCGAAGATCTCGGAGAAAACCCACGCAGGTCACAGGGAGAACGTACAAACTCCGTACAGACAGCACCCGTAGTCGGGATCGAACCTGGGTCTCCGGCGCTGCATTCGCTATAAGGCAGCAACTCTACCGCTGCGCCACCGTGACCCTTGTGTTCTCGCTTGTGTTCTCAAAGGTCCACCCCTTTTTCAATGTTCTTTATGACACAGTTGTTCTCTTGTTACTATAAATAGAAATATGTGAGTAGGGGGAACTTTATTATTCAGTTTACTTTGGAATTTTCCCTACCTATTTTTCGTACGTTACGTATAAGTTATACATACATTTTCTACAACATGCTGAGAATGAATTACAACCAGAACAGCTGCCAATGGTGTCATAAGGTCATAAGGGATAGTAGCAGAATTAGGCCATTCGGCCCATCAAGTCTACTCTGCCAGTCAATCATGGCTGATCTATCTGTCCCTCTCAACCCCATTCTCCTTCCTTCTCCCCATAACCCCTGACACCCGTACTAATGAAGAACCTATCCATTTCCACCTTAACAATATCCATTGACTTGGCCTCCACAGATTCACCAATCTCTGACTAACAAAATTCCTCCTCATCTCCTTTGTAAAGATACTTCCTTTTATTCTGAGACTATGGCCTCTGGTCCTAGACTCTCCCATTAGTGGAAACATCCTCTCCACATCCACTCTATCCAGGCCTTTCACTACTTGGTTAATTTCAATGAGGTCCCTCCTCACCATTCTAAACTCCAGCGAGTACAGGCCCAGTGCCGGCAAACACTCAATCATCCCTGGGATCATTCTCGTAAACCTTTTCTGGACCCTCTCCAAAGCCAGCACATCCTTCCTCAGATACAGGGCCCAAAACGGCTCACAATTCATCCAAATGTGGTCTGACCATTACCTCGGCATTTCATCCCTGCTTTTATATCCTAGCCCTCTCGAAATAAATGCTAGCATTGCATTTGCCTTCCTTAATATTCAACTAGCAAATTAACTTTTTGGGAATCCCAAGTCCCTTTGCACCTCCGATTTCTGAGTTCTCTCCCATTTAAAAAATAGTCTACGCCTATATTCCTACTATCAAAATGCACGACTCCACACTTTGCCTCGCATTTTCCCCCTCAAATGGTTCTGTTTGGTTTAGTGACTTTTTAAATTTCTAAAATGAAACAATGTTTTTTTTTTAAACAGGATTTACATGTGTAAACAAACCCAGAAGGCAATAATTCTAAAATGGCTATCAGATATCATAGGTAAACAAAATTGCTGGAGAAACTCAGCGGGTGCGGCAGCATCTATGGAGCGACGGAAATAGGCAACGTTTCGGGACGAAACGTTGCCTATTTCCTTCGCTCCATTGATGCTGCCGCACCCGCTGAGTTTCTCCAGCACTTTTGTCTACCTTCGATTTTCCAGCATCTGCAGTTCCTTCTTAAACATCAGATATCATACTTGTTTCAATTTTAACTAAATTGCAATGGATATAATCTTCATTTAAAGGAATTTTCCAGTGAAATGTTCATGGATGCAAGATACAAAAAAAAAAAATCATATGGTTATAATTGAATCAAGAATTAGTTAGCCTGCACGATGCTAAACTTTCAACAGGAGATGGCTTCCAATTAATTTTTTAAATGCAAAAAGTAAAACTAGCTGATTGTGATGGTAATGTCCAATTTCAACTGGGGGTAATTTGTTTCAGATTAATATTTTTATTGACCTTAATGTAAGGAAATTACAGCATAACTCAATCCGCAGACATATGGGAACAATATAGGTTCATGACAGTATATTTGATTCACCAGGGTAAACTACCAAGGGCTTGTGCAGATTAAATTTGAGCCAAATGCATTTAATCTAATTATATCAAATAGCAAGAGCATGAGGCTATTATACAATGTCACCTGGTTCAAATGTGGCCTGGAGCTCTCGTCCCTGGTGCCCAAAGCCTGGAAAGTCCCGTAGTTTGTTTCTTTGTTACCTTTGGGGAAGTGGGCAAGGTTTAAAATGTGTTGATTCATAACATGTTGCACCATCTATATGGGTTAATTTAGGCACTTCACATTTTTTTTTAAACTTACTTAGGAGCCTGCAGCACTTTTTCCAGTTGGGATATTCTCCCGAGTGACCAGCCCTATATTTGTTCCAAAATTAACATCACTATAATACAGTATAGTTGGTCATTTAGCATCTTACAGCACAGAGTCAGGCCCTTCAGCCAAACTTGTCCATGCCGATCAAGATACCCTTTCTAAGCTTGTCGCATTTCCCGCATTTGGCCCATATCCCTCTCAATATTTCATATTCGTGTACCCGTCTAAGTGTTTTTTAATAGTTTTAGTTTAGTTCATTACTATCATGTGCACCGAGGTACAGTAAAAAGCTTTTTATTACATGCTATCCAGTTAAAGGAAAGACCATACATAATTGTGTGGTGCAGCGGTAGAGTTGTTACCTTACAGCGAATGCAGCGCCGGAGCCCGGGTTCGATCCCGACTACGGGTTCTGTCTGTACGGAGTTTGTACCTTCTCCCCATGACCTGCGTGGGTTTTCTCTGAGATCTTCCGTTTCCTCCCACATTCCAAAGACGTACAGGTTTGTAGGTTAATTGGCTTGGTGAATGTAAAAATTGTCCCATGTGTGTGTTGGCTTGGACCCGGTGGGCCGAAGGGCCTGTTTCCGCCCTGTATCTCTAAACTAAACTAAATTCATTACAATTGTCCCCACGGTGTGCAAATAAAAGATAAAGGGCATAACATTTACTGCAAAATAAAGTCCAATTCAAAGGTTTCCAATGATGAGGTTGGGAGTTGAGGACCGCACTCTGGCTGGTGAGAAGATAGTTCAGTTGACTGATAACAGCTGGGAAGAAACTGCCCCTAAATCTGGAGGTGTGCGTTTTCACACTTCTGTACCTCTTGCCTGGACCTGGAAGCTCGCTCTAGGCGCCAGAATTTGAGAATTCTTGGAGTTTCAGAGGGAGTGGAAGGGAAGGACGTTCGGGAGTTCGCCATGGGTCTGCTTAAACAACTGCTTAATCTTCCCAAAGAACCGAAAATTGAAGTGGCCCATCGTGTCCCAAGATTTAAACAGAGATCTGAAGCTGGAAAAGCCCATCCACGACATATTACATTTCGGGATATTTTAGAACTGGAACAAGTCATGAGCCATATCAAATACGGAGAGCAATTACGGATGGAAAATGATATTATTAAGATATTCAGGGACTGCCCGTATGAAATTGTGCAAAAGAGGAATCAATTCGGGAAGGTTAAGGAGCTTTTAAGAGGGAAACAAGGTGTCAGATACGGGATTTATTAACCAGCTAAAATGCGTATTTCCTTTGGGGGTTCTGAAAAGTCATTTGTAAAACCGGAAGATGCGTTCAAATATGCCCAAAGTATCATTGAAAAATAGAAAGTTTAACTTTAAAACACTAGAACTCCACGGCTAATGGAGGTTTGGCAGATTAGTTCAATCTATGCAGTATTTTGGTTTGGTGGCTAGACTGTTATCAATGGAATTCTGAACCAAGGACACTCTCAGTTTAAAATGAGAAAACAGTTGAAATGAAGTAAATACACCAGAAGCACTATTTGTTTAATAGACTACAATATTAAATCCAGTTGTAGGAACTTATCCTATTAATAACTTAATAAGTTATCTATGTTAGATTAGAATAGCTATGGACGCTAATAAAAATAAAAAATAATAACATAAAATATAGAATTAACAATACTAATATGAATTGCCACAAAATTTAAACCTTATCTATAAATGGGAGGAGGGGAAGAGAAACGAGCACCTGGCTTAGGCCAGGGACACGTCTCGTTAACCCCTTCAACCAACAGTTGACCATTATTGAAGTTAATACTATCTGTTTAAAAATTATTAGCTAAAACTGTGATTTATACATGACATGTTATAATGAAACATAGAGGGTAAAATTGTATTATATATCTTAATGTGTGTCCCAGTTTTAATATGTTATGATTAATTAAGAGAGCGGCGCTAGTTGCTTAACATCAGCAACGGAAGTCGAAACAAGGTTTTCTCCCACCTACAGGTGGGCCACTAGTTACAGTGTCGACTATTTTAGACACTGTATTTTCACTTAAATTCACATGTTTGTTTTTTGTGTTTAGGGATAAGCGTAAAAGGGATATACCAACAAAATTTAGAAATTTAAAACTCCCCCCAATACCCAAAGACCTGGGATATGGATGCACCACAAAATTTAAAGGTACTATAATTACTCAAAATGCAAGATGCTAAGCAAAAGAGCCTAGGAGGAGTCTCATTCTGCAGTTGGAATATAAGAGGTATTAATGAACCTATTAAAAGGGTTAAGATACTAGATCAGCTGAAATTGTACAATTCTGACATTATCTTTTTACAAGAAACTCATCTAAAATCCCATGATCAACCTAGGTTGAGGGCGAAATGGATAGGTCAAACATACCATTCTTCATTTACCTCGAAATCTAGAGGTACGTCAATTATTATAAAAAAGGTATACCATTCAAAGCAAAGAATACTATAACGGACATTGAAGGGAGATACTTAATAGTTAATGGAGAAATTCATGATACTCCAATCACTTTGGTAAATATATACGCGTCTAACTTTGACAACCCTCATTTTTAAAATAAAATTTTGAATAGAATCGCAGAGTCTAACTATCAAAATGTTATAATAGGAGGAGACTTTAACTGTGTTTTAGATCCGTATTTAGATAAATCAAGCAAAAAACTGAGAGGGAATACGAAATCTAAATCTGGTGAATTTTTAAATACTTATATAAACAACACTAATATAGCAGATGTTTGGAGAATTGCTAATCCAACTGGCAGGGAATACTCGTTTTATTCAATGGTACACAAAACATACTTACGTATAGATTATTTCCTGGCGGACACCAAATTAATCCCTCATATTTCTAACCCAACATATCATACAAACTCTATTTCAGATCATTCACCATTAACTTTTTTTTTTAAACTGGAAGGGATGTCTAAGAATAAATCGTTCTGGAGATTTAACTCATATCTTAAAAGATCCACAAGCGAGTATATATTTAAAAGAACAAATGGATGCCTTTTTTGAAATAAATGACACTCCAGTCATATCGCCTACTGTATTATGTAAGGGCATAACATTTACTGCAAAATAAAGTCCAATTCAAAGGTTTCCAATGATGAGGTTGGGAGTTGAGGACCGCACTCTGGCTGGTGAGAAGATAGTTCAGTTGACTGATAACAGCTGGGAAGAAACTGCCCCTAAATCTGGAGGTGTGCGTTTTCACACTTCTGTACCTCTTGCCTGATCAGAGAGGGGGGAGAAGAGTGAGGCTGGTCCTCAATTATGCTGCTGGCCTTGCTGAGGCAGCGTGAAGTGTAGATAGGGTCAATGGAAGGGAGGTTGCAGTGCTCTCAAAAGCACAAACTATGTCCGCTGGGATATTCTGCTGGAACCGTTGTCTGGTTAAAAAACAGCTCCTCTTTCCCAATGGCAATAGAAATGTGCTGCCTCCAAAATAAGTCACAGCTGGATATATTGGGAACTCTGTCATTTAGTGTGATATTTGTCACTGTCAAATTCCTGCATTGAAACATAGAAACATAGAAACATAGAAAATAATAATAATAATAATAATAATTTTAAAAAATATTTATGGGCGCCTTTCAAGACTCAAGGACACCTTACAGAATTTAACAAGTAAAAAACATATAATCGGAGTAAAATAAATTATAAAGACATCACCAATACACAAATTAATGACAGAATTCGATCCAAAGACAAAAAAAAATCAGAAACACAATGTGAAGAGAGAGCAGCGGCAGCTAAACCACGCCAGCGTCCACTCTCCCTTCCGACCGCCATCTTGGACACAGACTAAAATAGACACTACACACAAAAATCATTCCCCCACAATGGTTACCACTGTGGGGGAAGGCACAATGTCCAGTCCCCATCCCCAGTTCTCCCAAAGTCAGGCCTATTGAGGCCTCCGCTATTGCCTCTACGGAGGCCCGATGTTCCTGGCCGTTCTCGCTGGGTGCTGTTGCCCCGGCGTCGGGAGAGTCCTCTCAGCGGCTGGGCCACCTGGAACGGCCGCATTCCTTACCGGAGACCGCGGCTTCCGAAGCCGACAAGGCCGCGCCGGTTTGGAGCTCCGAGGCTCTCGATGTTGAAGTCGGCGCCGCCCGCTCCTCTCCGCAGTCCCGCAGCCCGGAGGTGTTGAACTCGGCGGTCACAGCTCACCGGAGCTCCAGCGCGTCGATCCAGCGCGGCGACCCAGACAAGGCATCGCCCGCTCCGCTCCGCGATAGCGCTCCAGCGCTGTGCCGCCACCGAAGCCGAGGTGCTGGGCGGTCCCCGCCAGGAAACGGCGCTCCACGCCCGCTGGTAGGCCACGAGGACGGGTCGACGGGGCAACCTGGAGAAAAAGCTGCCTCACTGACCAGGTAGGGACCTAGAAATATAGTTCCCCCCTTCGCCCTACATTAAAAAGTCGATTTCTCCCACAAACAAAACACGGGACACACTAGAACTACAAAAAAAAGAGAATTAAACGGACGGCTGCTGATTAGCAGCCGTTCCCCAAGTTGGCTCCTCCTCATCGAAAATAGGTGCAGGAGGAGGCCATTCGGCCCTTCGAACCAGCACCGCCATTCATTATGATCATGGCTGAACGTCCCCAATCAATAACCCGTGCCTGCCTTCTCCCCATATCCCTTGATTCCGCTAGCCCCTAGAGCTCTATCTAACTCTCTCTTAAATCCATCCAGTGACTTGGCCTCCACTGCCCTCTGTGGCAGGGAATTCCACAAATTCACAACTCTCTGGGTGAAAAGGTTTTTTCTCACCTCAGTCTTAAATGGCCTCCCCTTTATTCTAAGACTGTGGCTCCTGGTTCTGGACTCGCCCAACATTGGGAACATTTTTCCTGCTTCTAGCTTGTACATTCCTTTTATAATTTTATGTGTTTTTATAAGATTCCCCCTCATCCTTCTAAACTCCAGTGAATACAAGCCTAGTCTTTTCAATCTTTCCTCATACGACAGTCCCGCCAGCCCAGGGATCAATCTCGTGAACCTACGCTGCACTGCCTCAATCACAAGGTTGTCCTTCCTCAAATTAGGAGACTAAAACTGCACACAATACTCCAGATGTGGTCTTCTTGAATGCAAGAAATAATGACCTAACCAGGGGAATAGGGGTTAACACATTTGTACATTGAACTATATCTGTGTCACAAATAAATGTTCACTTTAAACACTTCCATTCCTCATTATTTTAACTTGTCATCCTCTTCCCATTACGTTATTCTTGGAATTCCCTGCCACAGAGGGCAGTGGAGGCCAAGTCACTGGATGGATTTAAGAGCTTCTTCTCCCCACCCCCTATCAGTCTGAAGAAGGGTTTCGGCCCTAAACGTTGCCTATTTCCTTCGTTCCATAGATACTGCTGCACCCGCTGAGTTTCTCCAGCATTTTTGTGTACCTACGTTATTCTTCACACCTACTTATGTTCCAACCTCTGTTGGACCTCAGTTGTGGTGCTGTGTGCAATTCTGCTCACTACACTGCAGGAAAGATTTAAGAAAGAACTGCAGATGCTGGAAAATAATCGAAGGTAGACAAAAACGCTGGTGAAACTCTCAACCCTTCTTCAGACCCGAAACGTCGCCTATTCCTTCGCTCCATAGATGCTGCCTCACCCGTTGAGTTTCTCCAGCATTTTTGTCTACCCACACTGCAGGAAAGATGTGGGAGCACAGGATAAAAGTGCATTTAAGAGGAGGAGACAGGGTCTACTCAAGATGAGAGGAGACCCTAGAACCTAAGGTCCAAATCCATTAAGGGCCTTTCCCATTTGGGCGACCTAATCCGCGAATTCTGGCGAGTTTGCCCTCGACTCATACTCGCAGCATGGTCGACACGAGGTCGTAGGAGATCTTTGTAACTCTCCTTCATGCTCGAGAGTGGTCCCCGCGTACTCGAGGCCTCAGCTAGGTCACGGCGTATTTTTCAATATGTTAAAAAATGCCCGCGGGTAAAAAGGGTCGCCATGGAAAAAATCAATACTTTTTTTACTCATAGGTTTAGTCGTAGTAGGTCGTAGTAGGTCGGCATGTTAGTCGTAGGTAGTCGAAGGTAGTCGTAGATAGCCTTCATCATAGTCGAAGGGAGGTCGAAGGAGGTCTTCTACATAGTCGAAGGAGGTCTTCAACATGTCATTTTTTCAAACTCTTCTAAACTTGCCAATTAGGTTGTCCAAGTGGGACAGCCCCTTAACTCCCTGAAAGTGGAAACATAGGTCAAGTCAAGTCAAGAGAGTTTATTGTCATCTGTCCCAGATAGGACAATGAAATTCTTGCTTTGCATCAGCACAACAGAATATTGCAGGCACGAATACAGAACAGATCAGATCAGTGAGTCCATATACCATTATATAAATATATACACATCAATAAATAAGCAGATAAAGTGCAAATTAACAGATAATGGTCTATTAGTGTTCAGAGATTTGTTTCAGTTGAGTTTAATAGCCTGATGGCTGTGTGGAAGTAGCTATTTCTGAACCTAGACGTTGCAGTCTTCAGGCTCCTGTACCTTCTACCTGAAGGTAGCAGGGAGATGAGTGTGTGGCCAGGATGGTGTGGGTCCTTGATGATGCTGCCAGCCTTTTTCAGGCAGCGACTGCGATAGATCCCCTCGATGGAAGGGAGGTCAGAGCCAATGATGGACTGGGCAGTGTTTACTACTTTTTGGAGTCTTTTCCGCTCCTGGGCGCTCAAGTTGCCAAACCAAGCCCCGATGCAACCGGTCAGCATGCTCTCTACTGTGCACCTGTAGAAGTTCGAGAGAGTCCTCCCCTACCAGGTAGGTAGAATGGTACAGAAGGCGTATGGTACGCTAGCTTTCAAAGGTCGGGGCATTGAGTATAGGCGTCAGGAAGCCATGGTGCAGCTTCTTAGGACCTTGCTCAAGATGCATTTCGAGTATTGTGCGCAGTTTTGGTCATCCCGTTGCAGGAAGGATGTGGAGGCTTTGCAAAGTGTTCAGAGGAGGTTAATCAGTGCGATACCAGGATTAGGAGGAATTAGCTACAGGGAGAGGACGAATTGTTTTCTCAGGAACACTCGGGGATACGGGGAGATCTGATAGAAGTTTATAAAATTATGAGAGGCAGCAGGAATCTTTTTCCCAGGATAGAAAAATCAAATACCAGAGGACATAGCTTTAAGGCGAGATGGGGTAAAGTTTAAAGGAGATGTGCAGGGCAGGTTTCTTTACACAGAGGGCGGTGAGAGCCTGGAGCCATGGACGGGGTAATGTTTGAGGCAGATACATTAGTGGCATTTAAAAAAAATGATATAGGCATATGGATATGCGGGATACGGCAGAATAATTGGTTATGTGCACCTCCAACGGGATCCCACCACGAGCCACATCTTCCCATCTCCACCCCTTTCCGCTTTCATCAGAGACTGTTCCCTCCGCAACTCCCTGGTTAACTCATCCCTTCCCACCCAAACCCCAGGTACCTGCCCCTGCGACTGCAGGAGATGCAACACCTGTCCCTATACCTCCTCATGTGAATGTGGAACATCTGTACAATCCATGCCACACCTACTAAGATGTCCACTTCTTGGTGAACAATGCTGCCTGGAAGATCTAGCGGTGGCAAACGAGAAGGCTGTCCACTGTGCAAGAGCCTGGCTGAACATTTGAAACGTAGATGATGGACATGAAAGATAGAAGACCTCCTCACTCGACTCCATCCAGGTACCCCGACAGTCCTTTCAGGTGAGGCAGAGGTTCACATGCACCTCCTCCAACCTCATCTCCTGTAACTGCTGTTCCAGGTGTGGACTCCTATATATAGGAGAGACCAAGCGCAGATCATTTCGCTGAACACCTCTGCTCAGTCCACCGAAGCCCTAGTTGAGCGCTTATCCTGGAGTTATAGCACAAGTACATTTGTGTTTTAATTGTCATGCTGTATCCTTCGACGGCCTTCTTCACTGCATGTGACTCCACCAATTTTCTAATCGTCTGCTAACTTACCAACCAACCCATCTACATTTTTGTTCAGTCCGCCTAAACCGACATGACCTCCCGGTTGCCAAACTCTTTAACTCCCCCTCCCATTCCCACACCGATCATTCTGTCCTGGGCCTCCTCCATTGTCAGAGTGAGGCCCAGCGTATTTGGAGGAATAGCACCTCATATTTCACTTGGGCAGCTTACACCCCAGCGTTATGAACATTGACTTCTCTAACTTCAATTAACCCTCCCTGTCCATCCCTCCCCATCCTAGTTTCCCGACTAGTTCTGCTGTCCTCCTGATTAAATACTGTATGACTGATTGTATGCCTAGTTGTCACCTTCCTCCCAGCCAACAATGAACAATTCTACATTTCCTTATCAGCATCCGCTTTGATCTGACATTTTCACACCTTTCCCTTCCATATCTCTGGACTCCCTCTCCCCTGACTCTCAGTCTGAAGAAGGGTCTCGACCTGAAACATCACCCATGGAAACTTCTCTCCAGAGATGCTGCCTGTCCCGCTGAGTGACTCCAGCATTTTGTGTCCATTTTTAGATAAGTGATGGCTTTGGCATCATGTTTGCCAGTGACCTTGTGGGCCGTTGGGCCTGTTCTTGTGCATGTTCTTTGAGAGGCTAGGTCTGCTGCCAGGAGAGCGGAGAAGGTTTGAGGGGACATAATGAAGATAAAATGACGAGGGCAGACTGCTGGAAAGATTTCTGCTTAACAGAGGTGAATAAAATTAGAGGGCAGAGCTGTAGAAACAAGGAACTGTAGATGCTGGTTAATACTCAAACGGACACAAAATGCTGGAGTAACTCAGCCGTTCAGGCAGCATCACTGAAGAACATAGATAGGTGACGCTTCGGGTCTTCACCTGTTGGGTTATTCCAGCACTTTGTGGCCTTTTCGAGACCATAGCTTTAAGGTTAGAGGGAAGAAATTTAGAGGGGATTTGAGAGGAATCTTTTTCACCCAGAGAGTCCTAAAGATACAGGTATAATCTCTAATTTATTTCTATAATATAATATAATTCTATAATATAATAACCAAGTTATAATATAATAACCAAATCTTCTCCGTGGACTGTCACCTTGTCGTGGTGGAGAAGCTTGTGTGGTCCTGGGATCCTGAGAGCGATGCCGTCTGGAGCTATGCTCCTGGTAGGGCCACCCATGGCGGTAAGGTCGAGGGGAAGGTCCCTGACAAGGAGCAATCCGACCAAGACCTCAACGGTGGAACAGGCGGAGGACGATGGCTGACCTTAGTGGAGCATCACAACGGATAGGAAGGCGGATGAAGGCTGCAGCAGAAAAGGGTCTCTGGTTGTCTTGGACTCCATGCCACTGGATCCTGACCCAGATCTGTCAAGGACCATGTGGTGGCTGTCTGTGCACCAGTCTCCCCACCTTAAACAAAGTCACACACAGGCTTCCTCCTACCTTGGAGACACCCATGGTTAGCCATGACCGAAGGGGGCCTAAGAAGCAAGTAACCCCAACATTTCCTCTCTCCCCATCCTTCCCACACCCAAATTACACCAGCTTCTCGTTCCCACCAAGCACACAGCTAACAATGTTCAAGAAGGAACTGCAGATGCTGGAAAATCGAAGGTAGACAAAAATGCTGGAGAAACTCAGCGGGCGCGGCAGCATCTATGGAGCGAAGGAAATAGGCGACGTTTCTGGCCGATTCCTTTATCATCGTAACTTTTTTGCACATCTTGCATTCATTTGTTCTATATCTCACTACATCACCATCTATATCTCTTGTTTGCCTTTCCCCTGACTCTCAGTCTGAAGAAGAGTCTTGACCCAAAACATCACCCAGTCCTTCTCTCCAGAGATGCTGCCTGCCCCGCTGAGTTACTCCACCATTTTGTATCTATCTTTGATTTAAACCAGCATCTGCAGTTCCTTCCAACACAACTCTAATTTATTGCCAGTTTGCCTATATACCAAAACCACTGGTGATTGATAGAAAATGAAAACAAGATGTTTCCCTCTCAAAGAGTCAGTGATTTACTGGCTGACCTTTTTTTTGCAGCATAAGGGGGAGGCCATTTAGAACGGAGATGAGGAAAAACATTTTCACCCAGATAGTTGTGAATTTGTGGAATTTTCTGCCTCAGAAGGCTGTGGAGGCCAATTCTCTGGATGCTTTCAAGAGAGAGTTAGACAATAGACAATAGACAATAGGTGCAGGAGTAGGCCATTTGGCCCTTCGAGCCTTTCGATGTGATCATGGCTGATCATCCCCAATCAGTGCCCCGTTCCTGCCTTCTCCCCATATCCCCTGACTTCACTATCTTTAAGAGCCCTATCTAGCTCGCTCTTGAAAGTATCCAGAGAACCGGCCTCCACCGCCCTCTGAGGCAGAGAATTCCACAGACTCACAACTCTCTGTGAGAAAACGTGTTTCCTCGTCTCCGTTCTAAATGGCTTACCCCTTATTCTTAAACTGTGGCCCCTGGTTCTGGACTCCCCCAACATCGGGAACATGTTTCCTGCCTCTAGCGTGTCCAAACCCTTAACAATCTTATATGTTTCAATAAGATGCCCTCTCATCCTTCAAACTCCAGAGTATACAAGCCCAGCTGCTCCATTCTCTCAGCATTTGGTTAGATAGAGCTCTTAAAGATAGCGGAGTCAGGGGATATGGGGAGAAGGCAGGAACGGGGTACTGATTGGGGATGATCAGCCATGATCACATTGAATGGCGGTGCTGGCTCGAAGGGCAGAATGGCCTACTCCTGCACCTATTGTCTATTGTCTATTGTCTATTGTCATATTATAACGTCCAGCAGCTGCCATCGACATGGAATAGTGATAGAGCTGACTGTTTTACCAATTATCTTGACCATTGTGAATGCGTAGCTACCTCAGATATGTATGCATGGCAGTTTTATTTGACTTCCAGTAGAATGCTTCAGACAGTATAAATAATTACAGTTTAAGCATTACTTCTAAAAGGTTATTCACTGTAATGTGGCAGGCTAGAAAATTCAAGGAACGACTGCCAATTGCGAGCATAAAAATGTGCATAAGGGTTCTGCCAGAATCTAAGAGAAAGGAAGTGGAGGGTCTCATCTGGTGAGCACAGTCTAGGTCTGAGAGCCATAAATCAAGCACCTGGAAAAGTATTCAGTTGTTGAGAGAGGGAAAAAAAGGGCTTCACCAACTGTGCAACTTTTTCCCAGCTCAGTATTTTCCCTGCACTGTGATGCAGCGAACCATACTTCAATACATAGTTACTGTTGCTGTTACTCCTCCCTGTTTGGCACATGTGCTGTGAAGTGAACTCTTTTAATCTATGCCTGGGATTTGCTTGTAATGTTTCCACTTTCTGGTGTTTAGCAGAAGTAAATGACTTTTCCCAAACTGTGTTTCTCTTATGTCTGGGGCTGTGAAGGTCAAGGGCATGAATTTGGTTATTCACACCTCAGAACGTTACTGATGGAGCGCGAGCGAGCCTCTCGCATCAACGCTAGACTTTTATTTGTGCTGCTAAACATTGAAATATTAAAAGCGGTGTAAATGTTCTCAAGGGACTTTCCATGGAGTGAGCATGTTTTTCCTGTGTTCCGGACAATATTTACTTCACAACTCTGAGAATTATAAGGGCAGCATGGTGGTGCAGAGGCACAGTTACTGCCTTAAGGGCCTGTCCCACTTTCCCGAGCTGCTCACGAATTCTCCCGAGTTTTCCCCTTGATTCAAACTCGGAGAATGTTCGTAACGAGTCCGTAGGAAGCCGTAGGAGTCTGTAGATATATCGTAGCGGCCCGTTATGCCAGCGTAGGTACTCGGGGCATCAGGTACGTCGGGACGTTTTTTCCAGCCCGCTAAAAAATGTCCACGGGTAAAAAGACAGCCGGGAGGAGAAAAATTGCAACATTTAATGCCCCGAGTACCTACGGCTGACATAACGAGCCGCTACGAAATATCTACTGACTCCTATGGACCCACTACGAACATTCTCCGAGTTTGAATCAAGGGGAAAACTCAGGAGAATTCATGAGCAGCTCGGGAAAGTGGGACAGGCCCTTTACAGCGCTTCCAGCGCCAGAGACCAGGGTTCGATCCCGACTACGGGTGCTGTCTGTACGGAGTTTGTACGTTCTCCCCTTGCCTGCGTGGGTTTTCTCCACAATCTTTGGTTTCCTCCCCCACTCCAAAGATGTAGGTAAATTGGCTCGGTATAAATGTAAATTGTCCCCAGTGTGTGTAGGATAGTGTGCGGGGATCGCTGGTCGGTGCGGACTAGGTGGGCCGAAGAGCCTGTTTCTGCGCTGTATCTCTAAACTAAACTAAACTAAACTAGACTACACTAAAGCAGTTTCATGCTTCCAGCATTTGTGGTGAAAAGATAATTGAAATAGAAAGATGATGGAAAACAGCTCTAACCACCACGTTCACCTTATGATACTATGTCGTAAAACAATTTTTACAGAGATTTCTACAAATCCTACAATTTCTAAAAATACGCCGTAGTAAGCATCAGATCAAGATTTTTTAGTTTAGAGATACAGCGCAGAAAGAGGTCCATTGGCCCACCGAGTCCACACCGACCAGCGATCCCGCACATTCACACTATCCCACACACACTAGGGACAATTTACAATTATACCAGGCCAATTAACCTACAAACTTGTACGTCTTTGGAGTGTGGGTCTTCGGAGATCCCGGAGAAAATCCTGCAGGTCACGGGGAGAACGTACAAACTCGCAAAGTCAGCACCCGAAGTAAGGATCGAACCAGGGTCTCCGGTACTGTAAGGCGGCAACTTTACCGCTGCGCTGCACCACCGTGCTGCCCCAAGATGTATCACAGCTTGGCGTGGCAACGGCTGTGTCCAAAACCACAAGAAATTGCAGAGAGTTGTGGATGCAGCCTCCGCCCCATCATCCAAACTTCATGCAGCATCGGGCAAGCCGCTCACATAATCAAGGGCCACTCGCACCCTGGTCATTCTCTCTCTTCTCCTCTCCCACCCGGCAGTTCATACAAAAAACCTTGAAAGCACTTACTCCCAGGTTCAAGACCAGCTTTTTCCCTGCTGTTATCAGACTCTTCACTGGAGCTCTCATATGCTACCAATGAATTCCTGATCTTCCAATCTACCTCGATGTAGCCCTTGCACTTTTTCTGTAGTTGTAACATATGCCATTAATCCTACGCGGCGTCCAAGCATGAAAGACCCATTGGACACATTGTACAGGTGTCAGAGGTTATGGGGAGAAGACAGGAGAATGGGGTTAGGAGGGAGAGATAGATCAGCCATGATTAAATGGGGAAGTAGACTTGATGGGCCGAATGGACTCATTCTACTACTATCCCTTATTACCTTATGACACCATTGGCAGTTGTTCTGGTTGTAATTCATTCTCAGCATGTTGTAGAAAATGTTTCATCTGCAATGGAGTGAAGACTAGGCTGCATCTCCGACTGACAGTGCAAGGTCATTGTAAGGTCTGAACTTCAGACTGTACTCTCCAGACCAAAGGGTGAGAGCTCACAGCTGATACAAGCATTATGGATTTCACTTAAGCTGACAAAACAAATCATGTACAGAACACATTCTACACATACCCATGTAAAAAGCTGTGAACATCTGTAGAAAAAAGTCACTGCAGATGTTGCTTTACATGAAAAGACACAAATTGCTGGAGCAACTCAGGGGGTCAGGCAGCATCTCTGAGGAACATGGATGGGTGATGTTTTGGGTCGGCACCCTTCTTCAGACTCGAGTAGCACGATGGGCGTCACGGTGGCGCAGTGGTAGGGCTGTTGCCTGACAGCGCCAGAGACCCGGGTTCTATCCCGACTACGGGTTCAAGTTCAAGTTCAAGTGAGTTTATTGTCAGCTGATAGGACAATGAAATTCTTGCTTTGCTTCAGCACAACAGAACATAGTAGGCATTGACTACAGAACAGATCAGTGTGTCCATATACCATTATATAAATATATACACACATGAATAAATAAACTGATCAAGTGCAAATAACAGTTAATGGGCTATTAATGTTCATAGTTTTGTCCGAGCCAAGTTTAATAGCCTGATGGCTGTGGGGAAGTAGCTATTCCTGAACCTGGTCGTTGCAGTCTTCAGGTTCCTGTACCTTCTACCTGAAGGTAGCGGGGAGATGAGTGTGTGGCCAGGATGGTGTGGGTCCTTGATGATACTGACAGCCTTTTTGAGGCAGCGACTGCGATAGGGTGCTTGTCTGTACGGACTTTGTACGTTCTCCCCGTGACCCGCGTGGGTTTTCTCCGGGATCTCCGGTTCCCTCCCACACTCCAAAGACGTACAGGTTTGTAAGGTTAATTGTCTTTGTATCATTGTAAATTGTCCCTAGTGTGTGTTGGATAGTGTTAGTGTGCGGGGATCACTGGTCGGTGCGGACCCGGTGGGCCGAAGGGCCTGTTTCCACGCTGTATCTGTAAATTAAACCAAACCAAACCTGCATCTGAAGAAGGGACCTGACTTGCAACGTCACCTATCCATGTTCTCCAGAGATGCTGCCTGACCCGCCTGTCCCTGTAGATTAGACTCTCAGTAATGGTCTCAAGAACATGAACAGATGCTGTAGTTATCCTTGCTGCTGAGAATAAACCTGCAAGATGATGCAATAGTGCGAGTGAAACATTCTTTCATTTATGTGTACGAAGGAACTGCAGATGCTGGTTTAAACCGAAGATAAACATAAAAAACTGGAGCAACTCAGCGGGACAGGCAGCATCTCTGGAGAGAAGGAATGGGCGACGTTTCGAGTCACGACCAGGGTCTCGACCCGAAACGTCACCCATTCCTTCTCTCCAGAGATGTGACAAGTAAAAGGCCTGGACAAGCTAGATGCAGGAAAAATGTTCCCGATGTTGGGGGAGTCCAGAACCAAGGGTTACAGTCTAAGAATAAAGGGGGAGGCCACTTAAGAGTGAAGTGAGAAAAAACTTTTTCACCCAGAGAGTTGTGAATTTGTGGAATTCCCTGCCACAGAGGGCAGTGGAGGCCAATTCACTGGATGAATTTAAAAGAGAGTTAGATAGAGCTCTAGGGGCTAGCGGAATCAAGGGAAATGGGGAGAAGGCAGGCACGGGTTACTGATCACAATGAATGGCAGTGCTGGCTCGAAGGGACAAATGGCCCCTCCTGCACCTATTTTCTATGTTTCTATGCTGCCTGTCCCACTGAGTTACTCCAGCTTTTTGCATTTATCTTCTTTCAATTATGATGGGCATATACATCTTTTCCTGGCCTTTTGCAGTGGCGTTTAAGCCTGCTTTTCAATGCTATTAATCTACAATTTGCTGGATAACCAGGGTACACTTCAATCAATAGGGATTCTGGTATTACTATTGAATCCTCTGCATGGCTTCAGTGAGGATATGTAGACATATGTAGGAATGATTATGCTAAGGGCTTATGTCATGAAGCATCTAGTCTGATCAGATTAGCTACAATTGCAGCATTGGCTTCTTCTGAGTTTGAGTTTAGTTTATTGTCACGGGTACTGAGGTACAGTTTAATTTTTTTTTAGTTTAGTGATACAGGGTGGAAACAGGCCCTTCGGCCCACCGAGTCTGTACCGACCAGCGATCCCCTCACATTAACACTCTCCTGCACACACCAGGGACAATTTTACACATACACCAAGCCAATTAACCTACAAACCTGTACGTCTTTGGAGTGTGGGAGGAGACCGAAGATCTCGGAGAAAACCCACGCATGTCACGGGGAGAACGTGCAAACTCCGTACAGACAGCACCCGCGGTCGGGATGGAACCCGGGTCTCCGGTGCTGCAAGCGCTGTAAGGCAGCAACTCTACCGCTGCGCCACCGTGACTGCCCTAAAAGCTTTTGTTGCGTGCTAACCGAGTGAGTGGAAACACAATACATGATTACAATCGAGCCATCCACCATTTACAGATACATGATAACAGGGAATAACCCAAATAACGTTAAATGCAAGATAAAGTCCACTCAAAGATAGTCCGAGGGTTTCCATTGAGGTAAATAGTAGCTCAGGACTGCTCTCTGGTTGTTGGTAGGTTTGTTTCAGTTGCCTGCTAACAGCTGGGAAGAAACTGTCTTTGAAACGTTTGCGTTTTCACACTTACGTACCTTTGGCCTGATGAACGATGGGAGAAAAGGGGAGAAAAGACTCGTCCTTGATTATGCTGCTGGCCTTGCCGAGGCAGCGGGAGGCAGACATTCCATGGGTTCAATGGAAGGGAGGTTGGTTTGTGTGATGGTCTGAGCTGCGTCCGCAATTCTCTACAATTTCCGTTTCTGTATTAAGTGGCTACCTCTGTCATAGCCCATTCTTGGATGGTTGAGGTTGATGGCTGTGATTCTGATCTATTGGAGCTGACAGTCAAAATGACATCTCCTTTTCACATTTTGAAAACTATTCCAGCATGTATTAGGTAATAAGCACCTTTGGCCAAAAGAACGAGACGTTTTCATGCACCAATTGTGTCCGACACGCCACAGTGCTCACTTCAAAGAGTTTAGATTACTTTGGTTTAGAGATATAGGCCCTTCGGCCCACCGGGTCCACGCCGACCAGCGATCCCCACACACTAACACTATCCTACACCCACTAGGGACAATTTCTTTCCATTTACCAAACCAATTAACGCCTGTACGGCTTTGGAGTGTGGGAGGAAACCGAAGATCTCGGAGAAAACCCAAGGCTTGTTGCAAATACCAGACTTCCTATTGATTCAAGTTGTTCAGGTGGGAAAGTTCTACCTGACTTAATTATGTGTGGGGGTTACAGTAGGTTATATTTATAATTTTACTTCGGAGTCACGTTAGTGACTACGTGAAGAGCCCGTCCAGCACGCATGCGCGACATTAGCGTTCACGCAGTGCAACAGCGACGACCGGGAGTACAGGCGCTCCCCGCTACACGTCGGTGGAAAATAAACAGCGGACCATCAGGTAAGTCTTACACTGTGGTCGTAATCAGCAAGCTGTGCTCTGCTCTGTATTCCAGGGGAACTGGGAAAATGAGCAGCACGGCAAAGGAAGAAAACCGCCCCCCGTTCGACTCCAACAGAACGGGAGTGCTCCATCAGTGGGGGGCGAGAGGCGGCACCTGGACCGCATATGCGGCGGTCCACGCTCATCGAGACCGAGCCGAGCCCAGTACCGCTAGCGCAGCCTGATGAGCAGCAGCGGGCTGGAGGAAAAGTTTTTTAAAAAAAAACAACAACAAAAACCGGCCGGTTATGTCTGACTCCGATGAGGAGGGTCCGCCTTAGAGCGGCAGAGCTAGCCGCCTGAGCCGAATGGAAAGGCTCATGGAGCAACTGCTCCAGCGAGACTTGCTTCAGGACCTAGAGCAGTCTCGCCAGGGGATCAGGCACTCCCACAGCAGTGCTCTACAAGGCACTGGCCATCGCTTTCCCCTCAAAGCAGGGCAGCGTTGGCGACCAGGGCTGGGCTGGTCAGGAACAGGGGTCATTGGCTGAAGATGTCGGGAGTACGCTTGGGGTACAGGATCAGGAAGAGCTGCTGGGTGTGGAGATTCGCTACGTGGTTACACCACGAGCAGGGCGGCCATTGGAGCCAAAACTGGCGGCCAGCATCAACCACCTGTCCCTCAAACCCCTACAAGACAGGTACTTAATGAGGCACTAGAGCTGGAAAACTGCAGTTCGCTCAATGTACCGGCTGTTAACAGCCAAATCTGGGGGGGGGGGGGGGGGGGGGGGACAGGGTATCCGGAACCAGGAGCTAAAATCCTCAAGCTCCTGACGACAGGGATAACAGCCTATGCTCGTTCCGTGGATGGGGTGGATATGACCACAAACCAGCAAGACACTCTGGCTCTGCTGTGCTACACCCAATATGAGATAAACAACCTCTGCAAGGAGAGAATAAGACCTGCCCTCAATCCCAGGTTTGCAGGACTGTGTAAAACACCGGCCTCAGAGCCGCAGATCCTGTTATTTGGAAGGACAAGTGAAAGACCTGGAGGAAGAGTCCAAAGCATTTGGCCTCATGAGGGCAGGCCCCGGAACGAGCAGACCCACACAAAAAAACAGACGGCAGTACCCCACCGCATCCACCAGTCGAGGTCAAATTTATGGAACTGGTGAAAGCTCGGGGTCCGCATACTATCCCCGAAAGCCTTTTTAGGCCAGGGCCCAGAGCGGACCCATGGAAAATGCGCCACCCCCAATCAGCAGTACATCAGCAGTACATCAGCAGTATAACGACGGATGAACAAACGGAAGAAAGGAACACTACCATAACTATGGAGGTAGGTGGGTCTGGTTCCTACCAGCATGTAAATGGGGAACTGTACTAACAGGAGGTGTCTCACGAATGATAGTTATATACTTAACAGTATTCGGGGATACAAAATAGAGTTCATTCACGAAAACATGCCACCAGTTTAGCACGTACCCCAAAGGGTCTTTACCCTCTCAGTCAAAGAGAACTAGAGGCTCAAGCAGAACTGGTGAGGTTACTTACAAAGGGTGTCATTGAGAAATCCAAACATGAACCTTTGGAATTTGTCTCAAATATATTTACCAAAAGCAAAAAAGATGGTGGATATTGCATCATCATTGACTTAACCTCGCTAAATACCTTTGTTAAGTATGTACATTTCAAAATGGAAACATTTGTAACTGCTAAACAACTGATTTCCAAAGGATACTTTATGGCAAGCATTGATTTAAAAGATGCCTACTATTCAGTACCCATTCACAAGGGTCATCGCAGATACCTGAAAATTTACCTGGATGGGGCAACTATGGCAGTATAAAGTGTTGCCTAATGGGTTGACATCAGCCCTAGACTATTTACCAAGATATTAAAACCAGCCTTGGCAACATTAACGAAACAAAGACATATTGTCATGGCGTATCTTGATGATATCCTAATAGTAGGCAAAACCATGGAGTTGGCTAAATCAGCTGTATTAGCTACCAAACAATTGTTTGAAACCCTGGGTTTGTCATACATCCAGATAAATCTAAGTTGACGCCATCCACAACTATGGACTATCTGGGATTCACAATTAACTCAATCCACATGTCTGTAACGTTGCCAAAAGGTAAAGCAGCAGAATTGGCACAGATGTGCAACAATTTAATGGTAAACAATCGACCAACCATCCGACAAGTGGCAAGAGTAATTGGCAAAATGGTAGCAGCATTTCAGCTACACAATTTGGACTCCTGCACTATCAGCACCTACAAAGGGCAAAAGTACAGGCGTTGAAACGACATGCAGGTCACTTTGACAGAACCATGAAACTACCCATTGAAGCAATATCAGAGTTACAATGGTGGATATAACATTTGGCATAGTTCCAGCCCTATCATCATCAATAACCCAACGTTAACTATACAAACAGATGCCAGTGCTCAAGGCTGGGGAGCAACTAATACCATATCCAGCACAGGTGGTAGATGGACTAACCTAGACTCATCTTTACTACAAACACTGGGCATAAATTATTTGGAAATGTTGGGTGCGTTTTATGGTTTTAAAGCATATTCTAGGAATATGCACAACTTGCATCTTCATTTACAAATTGATAATATCACGGTGGTGGCCTATATTAACCATATGACCGGAATAAAATCGATATCATGTGACAATTTGGTCAACACAATCTGGTAATGGTGGGTAGATAGACATATTTGGCTATCAGCAACTTACCTACCAGGTAAGCTAAATACAGTGCCAGGTCACGCAAATTCAATGATAAACACCGAATGGATGTTAAATCCTAGAGCTTTTGCTAAAATTACAAACCAATATGGCACACCAGATATCGATCTCTTTGCATCCAGACTAAATCACCACGTACCAATGTATGTCCCTTGGGAACCACACCCTGAGGCAACAGCGATAGATGCATTCGCGCTGAACTGGGGGACCTATTTCTTCTATGCTTTTTCCCCCTTCTGCCTTAATCTGTAGGGTACTACTCAAAATACAGATGGACTCTGCTTCAGGTATTTTGATAGTACCAACTAGCCTACACAGCCATGGTTCCCAGTGGTACTCGACATGGTCATCGAAACTCCTATGACCTTTCCCAGTAGCCCAGACCTATTGACGCACCCTGTATCAGGCATAAGTCATCCATGCCATGACAAAATTAACCTACTGGGTTGCAGATTATCAAAAGACCACTGCTGGGACTGGGGTGTCTGACAGGACCATCAACATGATGACACCGTATGTCTACCAGGAAACAATACCTATCGAGCATCAGGAAGTGGGAAAGATACTGCTCGACTACTGGGACAACATACTCATCTGCAACCATAACCAATGTACTGGAGTTCCTGGGGGGCCTTCACCATAATGAAGGATTGAGCTACAGCGCCATCAATACTGCCAGAAGTGCGCTGTCAGCCTACTTAAAACAGGTGCCAGGACAACAGGCCATAGGGTCTCAACCGCTGGTGATCAAACTCATGAGGAGTATCGTCAACTCCAACCCTCTTAGACCTAGGTATACCCAAATCTGGGATGTCAGTGTGGTCCTGACATACCTAAGGGGATGGTCCCCAGCCAGGTCTCACCCTGGAAAAGCTAACCCTGTAAACGGTCATGCTGATGCCACTAGTCTCAGCACAAAGAGTCCAGTCCCTCCACTTACTGCGACTGGACAACATGGTTATAACACCAGACCGGGTCATTCACCATTCAGGAGCTGCTAAAGCAGAGCAAGCCAGGAACTTGAGTCCTAGTTATGGATTTCCGGGCATACCCACCTGACCTACGGTTGTGTGTCATGACTCACTTATTCACTTACATCAACACAACAAGAGATTCTCGAGGGAGAAGGGAAAAAAAAAAAGAAAAAAAAAAGAAGAAAAAAAAAGCCTTATGGGTCAGCCACAAGAAACCTCATGGTTGGGTGTCGAGCCAAACCATCTCGAGATGGCTCAAGCAGGTACTGGGAGCTGCTGGAGTAGATACTGATGTATATACATCTCACTCCACCAGGGCAGCATCCACATCGGCGGCTAAAAGAATGAACATGGAGAAAACGTTCCAGACGTTCTACCACAAGCCGCTAGCAGAACCTGTGTTATTTGCAGAAAGAGTTTTAAAATCTGCAAAAATATATAATTTAAGCCCGGGGGAGCATTTTGTCTTTTGTTATTGTTTAATAGATACCATTATTGTTTACAAACAGATTATGATTGATTACGATAACATACTTCCTCCCTTGAATGACTTCGGCAGCGAGTGAAGTATGAACTGTTACACGGTTTGAAATCACAGAGCTTTAAAATCTTCACGTAGTCACTCACGTGACTCCGAAGTAAAATAGTAAGATTAAACGAGAACTTACCAGTTTGAAGTTTGATCTGTATTTTATGAGGAGTTACGATGAGGGATTACGTGCCCTCCGCTCCCACCCTCAATTATAGATCAACTGGTATCTTAGTTCTCCTTTTCTTTACTATGTTTATTTCAATTATTGTGTTTCCTGTGATTCCACACCGCTGCTTTGAAGAATGTCGCGCATGCGTGCTGGACGGGCTCTTCACGTAATCCCTCATCGTAACTCCTCATAAAATACAGATCAAACTTCAAACTGGTAAGTTCTCGTTTAATCTTACTAGTTTATTTGAGAAATAAGTGGGAATGTCAGTTTACTTATCATGTCAGTCAGTCATTGTACAAATGCACATTTGACTTTCCACTACTCATGAAAGGCGTGAAGAATTATTACCACATCATACAACTCCGCAGTACTGAACCTACATCTGTGGAGATGCATTGAGAATTAGTAATCCCGAAAGCATTAGGAAACAGCCCCCAGGTCTTTCATTTCTGAAGTCTGCATCATTTCCTGTGTTTCACAGTGTGTTTTATTCCGCTCACAGTACTGCACAGTTTAATCATCGTTACAGCCTTTACAACATTCAATCAGACATCCTTTCACACCGTTAACAGAAGCAACACCAAGGCCCATGAAAGCAAACAATATTCAAAGAGAAGCGTTACATTTATCAAGTGTTACAACGTGATTTCCCACGAGAATTAGACATTATTTAATAATAATAGTATTGTAATAATGACATTGCAGAATAGATTTTCCACATCGTTCTAATCGCATAATTTTTAGTTCATTGGCAGAATGAAAATAAAAAGGACAAGACAGAGCCGCACGAACCTCCTAGAAATGGCACGGTGGTACAGCGGTAGAGTTGCTGCCTTACAGCGCCAGAGACCCAGGTTCCATCCAGACCACGGGTGCTGTCTGTACGGAGTTTGCACGTTCTCCCCGTGACCTGCATGGGATTTCTCAGATATCTTCTGTTTCCTCCCACACTCCAAAGACGTACAGGTTTGTAGGTTAATTGGCTTGGTATAAATGTAAATTGTCCCTAGTGTGTGTAGGGTAGTGTTAGCGTGCGGGGATCGCTGGTCGGTGCGGACTTGATGGGCCAAAGGGCCTGTTTTCGTGCTGTATCGCAATAGACAATAGGTGCAGGAGTAGGCCATTCGGCCCTTCGTGCCAGCACCGCCATTCAATGCGATCATGGCATATCATCCCTAATTAGTACCCCGTTCCTGCCTTCTCCCCATATCCCCTGACTCCGCTATCTTTAAAAGCCCTATCTAGCTCTCTCTTGAAAGTATCCAGAGAACCGGCCTCCACTGCCCTCTGAGGCAGAGAATTCCACAGACTCACAACTCTCTGCGTGAAGAAGTGTTTCCTCATCTCCATTCTAACTGCCTTGCCCCTTATTCTTAAATCTCTAATCTAAACGAAACTAAATTCCAAGGGTTTTTCATTCAACTGTAACTAGGCAGGCACGGGTTACTGATTGTGGATGATCAGCCAATGAATGGTGGTGCTGGCATTTTAATGAGTTAAGATGAGGCTTCCCATTACCTTGCTGTATTTTCCGTTGCGTTGGACTAGTGAATGTCATATTATAAGAGGCACTTTGGTTAACTCTCAAAAGGTGGCCGCAGGATATTCAGAATAAGTCATGCAGAAAGGATGAAAAGCCCAGAGATTTTCAAATTCAAAGGTTGGCAACATGCTCTGGACAAAACGTCATCCATTGGTGAATCTGTACTAGAATGTGCCCAGGTCAACTAAATGACCCAGGATAGTTTTTAGTTTACAGTGAAAAGCTTTTGTTGCGTGCTATCCAGTCAGCGGAAAGACAATACATGATTACAATCAAGCCATTTACAGTGTATAGACACATATAACCATATAACAATATAACCATATAACAATTACAGCACGGAAACAGGCCCTCGGCCCTTTTAGTCCATGCCGAACACTTACTCTCACCTAGTCCCATCTACCTGCACTCAGACCATAACCCTCCATTCCTTTCCCGTCCATATACCTATCCAATTTATTTTTAAATGATAAAATCAAACCTGCCTCCACCACTTCCACTGGAAGCTCATTCCACACAGCTTTCCACTCTCTGAGTAAAGAAGTTCCCCCTAATGTTACCCCTAAACTTCTGTCCCTTAATTCTCAAATCATGTCCTCTTGTTTGAATCCTCCCTACTCTCAATGGAAAAAGCTTATCCACGTCAACTCTGTCTATCCCTCTCATAATTTTAAAGACCTCTATCAAGTCCCCCCTTAACCTTCTGTGCTCCAAAGAATAAAGACTTACCTTGTTCAACCTTTCTCTGTAACTTAGGTGCTGAAACCCAGGCAACATTCTAGTAAATATAGATTCCCATGATATGGGAATAACGTTTAGTGCAAGGGTAAAGCCAGTAAAGTTTGATCAAGGATATCTGAGGGTCACCAACGAGGTAGATAGTAGTGTCAAAGTTTGTTTCTTAAAAGCAGACAACAAACTGGTTAAAGGTAAACCAAGCTAATCTTTAATCGATTTGTCAGATGGGAGTGGCAAGATCTACAAAGCGCACAAATGTTGCTCAGTGTTTCTCGGGCTCCACTGTCCGAACAAAGAGGAATTAGAGTAGTTATATATTTTTCTTATCAGTAAAACACACCTACCTAGTCTGAATATGGCATGATTGAAAGATTCTATAGCCTTTCAGAATATAGGAAAAGCTGGGTCCAAATCAAGCTCATCCAATAACAAGTCATTTCTTATCTCTAGAGCATCAGCTATTTTTTCAATCTGGGCATCTTTATGACCTTGAAAGAAGAACATGTTATTACACATGTTTCCAAAGGCTGACAACATGTCATCTTGTTCTGGAAAAAAACCTCATCCATTGGTGAGTTTGTACTAGAATGTGCCCAGGATAGAGAAAACCTACGCCATAATACACAATACATCAGAGACCCTCTGTCTGTTGTGCGTGAAGTAAAAAAATAATTTTGGCGTATTATTTTGCATTTTGCATTAATTTTGCTGTTGCATGCAGATGGTTTGACCAAGAAATCAGGAAAGCTCTTCTGAGGGTACCCAATAAAACAAATTAACAGTGTAATGTATTGTGGAATGTGCGCAGAAAAAAAGATCACTATCTAACCAATTTATGAATTTTATTCACACCATTGTGTGAAGTTCAAGGAACATGTAGAATAGATCACTGTTGTTATGTGAGTGTGTTTACCGTTAGGAAAGGAAATTTGGATCTATCCTGGTCAATTACTTTATCAAACTGTACTATAGAGCAGGTACTAAGGGCAGCACAGTGGCGCAGCAGTAGAGTTGCTGCCTTAAGGGCCTGTCCCACTTCGGCGACCTAATCAGCGAGTTAAAAACAGTGTCTTCGACCTTCCAGTTCGAGGGCACTCGCCTGGAAAGCCTCGAGCTGGATCAACCGTCCGCGTTGAAACCGCGAGCTGGATCGACCCGTCCACGTTGAAACCGCGAGCTGCATCGACCGACCGACCACACACGCACACACACACACCCACACAAACACATCGCGAAGGCAGGGGCCAGGGAAGGCGGAGGAGTGCTGTCTGCGCGATTGAAGAGGAAGGTCAACGGCTGCCACAGACGCGGAGGGGGGGGTGGGGGAGAGAAGGGGAGAGAAGGGGAGAGAGGGGGAGAGAAGGAGAGAGAAGGGGGGGAGAAGGAGAGAGAAGGGGGGAGAAGGAGAGAGAAGGGGAGAGAAGGGAGGGAGAAGGGGAGAGAAGGGATATCAATTTTTCCCACGGCGACCTAGTTTTACTCATGGTCATTTTTTATCATCTTGGAAAAAACGCCGCGACCTAGCTGAGGCCTCGAGTACGCGGAGACTACTCTCGAGCGTGAAGGAGAGTTATGAAAATCTCCTACGACCTAGTGGCGACCATGCTGCGAGTGTGAGCCAAGTCGCCAGAACTCGCGGTAGAGGTCGCCCAAGTGGGACAGGCCCTTTACAGTGCTTGCAGCGCTGGAGACCTGGGTTCGATCCTGACTACGGGTGCTGTCTATAAGGAGTCTGTACGTTCTCCCCTGACTGCGTGGGTTTTCTCTGAGATCTTCGATTTCCTCCCACACTCAAAATACGTCTGGGTTTGTAGGTTAATTGACTTTGATATGTGTAAATTATCCCTAATGTGTAGGATAGTGTTAATGTACGGGGATCGCTGGTCGGCGTGGACTCAGTGGGCCGAAGGGCCCGATTCAAAGCTGCATATCAGAACAAAACTGAATAAACTAAGCAGAATCTACGAAAGTAACAGGAAAATGAATATTTTTGTTCAAGCAATAGAAAGACAGTTATGGGGGGAAAATACATCTGGGTAGAGACAGGCACAAAATGCTGGAGTAACTCAGGCAGCATCTCTGGAGAGAAGAATGGGTGATGTTTCGGGTCAAGACCCTTCTACTGACTGAGGAGCGGCAGCCACGTTGATACGGAAAGGTGTGAAAACGAGGTATCAAAGGAGATTGCAGCTATTTGTTCTGCACATAAACTGAGTGGAAATGTTGCAGAGAATAAATATCCTTGGGAAACCAGAATCTAGAGCAGGGGTCGGCAACCTGCGGCACCCGTGCCGAATACGGCTCATAACCCAAAATTATCCGGCCCGCAGGCGGATTTTTTCCCCGTATTCAGCCGGCCCGCCGAGCGCCGAGCTCTGGCTGTACCGCATCCTGCGCAAAGCCGCCGGCACGGCCGCGCACCTTCTGTGAACACGTTTAAGAAAGAACTGCAGATGCTGGAAAAATCGACGGTAGACAATAATGCTGGAGAAACTCAGCGGGTGAGACATGCAAGGATTGCATGAGGCTGCCTCACCCGCTGAGTTTCTCCAGCATTTTTGTCTACCCTCTGTGAACACGTGATTTGATGCCTGCCATCCGGGGCGGGGTGGGGGCGGGATCTATGTGTACACGTGGTAGATGTGGCCCGCCATCCGCTCACAGACATGCATCCTGGCCCCTATACAGAACAAGGTTGCCCACCCCTGGTCTAGAGGAACATGATACGGGAAAGCCAATAATACGCCAAGCACCATCAGAGCCAAACAAAACGACAGTGTGCTCATTAGTACTGTAAATATCTTTCATGCATCATTTTAATCCAGCACCTTTGCAGATTTGTAACCAATTTACATAACTTAAGTGCAACCAGGAGCCAGACGAGATGGTGGGTAAAAATGTCTTAGGGTGTAACTCTCTGATCTTCCTGAATTGGGGAAGAGTCAAGTCTAGAGTAAGAGTGTTTTATTGTCATGTGTCCCAGAAAGAACAATGACATTCTTACTTGCTGCAGAGCAACAGAATGTGTAAACATAGGGGGGTGGGGTGGTATGGGGGGGTGGGGTGGTGAGTGGGGGCATGGGGGAGAAGGGGGGTGTGGGGGGGGAGGGGGAAGAGGGGGTGTGTGGGGAGGAGGGAGAGGGGTTAAGGGTGGAGGGGGGAGGGGAAGGGTGGAGGGGGGAGGGACTGAACTCAGCGGCCACCAGCCGCGGCACCACACAGCACCTCCCGACTTCCCACAGCGGCTTACCCGACTCCAGTCTTGCGGACTCAATCAGCACTTGTGGACTTAGCCCCGCCTCCGGGATTTTTTTCTCCAGCGGGAGCTGGAAGGGGCGTTACCTTCATGATGATTGACAGGCGAGAAGACCAATCTGCTGATCTCACGATTTTTTTAAACCTTCATAACTTTTCTCATATTTCACCGATCGGAAGTGGCTTGGAGCAGAGGAGAACGGTGAGTAAGGTGGCGAAAAAATCCGAGCGATATAGGGTAGCGTTTTGCGCAAATGTAATTACAACGCAGACCGGAAGTGGTCAAGATGAGAGTTTTAGTAATAGTATAGATATAGAAGATAGATAGAAAGAAAGATATTGTAGGACATGGGCATCACTGACAAGGCTGACATTGATAGTCCATCCTTAACTCCCTTTGCAAAAGTGGTGAGTGATCTGCTTGACCCAGTACTTGAACAATGGGTGCTGTGTGGGGCGTTGTGTGGAGTGTGTTATGGATTTCGACCCAACTGTGATGAAGGACAGGTGATATTTTTCCAAATCAAGATGTTGTGCCAGTTAAAGACGTACCTCCATAGAGTCAGAGTGATACAATGTGGAAACAGGCTCTTCAGCCCAACTCGCCCACACCAGCCAACATGTCCCAGCAACATCAGTCCCACTTGCCTGCGCTTGGTCCATATTCCTCCAAACCTGTCCTATCCATCTACCTGTCTAACTGTTTCTTAAACATTGGGATAGTCCCAGCCTCAACTACCCCCTCTGGCAGCTTGTTCCATACACCCACCACCCTTTGCGTGAAAAAGTTACCCTTCAGATTCCTATTAAATCTTTTCCCCTTCACCTTGAACCTATGTCCTCTGGTCCTTGATTCCCCTACTCTGGGCAAGAGTATTCCTCTCATGATTTTATACACCTCTATAAGATCTATATAATAAGATCTGTATAAGATCTCCCCTCATCCACCTGCGCTCCAATGAATAGAGTCCCAGCCTACTCAACCTCTCCCTATAGCTCACACCCTCTAGCCCTGGCAACATCCTCGTCAATCTTTTCTGAACCCTTTCAAGCTTGACAACATCATTCCTATAACATGTTGTTGGTGATGCTTTGCACCCACTCTGTAAGGGTTAATGCGGTAGCAGCCATTTTATTCTAGCTATAGCCAACGTTTTAAGTCAAATGTACTAGTATATTAGAAAACAGGCTTTGCAGAATCGACCTTCACGGCACTAGAGGCACACAGATAAGAATTGTTTCTCAGAGTTTACACATTCCAATGTCGGAACTAACATCCTGTAATGCCTTCTTATCACACAATGGTGCCTTCTTGTTATAGCAGCTGTCTAACTCCCTAACAACTCCTGTCCAACTCCCTAACACAATTAAAGGAACCCTAATATGTCCTTTCGCAGACTGGCTTCTTTTGTGTGTCTATGGAAAAATACTACATGTATTTCGGGCTGTTTTATTCTGTATAAATAGTGCTTGCACTTCTGTGTATTCCTTGAGAGGGCGATAGCAGGCACTTAGAAACATAGAAACATAGAAAATAGGTGCAGGAGGAGGCCATTCGGCCCTTCGAGCCAGCACCGCCATTCATTGTGATCGTGGCTGATCGTCCCCAATCAATAACCCGTGCCTGCCTTCTCCCCATATCCCTTGATTCCACCTGCCCCTAGAGCTCTATCTAACTCTCTCTTAAATCCATCCAGTGATTTGGCCTCCACTGTGGAAGGGAATTCCACAAAGTCACAACTCTCTGGGTGAAAAAGTTGCTTCTCATCTCAGTCTTAAATGGCGTCCCCTTTATTCTAAGACTGTGGCCCCTGGTTCTGGACTCGCCCAATATTGGGAACATTTTCCCTGCATCTAGCTTGTCCAGTCCTTTTATAATTTTATATGTTTCTATAAGATGCCCCCTCATCCTTCTAAACTCCATTGAATACAAATCTAGTCTTTTCAATCTTTCCTCATATGACAGCCCCGCCATCCCAGGGATCAATCTCGTGAATCTACGCTGCACTGCCTCAATCACTTGAGTGAACTTCGGTACATTCAAGTATCTGTGTCCTTCTCCCACCTTGGTGTTTAGTAAAGACTTTTGACTGAGACTTGTGTCTTTTGAATTATTTTACAGTTTAAGTCTAGGATTATTTTACAGTTTAAGTCTATTATTACCTGCTGCGATGAGATCCTGTGCAGTCAGGAACTGCAGATGCTGGTTTAAACCGAAGCTAGACACAAAATGCTGGAGTAACTCAGCGGGTCAGGCAGCATCTCTGGAGAAAAGGACTAGGTGACATTTCATATGGAGACCCTTGCTCAGACTGAGAGTCAGGGGAAAGGGAAACAAGAGATATAGACGGTGATGTAGATAGAGAACAAATGAGTGAATGATATGCAAAAAAGTAATGATGATGAAGGAAACAGGCCATTGTTAGCTGGGTGAAAATTAGTACAGACAATGTGACTCAACAAGACGACTTTGAAGCTGGTACAACTTGGGTGGGGGAGGGATGGAGAGAGAGAGGATGCAAGAGTTACTTGGAGCTAGTGAAGTCAATATTCATATTGTTAAAGAAGGAACTGCAGATGCTGGAAAATCGAAGGTACACAAAAATGCTGGAGAAACTCAGCGGGTGCAGCAGCATCTATGGAGCGAAGGAAATAGGTAACATTTCGGGCCGGAGGTGTTCGGCGAAACGATCGCCAAGCCTCCGCTTAGTCTCACGGATGTAGATCAGCTGGCATCTAGAGCAGCGGATGCAATAGATGAGGTTGGAGGAGATGCAGGTGAACCTATGTCGCACCTGGAACGACTGCTTGGGTCCTTGAATGGAGTCGAGGGGGGAGGTGAAGGGACAAGTGTTGCATCTCTTACGGTTGCAAGGGAAAATACCAGGGGAGGGGGTGGTATGGGAGGGAAGGGAAGAATTGACAAGGGAGTTACGGAGGGAGCGGTCTTTGCGGAAGGCAGACATGGGGGGAGATGGGAAGATGTGGTGAGTGGTGGGGTCACGTTGGAGGTGGCGAAACTGACGGAGGATCACTTGTTGTATGTGACGGCTGGTGGGGTGAAAGGTGAGGAATAGGGGGACTCTGCCCTTGTTGTGAGTGGGGGGATGGGGAGAGAGAGCAGTGTTGCGGGGTATGGCAGAGACCCTGGTGCGAGCCTCATCTATGGTGGAGGAGGGGAACCCCCGTTTGGTCCGCAATAACCAACCTGACCTCCCGGTGGCTCAGCACTTCAACTCCCCCTCCCATTCCGTATCTGACCTCTCTGTCCTGGGTCTCCTCCATGGCCACAGCGAGCAACACCGTAAATTGGAGGAAATGCACCTCATATTCCGCTTGGGCAGTCTACATCCTGGGGGCTTGAACATTGAACATTGAATTCTCCCAATTCTGCTAGCCCTTGCTGTCCCCTCCCCTTCATCAGCCCTCTGGTTGCCTCCTCCCCTCCCCCAGCCCTCAGGCTCCTCCTCCGCCTTTTTCCTTTTTTCCTTTCTTCTCCCCACCCCCTATCAGTCTGAAGAAGGGTTTCGGCCCGAAACGTTGCCTATTTCCTTCGCTCCATAGATGCTGCTGCACCCGCTGAGTTTCTCCAGCATTTTTGTGTACCTTCAATATTCATATTGCTGGGGTGTAAGCTGCCCAAGCGAAATATAAGATGCTGTTCCTCAAATTTGCATTTGGCCTCACTCTGACAGTGGAGGAGGCCCATGACAGAAAGGTCAGTGTGGGAATGGGAATGAAAGTGTTTGGCAACTGGGAGATCAGGTGGGTCCAGGCGGACTGAGCGAAGGTGTTCAGCGAAACGATCGCCCAGTCTACATTTGGTCTCACCGATGTATAAGAGTCCGATGAGATCCAGGTTGTGGAACGGCTTGGCATGCCCAAGACAACCAGTGCTTAGGAAATGTGTGGGAAGGAACTGCAGATGTTGCTTTACACTGATAGACACAAAATGCTGGAGTAACTCTGGACTAACAGCTTTCCCTCTCTCTCCGTCCCTCCCCAACCACAGTTCTCCGACTCGCTTCACTCTCCTTCTGATGAATTTTACGGATTGTGTGTCTCCCCCTCTCCCCTGACACTCCGTCTGAAGGAGGGTCTCGACCCCGAAACGTCACCCATTCCATCTCTCCAGAGATACTGCCTGCCCCGCTGAGTTACTCCAGAGTTTTGTGTCTATCTTCAGTCATTAACTGATCTGCTTCAACCAGCTACCCTGGCAACACGTTCCAGTCACTCTCCACCCCGTCCATGAAGATGAGGGATTGTCAACCTGGCTTAGTGCAGTGGACATCATGTACAAGATGCAAGATACAAGATACATGTATTTGTCACATGTGCCAGTTGGTACAGTCAAATGTGTGATCACCATACAGCCCTACAATAACATAAAGAACACAACACACGATATAGTTCAACATAAAACATCCCCACACAGCAGAATCAAACGTTTTCCACTGTGAGGGAAGGGACCAAAGTCAGTCATCTTCCTCTAATGTTCCTGATGTTCACCCGTGGTCGGGGCCTCCGGAGCCCTCCGCAGTCGCCGCTACGGGCAGCCCGCCGCTCAGGCCCGCTCGCCGGGATGTTGGAACTCCGACGTCGGAACGGGAGGCCAACCTCAGCGGCTTGGACCTCCGAATCGGCCGCTTCCCACCGGAGTCCGCGGCTCCCGAAGTCCCCAGGCCGCGCCGGGCAGAGATTCACGCTGGCGGCCCTCGGCAAAGGGCCCCATGGACTCCGCGATGTCGGTCAGCGCCGCCCGCGCTGGAAGCTCCACGAACCACAGCCCCGCGATGTTGGAGCAGCGGGCCCAACGCTCCGGAGCTCCAAACGGCAATCCAGGAAGGCATCGCCCGCTCTGCGGTGAATCCAGCGCTACGCCGCCGCTGCTGAAGCTCTGGTCCGGTCCCCGGTCTCAGGGAGGAAAGGCTGCTCTGGTCGACTCGGAGAAATAGTCGCATCCTTGCCAGGAAGCGACTGGGAAATGGTTTCCCCCCTCCCCCCACATAGAAAAACTAAAGAATCCCCAAAACAAACAGTTTAGACAAACTAAAATTAAAAAAAGAGGGGAAAAAACAGACAGGCTGTAGCAGAGGCTGCCTTCAATGCAGCGCCCCCTAGTGGACCTAGCGTCTTACAATCATTGAGATTTTTGATGAAGTGATAAACATAATAGACAAAGGTGAGGCAGTGGTTGACATCTTCATGGACTTCAGCAGAGCATTCCAGTAGGTCCTTCCTAGTATTCAGTAGATTGTATGTATATATATTTTTTCGAACATGTAAAACAAAAAATGTTAAAAACAAAGCAAAATAACATTAAAATGAAATGAACAATAAACCTATATTCATTGAATAACCTCATAAATATCACAAATTAAATCTTACATGTTCGAAAAGTAGGAGGAAGTATACACTTATTTATTCCTACCCCTTCTCCGCTACTCATCAATTAACCCACAAACTTTATCTCATCTACATATACATATGAATGAATGAATGAATGAATGAATGAATACGTTTATTGCCAAGAATTCACATACAAGGAATTTGCCTTGGTGCTCCGCCCGCAAGTGACAACATGACATACAGTGACAATTGGGAATGACACATAAAACATTAAACATTAATAATAAAACATTAAATAAAATACCAGAGCAAAAGGAGGCTACAGATTTTTGACTGTTGAGGAGAGCTACTACTCATGGAAAAAAGCAGTTTTTATGTCTGGCTGTGGCAGCTTTGACAGTCCGGAGTCGCCTTCCAGAGGGAAGTGATTCAAAGAGTTTGTGGCCAGGGTGAGAGGGGTCAGAGGTGATATATATATATATATATATACTCATCAATAAACATATACATACATATATCCATACGTAATCCACATACATACATATAGACACGCATATGCACACACGCAAACATACATATACACAGTTTATAAACAATTATCCAAATTCTATGTACAACGTGAATATCACACGGTGTCAATGAACTAAAACTTAACCATCATCACAGCCCTTCCTCATTCTTATACCTCTGGAAAATATTTTTTTTTCACTACTTCTTAAACTAAGTAATGTTTGTGCTTTGCTTGAGTTCCGCATCCAGATCATTCCACAATTTCACCCCACAGATTGAAATACACAAACTCTTCATAGTTGTACGAACACAAAGTTTCTTTCAATTAAACTTAAAGGGCCTGTCCCACTTGGACGACCTAATCCACGAGTTTAGAAGACCCTAGACGAGGTGAAAAAAATGTCAAGGTTGTGTAGCCTCGCTGAAGTAAAATACCTCCTACTACTATGTCTACGACCTCCTAAGACTATGTCTACGACCTCCTATGACCCCTCTCGACCTCAGTCTTCCACACCTAAGACCAACTACGACTAGCTACGACTGGAAAATGATCACATGATAAAATGATGTCATGTTTGCATTTTTTTCTTGGGCCAGTTACTGACCCACGACTACCTACGACTACCATCACGACCTACCTACGACCTACCTACGAGTAAAAAAGTATCAATTTTTTCCAGGCCGACCTCTTTTTTACTCGTGGACATTTTTTATCAGGCTGGAAAAAACACCACGACCTACTTGAGACCACGAGTACGCGGAGACCACTCACGAGCACGAGGAAGAGTTACGAAGACCTCCTATGACCTCGTGGCGACCGTGCTGCGAGTATGAGTCAAGGGCAAACTCGGCAGAGGTCACCAATTAGGTCGTGAAAGTGGGACAGGGGCTTAAGGCATATGGTTGAGACTTGGTAGATTGGATTCAGAATTGGTTTGGCCAGCGAAGGCTGTGTAGAGGGGGAAGGTTTTTATCATGTATCTGTACACTGTAAATGGCTCCATTGTAATCATGTATTGTCTTTCCGCTGACTGGATAGCACGCAACAAAAGCTTTTCACTGTACCTCGGTACACGTGACAATAAACTCAACTGAAGGTGTGTGATCAGTGGTGTTCCGTTAGCAGCAGTGCTGTGTCTTCTGCTGTTTGTGATTGATTTATATAAATAATTTGAGCTGTAAAAATGTAGAAGGGCTGATTTAGTAAGTTTGCAAATGGCACAGAAATTAGTGGAGTTGTGGAGGGTGAGGAAGGTTGTAAAAGGATGCAGCACAAATTGGAACAACAGCACCTCAGCAATATGAACATTGACTTCTCTACCTTCAGATAGCCCTTGTTTTCTCTCTCCATCACCTCCCCATTCCCAGTTCTCCAACTAGTCTTACTGTCTCCGACTACATTCTATCTTTGCCCCGCCCCTTCCCCCCCCCTCAGTCTGAAGAAGGGTCTCGAGCAGAAACGTCGCCTATTCCTTTTCTCCAGAGATGCTGCCTGACCCGCTGAGTTACTCCAGCATTTTTTGACTGCAGCAAGATATAGATTTGTGGGCTGAGATATGGCAGATGGAGTTGCAAGGCAGGCAAGTGTGAAGTATTGCACACTTTGAGGTCAATAGACAATAGACAATAGGTGCAGGAGTAGGCCATTCGGCCTTTCGAGCCAGCGCCGCCATGCAATGTGATCATGGCTGATCATCCCCAATCAGTACCCCGTTCCTGCCTTCTCCCCATGTCCCCTGACTACGCTATTTTTAAGAGCCCTATCTAGCTCTCTCTTGAAAGCATCCAGAGAACCGGCCTCCACCGCCCTCTGAGGCAGAGAATTCCACAGACTCACCACTCTCTGTGAGAAAATGTGTTTCCTCGTCTCCGTTCTAAATGGCTTACTCCTTTATTCTTAAACTGTGGCCCCTGGTTCTAGACTCCCCCAACATCGGGAACATGTTTCCTGCCTCTAGCGTGTCCAAACCCTTAATAATCTTATATGTTTCAATGAGATATCCTCTCATCCTTCTAAACTCCAGAGTGTACAAGCCTAGCTGCTCCATTCTCTCAGCATATGACAGTCCCGCCATCCCGGGAATTAACCTGGTGAACCTACGCTGCACCCACTCAATAACAAGAATGTCCTTCCTCAAATTAGGTCAAATGCAAGAGGAATGTATAGAGTACAGGGTGGCCCAGTGGTGCAACTGGTCACCACATCATTAGGGGTCCGATCCTGACTTCGGGTGTTGTGTTTGCTCATTCTCCCTGTGATCACGTGGGCTTCCTCCAGGTGCTCTGGTTTCCTCCCACATCGCAAAGACGTGCGAGTATGTAGGTCCTTTCGCTGAACACCTCCGCTCAGTCCGCATTAACCAAGCTGATCTCCCGGTTGCTCAGCACTTCAACTCCCCCTCCCATTCCCAAGCTGATCGTTCTGTCCTGGGCCTCCTCCATTGTCATGGTGAGGCCCAGAGCAAATTGGAGGAACAGCACCTCATATTTCGCTTGGATAGTTTACACCCCAGCGGTATGAACATTGACTTCTCTAACTTCAGATAGCCCTTGCTTTCCCTCTCTCCCCATCCCCTTCCCCTTCCCAGTTCTCCCACCAGTCTTACTGCCTCTGACTACATTCTATCTTTGTCCCACCCCCTCCCCTGACACCAGTCTGAAGAAGGGTCTTGACCCGAAATGTCACCCAATCCTTCTCTCCATAGATGCTGCCTGTCCCGCTGAGTTACTCCAGCATTTTGTGTCTAAATGTGTCTCTGTAAATTGCCCCTAGTATGTAGGGAGTGGATGAGAAAGTGGGATAACATAAGAATTGGTGACAGAAGATCGTCATGGACTCTGGGGGCCGAAAGGCCAGTATCCACACTGTGAGTCTAAACTAACCTAAATTAAATGGCAGAATCCTCAGGAGCATTGATATACAGAGGAATCTTAGAGTGCAACACACTTGGTAGGATGGTAATGGTGGCGTTATGAATCAGTGCATTCAGAAGACATGTTGCAGCGACTTGAAACTTTGGTCAGACTATATTTTGTCATACTGCATGGAAACAGGTCCTTCGGCCCAACTCCTTCATGCCGACCAACATGCCCCATCTCAGCTAGTCCTATTTCTCCTCAAAACCTTTACTATCCATGTACCTGTCCAGTTGTCACAGAGTCATAGAAACATACTTAGGCAGGTGGGACTAATGTAGCTGGGACACTGCTGGCCGGTGTGGGCAAGGTGGGCCGAAGGGCCTGTTTCCACACTGTATCACTTTACAGCTCTGTGCCCATGCTGGACAACATGCCCGATTTACTAGTCTCACTGTGTTTGGCCCCTGTCTCTCTTAACCTATCCTATCCATGTACCTGTCTAATGGTTTCTTAAATGTTGCCATATTACCTGCCTCAACTATCTCCTCCGGCAGCTCGTTCCACACATCCGCCACCCTTAGTGTAAAAAATGTTACCCTCAGGTCCCTATTAAATCTTCCGCCCTCACCAGTGGATATTTCTGTGTCCTCTGGTTCTCGATTCCCCTGCTCGGGGCAAAAGACTGTATATTTAACCGGTCTATTCCTCTCATGATTTTGTACACCTCTAAAAGATCACCCCTCGTCCTTCTGCGCTCCAAGGAATAGAGTCCCAGCCTGCTCAAGAATCCCAATAGCTCAGGCCCTCGGGTTCTGGCAACATCCTTAAAAATCCTCTCTGCACCCTGTTGAATGTTGTTATTGAACCTGCCTCAACTACCTCCTCTGACAGCTCATCCCATGCACTTGGTGAAGATATTGCCAATCAAGTTTGTATTAAACTTGCCACTCTCATCTTAAGCCTATAAGCCCTGTCTCACTGTGCGGGTTGACCCACGAGGTACCCCGAGCGAAAGACTCGTGGTTGCTTACGAGACTACAAGTTTATGATCAAGAGTTTAACCGAGTTCCCACGGGTATGACTCAAGTTTGCCGTTAACTGTCATTTCTGCGATGTTCCAAGTTCGTCTCCCGAGTTAACAAGTTCCTTTCCCGAGTTACTCTTGCGCCAACCTTCAATGAAGGTCTGTTTTAATAAGCAACATCTCCATCCTGCGGCTTTGAGTTAAAGATAGAATTCAGCGCGGCCGCATCTATTGATGTGACCTACAAAGGGAAAATGTGCACCGTCCAGTGCTAGAGCAGTTATACTGATGATTTGTTTGAAACACATATCACGTAGTTAGAAGACCAGCAGGTGGAGGTTTGCTATATTTTAATTGAAGTTACTGCCAGGTCTGCACACTGCGGGGAGACTGGAGATGAAATCTTTGAATGTGGACGTATGCGCACATCAGATTGTTGGGAGACGGAGCTCAGGGTTCGCCTCCTGAGCTGCTTTGGTGCCCAGGCGTGAGTTGAGGTGGAGGGAGGTGGGGGGGGGGGGGTTCCTCTGACCGACTGACAGTGTGTGGGTGTGAGGGGTGGGACAGAGAGAGAGAGAGAGACACACACACACAGGCAGCGTGGAGTACCTTTAGCTGTGTGTGTGGGAGAGAGAGAGACAGAGGCAGACACACACACACAACGGGCAGTGTGTACCTCAGTCTGTGTGTGTATGTAGGTGAGAGAGAGACACAGAGAGAGTGTGGACCTCTGACTGTGTATGAAGGAGAGAGACAGAGAGAGACAGAGAGAGAGAGGCACAGAGGCAGTGGTGTACTTCGGCGTGACTGTGGGGGAGAGAGAAAGAGCGCACAGGACCTCGGTCTATCTGTGTGTGTGGGAGGGAAGAGAGACTAAGCAGAATACATCGGTCTTATTGTGTGTGGGGGAGAAAGGGAGAGGTGGGGGGGAGAAAGAGAGAGGTGGGGGGGGAAGAGAGAAATGGGGGGAGACGTATATACACACAAAGCAGAGTTTTACTGTTTATGTGGGAGACACAGATGGACTTACACAGATGGACTTACCTCGGTCTTACTGTGTGTGGGAGAGGGGGAGAAAGAGACGTACACTCACAGAGGCAGAGTCTCTCAGCCTGTGAGAGGGAGGGAGGGAGAGAGAGAGACACACACACAAGGTGGATGTGAAATCTCACCTGCCTGTTTCAGTGACAGGCACCCGCAGCCAGTGAATGAAGACACCCCCATCTGTCTCCCCCTCCTCTCCCTCCACTCTCCACCCTCTCTCCTTTACCCCCTCCCTCCTCCCACCACCCCCCCCCCCCCAATTTGTAAATGTCATCCCATCACCCATTCCTTATCTCCAGAGATGCTGCCTGCCCGCTGAGTTAAAGAGTTTCCACTGTAGACTCACGAGTCACTAAGGTAAACGCACGGGCCACTACGTTCTTACAACGTGTTTAAATGTTTCAAATTTTAACCTCAAGAGTACGTTTTACTCGTGGAAAAGTTTAAACATGTTTGAATTTTTCCAAGAGCTAACAAGTGTCACGGGTACCTGCCGTTAGCGCCAAGAGTCGCTAAGTTGCGTCCACGAGTTCCGACGTTCCCGCTACATTAATCGTACGTTATTACCACGAGTTAAATTTGTTTTAAGCTCGGGGTACCTCGTGGGTCAGCTCGCACAGTGAGACAGGGGTTTATGTCCTATGGTTCTTGATTCCCCTATGCTGGGTAAAAAACTCTGTGCATTCACCCTGTTAATAGTAAGATTAAACGAGAACTTACCAGTTTGAAGTTTGATCTGTATTTTATGAGGAGTTATGATGAGGGATTACGTGAAGAACCCGCTCAGTGCGCAGGCGCGGCATACTTCCAAGCAGCGGTGTGGAATCACAGATAGACACAGGTATTTGAAGTAAACATAGTAAAGAAAAGGAGACATCAATTTATTAGTTTGATCCATATAATGAGGGTGGGAGCGGAGGGCACGTAATCCCTCATCGTAACTCCTCATAAAATACAGATCAAACTTCAAACTGGTAAGTTCTCGTTTAATCTTACTATTTTACTTCGGAGTCACGTGAGTGACTACGTGAAGATTTCAAAGCTCTGTGATTTCAAACCGTGTAACAGTTTTATTTCACTCACTGCCGAAAGTTCTTGAGGGAGGAAGTGTTATCGTAATCAACCAATGAATCTGTTTCTCAAGAAACACAAAAGGTATTTATTAACAATAACAAAATTAAAGTGCTCCCCCGGGCTTAAATTAAATATTTGCAGCTTGTAATATTTTCTCTGCAAATAAATCAGGTTTCATCAACGGCTTATTATAAAACTTCTGAATGTCGTTTCCCTCGACCATCCTGCTGTATTCAGAATATGGTCAACCGGTACGTCCATTCTGTCGGCCGTTGATGTAGATGCTGCCCTAGTGGAATGAGATTTAAATGTATTAGTATCTATTCCGGCAGCCTTCAGTACCTGTTTGAGCCATCTTGAAATGGTTTGGCTCGTTACCCGGCCATGAGGTTACTTGTGGCTGACCCATAAGGCTTTTTCACTCCCTCTGATATTGTGGGTTGTGTCTATGTAATGTTGTAGATGGGTCACGACACACAACCGTGGCTCTTGTGGGTAGGCCCGGAATACCACCAGTGGATTAGCTATTCCTGGCCTGCTTTGCTTCACCAGACCCTGTATGATGAATGTGATCTGATCTGGGGTGGTCACCATGTTGTCCAGCCTTAACTTGTGTAGTGACTGGACCCTCTGAGCGGATACGAGTGCCATCAACATGAGCGTCTTTAGTGTAGATTGCTCGAGGCTGAGGGATCTGGCTGGTGGCCATTCCCTGAGGTATGTCAGGACCACACTGATATCCCAAATATGGGTATACCTGGGTTTAGGGGCTTGATATCATAAATGCCCTTCATCAGTTTTACCACCAGTGGATGGGATCCCATTGCCTGTTGTCCTGCTGGTTTGAGATAAGCAGAAAGAGCACTTCGCGCTGTGTTGATGGCACTGTAACTGATCCCTTCATCATGGTGTAGATGGGCCAGGAATTCCAGTACGTTGGTGGCTGTGGCTGTTGCATACGTTGTCCCTGTTTCCTGGCAGTACTTCTCCCATTTTCTTATGCTGATTCAGTACTGCCTCTTGGTGGATGTTCAAAGGGATGCCGACATGGTGGTGATGGTTCGTTCGGACAATCCCTGTTCCAGGTAAGGTCTATTCAAAACCTGCAACCCAGGAGTTTAATTTTCTCATGGCATGGGTGGCTTATGCCTGATACTGGGTGAGTTAATAATCCTGGATCACTGGGAAAGACCATTGGTGACTCAACCACCATGTCATGTAGAACCGGGAACCATGGCTGTGTAGGCCAGTCGGGCACCATCAAAATTCCAGAAGCAGAGTCCATCTGTATTTTGCGAAGTACCCGACTGATGAGGCAGAAGGGAGGGAAAGCATAGAAGAAGACATTTCCCCAATCCAGCGTGATGGCATGTATCGCTGCTGCCTCTGGGTCTGGTTCCCAAGCGACATATATAGGTAACTGGTGATTTCGTCTTGATGCAAAT
>CM075978.1:69955289-70031935 GCA_038087875.1 Malacoraja senta
CTCAGTGCTTGTTCCTTTGACCTTTGTAATTGTAGATAATAAAGTTGGCCATATTGAACTGTGGAAATGCTGCAGCAATTTCCCCAGCAGACTCGTCACTGGCTAATTGAGAGCTGTGTGTGAGCAATTAAACTTAATACAGCTCTTAATTAGCTCTACCCTTTTTTGCCTGGGCAAGGTCACAATCTTGTTGATTAAGTCTATTGTGACCCAACTAGTCAATTTGTGTCACATGTATAAATTTAGATTTCTCTGGATAGATATGAAGCCTAATTTAAGAAAAAAATGGTTTTTACCAACTGCCACTGATGCTTCAGCTGTTTTCTTTGATTGTCCTACAATCAAGATATTATCTAGTTAAGCCATGAGCTCATGCCCTTGACTTCCTCATCATGCCTAGAATATGGTTTTAACAACTTTGTAATCCCTCTAGGAGCTGAAGACAAACTATTAGGCAGTGCATTGTATTGCCATAATTGCCCCATCCAGCTGAATTTTAATCTTCTATCCTGCAAAATGAACAGACACTGAATAATCCGCTTCTTTAAGATCTCCTTCACAAACATTTCCATCTTAAAATGTCTATACCCTACAAAGGTTTAAGACTATTCAGGTCCAGTATAATTCTGCATCCCCATCCTTGCTTGGTCTGGGAAAGATATTGGACACAAACTGATGGCTTTGGTAAACTGCCTTAGCAATTACACCTTTATTACATAAGCTTGCAAGTTCCAACTGAACTTTCAATTGTTCAGTGATAGTGAAGTCAAACTCCTTTTTGGACATGTTGCATGGGTAAATCAGAATTTGCATTAAGCTTTATTCGATATCCTTCAATAACCTTCAGTATAAAGATATCTGACGTATCACATTAGATCTGTCTACATGAGAACCAGACCCACTTACCTCCTTACCACCTGGCATTCTTCCCCGGCCTCGAGCTGGATATCTCACCTTCCCTGGCGGTGGTACAGCAAACGCCAACTGCGCTGCATCGTAGCTGGACTCGTCCCTTGCCCGGACCAGTCTCCTCGCTTATAGGGATACTTCTGCTTTGGTGAATATGTGGCTGCCGTCTTAGCCTCCTCCTCCAGCTCCTTCACCTGCTGTGCAAAATCCTCGCCAAACAGCTGTGCCGGTTGCACTGTGCCAGGCTGGCAGAGTGAAGCATATTTAGAATTGATGGTTGGTCTAATCGCAGTCTTGCGGAGGCAGGTTGATCTCAAAGTGGGCACTCCACAATAGCGCCTTTTGTTTTTAATTTGTCATGCCTCTCCATCCACCATCCTGGCAAAGCTCGTTATACCAGATGCCAGCAACTTTAAAATATGCTGGAGCTTCACATGCTCCTGGGCTTTCATTAGTATGCCCATCTTGCCCCAATTCTTCCTGTTCCCAACAGAACTTTTAACAGGCCACAGTTGATTGGGGCTTCATGCTTCCTTACTGTCTCATCCATTGTCAGCTCCTGTAGCTGATGTGAGACTTGGTAATTTATGCTGGTGGCAAGTTCCTCACCCAGAGGCTCACCAGCATCCGACGACATGGCAAACCGTGCTGCACACGGTGTCAGCTCTGGCAGCTGCCTGCCCTCCCTTTGGAAGTCGTCGGACTCAGGGTCAGAGCGTATCTGCCCTTCTGCACTCACCTCTTGCAAAGATGGTGCTTTCAAGCAGGCCTCTACTAGCACTGCCGGCAGAGCCTTCCCGACGGCCTCCCACCCACACAACTCCTCCTGGAGTGTGGCTTTGTGAAGCAGGCCTCTCCTAGGCACTGCCAGCAGTGCCGTCCCCACGGCCTCCCGCCTGCACAACTCCTCCTGGAGTGTGGCTTTGTGGAGCAGCCCCCTGTATGCGCTGCTCCTTTTGGATAACCGCTGGGTCACGGTATCCTGTCCCCGACGGGACTCTCCTGGCCCGACTCTGCCGAGTCAATGCCCCTGACAGACTTAGCTTATGCCGACCGCCCCGACTGGCGTTGGCTGTGTACCCGGCTGGGCACTTTGCCAAGTCTGTCGCCGCACCGCTACCGGCTTGCGACTCCCCAGAGGTGACAGGCTGCCTTTCAGAGGCTGCGCTCCCGCAGCTCTCTGTCTCCTTGTCCGCAGCAGACCTGCACCTTGATGATTTTTTCCTTGTTCCTGCATTGTAGGAAAAACACAGCAACAATTTCCCTACTTTGCTAACTCCTCCAAAGTCTCCCGACTTTGGTGGAGCTGTAACTACTCACCTGCAGAAGGAGCTCCGTCCTCCTGCTGCCGAGCGCCAATGCGTCAGACGTAATGACGCGCATGCGCCCTGACGGGTCTTCTTCACGTAGTCACTCACGTGACTCCAGAAGTAAAAATCTATCTATCTCTGCCTTAGAAATATCCACTGATGCCCTCCGCAGCCTTCTGTGGCAAAGAATTTGAAATGTGTAAGAAGGAACTGCATATGCTGTTTAAACCGAAGATATTCTTACACATTTCATCTGCTCCACTGCGAAATCTCCACAAGGTATGTCTAATTTGAAGACATTTTCCTTCTCTCTCTGACGAGAGTCCGGCAACACCCTCTCTCACTGCTCCCCCACTGTGATTCCTCCTGTACTCCGACTCTGCGACCACGTTTTAACCAGACTCGCCTTAATCATCGTTACTTTTTTGCATATCTTTCTTCATTCACTGTTCTTTATCTCTCAACATCACCGTCTATATCTCTCATTTCCTTATCCCAACCAGTCTGAAGAAGTCGCTCGGCCCGAAACGTCACCTACTCCTTCCCACCAGAGATGCTGCCTGTCCGCTGAGTTACTCCAGCTTTTTGCGTCATGTCAATGGAGGGGAGGTTGGTTCACACGATGGTCTGGGCTACGTCCACAACTCTCTGCGATTCTTGTCATCTTGGGTGAGCTGTTCCCAAAGAAGTCAGTGAAGATGCAGCGGACCTGGGCGTCTTGTACACTGAAAGTTGGCTTACAAGGTACAGCAGGCAGTGAAGAAAGCTAATGAATGTTGGCCTTCATAACAAGAGGATTTCAGTATAGGAGTAAAGAGGTTCTTCTGCAGTTGTATAGGGCTCTGGTGAGACCACATCTGGAGTATTGTGTACAGTTTTGGTCTCCTAATTTGAGGAAGGACATCCTTGTGATTGAGGCAGTGCAGCGTAGGTTCACAAGATTGATCCCTGGGATGTCGGGACTGTCATATGAGGAAAGATTGAAAAGACTAGGCTTGTATTCACTAGAGTTTAGAAGGATGAGGGGATATCTTATAGAACATATAAAATTATAAAGGACTGGACAAGCTAGATGCAGGAAAATGTTCCCAATGTTGGGCGAGTCCAGAACCAGGGGCCACAGTCTTAGAATAAAGGGGAGGTCATTTAAAGACTGAGGTGAGGAAAAACTTTTTCACCCAGAGAGTTGTGAATTGTGGAATTCCCTGCCACAGAGGGCAGTGGAGGCCAAGTCACTGGATGGATTTAAGAGAGAGTTAGATAGAGCTCTAGGGGCTGGTGGAGTCAAGGGATATGGGGAGAAGGCAGGCACGGGTTATTGATTGGGGACGATCAGCCATGATCACAATGAATGGCGGTGCTGGCTCGAAGGGCCGAATGGCCTCCTCCTGCACCTTTTTTCTATGTCTATGCTGCTCCTCAGTCGCAATCACCTTTATCTTGCTGACATTGAGCGAGAGGTTGGTGTCATGGTACAATAAGGAATCCTGAGTGGCTACTTTTTCACACCGATGGTGGTGGGTCTCGTGTACGAGCTGCCAGAGGAAGTAATTGAGGCAGGTACTATAAAAAAATCAAAAGATATTGCGACTGGTACATGGATAGGAGAGGGTAGGTTTTTTTCAATTTGCTAAAAAATGCATGCGAATAAAAAAGGTCGCCATGGAAAAAATCAATACTTTTTTTACTCGTAGGTTTAGTCGTAGTAGGTCGTAGTAGGTCGGCATGTTAGTCATAGGTAATCGAGGGTAGTCGAAGGTAGTCGTAGATAGCCTTCATCATAGTCGAAGGGAGTCGAAGGGAGGTCGAAGGGAGGTCGAAGGGAGGTCGAAGGGAGGTCGTCTTCACTCTCCACTATTCGGTGTCCAATTTTCCCGAAATTAGCCGTAGCTAGTCTTAGCTAGTCAAAGCTAGTCTTCAACATAGTCGAAGGAGGTGGAAGAGGTCTTCTACATAGTCGAAGGAGGTCTCAACATGTTATTTTTCAAACTCTTCTAAACTCGCCAATTAGGTCGCCCAAGTGGGACAGGCCCTTAAATCCCAAACGTGGGTAAGTGGGACCAGTGTAAGTGGAGCATCTTGGGTGACATGGGCAAGTTGGGCTGAAGGGCCTGTTTCTGTTCCGTATGACTCTATGACATACAATTAATGTCTCCTCCAATATACATTTCACTGTAGTTAGATGCAGGTTGAAATTATATTAGGATTTACATTTGTGCTATATTGCATTACAACTTTATTCCTTAATGTTTATTCCTAAACATTTGTATCTGTTTACTATTTTGTCAGTTAACTCTTTGTGAATGAGCAAATGCAAAGAAAACAAACACTGCGAGTTAGCATTTGATGTGGCCTATTTTATGATACTTCACATAGATTACTTACTAAAATGTCTTTAATTGTTCATAAAGAATGGATTGACTGAGCTTACATTTGCTGGAATTTAGAAGGATGAGAGGATATCTTATCGAAGCATGTAAAATTCTTAAGGGATTGGACAGGCTAGATGCAGGAAAAATGTTCCCGATGTTGGAGAGTCCAGAACCAGGGATCACAGCTAAAAACAGTTGATGTTTTCAAGTCAACTTTTGAGGGAGTGCAGCTTAGGTTCACCAGGTTAATTCCCGGGATGGCGGAACTGACATATAATGAAAGAATGGGTCAACTGGGCTTGTATTCACTGGAATTTAGACGGATGAGAAGGAATCTTATAGAAGCATATACAATTCTTAAGGGATTGGACAGGCTAGATGCAGAAAAAATGTTCCCAGTGTTGGGGGAGTCCAGAACCAGGGGTTACAGTTTAAGAATAAGGGGTCGGCCATTTCGGACTGAGATGAGGAAAAACTTTTTCACCCAGAGAGTTGCGAATCTGTGGAATTCACTGCCACAGAAGGCAGTGGAGGCCAATTCACTGGATGTTTCCAAGAATGAGTTGGATATAGCTCTTAGGGCTAACGGAATCAAGGGATATGGGGAGAAAGCAGGAACAGGGTATTGATTTTGGATGATCAGCCATGATCATATTGAATGGCAGTGCTGGTTCGAAGGGCCGATTGGCCTACTCCTGCACCTATTTTCTATGTTTCTATATCTGGCCCCTTCTCCTTTATCAAATGTTCTTGACAATAGGCTCCTCATACAGTGCAGTGTCCATGCTTCACAGAGCGGATGCCTGTGCATATTTGGATGAAACCAGACATTTGGCAGATGTCTTTTGAATCACCACAAATAAAACGCATACCAAAGAGAAACGCACTTAAAAAGGACGTTCTACTGACATGGCAGCCTCTTTGCTTGGATAATAAATCCCCACCCTCACAGAAAATCATTCCAAGGTGATGGATTCAATATCAAATTCCCAGCAGATCATTTTTCAAAACGAGTGCAGTTGAGTTTTTTCCATGGGGTTCATTTTGAAAATGGGAGCAATGCAAAGATCACACCCACCAAACAGTCTGCTTGACTCTTTGCCAGTTTAGGTAGAGTTCAGTGACTATGTACAGATTTGTCACTGATCAAGTTTCCTCCGTGCAACGAGTCAGACTATTTGTCTGACATCCAGAATGGATGAGTAGAAATTTCCTCCAGCTCCGTGCTGGAAAACATTCATGATTCCAGCACGGAGCCTCTTGATTTAACTATTCTGGAACTGTTGGACTGCAATGCTGAGAACTATATTAGAAACATAGAAACATAGAAAATAGGTGCAGGAGGAGGCCATTCGGCCCTTCGAGCCAGCACCGCCATTCATTGTGATCATGGCTGATCGTCCCCTATCAATAACCCGTGCCTGCCTTCTCCCCATATCCCTTGACTCCACTAGCCCCTAGAGCTCTATCCAACTCTCGCTTAAATCCATCCAGTGATTTGGCCTCCACTGCCCTCTGTGGCAGGGAATTCCACAAATTCACAACTCTCTGGGTGAAAAAGTTTTTTCTCACCTCAGTCTTAAATGACCTCCCCTTTATTCTAAGACTGCTTCTGGACTCGCCCAACATTGGGAAAATTTTTCCTGCATGGAACATTCTTCCCTCCATATCTTTTCCTTCTGGCTACCGATTATGCTTGAGTTTGGCGTGATTGTATTTCAGTCAGGTCAGGTCAGATACAGTCAGGTCAGATTTATTCGTCACTTGCACATAAAGTGCAGTGAAATGAATTTGCCAGCAGCGGTACAATGAAAAAAGAACACACAGTACACAACAAAAAATTAACACAAACATCCACCACAGCATTCATCACTGTGGTGGAAGGCACAACATTTGGCCACTCCTCCTCCATTTTCCCCCGTGGTCGGGACCACAACCCTCCGCAGTCGCCACTGCGGGCGTCCAGATGTGCAGACAAGGTAAGTTCTGAATCGGTGCCTCCCCACCGGAGACCGCGGCTTCAAGATGGTGTAGGCCGCAGGTCGGCGGTCGAAGATTTAAAGTCCCCGCCGTGCTGCAGCAAGAAGCACCGCAGACCGCGGCTAGTATTATTCGTAAATACTTGGTCTCTATTCCTTGGAACGCAGGAGGATGAGGGGTGATCTTATCGAAGTGTATAAAATCATGAGAGGAATAGATCGGGTCGATACACAGAATCTCTTGCCCTGACTAGGGGAATCGAGGACCAGAGGACATAGGTTTAAGGTGAAGGGGAAAAAATTTACTAGGAATCTGAGGAGTAACCTTTTCACACAAACGGTGGTGGGTGTAAATCACATCAAACTGTACAAGATTTACACACATCTTTAATCAGCACAGTAACTTGGCAGCATTACAAAACGAGGTGTTGTCAGTTCATCCTAGCTGCTTCAACTAACGGTGCTGGGAATGAGCGTTAGTATAAATGTTATAATGCGGTGGAGTTAGTGATGCTGGCTAAGTGTGATTGATTCACATGCATCATCAATCTACAGTGGGTGTATGGAACAAGCTGCCAGAGGAAGTAGTTGAGGCTGGGACTATCCCAACGTTTAAGAAACAGTTAGACAGGTACATGGATAGGACAAGTTTGGAGGGATATGGACCAAATATGGATATGGCAGGTGGGACTAGTGGTGTAGCTGGGACATGTTGGCCGGTGTGGGCAAGTTGGGCCGAAGGGCCAGTTTCCACACTGTATCACTCTATGACTCTGTAACTCTATGACTATTATCGTATTTGATAGCATACTAAACAAAGCTTTTCACTGTATCTCGGTTTATGAGACAATAATACAGATAATCCTAAACCATCCTAGCTAATCTCTCTTGTCGCAGTCAGTAGACGTGATGCCATCCAAATGCTGCAACCATGCTCAAATGTGCAGCAAGTTTTATGTATATTGTTTAATGACCTGGCATTCCATGTTAAGCAAAGCTTGCATTTGATTATGCTTCTTCTTTCCTGCAAATAAGCCAGCACCCTAAAAGATGAGGATTAAACCCAAAACTCTTTGATAGTTGAAATAGTTGGTGTATAAAGGGCCTGTCCCACGAGCATGCGACTGCATGCGGCAAGCGCGACCTAACGTGGTCGCGCTAGCCGTGCGGCCTCGCGGGGCCGGTCCCACTTCGATTGCGGGAGCCGCATGGAGTTGTGCGGAGTTGGTCCCGATAACGCGCGGGGCTCCGAAAAACTGGCAGTGTTCAAAAATTCCGTGCGGCAAAGGCCTGCCGACCCGCTGCCGCATGGAGGCCGCACGCACAGCCTCGACGCCGCACGCACCGCCTCGACACCGTACGCACCGTCCCAACGCCATACGCAGCGTCTTGACGCCATACGTCACGCGCGAACTTCCCGCGGACTTCGCTCGAACTTCACGTCAATCACTCGACCTCCACGCCACCCCCGCTTCCGGTTTGGTCGCGCTGGCCGGCATGCAGCCACATGCTGGTGGGATCGGCCCTGTAAGGGGATCCCTGCGCGGCCCTCGCTTCCGGTTTGGTCGCGCTTGCCGCATGCAGTCGCATGCTCGTGGGACAGGCCCTTAACTTGAGTCTGGTATTAATTATCCAACGGAAGATTCTTCCATGTGGCGTTGCTCCTGGATTCCTCTTCATCAACCGTTGGGTCCACGAGAGCACTCTTGCCTCCATGTATGAAGATTAGGGCAGCACGGTGGCGCAGCGGTAGAGTTGCTGCCTCACAGCGCCAGAGACCAGGGATCGGTCCCGGCCATGGGTGCTGTCTGTACGGAGTTTGTACGTTCTCCCCGAGACCGTGTGGGTTTTCTCCGAGATCTTCAGTTTCCTCCCACACTCCAAAGATTGTAAGTTAATTGGCTTGGTGTGAATGTAAATTGTCCCTAGTGTGTGTAGGAGAGTGTCAATGTGCGGGGATCGCTGGTCGGCGCGGACCCGGTGGGCTGAAAGGCCTGTTTCCGCGCTGTATCTCTAAACTAAACTGCATTGAAAGATTGTGGATTCCTGCTCCTCTCTAGCCTTTTGAAGAATGAAATCTTGGTTATAATTCCAGCACCACAAGGAGGCAGTGGTCTAATATTGGAAGTGTTGGCTTTTGATTTAGATGTGAAAGCCAGACTCGAGCAGAATTGCTGGCACACAAGTGATGAAGTGTAGGCGAGGCATCCCTGCTATATACATGCCAACATCGATCTTTTATAATCACATTATTTGATCATATGCCATTTGTGAGTACTTGTCTGCAAATTGGCTGTTACATTTGGAATTGCAATTGGTTGCATTTCCTTTGTGTGTGGACGTACGTCAGGGCTGTAAAGTTTTTATTGACTCCACATCTCCTTGATGCATGCTTGCAGACTGCCTTGGAAGTGGAATACCTGGTTTCGAGAGTATGATAGATAATACCACGACAGTATCCAGAATAAACATGTAAGATAAAGCTGCAGAAAAACAGACAGTAGCATTTCCTTCATGATATGTCACATAAGAACAAAGGTTCGACTTGTTAAACACGAAGGCTAAGGGAATGCAGATAAATGTGAAGATAAATGGCTGTCAAGCTAGTTTTACAAAATATAATAAGACCTGCAAGAGGGGATACAAACAAGAAACTTTAGTTTATTTAGAAATACAGAGCAGAAACAAGCCTTTCGGCCCACCGAGTCCGTGCCGACCAGGAATCCCCGCATACTAACACTACCCTACACACACTAGGGACAATTTTACATTTACACCAAGCCAATTAACCGACAAACCTGTACGTCTTTGGGGTGTGGGAGGAAACCGAAGATCGCGGAGAAAACCCTCGCAGGTCACAGGGAGAACGTACAAACTCCGTACAGACAGCACCCGTAGTCAGGATCGAACCCGAGTCCATGGCGCTGTAAGGCAGAAGCTCTGCCACGCGACTGCCACGCGACTGTGCCACAACAAAATCTAATACCAGGAGTGGGGTTCGAACCCACGCGGACACATGTCCATTGGATCTTAAGTCCAACGCCTTAACCACTCGGCCATCCTGGTTGGAGATGAAAGTTGCAGGGAAATTGTTTCTAAATATACCAAGATAAGTGTAAAGCTGCGGGACTAATTAACCTTTGGCAAGGTTTGACTCTATCTTCCTCTCCATTTTGCCTCTGGAGAATTCTTAAAACGTTTTGTGTTTTCAAGCTGATAGTTCACCACAATGTGAAACTGAAAACAACACCAAGAAATGTGTGCATAAACTGAATGTGAACTTGGCAGCAAGAATGATGGATGTACCAAACAAGTAGAACAATTACGCTTTCACATGTGTGAAAGGAAAACTAGCAATAATGTCTACAAATTAAATCTTGACATAACATTTCTGAATATTAACTGAGCACCAAAAATGATTCTGGCTAATAGCAATCATTTAGATGAGAATGTATAAGGCATGATTAGTAAGCTTGCAGATGACAATAAAATAGGTGAAATCATAAACAGTGAAGATAGTTATCAAAATTGCAGCAGGATCTTGATTAAATGATCAGTGGGACGATGAACGGAGTTTAATATAGATAAGCGCTGTGTATTGCATTTTGGGAAGTCAACTCTGTTGGAGTGACGGAGAGCAGAGGGATACAGAAGTACAGGTACATGGTTCTTTGAAAGTGGTGTCACAAGTAGATAGGGTGGTAAATGAATCAGTAAAGGGCCTGTCCCACTTGGCCGTCATTTGCGTCTCATTTACCCGTCATATGTAAAATCGGTCGACGGGTCGTGATGCGCGACGTCGCGCGCAAATCATGCGTCAGCACAGCCGCCTGGTGCGCGTGACGTCATTAGAATACCCTGCGGCGCGCGGCGGGGGCGCATGGTTACGGACGTCGACGCAAGGTGACGTAACCATGCGTCACCACGCGGTACACGTGAGACGTCGGGACGCCAGCGTGCGACGCCAATGCGCCAGCGTGCGTAGCCAATGCGTCAGCGTGTGTACATGATACGTCACGCAGGTGGCGCGCGAGGATTTCGTTACACTAGGAAATCCTGGAGCGCCGCGCGATACCGCGCGCCACCGCATGCGATTCCACGCCTCACCGTGCGCAATGCGTGCGGCACCCACGCGCACCCCACGCGTCACGACGCGTCGACCCTATTTTACATATGACGCATAAATGAGGCGCAAATGACGGCCAAGTGGGACAGGCACTTTAGGGTATTGAGTATAGATAGACACAAACTGCTGGAGTAACTCAGCCTGACAGGTAGCATCTCTGGAGGGAAGGAATGGGTGACGTTTGGGTATAGAATATAGAGGATTGGACATTATGCTACAGTTGTGCAAGGCCACATTTGGAGTATTCTGCTCAGGTTTGGTCACCCTACTATACAAATGGATGGCATTAAGCTGGAAAGACAGCAGAGCAGATTTACTAGGATGTTGCCAGGACCCAAGGACCTGAGCTACAGGGAGAGGTTGGGCAGGTTAAGGCATCATTTGGTGAGGGGTGATTTTATAGAGGTGTATAAAATCCAATAAGTTGATTGGGGAAAGTAATCTCCTAGAGGCAAAGGGAAGAATGAATATCAGATGTAACTACATGGTTCACAGCTAAATAAAGGGTAGCACAGTGGCGCAGTGGTAGAGTTGCTGCTTACAGCACTTTCAGCGCCAGATACGGGGGTTCGATCCCGACTATGGGTGCTGTCTGTACAGAGTTTGTACGTTCTCCCCGTGACCTGCGTGGGTTTTTCCCAAGATCTTTGGTTTCCTCCCACATTCAAAAGACGTACAGGAATGTAGGTTAATTGGCTTGGTACAAGTGTAAATTGTCCCTCGTGTGTGTAGGGTAGTGCGGGGATCGCTGGGCGGTGCAGACTCGGTGGGCCGAAGAGGCCTGTTTCGCGCTGTATCTCTAAAATAAAAGGAAGCAATGCCTGGTCTAGTTTCTTTGGTCGTTCACTAGGGGTTGGCATTTGACCCATTGAGTCTATGCCAGATGTCAGACCTATTCCATCCATTTGATTTAAACCCATTTTGCTATAACCCATGCTTCCTCACATAGCCATCACTACAACCTGATTTTCCTACCACCCAGCGCAACCAGGGATACTGTAACAAATGACCCAACAAACCAGCATTTCTTTGCAAGATGGAATGAAACCGGATCACTTGTTGAAATCCGTGAGATTTCAAGGAACCATATAATATTTTAGTTTACTTTAGAGATTCAGCGCCAAAACAGGCCCTTCGGCCCACCGAGTCCGCACCGACCAGCGGTCCCCCGCACATTAACACTACCCTACACACACGAGGGACAACTTACACTTATACCCAGCCAATTAACCTGCAAACCTGTACGTCTTTGGAGTGTGGGAGGAAACCGAAGATCTCGAAGAAAACCCACGCAGGTCACCGGGGGAATATGCAAACTCCGTACAGACAAGCACCTGTTGTCGAGATCGATCCCGGGTCTCTGGCGCTGTAAGGTCGTAGCTCTACTGCTGCGCCACCATGCCGCAAGAGTTGTACACCAGTTCAGTCAAGTGCATGATTTTTGTGGATGTGTGTTATGCACGGCTTTGATAGAAACATAGAAACAGAAAAAGTAGGTGCAGGAGTAGGCCATTCGGCTCTTCGAGCCTGCACCACCATTCAATATGATTATGGCTGATCATCCAAAATCGGTATCCCATTCCGGCTTTTTCCCCATATCCCTTGATTCCCTTAGCCCTGAGAGCTGAATCTAACTCTCTCTTGAAAACATCAAGTGAATTGGTGTTCTTTGGCAGAGAATTCACAACTCTCTAGGTGAATAAGCTTTCCCTTATCTCAGTCCTAAATGGCTTACCCCTTATTCTTAACTGTGACCTCTGGTTCTGGACTCCACCAACATCGGGAACAGTTTTCCTGCATCTACCCTGTCCAATCCTCTAAGAATTTTATATGTTTTTATAAGATCCCCTCTCATCCTAAATTTCAGTGAATACAAGCCCAGTCGCTCCATTCTCTCATCATATGTCAATCCCGCCATCCCAGGAAGTAACCTGGTGAACCTACGCTACACTGCATCAAGAGCAATAATGTCTTTCCTCAAATTAGGAGACCAAAACTGCACACAATACTCCAGGTGCGGTCTCACCAGGGCCGTGTACAACTGCTGTCGGACCTCCTTGCTCCTAAACTCAAATCCTCTTGCAATACCTGCATGCTTATTTTCAGTGACTGATGTAGAAGCACACCCAGGTCCCGTTGCACCTCCCTTTCTCCTAATTTGACACCATTCAGATAATAACCTGCCTACCTGTTATTGCCAGCAAAGTGGATAACCTCCCATTTATCCACATTATACTGCATCTGCCCACTCACTCAACCTATCGAAGTCACCCTGCAGCCTCATAGCATCCTCCTCGCAGCTCACACTGCCACCCAGCTTTGTGTCATCCGCAAACTTAGAGATGTTACAATTAATTCCCTCGTCTAAATCGTTAATATATACTGTAAACAACTAGGGTCCCAGCACCGAGCCTTGCGGCACCCCACTAGTCACTGCCCGCCATTCTGAAAAGGACCCGTTAATTCCTACTCTTTGCCTCCTGTCTGCCAACCAGTTATCTATCCATGTCAATACCCTACCCCCAATACCATGTGCTCTAACTTTGCCCACTAATCTCTTGTGTGGGACCTTGTCAAAGGCTTTTTGAAAGTCCAGATACACCACATCCACTGGCTCTCCCTTATCCATTCTACTTGTTACATCCTCAAAAGATTCCAAAAGATTAGTCAAGCATGATGTCCCCTTCATAAATCCATGCTGACTTTGACCGATCCTGTCACTGCTTTCCAAATGCGCTGCTGTAACATCTTTTATAATAGACTCCAGCATCTTCCCCACTACCGATGTTGTTAATCCTGGCCAAATTGGAGAGGCCAGGACTTTAAAATGGGGTAAAAGCTTCAAGGCTGCTGGGAGATTTGGTCAATTTGGAATTGCTCTCTGCAGAGCTGCGACAGGCTGGGAAGTGGTGCCAGTGTGTCTAGAGCCTAGATACAAGCTGCGGGAAAAGAATGAGAACATCTGCAGACCCTGTCAATTAGATGCAAAATGCATAGAATGGATTGGATGGCTGCAAACCAGACATACACCTTGTAAATAATTGTAAATAATGTTGCAGAATTCTACTTTGCCGAGTGTTGATTGGATGAGGTATTGAGCCTTTTCTGGGTTTCTTACAGATCAGGGTAAATGTTTCCAAGTTGGCTTCCTTGAGAAGTCCTGTTTGAATACAATGTATGAAGCTGCTGTATTATTGGGTTAGGGAAATGTCTGTTATGTATGTGGCTAATCGATATCTGTAATTGGATTGTTCAGAGACCACCCCCATGTGGTTCAGCCCCTCGAGGTCCCGGGACCTATAAAAGTCCGCTGCCACGAGGACCAGCATCGATCTTCTGGGAGAGCGCATAGGACTGCGTGAACTTCTGGAATGTCTCTGTTTGAGCGAGGCCAAGAGGGCTTGAACAGGCAGATATGAGGATCGATCCCGCGGTGGTTAGGTACTGTGGTGGGAACTGTAATTGTGTTTTGTTAAAATAAAGATTAGACGTTCAACTGCTTGATTCAGTGGTTTTTGACTGAAACTAGACTGGGGAGAAGCTTAGAACGAGCAATTTACAATGTCAGGCTAACTGGTCTATAATTCCCCGTTTTCTCTCTCCTTTCTTAAAAAGTGGAGTTACATTGGCTACCCTCCAGTCCACAGGAACTGATCCAGTCGAGAGAACTTTGGAAAATGATCACCAATGCATCCACGATAATCCCAATCACAAAGTTTGCAGACTGTGGAGGTAATTTCAGGAGACTTAAGCCCCTATCCCACTTACGTGTCCTTGGCACGCTAATTACGCGACCTCGTGGTCGCATTGAGGCGCGACGGTCCCGCGAATGTCGCGCGCGATTTCATGCGTCCTCACAGCCATCTGGAGCGCGTGACGTCATTTGAAGATAGACACAAAATGCAGGAGTAACTCAGCGGGACCGGCAGTATCTCTGGAGAGAAGCAATGGGTGATGTTTCGGGTCGAGACCCTACTTCAGTCTGAAAGAAGCGTCTTGACCCGAAACGTCGTCCATTCCTTCTCTCCAGAGCTTCTCAGTGGGACCGGCCCTGCGTGGCCACACGATGCCCGTGCGCCTCAACGCGACGATGAGGTCGCCATTTGCGTGCCAAGGACACGTGTGGGACAGGGCCTTTACACACTGACTGAAAGTAATCCATGCTAATACACATCTTCCATGCCATTTTGAAAGGAGTGGTGAACATCAACTAATGTCGTTGCTGAATATCAGGAAGATTGCAGGTGGATAGGGTGGTCAAGAAGGCTCTCATCAGTCAGAGCACTAAGATAGATGTTGGGATGTTATTTTACAGTTGTACGATACATTGGTGAGGCCACATTCGGAATGTTGTGTTCAGTTTTGGTCACTGTGTTGGAAGAAAGATGTTGTTAAACTGGAAAGGGCGCAGAGAAGATTTACAAAGATGCTGCCAGGAATCTAGGGCCTGAGCCTTAAGGCTCTGTCTTACCTGTTTGCGGTCATCGGCGGTGAAGCGCGGCGTCGCCGGTAGCGAGGACCGCGCGGCAATGGCGAGAGCGTCGAGCCTATCCACCGGAGCGCCGCACGGATGCTGCGCGGGGGCCGAGTTAATTCAAACACGGCGGGTCCCACGTGCTTGCGGTAAGTAAAAAAAGGGCGGGCCGACTGCGATGACGTCGGCCCGCCGCACGTGACTCACCAGCGGCGGCTGTGGCGGCGGCCATCCTGATCGCGGCGCTGTAGCGGTGGCTGTGCCTGCGGCCGTGCAGCACACGTGCGTCACTGGCGGCGGCACGTGCCTCACTGGCGGAGGCTGTGGCAGTGGAGGTTTGACGCACGGCGCTCGAGCTACACTGGCGGCGGCCCGTGCGAGCGGCCGTGCCGCACTTGTGCATCACTGGTGGAGGTTGTGCGGTGAGTATTTTGTTTTCGACATTGTCGATTTTATTTTAGCACCGTGTTGGGAACACCACCGCACGGCCCGGGAATTGTACGTTCTCACGAGTGCGCGGTCTATGGCGGCAGATTCTTCCCGTTTCGCCGCCAATGACCGCAGACTCGTGAGACAGGCCTTTAAGGCAGAGGTTGAGCAGGCAAGAATTTTACTCCGTGGAGTGCAAGAAGATGAGGGATGATCTTTTAGAGGTGTGTAAGATCACGAAGGGAATAGATAGCGTGACTTGATGGGCTGAATGGCCTAATTCTAATCCTATTCCTTATGCAGAGAGTCTTTTACCCAAGGGGAATCAAGAATCAGAGGACATAGGTTTAAGATGAGAGGGGAAAGATTTAATAAGAACCCGAGGGGCAATTTTTTGACACATTGAGTGGTGGGTATATAGAAGATCATAAGATCATGTGATCCGAGTAGAATTAGGCCATTCGGCCCATCAAGTGTACTCCGCCATTCAATCATGGCTGATCTATCTCTCATAACCCCATTCTCATGCCTTCTCCCCATAACCTCTGACACCCAACTCTGAAAGAGCTGCCGGAGGAGGTAGTTGAGGCTATCACAACATTTAAAACACATTTGGTCAGGTACCTAGAACTTCTTCTTCTTCTGTCGTGTGTCTTTTAGACCTGCAGCTCCGTTGAGGCGAGCCAGGCCAACGTGTCATCGTCCAGGTCAATCAGGCCTCGTTCACCATTCGGTGGCCGGTGTTTGGGGTAACTGGTGACTATGTGTGGGCTCCACTGTCTGTGTTGGGTCCCCACACTCGCAGGAGGCACTCGCTGTCCACGAGGCCCCACCTCTTCATCGCCACTCCATAGCGTCCGATGCCTGTCGTCAAGCGGTTGAGGGTTGTCCACTGCTTTCGGGGCAGGTCCTGGCCAGGGACATCCATGTGGTCATCGATGTCATGGTGTAGCCTAGATGGTTCCGCTGACTTCCACTGGTCTCTCCATCTCGTCTTGACCCAGGCAGCCTTAGAAGCGTCAGCCGGTGTTGTGCAGAGCAGCTCTTGGGCTTGCGTGGCAAAGGGGTGCCGTGACTTGAGGCGCACTCGTCGTGGTGTCTCTGTGACGATCTGATGGTGGAGATGGGATTCACTGGTCTGTGCCTTTCGAGAGAGGTACCTAGATAGGAAAGGTTTAGAAGGACATGGGCTATGTGCAGGTAGGTGGGACTAGTGTAGATGGGGGAAAGTTGGGCTGAAGGACCTGTTTCCATGCAGTATGACTCTACTGACAGAAACAGGACAACAAGCCCAGAAACCAGTATGCAGGTAACAAGTGATAGAGGTGGTGAGAGATGCATTGGCAGAGTGAATGGTCACAGAGACTGATACAGGGCACTCAGAGAGGACATACTGGGTAGTTCAACAGCTGAGGCAGTTTGGTGCAATCCTCTCTGAACTACAATGAATAAATAAACACTACAATGAATAAACGCTAGCAAATTTGCAGATGACATAAAACTGGGTGGCAGTGTGAACTGCAAAGAGGATGCAAGGAGGTTTGCAGTGTGACGTGGACAGGCTGAGTGAGTGGGCAGATGCATGGCAGATGCAGTTTAATGTAGATAAATTAGGTGGCAAGAACAAGGAGGCACATTATTATCTCAATGGTGTCAGATTAGGAAAAAGGGAAGTGCAACGAGACCTGGGTGTCCTTGTACACCATTCACTGAAAGTTAAACATGCAGGTGCAGCAGGCAGTGAAGAAAGCTAATGGCATGTTGGCCTTCATAATGAGAGGATTTGAGTATAGGAGTAAAGAGGTCCTTCTGCAATTGTACAAGGCCCTGGTGAGACCACATCTGGAGTGTTGTGTGCAGCTTTGGTCCCCTAATTTGAGGAAGGACGTCCTTGCTATTGAGGCAGTGCAGCATAGGTTCACGAGGTTACTCTCCAGGATGGCGGGACTGTCATATGAGGAAAGATTGGGGTTGTATTCACTGGAGTTTAGATGGATGAGGGGGGAATCTCATAGAAACATATACAATTATAAAAGGACTGGACAAGCTAGATGCAGGAGAAACGTTCCCAATGTTGGGCAAGTCCAGAACCAGGGGCCACAGTCTAAGAATAAAGGGGAGACCATTTAAAACTGAGATGAGAAGAAACTTTTTCACCCAGAGAGTTGTGAATTTGTGGAATTCTCTGCCACAGCAGCAGAGGCCAATTCATTGGATGAATTTAAAAGAGAGTTAGATAAAGCTCTAGGGGCTAGTGGAATCAAGGGATATGGGGAGAAGGCAGGCACGGGTTATTGATTGGGGACGATCAGCCATGATCACAATGAATGGTGGTGCTGGCCCGAAGCCCACGCGGTCATGGGGAGAACGTACAAACTCTGTATAGACAGCACCCGTCGGGATCAAACCTGGGTCTCTGGCGCTGCAAGCGCTTTAAAGCAGCAACTCTACCACTGCGCTACCGTGCCAACCACAGAAGAGAGAGCAAATTCATTCTATATGGTACAGTCAATGAAGGAGCAGTCTGAAGAAGGGTCTCAACCCAAGGATGCTCTTACCTGTTCAGTTACTCCTGCATCTTGTCTTTCCTTGATTCCATATGTGGTTGGCTACCTTCCAAGAAAGATTACTTTGCTTGCCAACTCTGGGAAGGATGCACTACAAAGATAGACGCAAAGTGTCGGAGTAACTCAGCGGGTCAGGCAGCATCTCTGGAGAGAAGGAATGGGTGACGTTTCAGGGGTCCAGACCCTTCTTCAGACTGAAAGTCACGGGAAAGGGAGACGAGAGATATAGACGATGATGTAGAGAGATATAGAACAAATGAATGAAAGATGTGCAAAAAAGTAATGATGATAAAGGAAACAGGCCATTGTTAGCTGTTTGTTGGGTGAAAAGGAGAAGCTCGAGAAACACGAAGGACACACTATCGCCGTGTGCATCAGCACAGGTACAATTCAGCAGCCCGTTAACAAGGCTCGTTAACTTTTTGCAACCAGAATGTGGTCAGCATATTGAAAGGTCATATTCAGCGTATAACTGCCGACCGGAACAGAAGAGCGATGCTTTTAAAAGTCAGCATCCACTTCACGAAACTTGTACGGTTTTGCAGCTGAAAACGGTGAATGTCCTGGAATGAGTGCTCCCAGTGGGCGTATAGAAAGGAAGGCAGATGCCAGTGGAGAGGCTGTGTTGAAGTGCTATGAAACGGATATGTGTGAGGCTTTGGGGTGGAGGGAGTTTTGGTTTAGGTTTATGCCAATAAGTGAGTTCGGTATTCCGACTGCGCATGCCCAGGTCATAGGTCACTCGCCATAAACATTGTTGGTGGCTGAGCAGCTCAACCTTCATTTCATCCGTATTTTCCAGCTTTGATTCTTCTAGGTAAGAAAATACTGCTTTCAAACTATGAATTAGTTGCATTTATTGTTCCTTTGTTAAAAGCTAAGATCATTTTGTCGTTTTTATTGCTTTATGCTTCGGTGAGTGAGCGAGATCGTGCTGCTGCGTGGGGTCGGGGTCCGTTGTCGGGGTCGGGCCCGGGTCTCCGGCGCTGCGGGCGCTGATGAGTTGCTGCTGGGGCGTTCACGTCCCCTCCCGGGTGTCCCGTCCCTGTCCGGGGGGCGGCTGGAGGTGCCGGGCCGGGCTTGCAGCCGGCGCGGGGTAGCGGCACTGGCTTCAGCTCGGCTCTGCTCGGCTCCGGCTCCTCTCGCCTTGTCCAGTGGCTGCCGGTTGGCCCCCTTGGTGTCAGCGGGGGCCGAGCGCCGGTCATCGGCGGGGATGCACGCGGTGGCTCGGCGGGTCAGGCAATATCTCTGGCTAAGGGTCTCGACCCAAAACGTCACCCATTCCTTTTCTCCGGGGATGCTGCCTGTCCCGCTGAGTTGCTGCAGCGTTTTGTGTGTGTCCCCATTGATGGCTGGTGCTCGGCTTATGACGGCGCCGGGGGGGGTGGGGGGGTTGCGGCTGGCAGTCCCCGGCCCGTCAGGGAGCGGGTTTCTCGGCAGTTGGAGTGAGGTTGGGCTGGAATTGGCGCTTCTTCTCCGCGCTGGCTGTGGGCCTATGGGCCACTGGTGTCCCGTCGGTCCGCGGTCGCCCCGGACATCTCTGGTGGCACAGGGGACCTGGGTTCGATCCTGGCTGCGGATGAGGCGCGGTTCTGTGTGCTCGCTCTCCCCTGTCTCCCACTCGCATCTGCCCTCTCTCTCTCTCGCTATTACACCCCGCTCTCCCGCTACCTGTTCCTTTGGGGGAGATGAGGAGTTGACCATTTATGGGGGTCTCCCTGGAATCGAGAATTTCATTGCTCATTCGTATTCATAGATGAGGCTGAAGAATTCCATTGCCTTGAAATGAGCAGAATAGTGAAATTCGACTCAGAAACTATCATCGTTGTGTGACCACATGCCACCCCCATTCCTCAGATTAAATATATTTTTACATATAAATTATGAATAAAGATAATAATTTCATCAGCCAGCGCATCGTTCGCTTTTTCTTTATGGCGAATGACCTTTGACAAATCCCATGATTCCTTGTGTTTTTCGGAATACCAAACTCGCTTATTTTAACTCTTGCTGCAACCTGCACCCGAAATCCAGGCCACTGTTTGGGGGGCCTGTAGCTAACTCCCATTAGTGTCTTCTTACCTTTACAATTCCTCACTTCTATCCACAGCGACTCTACATCGTCAGTCCCTATGTCACCCCTAGCAAGGGACTGAAATTCATCCCTCACCAACAGAGCTATCCCACACCTCCTCTGCCCACGTGCCTGTCCTTCCTATAGAACATATAACCCTGAATATTCAAGTTCAAGACCAATTAAGGTACAGTGATATTTGAGTTACCATACAGCCACACTGAGTGAAAAACAAAAATAAAATAAAATTTAACATAAAAATCCACCACTGTAGAAACAACACTCCTCAATGTGATTGAAGGCAATAAAGTTCAGTCATCTTCCTTCTTTGTTCACCCGTGGTCGGGGCCTTTGAACCCTCCGCACTTGCTGCTGCCAATTGTCCGATGATCAAGCCCTCACGTCGGGATGTTGGAAACTCCGGCGTCGGGACGGATGGGTACACTCGTGCAGTTCCCGAGTCGGCCTCCTCTTACCGGAGACTGCAGGCTTCACGGTGTTAAAGTCCACAGGCCCCGCGGTCGGAGCTCCTTCACTGGCGATCGGCAAAGGATTGCAGGCACCGCGATGGTAAGTCCGCGCCGCGCCCATGGCTTGAAGCTCCGGGCCGGACTCCAGGAAAGGCCGCACCACTCCACGATGTTAGGCCGCAGGAGGGGACGGAGATGCGACACGGAGAAAAATCGCATCTCCGTCAAGATAAGTGACTGGAAATAGTTTCCCCCGATCCCCCCCACCAACCCCCACAGAAGACATACCAAGAAACATTAAAACAAACATTCAAGACATACTTCAAATAATAAAAGAGAGAAGTGGACGAACAGACTGTTGGCAAGGCAGCCACAACGGTGGCGCCACCCGATGGATATTCAGCTCCCAGTCCCGATCCTCCTGCAGCACACTCCAAAGACGTACAGGTTTGTCGGTTAATTGGCTTGGTAAATGTAAAAAATTGTCCCTAGTGTGTGTAGAATAGTGTTAATATGCGAGGATCGCTGATCGGCGCGGACCCGGTGGGCCGAAGGGCCTGTTTCCGCGCTGTATCTCTAAACAAAACTAAACTAAAAACAGTGGGTATGGAGCATACAAAATGGGAATTTACAGCAGCGCTCAGCTTCTTGGAATTATGCTCAAATCTTGCAAATACTTATAGGATGGAATGCCTGGAGAGGTAAAGTGAAATGAAAGATTTGGCAATAGTCTGCCTACCAGTAAAAAATAACAGTTATTGCGGAAATTGTAGTGAGGTAATATTACCTGGAAGGGTGAAAAATTAAATGTTTTGTTTAAATCATGTCTGGATTTCCATTGCGGTGGAAAACCCAAAGTATTCACAATTTCATGATGAATTTGTAATAGTTTGTCCGTGGGATGTGGGCATGATTGCTACTTGCTACACCGCCCAACACTAATTGCTTTGGAGCGAGTTGTCATCATTTTCTTCATGAACAGAACAAGGAATGGCTGCAAAGAAAAACGTACGTTGAGGTTTGCTAGCCTGATGTCAGTATCTGGGTCAGCCGTGGCCCCACCTTGCCAAATAGAACAGTAGGTCGGGACTGAATGGGCCTGAGGATGTTTCCACTAGTTGGAGAGTCTAGGTCTAGAGGTCATAGCCTCAGAATTAAAGGACGTTCTGTTAGAAGGAGATGAGGAGAAATATCATTAGTCAGAGGGTGGTGAATCTGTGGAATTCTTTGCCACAGAAGGCTGGGGAGGCCAAGTCAGTGGATATTTTTAAGGCAGAGATAGATAGATTTTTGATTAGTCCGGGTATCAGAGGTTATAGGGAGAAGGCAGGAGAATGGGGTTAGGAGGGAGAGATAGATCAGCCATGATTGAATTGTGTAGACTTGATGGGCCGAATGGCCTAATTCTACTCCTATCACTTATGACCTTATGACTTTATGAATAGCAATTTGACTGCACTCCAGAATGTTTAAGGAAAATTCGAAGGTAGACAAAAATGCTGGAGAAACTCAGCGGGTGAGGCAGCATCTATGGAGCGAAGGAATAGGTGACGTTTCGGGTCAAGACCCTTCTTCAGACCCTTCTTCACACTCCAGAATATGGTTCTTTGTGAATCCAAGAGATCCCATGTATAACATAGAACAGTACAGCGCATGAACAAGCCCTTCGGCCCACAATATTTGTGCCGAACATGATGCCAAATTAAACTAATCTCATTTGCCTGCACATGATCCAAATCCCTCTATTCCCTGCACTTCCATGTGCCTATCTAAAAGCCTCTTAAATGCCACGATCGTATCTGCCTCCACCACCACCCTTGTCAATGAGTTCCAGGCCCCCATGTGTAAAAAAAATCTTTCCTCGCTCATCTTCATTAAAATTTCCCCCTCTCACCTTATAGCTACGCCCTCTAGTGTTGCACATTTCCACCCTGGGGAAAAGGGTTCTGACTGTCTGCTCTATCTGTGCCTCTCGTAATTTTATATACTTCTACCAAGTCTCCCAGCAAAATCCGGCATTCCAGAGAAAACAATCCAAGTCTACCCAACCTCTCCCTGTAGATGAAGCCCTCTAATCCAGGCACCATTCTGGGTAAACCTTCACTGCACCCTCTCCAAAGCCCCCTCATCTTTCCTGTAATGGGTCGACCAGAACTGCACACTATACTTCAAATGCGGTCTAACCAAACTCCAATAGACATCCATCCTGACTTATATTCAATGCCCCGAGCAATGAATGCAAGCATACCAAATGCCTTCTTTACCAACCTATCTCTTTGTGCTACCACCTTCAGTGAGCTATGAACTTGGACTCCGGATGGTAGTTTGCCTCCCTGGTGCCAGGGTCTGTGATGTGTCTCAACGTGTCCAAGACATCCTGAAAGGGCAGGGAGAGGAGCCCGAGGTCGTGATACATATAGGTGCCAATGACATAGGTAAAAAAAGAGAAGAGGTCCTGAAAGGAGAATTTAGGGAGTTAGGAGGGGAGTTAAAGAGAAGGACAGCAAAGGTAACAATCTCGGGATTACTGCCTGTGCCACGCGACAGTGAGAGTAGGAATGGAGCGAGGTGGAGGATAAATGCGTGGCTGAAGGACTGGTGCAGAAGGCAGGGATTCAAATTTCTGGATCATTGGGACCTCTTTTGTGGAAGGTTCGACCTGTACAAAAAGGATGGGTTACACTTGAACCTGAGGGGGACCGATATCCTGGCGGGGAGATCTGCAAAGGCTACTGGGGAGGCTTTAAACTAGAATGGTTGAGGGGAGGGACTCAAATAGAGAATGCTATTGTAAAATGCGGGCGGAAGCAATAGGTAGCAAGGTGAAAAGTAAAAGTGGCAGGCAGACAAATCCAGGGCAAAAATCAAAAAGAGTCAATTTTCAACATAATTGTATAAAAACAAGCCTGAAGGCTTTGTGTCTCAATGCAAGGTGGATGAGTTGAACGTGCAGATAGCAATTAATGATTATGATATAGTTGGGATCACGGAGACATGGCTCCAGGGTGACCAAGGCTGGGAGCTGAACATCCAGGGATATTCAATATTCAGGAGGGATAGAGAGAAAGGAAAAGGAGGTGGGGTAGCGTTGCTGGTTAGAGAGGAAATTAACGCAGTGGAAAGGAAGGACATTAGCTTGGAGGATGTGGAATCGGTATGGGTAGAGCTGCGAAACACTAAGGGGCAGAAAACGCTGGTGGGTGTTGTGTACAGGCCACCTAGCAGTAGTAGTGAAGTTGGGGATGGCATCAAACAGGAAATTAGAAATGCGTGCAACAAAGGCAAAACAGTTATAATGGGTGACTTCAATCTACATATAGATTGGGTGAATCAAATTGGCAGGGGTGCTGAGGAAGAGGATTTCTTGGAATGTATGAGGGATAGTTATCTAAACCAACATGTAGAGGAACCAACGAGAGAGCAGGCTATTCTAGACTGGGTATTGAGTAATGAGGAAGGGTTAGTTAGCAGACTTGTTGTGCGTGCCCCCTTGGGCAAGAGTGACCATAATATGGTTGAGTTCTTCATTAGGATGGAGAGTGACATTGTTAATTCAGAAACAACGGTTCTGAACTTAAAGAAAGGTAACTTTGAGGGTATGAGATGTGAATTGGCCAAGATTGACTGGCAATTAGTTCTAAAAGGGTTGACGGTGGATATGCAATGGAAGGCATTTAAAGACTGCATGGATGAACTACAAAAATTGTTCATCCCAGTTTGGCAAAAGAATAAATCAGGGAAGGTAGTGCATCCGTGGATAACAAGGGAAATCAGGGATAGTATCAAAGCAAAAGATGATGCGTACAAATTAGCCAGAAAAAGCAGCATACCAGAGGACTGGGAGAAATTCAGAGACCAGCAGAGGAGGACAAAGGGCTTAATTAGGAAAGGGAAAATAGATTATGAAAGGAAACTGGCAGGGAACATAAAAACTGACTGCAAAAGTTTTTATAGATATGTGAAGAGAAAGAGATTAGTTAAAACAAATGTAGGTCCCTTGCAGTCAGAAACAGGTGAATTGTTCATGGGGAACAAGGATATGGCGGACCAATTGAATAACTACTTTGGTTCCGTCTTCACTAAGGAAGACATAAATAATCTGCCAGAAATAGCAGGGGGCCGCGGGTCAAAGGAGATGGAGGAACTGAGTGAAATCCAGGTTAGTCGGGAAGTGGTGTTGGGTAAATTGAATGGATTAAAGGCCGATAAATCACCAGGGCCAGATAGGCTGCATCCCAGAGTACTTAAGGAAGTAGCTCCAGAAATAGTGGATGCATTAGTGATAATTTTTCAAAACTCTTTAGATTCTGGAGTAGTTCCTGAGGATTGGAGGGTAGCAAACGTAACCCCACTTTTTAAGAAGGGAGGGAGAGAGAAAACGGGGAATTACAGACCAGTTAGTCTAACATCGGTAGTGGGGAAACTGCTAGTCAGTTATTAAAGATGGGATAGCAGCACATTTGGAAAGTGGTGAAATCATTGGACAAAGTCAGCATGGATTTACGAAAGGTAAATCGTGTCTGACGAATCTTATAGAATTTTTCGAGGAGGTAACTAGTAGAGTGGATAGGGGAGAACCAGTGGATGTGTTGTATCTGGACTTTCAGAAGGCTTTCGACAAGGTACCACATAAGAGATTAGGATACAAACTTAAATCACACGGTATTGGGGGTTCAGTATTGATGTGGATAGAGAACTGGCTGGCAAACAGGAAGCAAAGAGTAGGAGTAAACGGGTCCTTTTCACAATGGCAGGCAGTGACTAGTGGGGTACCGCAAGGCTCAGTGCTGGGACCCCAGATATTTACAATTTATATTAATGATCTGGACGAGGGAATTGAAAGCAACATCTCCAAGTTTGCGGATGACACTAAGCTGGGGGGCAGTGTTAGCTGTGAGGAGGATGCTGGGAGACTGCAAGGTGACTTGGATAGGCTGGGTGAGTGGGCAAATGTTTGGCAGATGCAGTATAATGTGGATAAATGTGAGGTTATCCACTTTGGTGGCAAAAACGGGAAGGCAGACTATTATCTAAATGGTGGCCGATTAGGAAATGGGGAGATGCAGCGAGACCTGGGTGTCATGGTACACCATTCATTGAAAGTAGGCATGCAGGTGCAGCAGGCAGTGAAGAAAGCGAATGGTATGTTGGCCTTCATAGCAAGAGGATTTGAGTATAGGAGCAGGGAGGTTCTACTGCAGTTGTACAGGGTCTTGGTGAGACCACACCTGGAGTATTGCGTACAGTTTTGGTCTCCAAATCTGAGGAAGGACATTATAGCCATAGAGGGAGTGCAGAGAAGGTTCACCAGACTGATTCCTGGGATGTCAGGACTTTCATATGAAGAAAGACTGGATAGACTTGGCTTATACTCGCTAGAATTTAGGAGATTGAGAGGGGATCTTATAGAAACGTACAAAATTCTTATGGGGTTGGACAGGCTAGATGCAGGAAGATTGTTCACGATGTTGGGGAAGTCCAGGACAAGGGGTCACAGCTTAAGGATAATGGGGAAATCCTTTAAGACCGAGATCAGGAAAAACTTTTTCACACAGAGAGTGGTGAATCTCTGGAACTCTCTGCCACAGAGGGTAGTTGAGGCCAGTTCATTGGCTATATTTAAGAGGGAGTTAGATGTGGCCCTTGTGGCTAAAGGGATCAGGGGGTATGGAGAGAAGGCAGGTACGGGATACTGAGTTGGATGATCAGCCATGATCATATTGAATGGCGGTGCAGGCTCGAAGGGCCGAATGGCCTACTCCTGCACCTATTTTCTATGTATCTATGTATCTATTAGCAAGCTTACTCACCAACTCATCCCCATCCATGTCCAAGTCATTGATTTAGATCTCTGTGGCGCTCCACTGGTCACAGATCTCCAGTTGGAGTATCTACCTTCCACCACAACCCTCTGTCATCTATGAATAGGCCAGTTCTGAATCCATACGACCAAGTCGTTGTGAATCCCGTACATCTTAATCTTCTGCAAGACCTACCCACGAGGGCCCTTATCAAAAGCCTCACTAAAATCCATGCATACACCATCCCATCTTCATCAATCTCCTTCATCACCTCCTCAAAAAACTCAATCAAGTTAGTAGGACATGTACAACATTGTAGGTACACAAAAATGCTGGAGAAACTCAGCGGGTGCAGCAGCATCTATGGAGCGAAGGAAATAGGTAACGTTTCGGGCCGAAACCCTTCTTCAGACAACATTGTACTGGTTATCCCTAATTAGCCCGTTCTCTTCCAAATGGGAGTAAATCCTATCTCAAAGAATTCTCTCCAACGGTTTCCCTAACACTGACGTGAGGCTCACTGACCTATAGTTCCCTGGATTCTCTCTACTTCTCTTCTGCCCCAGAAGAGATCCCAACGGGGCTAAAGCCTGAATCCCTGCCCCATGCACCAACTCCTCAGCCACGCATTCACCAGTCCCATCCTATTGTTACCCTCACTAGCACGTGACACTGGTAGTAATCCAGAGATGACCACCCTCCATCTTAACCCTCCATCTTAACCTTTTGCATAACTCCCTATATTCACTCCGCAGGACCTAATCGCTTTTCTTACCAATGTCATTTGTGCCGATGTGCATGCCGGCTCCTGGCTGCTCTGCCTCCCCTGTGAGAATGTTCTGCAGCTGCTCTGAGACGCCTGGGTCCCTGGTACCAGGGAGGCAACAGACCATCCTCGAGTCCTGTTTGTTACCACAGATTCTCCTGTCTGCCCCCTAACTATTGAGCCCCCTATCACTGCCCAACTTCACCCTGCCCCCACTGTGCCTCGGAACTAGACCCAGTGCCACAGATAAGGGCCACTGCTGCTCTCCCCTGAACGGCCATCCCACGACGGCATCCAAAGTGGTTTACCTGTGTTGCAGGGAAATGGCCACAGGGGTTACCTGAACTCCCTTCCCACACCCTTTCCTGGTGGCCACCTTTGTATTCCCCGCCTGCATCTTTTTTTTAAATCAAAAATATTTATACAAATATTAAAATTAGTAAAAAACAAAACAGAACCCACCACCATAACGCACGACAAACGATGAACTATTATACAACTATGTTACAGTCCTTGTCAAGGATGTATTCCACCCCCCGCGGTGCCCAGCGGTCCCGGAAATCCCCCAGGGAGCCCGTGGACAGGGCATATTCCCTCTCTAACACCACCCGGGCGCGGACGTAAACCCCGGAAAAGGGGCGGGCAGCCGGCTCGGGCAGAGCCCTCCACCGCCTGGCCTCGTGACTCGCGGATGCCCAGCTTGGCCAGGCCCAGGAGCAACCCAACCAGGACATCTTCAGCCCTACCCTCTCCCCTACGTACAGGGTGTCCAAAGATGAGGATGGTGTGTGTGAAGTGCAGCCAGAAGGCAAGGACCAGCCCCTTTAGATATTGGAACAGGGGCTGCAGCCTCACACACTCCATATACACATGGTACACAGACTCTTCCAGCCCGCAACAGTGGCAGGAGGCTGGCGAGTCTGTGAACCGCGAGAGAAACAGGTTGCAAGGGGATCCGTCTGCATCTTAGGTATGACCAATAAAGCCTATCTATGATTTCCTCACTTGAGTCTGATGTTGTCTAGAAACATAGAAACATAGAAAATAGGTGCAGGAGTAGGCCATTTGGCCCTTCGAGCCTGCACCGCCATTCGATATGATCATGGCTGATCATCTAACTCAGTATCCCATCCCTGCCTTCTCTCCATACCCCCTGATCCCTTTAGCCACAAGGGCCACATCTAACTCCCTCTTAAATATAGCCAATGAACTGGCATCAACTACCCTCTGTGGCAGAGAATTCCACAGATTCACCACTCTCTGTATAAAAAATGATTTCCTCATCTCGGTCCTAAAAGTCTTCCCTCTTATCCTTAAACTGTGACCCCTAGTTCTGGACTTCCCCAACATCGGGAACAATCTTCCTGCATCTAGCCTGTCCAACCCCTTAAGAATTTTGTAAGTTTCTATAAGATCCCCCCTCAGTCTTCTGAATTCCATCGTGTACAAGCCGAGTCTATCCAGTCTTTCCTCATATGAAAGTCCTGCCATCCCAGGAATCAGTCTGGTGAACCTTCTCTGTACTCCCTCTATGGCAAGAATGTCTAGTTGCAGTTTAGTTTAGTTTACAGATACAGCGCAGAAACAGCCCCTTCGGCCCACCGAGTCCGCGCCGACCAGCGATCCCCACACATTACCTACACTACCCTACACACACTAGGGACAATTTTACATTCATATCAAGCCAATTAACCTACAAACCTGTACGTCTTTGGAGTGAGGGAGGAAACCGAAGATCTCGGAGAAAATCCATGCGGGTCACGAGGACAGACAACCTTCCCCCATCGAACCGAAAAACAACCTTCCACCTTCCGTAAGGCCAATTCTCTATCCAGTCGGCTAACTCTCCCTGGATCCCATGTGATCGAACCTTCCAAAGCAGGCTGCCATGTGGAACCTTATCAAATGCCTTGTTGAGTTCCACAACATCTATGGCTTTTCCCTCATCAACCTTTTAAGTACCACAATAAACCCAGTCAGATTTGTCAGACAAAATCTCCCATGTACTAAACCATGCTAACACTACCAGCCCCTGTCTATCCGAATGCATATGTGTCGCCCTATTGCGTGTGTTTCGTCATTGAGGAGTTTCATCTGTCTTGGCGGTCACGCTGGCGCAGCGGTAGAGTTGGTGCCTTACAGCGCCAAAGACCCGGGTTCGATCCTGACTACGGGTGCTGTCTGTACTGAGTTTGTACGTTCTCCCCGTGACCCACGTGGGTTTTCTCTGAGATCTTTGGATTCCTCCCACACTCCAAAGACGCCCAGGTGTGTAGGTTAATTGGCTTGGTATAAGTGTAAATTGTCCCCAGTGTGTGTAGGGTAGTGTTAATGTGCGGGGATCGCTGGTCGGTGCGGACTCGGTGGGCCGAAGGGCCTGGTTCTGTGCTGTATCTCTAAACTGAACTAAAGAAAGACATCAAATGGGGCAAGAGCTTGAGATGAGGGATGCTGATTCTTCGTTTGGACGTTGGCTTTGAGTGGCTCAGCTGCTGGGACCAGAAGCGGCAGGTTGTTAGGGTGCGATGCTGAAAAGAATGAGTAGTCCGTCGGTGGCCTTAGTCTGGGAGAGAGTGAAAGTAACTGAGCAAGTCAATGATAAATAAATACATGGAATTCTTATATTGCTCAACCTCCTCCATCGACGTCATCCAAGGACAGTCCTTTCAGGTGAGGCAGAGGTTCACTTGCAACCTCCTCCAACCTCATCTACTGTATCCGCTGTTCCAGGTGTGGACCCCTATATATCTCCTATATCCCCTATATATCTCGGCAAGACCAAGCGCAGTTTCGCTGAACACCTTCACCTGAACCAACCTAATCTCCCGGTTGCTAAACACTTTAACTTCCCCTCCCATTCCCACACTGATCTTTCTGTCCTGGGCCTCCTCCACTGTCAGAGTGAGGCCTACTGCAAATTGGAGGAACAGCACCTCATATTTCACTTGGGCAGCTTACAAACCAGCAATATTGATTGGGATTTCTCTCACTTCAAGTAACCCTTGCTTTTCCTCTCTTTCCTTCCCTCCCCCATCCTAGTTCTGACTAGTTTCACTGTCCACCTGATTTAATTTTTACTGATTCTATGCCCCGCCATCCCCCCAGCTAGCAATGAACCATTCTACATTTTCCTCGACATCGTCCCCTTTGATCTGCGTTTTCACACCTTACCCTTTCATATCTCTGTGTCTCTACCTCCCCCGACTCTCAGTCTGAAGAAGGTCTCGGCCCGAAACATCACCCATTCCTTCCCTCCAGAGCCTGCTACCTGTCCCTCTGAGTTACTCCAGCATTTTGTGTCTATCTTCGGTGCAAACCAACATCGTCAGTTCCTTCCTGCGCACAAGGAATTCTCTAACCTTTTAATACACCATTTCAATTAAACATCCCCCGCCCCCATTGAGGGTGAAAAGATGGCAAGGCCATCAACTCAACATGGAAGCACTAAATGATGAACTGTGAAAATACCATCCAATTATAACATGGTAATTCAATTACAAAGTATGTAGAAAAATGTCTGCGGAAATAAGGAGCCAAAATCAACTGACGTGCGATTGTCTCAGAAACTGATGACATTGTTTCCTGAGATTCACTTGAAGGATTGTCACCGGTACCATTGTCACAGCTGGTGTGAGTGCAGTTGCCTCATAGCAGTAATACGGAGGGGTAACCCAATAACCACAACCTTTATCTTTCCATCACTAGACTGCCCACAGACCAATGACAACAGCATCTTGTCTTGTTTCTAACCCAGTACTGAGGGGGGCAGGAGTAAAAGCTCTCTCCATATTAACAGGATCCATCGCAACAACTTGCAGAATTTGTCCCAAAGTCTCAAAGGGGGGTCAGGGTGGCGCAGCGGTAGCATTGCTGCCTTACAGCGCTTGCAGCGCCGGAGACCCGGGTTCGATCCTGACCAAGGGTGCCGTCTGTCCGGAGTTTGTACAGTACGTTCTCCCCGTGTCAGCGTGGGTTTTCTCCGAGATCTTCGGTTTCCTCCCGTACAGGTTTGTAGGTTAATTGGTTTGGTATAAATGTAAATTGTCCCTAGTGTGTGTAGGATAGTGTTAATGCGCGGGGATCGCTGGTTGGTGCAGACTCAGTGAGCCGAAGGGTTTCGGCGCTGTATCTCTCAACTAAAGTAAACTAAACTCAAGTAAAGAGGCTGAAAATTGTCTGACTTGTTTGAGAGAAAAGCTCACATGCTCAAATTAGTTTCGTTTAGTTTATTTTAGAGATACAGCGCGGAAACACCGGGTCCGCGCCGACCAGCGATCCCTGCGCACTAGCAGTCACGTTGGCGCAGCGGTAGATTTGCTGCCTTACAGCGAATGCAGCGCCAGAGACCCGGTTTCCATCCCGACTACGAGTGCTGTCTGTACGGAGTTTGTACCTTCTCCCCGTGACCTGCGTGGGTTTCCTCCAAAATCTTCGGTTTCCTCCCGCATTCCAAAGACGTACAGGTTTGTACTTTAATTATCTTGGTATAAATGTAAATGTTGTCCACAGTGTGTGTAGGATAGTGTTAATGTGCGGGGATCGCTGGTCGGCGCGGACCCGGTGGGCCGAAGGGCCTGTTTCCGTGCTGTATCTCTAAACTAAACTAAACTATACTAGCTCTAAAAAGCTCTCGTCCCTTCCCTTAAACAGGTACTTTAAACTTTAGACATAAAGCATGGAAACGGGCAAATCGACCCGTTAAGTCCGTGCCGACCAGTGATCACTGGCACTACCCTACACGCCAGGGACAATTTTTACTTTTAACCAAAGCCAATGAACCTACAAAATTATTGTCTTTGGAGGGTGGGAGGAAACCGGAGCACCCAGGGAAAAGCCACATACTTCTGCAGCGAGGAAGAGACCGTGTTCCACGTCTACATGGAGTGTGAGAGGTTGCAGCCCCTGTTCGAGTATCTGAAGGGGCTGCTCCTCAACTTTTGGCTCCACTTTAGCCCCACGCTACTGATATTTGGGCACCCGGTACAGAGGGGGGGAGGGTCGGGAGGGAGGAGGGGGTCTCCCTGTCGGTCTGCTCCTGGGCCTGGCAAGATGGCCATCTGCGGGTCCAGGCAGCGGGTAGTCGACGGCCTCACCGGGGTCGGCTGCCTACCCGCTTTCCGGGCATACGTCCGTGCTCGCGTGTCCCTGGAGAGGGAACACGCGGTGTCCACGGGGACTCTGGAGGCCTTATGTGAATGCTGGTCACCGCGGGGAGGTCAAGCGTATTATTGATAAAAATGTTAATATTTTAATTTGATAACTTTGTTTGTAAAAGGCCAATATAGGCATTCTTTGATCGTGTTACTAATTTGTATTTTTGTTTGTTCTGAATAAAAGCATTTTGTATGGGGGGAAAAAAAAGGGAAAAGCCACATGGTCACAGGGAGAACGTACAAACTCCGTACAGACAGCACCTGTAGTCAGGAACAAACCTGGGTTTCTGGCGCCGTAAGGCATCAGCTCTACTGCTGGTCCACTGTGCCGACCTGTACTTCTAGCGAGATTTGAACGCTGGAATAAATAACTATAACATTTAATGTATCATTTGTTCGGTGTCTGTTTCTCTCATAGGTTATTAATGACTGGGTAATTTGCCATTATTGATGATAAAGATTTGAATAGCTGTCAGGAATAAGGATTTTATATAGATCTTGGGGACTTCTTTGATCAGAGATGGCATCTGTATGTTTGGCTAAGAATTCCAAATGTGTAGGAAGGAACTGCAGACGCTGGTTTACACCGAAGGCAGACACAAAATGCTGGAGTAACTCAGCGGGACAGGCAGCTTCTCTGGAGAGAAAAAAATGGGTGACGTTTCAGGCCGAGACCCTTCTTCAGACTGGAGTTCTTGATTTGAAAATGGAAACTATATTTTTTGGACAAGGAGGTCATAGAGGGACAGATAGACACAAAATGCTGGAGCCACAAGGTCTGAAGAAGGGTCACGACCCAAAACGTCACCCATGCCTTCTCTCCAGAGATGCTGCCTGTCCCGCTGAGTTACTCCAGCATTTTGTGTCTATCTTTGGTTCAAACCGGCATCTGCAGTTCCTTCCTACACATGAGGTAATACATGGAAATGAAATTCCAAGCCTATCTCAAACGGCATTGGTTTTCCCTGCTAACCTTTACCCTTATATTTTACCTGTTTCACCTACACACAGGGCCAAAGCACACTGGAATTATCTGTCAGATTTAAGGGCGGTCATGGTGACGCAGTGGTATAGTTGCTGCCTTACAGCGCTTGGGGCACCGGAGACCCGGGTTCGATCCCGACCACGGGTGCTGTCTGTACGGAGTTTGTACGTTCTCCCCGTGACCGGCTGGGTTTTCTCCGAGATTTTCGGTTTCCTCCCACATTCCAAAGACGTACAGGTTTGTAGGTTAATTGTATATGTAAATTGTCCCTAGTGTGTGTAGGATAGCGTTAATGTGCGCGGGGATCGCTGGTCGGCGGGGACTGGGTGGGCCGAAGGGCCTGTTTTCCTAAACAGGATCGTTGTATCTCTAAACTAAACGAAAGTCTACTCCGCCATTCAATCATGACTGATCTATCTCTCGCTCCTAACCCTATTCTCCTTCCTTCGCCCCATAACCTCTGACACCCTTGAACCATGTTCGAGTTTCTTGTGGGTAAATGTGATCATAACATGCCATCTAATTGAACAGTTAAACCCCAAAATGTATTTTAGTCTCTCACACGGAATTATTATTTGAGTTTTTTCATGGCTTCGTTGTAGAGCTAGTTCCCACTGTTTGAAGTGGTCCTCGATTTCGAAGGGATCCAACAATTTCCCTCACAGTACTTTTATAGCTTTTGTTCCGCTTCAGATCATCCATCAGCAAATGCCAAGGTGCTGGCTGATGTAATGAGAGGAATAAATATGTAGTCCATGCCAGGTAGAGCTCTGAAGTGTTGATGAATATCGGGATTGCGTGAGTGATGGATAGTTCGGCACGGTTGTAAAATCAACTTGGCATGACCAACAGGACCAAAAAGTGCTGAGCTAATTGTTTTGGTTTTAATCCCAATTTCTTTGTATTTCTGAACTGCAACTTTGCTCACATTTTCCATTGTTCCAGGAAGAAAATGCCTCGACTTGAATGGCAACCAGAATATTATTTATTGTTAGTGTTAGGAAGGGCTTTCCCGAATGTGCACTTGAAATCACGGAATGATACAAAAGGCGCCATGCGTCTCCTCCAGGTTCTTGGCATAATTGTCATTTTCTTACATTGTGTTTCTTTAACTGGATCAAATGGCGTCAATCGCTGAATTCAAGTCCATTTTCATTCTTCTGCTCAGTTGCGGTTGCAGGAAGGTTCACCACTCAACCAACTGATTGCAAATTATTTCCATGTTGCTGTCAAACACAGGGGTCGAGAGGTCAGTTGGAATAGTTACAGATATTTTGTTGCTGTACTTGTTTCTAGACCAATTTCAAATCCCTCCCGTTTCCCAGCCTCTCTGCTCAGATTGCTGGCTGCACATCACGTCATAAAGTGATGCGGTGCTGGCTCGAAGGGCCGAATGGCCTACTCCTGCACCTATTGTCTATGGTCTATTGTCAATCGGAGATTACAAAATCCATGCTCAGAGGAGTTGATTTTGGGATTTTGAGGGATATGGAGCCGTTACAGGGATATGATGCTGTCATAAAACATTGGCCATAATCATATCGAACAGTAAAATAGGCATGAGGAACTGGATCCTGCTTTTTCCACACTGCTTTAGATTCCACAAGGACACCATGCAATCTGGCTGAAGCCAGGCTTTGAACTTCAAACTGAGGAGACTTAAAACCAGGTGGCGCCAGCAATGGCCACCTCGCCAACAATCTGTCTGCGCCTTCCTTCTTTGTTGTTATTTTAGTATGTGTTAAATGTATGTTTTTAGTGTTCTTTAGCTTGTTCTATGTGGGGGGAGGGGTTGGGGGAATCTTTCTTCTACTCTCTTACCTCGACGGAGAAGCGATTTTTTTCCGTATCATCGCCTAACATCGTGGGGCTGGCGGCCTCTTGCTGGAGATCGACATCGCGAGCTCCAACTGCGGGAGCCCACGGACACTGCAGTGCTAGTGAGGACATGAACAGGGAGATAGGGGATCTGGATGTGTGGCTGAGGGGCTGGTGCAGGGAGCAACGATTTAGATTTATAGACCACTGGGATCTCTTCTGGGGTAGGGGTGACCTGTACAAAAGGGACGGGTTATACCTTAACTGGAGGGGGACCGACCTTCTGGCAGGCAGGTTTGCTAGGGCTACATGTGTGGGTTTAAACTAAATAGTGGGGGGGATTGACAAATTGGGAGTATAAAGATGGAGTTGATGGGGAAGTGAGTACAGGAAAAATTACAAAAGACTCCTGAATTATTGGGAAGGAAAGTTCGAGAAGGGATAAGAGAGTAAGGTCAGGGCCAATTGTGAGTGGTGTGAGAGGGGAGGTGAATACCGAGGTGTTGTATATGAATGCGTGAAGTATAAGAAATAAAGTGGAAGAGCTTGAGGCTCAGTTAGAAATTGGCAAGTATGATGTTGTGGGAATTACTGAGACATGGCTGCAAGAGGGCCAGGGCTGGGAACTGAATATTCAAGGGCATACCTCCTATCGAAAAGACAGACAGATGGGCAGAGGGGGTGGGGTAGGAATGAAATTCAGTCCCTTGCAAGGGGTGACATTGAAACAGGAGATGTGGAGTCAGTATGGATAGAACTAAGGAATTGTAAGGGTGAAAAGACCCTAATGGGACCTAGGGTGCAAGTTGAATCAGGAGTTTAAATTGGCATGTAATAAAGGTAATGCTGTGGTTGTTATGGGAGATTTCAACATGCAGGTGGACTGGGAAAATCAGGTTGGTACTGGACCCCAAGAAAGGGACTTTGCAGAGTGCCTCCGTGATGGGATGGATTCTTAGAACAGCTTGTATTGCAGCCTACCTGGGAGAAGGCAATTCTGGATTTAGTGTTATGCAATGAACCGGATTTGATAAGGGAACTCGAGGTTATGGAGCTTTTAGGAGGTAGTGACCATAATATGGCCATGTTTAATCTACAATTGGAGAGGGAGCAGGGTAAATCAGAAGTGTAGGTGTTACAGTTGAACAAAGGGGACTATGGAGCCATGAGGGAGGAGCTGGCCAAAGTTGACGGGAAAGATACCCTAGCAGGGATGACAGTGGAACAACAATGACAGGTATTTATGGGAATGATACCGAAGGTGCAGGATCAGTTCATTCCAAAGAGGAAGAAAGATTCCATTGGGAGTAAGGGGCGACCATGACGAAGCAAAGATGAGCGGGAAGCCAGAGGATTGGGTAATGTTTAAAGAGCAACAGAAGATAACTAAACAAGGCAATACAGGGAGAAAAGATGAGGTACGAAGGTAAGCCAGCCAAGAATATAAAGGGGGATAGTAAAAGCTTCTTTAGGTATGTGAAGAGGAAAAAAATAGTTAAGACCAAAGTTGGACCCCTGAAGACTGAAAAAGGTGAATTTATTATGGGGAACAAGGAAATGGCAGGTGAGTTGAACAGGTACTTTGGATCTGTCTTCACTAAGGAGGACACAAACAATCTCCCTGATGTACTAGTGGCCAGAGGATCTGGGGTGACAGTGGAACTGAAGGAAATCCACATTAGGCAGGAAATGCTGTTGGGTAGACTGATGGGACTGAAGGCTGATAAATCCCCAGGGCCTGATGGTTTGCATCCCAGGGTACTTAAGGAAGTGGATCTAGAAATCGTGGACACATTGGTGATCATTTTCCAATGTTCTATAGATTCAGGATCAGTTCCTGTGGATTGGAGGGTAGCTAATGTTATCTCACTTTTTAAGAAAGGCGGGAGAGGGAAAACAGGGAATTATAGACCAGTTAGCCTGACATCGGTGGTGGGGAAGATGCTGGAGTCAATTATAAAAGATGAAATAGCCGCACATTTGGATAGCAGTAACAGGATCGGTCCGAGTCAGCATGGATTTACGAAGGGGAAATCATGCTCGACTAATCTTTTGGAATTTTTTGAGGATGTAACTAGGAAAATGAACAAGGGAGAGCCGGTGGATGTAGGGTATCTGGACTTTCAGAAAGCATTTGATAAGGTCCCACATAGGAGATTAGTGGGGAAAATTAGGGCACATGGTATTGGGGGTAGAGTGCTGACATGGATAGAGAAGTGGTTGGCAGACAGGAAACAAAGAGTAGGGATTAACGGGCCCCTTTCAGAATGGCAGGCAGTGACTAGTGGGGTACCGCAAGGCTCGGTGCTAGGACCGCAGCTATTTACAATATACATCAATGATTTAGATGAAGAGATTCAAAGTAACATTAGCAAATTTGCAGATGACACAAAGCTGGGTGGCAGTGTGAACTGTGAATAGGATGCTTTGAGAATGCAGGGTGACTTGGACAGGTTGGGGGAGTGGGCAGATGCAGTTTAATGTGGATAAATGTGAGGTTATCCACTTTGGTAGCAAAAACAGGAAGGCAGATTACTATCGAAATGGCGTCAAGTTTGGAAAAGGGGAAGTACAACGGGATCTGGGGTTCCTTGTTAATCAGTCTATGAAAGTAAGCATGCAGGTACAGCAGGCAGTGAAGAAAGCTAATGGCATGTTGGCCTTTATAACAAGAGGAGTCGAGTATAGGAGCAAAGAGGTCCTTCTGCAGTTGTACAGAGCCCTAGTGAGACCACACCGGGAGTATTGTGTGCAGTTTTGGTCCCCTAATTTGAGGAAGGACATTCTTGTTATTGAGGGAGTGCAGCGTAAGTTCACAAGGTTAATTCCCGGGATGGCGGGACTGTCATATGTTGAGAGAATGGAGCGGCTGGGCTTGTACACTCTGGAGTTTAGAAGGATGAGAGGGAATCTTATTGAAACATATAAGATTATTAAGGGTTTGGACACGCTAGAGGCAGGAAACGTGTTCCCGATGTTGGGGGAGTCCAGAACCAGGGGCCACAGTTTAAGAATAAGGGGAAGCCATTTAGAACGGAGGTGAGGAAACACTTTTTCACACAGAGTTGTGAGTCTGTGGAATTCTCTGCCTCAGATGGCGGTTCTCTGGATACTTTCAAGAGAGAGCTAGATAGGGCTCTTAAGGATAGCGGCGTCAGGGGATACGGGGAGAAGGCAGGAACGAGGTACTAATTGGGGATGATCAGCCATGATCACATTGAATGGCGTTGCTGGCTCGAAGGGCCGAATGGCCTACTCCTGCAAAGTGGATAACCTCACATTTATCCACATTGAGCTACATCTGCCCACTCAACCAACCTGTCTTCACTCTATACTCATGACTGCGTAGCCGGACATAGTCCGAACTCCATCATCAAGTTCGCTGACGACACCACTGTTGTGGGACGTATCACTGATGGGGATGAGTCAGAGTATAGAAGAGAGCTCGAGCGACTGTCCATATGGTGCCAGCACAATAACCTGGCCCTCAACACCAGCAAAACCAAGGAACTGATTGTGGATTTTGGAAGGAGTAGGATGGGGACCCACAGTCCCGTTTATATCAACGGGTCGATGGTTGTGAAGGCTCAAGAGCTTCAAATTCCTGGGCATGCACATCTCTGAAGATCTTTCCTGGTCCGAGAACACTGATGCCATTATTAAGAAAGCACATCAGCGCCTCTACATTCCTGAGAAGATTACGGAGAGTCGGTTTGTCAAGGAGGACTCTCTCTAACTTCTACAGGTGCACAGTAGAGAGCATGCTGACTGGTTGCATCGTGGCTTGGTTCGGCAACTTGAGCGCCCTGGAAAGGAAAATACTACAAAAAGTAGTAAACACTACCCAGTCCATCATCGGCTCTGACCTCCCTTCCATCGAGGGGATCTATCACAGTCGCTGCCTCAAAAAGGCTGGCAGCATTATCAAGGACCCACACCATCCTGGCCACACACTCATCTCCCTACTAACTTCAGGTAGAAGGTACAGGTGCCTGAAGACTGCAATGACCAGGTTCAGATATAGCTACTTCCCCACAGCCATCAGGCTATTAAACTTGGCTCGGACAAAACACTGAACTTTATTAGCCAATTAACTGTTGTTTGTACTTTATCAGTTTATTTATTCATGTGTGTATATATTTATATAATGATATATGGACACACTGATCTGTTTTGTAGTCAATGCCTACTATGTTCTGTTGTGCTGAAGCAAAGCAAGAATTTCATTGTCCTATCAGGGACACATGACAATAAACTCACTTGAACTTGATTGTCTATTGTCTATATTGTCTATTAACATCGTGGAGCTCACGACTCTGGTTAGAGGCAGACTTCGGGAGCTCCAAGCCACAGAAACCTCCACCACCCCGACACGGGAGCTTCGACCGCCAGCTGCGGCAGCTTCGACCGCTCCGACTGCGGATGGTTCGACTGCCCTGACCGCGGGAGAAAAATGAGGGAAGAAGATTAGACTTTATTGCCTTCCATCACAATGAGGAACGTGGGGAATCTGCCGTGGTGGGTGTTTATGTTATCTTTTATGTAGTTGTGTGTCTTGTTGCTTTTTTTAGTTTGGCTGTATGGTAATTCGAATATCACTGTACCTTAACGTGACAATAAAATACCTTTGTAACCTTTGAAACAACAAAGATAGACACAAAATGCTGGAGTAACTCAGCGGGACAGGCAGCATCTCTGGAGAGCAGGAATGGGTGATGTTTCACTTAAGACCTTTCTTCGGACCCTTTATCAATGATAGACACAAAAGGCTGGAGTAACTCAGCGGGTCTCTGAAGGAAAGGAATAGGTGGCGGAAAAGGATGCTGCCTGTCCCACTGAGTTACTCCAGCTTTTTGTATCTATCTTCTTCTGGATAGAAGAAATGGGTGACATTTCGGGACTAGACCCTTCTTCGGACTGAGTCAGGTGAGAGGGAGACACAGATATAAGGAAGTGTAAGGTGTGAAAACGAGACATCAAAGGGGATGAGAGATCAAGGAAAATGTAGAATAGATCATTGTTAGCTAGGATAAGGTGACAGCGAAGCGTACAGATATAATACTTAATCAGGAGGACAGTCAGACTAGTTGGAGAACTAGGAAGGGGGAGGGATGGAGAGAGAGGGAAAGCAAGTGTTACTTGAAGTTAGAGAAGTCAATATTCATATCGCTGGGGTGTAAGCTACCCAAGCAACATATGAGATGCTGTTCCTCCAATTTATGTTGGGCCCAACTCTGACAGTGGAGGAGGCCCAGGACAGAAAGCTCAGTGTGGGAATGGGAGGGGGAGTTAAAGCGTTTAGTAACCGGGAGATCAAGTAGGTTTAGGCGGACTGAACCAGCATCTGCAGTTCCTTCCCAGACATAGTAAACAAAATGGATTTCCTGCTGACAGAAGCTTGCTTTAACTTTCAGTTAAGGGCCTGTCCCACTAGGCGATTTTTTCGGCAACCGCTGGCGTCATATCAGTGCTGCCAAAAGATTTTGAACATTTCAAAATCCAGCGGCGACAAAAAAATGTTGCGACACTTGAAAAAACACCGTGCGTCATACATCATCACGCCACGTCACACCGAGTCACACCACAAATTTTTCAGTGACCTGATACGTCAGTCAATGATGCCGGCAGTTGCCGAAAAAATCGCCAAGTGGGACAAGCCCTTTAGACCATCTGAAGTATTTTTTGTTTATGTTTAGTTTCTCCAACTTTAAGTTCTTAACTTCATTCATCATTTTTTTCAACAAACATTGACGTGAAATCTGGCCAGTTGTGAGTGGCCTCTGATTATACTTGTTTTACCTCACGTGATTTGTCTAACACCCTTTTGTAGAAGTAGCTTGGCCAACCGTACAGTGGAGATTTAAGGGCCTGTCCCACTGCGCGCATCACGTGCATTGTGACGCGTAAATGATGTCGCGTAAATTACGGGCAAATGACAGCCAAGTGGGACAGGCCCTTTAGAGTTGCTCACACCAGCCTCAGGACACTGGCAGGTCTCTTCCATCTTAGGCTATTCTGGTGCCACTTGTAAAGGAATGGAGGAGAAATAAAACAAACCGTTTATGTTCAGTGTCCTTGAAGTGTGTTTGTTATATTCGGATCAAGGCAAGGATCTGACATTGGCGACGAGGGTGGGATGTGTCCCTCTGTGTCATCTGGGGAAATGCATGTCATTGAAATGTAGCATTTGATCGCAGCACATAATGCTTCTTCAAAGCAGCAACATCGCATAATCTGCTCTGCCTCTCGTCCCTGGAAGTGTTTTGAAAGTCTCCCGAACTAAAGCTCCAGCACTGCACAATAGTAACGTTCTCATGTAAGCTGCACTGGTGTTGCTCCTTCAGCAAACTGCCCAAGGCCATCTGCATAGGCATCTAATTCCCCTGACCATGCCTCCCAACGTGCACTCACCACACTCGCAGGTATCGCACCCGCCAAGCTTCGCAGAGAGTACTTCACCCACAGGCCGGTGAAGTACTTCACCCAAGGCCCCATCGGACGCCAAACATCCTCTGCACCACCTCGCCCAGGACTCACAGCAACTGGGCCCTCAACTCCTGTCATCTCGTCGCCCCTTCTCCCGTCACGCAGCGACCCTCTGTGGCTCCGGTTTCAACACACCAGGAGCACGGAGAACCAGCTGGGAACAGACTTCGCGACCTCCACAACTCACTGTTGCACCGAACACCACAGCCCCACCCAGCTCGGACCTGCCCCGCAAAGAGTGGATCGCCCTGAACCAGCTCCGTACAGGGGTTGGCCGGTTCAACGCCAACATGCATCGCTGGGGGCTGCGTTCATCAGCAGCCTGCGTGTGTGGGGAAGACCAGCAAACAGCGCAGCACGGCATTTTTGACTGCGCTGTACTCTGCCCCCCCCCCCCCGGTGGAGGGGTAGACCGCACGGCCCTCGACAACAGCACATTGAACTGGTTACAGCACCTGGAGGGCGTTACATAACCTCTGCTGCCTCAAGCACAAGAAGAAGACTCACTTCTCCACTCGAGTCGAATGAATTCAAACTTCTAATCCCAGCTGCTTTGTTAAATGCCAGGTAGACAAAGGTCCTGGAGAAGTGAAGGAAATAGGCAAAGTTTTGGGCCGAAACCCTTCTTCAGACTGATGTAGGGTGGGGGGGGGGGGGTGGGGAGAAGAAAGGAGAAAGGAAGAGGAGGAGCCAGAGGGCTGAGGGAGAGCTGAGAAGGGGAGGAGACAGCAAGGGCTACCGGAAATTGGAGAAGTCAATGTTTATGCCGCTGGGGTGCAGACTGCCCAAGCGGAATATGATGTGCTGCTCCTCCAATTTCAGGTGGTGCTCACTCTGGCCATGGAGGAGGCCCAGGGCAGAAAGGTTGGATTCGGAATGGGAGGGGGAGTTGAAGTGCTGAGCCACCGGGAGATCAGGTAGGTTAATGCGGACCGAGCGGAGGTGTCTCACCGGGACAGGCAGCATCTCTGGAGAATAGAATGGGCGACGTTTCGGGTCAAGACCGTTCTTCAGACTAGGCAGACTTCTCTCCAGAGATGCTGCCTGTCCTGCTAAGTTACTCCAGCATTTTGTGTTTATCTAGGCTTGGTCTCACCGATATAGATCAGCTGACATCTAGAGCAGCGGATGCAATAGATGAGGTTGGAGGATGTGCAGGTGAACCTCTGTCGCACCTGGAACGATTGCTTGGGTCCTTGAACGGAGTCGAGGGGGGAGGTAAAGCGACAAGTGTAGCATCTCTTGCGGTTGCAAGGGAAAGTACCCGGGGAGGGAGTGGTGCGGGAGGGAAGGGAAGAATTGACCAGGGAGTTACGGAGGGAGCGGTCTTTGCGGAAAGCAGGCAAGGGGGGAGATGGGAAGATGTGGCGAGTGGTGAGGTCACGTTGGAGGTGGCGAAAATGACGGAGAACGATTTGTTGTATGTGACGGCTAGTGGGGTGGAAGGTGAGGACAGGGTGGACCCTGCCCTTGTTACGAGTGGGGGGATGGGGAGAGAGAGCAGTGTTACGGGGTATTGAAGAGACCCTGGTGAGAGCCTCATCTATAGTAGGGGAGGGGAACCCCCGTTCCCTGAAGAATGAGGACATCTCCGATGTTAATCGCCATATCTGCTTCAAAAGCTGAAATAAACAATTCCTAGATAAACACAAAATGCTAGAGTAACTTAGCGGGACAGACCGCATCTCTGGAGAGACGTCTGCCCAGTCTGAAGAACGGTCTTGACCCGAAACGTCGCCCATTCTATTCTCCAGAGATGCTGCCTGTCCCGGTGAGTTACTCCAGCATTTTGTGTCTATCTTCGATTAAAACCAGCATCTGCAGTTCTTTCCTACACACTAAACAATTACTAACTCATCCTCGTCGCCAATGTCTGGATCTGACATTACTCACTTTGGATCAAAGTTTGGGTCAGTATGGAAAAACATTGTATTTCATTGTACTGCTTGTACTTTCCATGTCAACTTGAAACAGATGAAAATGTCTTCATCAAATCTCTGATGTTACTGAAGATGTTTCAAAGACTAATAGAGTAGAAATCAGGATTGCAAAAACAATGTCCTTTTTGTGATACTTTGCTTACGGCATTATGTAATGGTTTTAATTTTATGTTTTAAATGTACTTATATTATCCAATCCCAACAACTCTTAGTACTTTATGGTATTTGGAATGATTTATACCTCACGCTGCCTCGGCAAGGCCAGCAGCATAATCAAGGACGAGTCACACCCTGGCCACTCCCTCTTCTCCCCTCTCCCATCAGGCAAAAGGTATAGAAGTGTGAAAACGCACATCTCCAGATTCAGGGACAGTTTCTTCCCAGCTGTTATCAGGCAACTGAATCATCCTACCACAACCAGAGAGCAGTGCTGAACTACTATCTACCTCATTGGTGACCCTCGGACCATCCTTGATTGGACTTTGCTGGCTTTACCTTGCACTAATCGTTATTCCCATATCATGTATCTATACACTGTAAATGGCTCGATTGTAATCACGTATTGTCTTTCCGCTGACTGGATAGTACGCAACAGAAGCTTTTCACTGTACCTCGGTACACGTGACAGTAAAACTAGCAATGTTACAAAATTTTGAGATTTAAAAAATCAAGTCTGTAATTTATCCCATCAGATAAATCATAAAAAGACGTTTAATTTGACACCTAATTTACTTTCATATCTTCAGTATTAAAATAGTTATAGCCATTTTCATACTAGGAAATTAGCATCTTGTTCCCTATTGCTTTTCCATTGACTTAAAACAAAAGCTGTGATCGAGGACAGTCAAAAGCCCATAACTTTCTTAAAAATTAAGAGAACTGAAAGAAATTTTCAGTTATTATAGTTTGAAGCATTCTGAAACAAATATGAAACAATCTTACTTAGATGACATGAAATTAAAGCATATAATTAGTTAGTTACCTAATTGTAGCTAATTACAAAATTCAATTACTAGATCTAAACAACTATCAATTTCATAAGAATAGATTAACATTTTTAAATAGCCTAAGTGTCCAAATAACATTCACACAAGAATTCACAATATAACATAATTTTTTAATCTCATTGTCATGGATTTATAGGTCAAATGGAAGGAATTTAATGTTTAATACCTGTAAATTAATGGCCATTTAAATCATCTTGCGAGTGGGTTTTTCTGGAGCGCGATCATTTGGAACGTTGCCGTTGCGGTGAATTTAAACCCGTATCGGCATGAAAAATACTGCCGGTTCATTCGGGGGGAAAAAATCACCGTTTCGCAACTTAAAATGTGAATTAAAGGCATCTTAAGGAGCACTTTAATACATAAAATAAACGGCTTTCCTTTACCTGTCCCGTGCGTGAAATCCGTCCCCGTTTTCGGCGTTGACGGCTTTAGAAGCTGATTTTAAAATAACTCCAGCGCTGAAATTGTCGGCATAATTTTTTTTTTAAATACACAGAACGCCCGTCGGAATGATTCTTCGGCAAAAGCTTGCACTCCAACGAAATATAATCCAGGACAAGGTAGGAGAAACCCGCGTTTCAACCCCGCCCCCCCCCCCAAAGGCGCCAAAATCGCGCACACGGCCAGTGGCAGAATTGCAGTGCCGCTGAAGGTAAGTATTGTGACATACATTGTAAAACGACACTGAACTATTTACATTCTTTACAGTGAATGGATAAATGGGTTCAATATCTTTGCAATGGATCAACTCCATCAACTCTATCTACATTTAACGCTATCCTAGGACAATAATCAAGGACCACTTACACCCCGGTCATTCTTTCTTCTCCCCTCTCCCATTGGGCCGAAGATACAAAAGCTTGAAAGCACTGTTATCAGCCTCTTAAAGCTAAGTATGTTTTCCTGATATGAGATGAGATGAGATGATATGAGATTGGGACAAGTTACAGTGAAATGCTTTGTTTTGCATGCCAAGGCATAGAAACATAGAAAATAGGTGCAGGAATAGGCCATTCGAGCCAGCACCACCATTCAATATGATCATGGCTGATCAACCAAAATCAGTACCCCGTTCCTGCTTTATCCCCATGTCCCTTGATTCCATTAGCCCTAAGAGCTAAATCTAACTCTCTCTTGAAAACATCCAGTGAATTGGCCTCCACTGCCTTCTGAGGCAGAGAATTCCACAGATTCACAACTCTCTGGGTGAAAATGTTTTTCCTCATCTCAGTCCTAAAATGGCCTTCCCGCTTATTCTTAAACTGTGGCCCCTGGTTCTGGACTCCCCCAACATCGGGAACATGTTTCCTGCCTCCAGCGTGTCCAAACCCTTAACAATCTTATATGTTTCAATACGATCCCCTCTCATCCTAAATTCCAGAGTATACAAGCCCAGCTGTTCCATTCTTTCAGCATATGACAGTCCCGCCATCCTGGGAATTAACCTTGTGAACTAACGCTGCACTCCCTCAATAGCAAGAATGTCTTTCCTCAAATTTGGAGACCAAAACTGCACACAATACTCCAGGTGTGGTCTCACTGGGGCCCTGAACAACTACAGAAGGACCTCTTTGCTTCTATACTCAACTCCTCTTGTTATAAAGGCCAACATGCCATTCATTTTCTTCACTGCCTGCTGTACCTGCATGCTTACTTTCATTGACTGATGAACAAGGACCCCCAGATCCCATTGTACTTCCCCTTCTCCCAACTTGACACCATTCAGATAATAATCTGCCTTCCTGTTTTTGCTACCAAAGTGGATAATCTCACATTTATCCACATTAAACTGCATTTGTCATGCATCTGCCCACTCACCCAACCTGTCCAATTCACCCTGCATTCTCATAGCATCCTCCTCACAGTACACACTGCCACCCAGTTTTGTGTCATCTACAAATTTGTTAATGTTACGTAATCCCTTCATCTAAATCATTAATATATATTGTAAATAGCTGCGGTCCCAGCACCAAGCCTTGCGGTATCCCACTAGTCACTGCCTGCCATTCTGAAAGGGACCCGTTAATCCCTACTCTTTGTTTCCTGTCTGCCAACCAATTTTCTATCCATATCAGCACTCTACCGCCAATACCATGTGCCCTAATTTTGCCCACTAATCTCCGATGTGGGACCTTATCAAAGGCTTTCTGAAAGTTCAGGTACTCTACATCCACTGGCTCTCCCTTGTCCATTTTCCTAGTAAAATACCAGAAGATTAGTCAAGCATGATATCCCCTTCGTAAATCCATGCTGATTCGGACCGATTCTGCTACTGCTATCCAAATGTGCGGCTATTTCATCTTTTATAATTGACTCCAGCATCTTCCCCACCACCGATGTCAGGCTAACTGGTCTGTAATTCCCTGTTTTAACTCTCCCGCCTTTCTTAAAAAGTGGGATAACATTAGCTACCCTCCAATTCACAGGAACTGATCCTGAATCTATAGAACATTGGAAAATGATCACCAATGCGTCCACGATTTCTAGAGCCACTTCCTTAAGTACCCTGGGATGCAGACCTTCAGGCCCTGGGGATTTATCAGCCTTCAGTCCCATCAGTATACTCAACACCATTTTCTGCCTAATGTGGATTTCCTTCAGTTCCTCTGTCACCCCAGATCCTCTGGCCACTAGTTCATCAGTAAGATTGTTTGTGTCCTCCTTTGTGAAGACGGATCCAATGTACCTGTTCAGGTCATCGCCATTTCCTTGTTCCCCATAATAAATTCACCTTTTTCAGTCTTCAAGGGTCCAACTTTGGTCTTAACTAATTTTTTCCTCTTCACATATCCAAAGAAGCTTTTACTATCCTGCTTTAAGGTTCTGTCCCACTGCGGAGACGTAATCCGCGAGTTCTGGCGAGTTTTCCCTCGACTCATACTCGCAGCATGGTCGACACGAGGTCCTAGGAGGTCTTTGTAACTCTCCTTCATGCTCGAGAGTAGTCTCCGTGTACTCGAGGCCTCAACTAGGTCGCGGCGTATTTTTCAACATGTTGAATAATGCCCGCTAGTAAAAAAAGGTCGCCATGGAAAAAATCGATACTTTTATTACTCGTAGGTTTAGTAGGTCGGCATGTTAGTCGTAGGTAGTCGAGGGTAGTCGAAGGTAATCAAAGGTAGTCGTAGCTAGTCAAAGCTAGACTTCAACATAGCCGAAGGAGGTCTTCAACATGACATTTTTTCTAACTCTCCTAAACTCTTCTAAACTCGCCAATTAGGTCGCCGCAGTGGGACAGGCCCTTTATATTCCTTTATATCAATAGACAATAGACAATAGACAATAGGTGCAGGAGTAGGCCATTCGGCACTTCGAGCCAGCACCGCCATTCAATGTGATCATGGCTGATCATCCCCAATCAGTACCCCGTTCCTTCCTTCTCCCCATATCCCCTGACTCCACTATTTTTAAGAGCCCTATCTACGCTCCCTCTTGAAAGCATCCAGAGAACCTGCCTCCATTGCCCTCTGAGGCAGAGAATTCCACAGACTCACAACTCTCTGTGAGAAAAAGTGTTTCCTCATCTCCGTTCTAAATGGCTTACTCCTTATTCTTAAACTGTGGCCCCTGGTTCTGGACTCCCCCAACATCGGGAACATGTTTCCTGCCTCTAGCGTGTCCAAACCCTTAACAATCTTATATGTTTCAATGAGAAACCCTCTCATCCTTCTAAATTCCAGAGTGTACAAGCCCAGCTGCTCCATTCTCTCAGCATATGACAGTCCCGCCATCCCGGGAATTAACCTTGTAAACCTACGCTGCACTCCCTCAATAGCAAGAATGTCCTTCCTCAAATTAGGGGACCAAAACTGCACACAATACTCCAGGTGTGGTCTCACTACGGCTCTGTACAACTGCAGAAGGACCACTTTGCTCCTATATTCGATTTCTCTTGTTATAAAGGCCAACATGCCATTTGCTTTCTTCACTCCCTGCTGTACCTGCATGCTTACTTTCATAGACTGATGAACAAGGACCCCCAGATCCCATTGTACTTCCCCTTTTCCCAATTTGACGCCACTTAGATAGTAAGCTGCCTTCCTGTTTTTGCTACCAAAGTGGATAACCTCACATTTATCCGCATTAAACTTCTTCTGCCATGCATCTGCCCACTCACCCAACCTGTCCAAGTCACCCTGCATTCTCATAGCATCCTCCTCACAGTTCACACTGCCACCCAGCTTTGTGTCATCCTCCATTATATACCAAAAGCAAATAGAAACCTGGTGGAGAGAGGGATAGGATACTGCTGGTGAATGCTGCAGGATATGTGCTACAGGAGAGATCGAGATGGGTAGGAGATGTGCCTTGTTGATTAAGGAGAATATCACGGCAGTAGTTTTAGCTTTCGTCTTTAGTTTTGGAGATACAGCGCGGAAACAGGCCCTTTGGACCACCGAGTCCACACCGACCAGCAATCCCCGCACATTAACACTATCCTACACTGGGGACAATTTTGTTTTTACATCTATACCAAGCCAATTAACCTACAAACCTGTACATCTTTGGAGTGTGGGAGGAAACCGAAGATCTCGGAGAAAACCCATGCAGGCCACGGGGAGAACGTACAAACTCCGTACAGACAGCACCCGTAGTCGGGATCGAACCCGGATCTCCGTCGCTGTAAGCGCAGTAAGGCAGCAACTCTACCGCTGCGCCACTGTGCGGCAGTAGTCCGAGATGACATCACTGACGGTTCGTCTAGTGAGGCTGTATGGGTGGATCTGAGAAATTAAAAAGGGAATAGAAACAGCAGCACTTCAGCATCAGCCTCAAAGAACTTAACGGCTTATTTTTTCTCCCTTATTGCAGAGTTTTATTTTGTTTCATCTTGGGAAAAACCCATATGTCTCCTTAAATACCTCAGGCCGTAACATGGAGGCCTTGCTTGGTCTCTTTTGTTGAAAGCACATATACGACGGAGGTAGCTGTCTTTTTGCGAGAATGGCTCATGCAATGTCAGAATAGAAGGATGCATGGGACAGGTTTAGGCAGCAGGGATCAAATGTATCCCTGGAGGAATGACATTAGTCACCATGTGCAATTTACCCTGTTGCTATCTGATTCTAAGCAAAGATCCTACAGCGGAGGAAGATAGACCACTCCTGCTAAATGCAATGGGCTGACGTGTAGTACGCAACGGAACGGAACGTGGGCCTTTTTTTCATCCATTTCCGTAACCCGACCCGACCCGACCTGACTCACAGTGTAATCAACGTTGCGGAGGAACAGTTTGTGTTAATAATTTTTAATTTTGAAAATGAGGAGTAGATTTTTACCAAATAACTTTTATTTTTACGAGGATGTTTCCGTAACCGGCTTCCGTCTCCGCACTATTATCCTATGGAATCTTTGGTGCGGAGACGGAAGCCGGTTATGGAAATGGGGCCTTAAATTACCCATGAATCTGCCCATGACCGTACTACGTCTTTTTCGTTGAGTGGACTATCTTGCTCGCTATAGGATCTTTGGTTCTAAGCAGTGAAACAGGAAATGCAACAAATGTTGGGGGGTTTTAATGGAAAATGGAAAATTCATAAACTAATTTTATGTCAAGACATTGCAATAACTTTTGCATAATAGAGTTTCTCATAAGCAAATCCAGGTTCGCGACTATACATGTTGGCTTTGGGAAAAATGGATGATTGTGCTTGGTATTCAGCTTTCTTTCCCCTTGATTGCAATGAGAGCCCAGCAAAGTTCCACAGATGCCAACAACCAGCGAAGATTTAAGTAAGAGTTGGAGCCTGCCAGAGAGATATTGGCTAACACCCAAGAATGATCATGGGGGTTCAGTTTAACCCTGTGCCCTTTATTGTATGGCAGACAGCATATTAAGGTTGTGTGGCCTCATATTTTAAAATGATTTATTTGAGGAGCCATTCCTCCCAGCTTTGTTCATCAGTAGCATATGTCAAGAGATGGCACACTATTGTGAGGAGTTATTGTTACGTAAAAGCAGCCTGTGCTGCTTTAAGGCAAACTACATTTAAACAACCAGTCTCATCCCTGTCTTGAACCCCTTGTTTATATAGTCATAGAGTCATAGAGTGATACAGTGTGGAAACAAGCCCTTCGGCCCAACTTGCCCACACCGGCCAACATGTCCCAGCTACACGTCCCACCTGCCCGCTTTTGGTCCATATCCCTCCAAACCTGTACTATCCATGTACCTGTCTAACTGTTTCTTATACGTTGGGATAGTCCCAGCCTCAACTACCTCCTCTGGAAGCTTGTTCCATCCACCCACCACCTTTTGTGTGAAAATGTTACCCCTCAGATTCCTATTAAATCTTTCCCACTTCACCTTACACCTATGTCCTCTGGTCCTCGATTCACCAACTCTGGGCAAGAGACTCTGTACGTCTACCCGATCTATTCCTCTTATGATTTTATACACCTCCATAAGATCATCCCTCATCCTCCTGCGCTCGAAGGAATAGAGTCCCAGCCTATTCAACCTCTCCCTATAGCTCAGACCATCTAGTTCTGGCAACATCCTCATAAATCTTCTCTGTACCCTTTTCAGCTTGTATGAATTATGTATGTATTGCTTTGTATGTATTAAGGCCAATAGTGGAAACTCTGATTGCACATAACAAACATTCAATAAAGAAGGTGGCCCAGGTTTAACATGCTGCCTGCCTTATAATGACGGGTGGTACATTTAAATGGATACAGTGATCTTAAAGAGGCATTGCCTTTTGATACAAGAAGTGGTGGAAACGTTCTGGGTTGTGGTACTTCAATCTTCTTCTTGCGAATGAAACATCAACCAAAGGAATAGTTAGATCTCGCCGGGTGTTGAGCAGCCAGGTTGTTGTCTCTGTTGGCGTCAATGTCTGCCAGGCCCTGAGCTCCATTTGGTGGGTGGTGGAGCGGGCACCCAGAGATGACATGGTTGGCTGTCTGTTGTTCTGCTCCGCATTCACAGGCTGGGCTCTGGCTGGAGCCCCCATCTCCACGTGCTGGCGTTGAAACGCCCAACTCCAGTACCAAGTCTGTTGAGCTTCACCCATGCTCCTCTGGGGAGGTCAGACCCTGGACAGCTTTTATCTGGTGAAGGGATGTAGCTGTGTAATGGAGATGAGGTTGCCTTCCACTCCTGTGACCACTTGGTGGCTATCCAGTGTGCTTTTGGGTACATTGAATTACTTCAATCACAGATTGAGGACTAAAAATACAAATATCAATGATCTTACAGAATGCTTGGTGGAAGAGTAGCAAATATAGAGAATGTTTGCCAAGGTGGCACAACACCTGCAAGATAAATGCCTGGCAGATGCCAGGACTAGGATTGTGTGGACCACAGTCAGGAGGTCTGTTTCGTGAATGTGATCACATGAATGTGATGCACGGTGATTGGTAGCCTGGATTTGGAACTGGCTTTTGCGTAAGAGAATGAATGAATGAAAGAATGAAAGAATGAAAGAATGAAAGTATGAAAGAATGAATGAAATGAATGCTTTATTGTCACATGTGACAAGTCACAGTGAAATTCTTTGCTTGCAAACCCAAGGTATGCAAACAGTCGCCACGTAGGAGCGGAGCGCCTCGACGCGGAGGGCCCGAACACGGGCTACGGGAGTCAAGATCGTCCCATCAACGGGGGCTCGAGGCCCACCACTGCGGAAGAGCAAGGGGAAGGACTTGAACTATATTTCGCCTTCCACCACAGTGAGGAGTGTGTAGGAGTCACTGTGGTGGATATTCAATGTTAAAAGGTGTTTTGATTGTTTTGTCTCCAAGATGGCTGCCGGAAGTGAGAGTGAATGCTGGCGCGTTTAGTTGCCACTGCTCTCTCTTTGAATTGTGTGTTGTCCCTACTATTTTTTGTTTCTGGTTTTATTCTGGTTATATGTTTTGTAATCTGATTATTAAATTTTATAAGGCGTCCTTGAGAGTCTTTGAAAGGCGCTCATAAGTATAATGTTAATAATAAAAATTAAAAAAAGGTAAAGGGTGTTGACAAAGCTACAAGGTACCCACTCCAGGTCCTCCTTTGTTCTCCCCCCCCCCCTTCACGGCAGTACCCCCATATGGGGTCCTCCATTGTCCTACCCCCTCCCTCACGACGGTGTTCCTTCCCCCGGCAGTGCCACGTGGTCCGTCCTTGTCCATCGGTCGGCGCCATCATCGACCGCCGCCCCGACCTCTCCACTATCGCCGCCAGGTCCCCTCCTGACAGGGTAGCGGTGGAAGGGTCTTATTCCAACTGAGACCAGTTATTTGTGATAAACATAAATGACCTGAACAAGACTGTATGGAAATGTATATGTACATTGAAGATAGACACAAAATGCTGGAGTAACTCAGCGGGGCAGGCAGCATCTCCGGAGAGAAGGAATGGGTGACGTTTCGGGTCGAGACCCTTCTTCAGACTGAGAGTCAGGGGAGAGGGAGACAGAGAGATATGGAAGGGTAAAGTGTGAAAACAAGACATCAAAGGGGATGAAGTTTAAGGAAAATGTAGAATAGATCATTGTTAGCTGGGGAAGTTGATAACGAGGCTTGTAAAGATAAAATTTAATCAGGAGGACAGTCAGACTGGTCGGAGAACTAGGATGGGGAAGGGATGGAGAGAGAGGGAAAGCAAGGGTTACTTGAAGTTAGAGAAGTCAATATTCATACCGCTGGGGTGTAAGCTGCCCAAGTGGAATATGAGGTGCTGTTCCTCCGATTTATGTTGGGCCTCACTCTGACAATGGAGGAGGCCCAGGACAGAAAGACCAGTGTGGGAATGGGAGGGGGAGTTAAAGTGTTTGGCAACCGGGAGGTCATGTAGTTTTAGGCGGACTGAACAAAAATGTAGATGGGCTGGTTGGTAAGTTAGCAGATAATTCGAAAATTGGTGGAGTCACAAGCAGTGAAGAAGGCCGTCGAAGGATACAGCATGACAATTAAAACACAAAGTACTTGTGCTATACCTCCAGGATAAGCGCTCAACTAAGAAAAACCAAGCCCAAAGCCAAAGTATTATCGAACTATCTAACTAAATATACCAACGTACAATAAATAACTCCATATGCAAAAAACAGCTACATATATATTAACTAGCTCTTTAAAAAAAAAAAAGATCATGTTGATGCAAGTATATCATTGGGGTTATCAAGTGGGCACCTCCCTTCACTGGTGTTTCATTGAGTTAGGCCCACGACACCTCAGGAAGGCTCAGCGGTTAGTACTGGTGTCCCAGAACAACCCCCTCTATACGTGGTCTCACCACCTAGGATATTGATATGTGTGGGAAGGAACTGCAGTTGCTGGTTTACACAGAAGATAAACACAAAATGCTGGAGTACCTCAGCGGGACAGGCAGCCTCTCTGGAGAGAAGGAGTGGGTGATGTCGGGTCGAGACCCTTCTTGAAGGGCTTCCACCCGAAACACCACCCATTCCTTCTATCCAGAAATGCTACCTGTCCCACTGAGTTAAGGGGCTGTCCCACTGCGGCGAACTAATCTGCGAGTTTAGACGAGTTTGCCCTCGACTCAAACCCGCAGCATGGTCGACACGTGGTCCCAGGAGGTCCTGTGAGGTCACTGGAACTCTCCTTCGTGCTCGAGGGAAGTTCCCGAATACTCGCGGCCTCAGCTAGATCGCGGAAATTTTATCAGCATGTTGAAAATGTTTCCGCGAGTAAAATTTGGTCGGCATGGTTCTTTTTAACTCATAGTGCAGTGGAGTAATGGTCGCTATTTATTTACAGGCAGTCGAGGGCAGCCGTAGGCAATCTCCTTCGCTGACCAGGCATTTTAATTGGAGTTTTCAGGATGAAGGTAAAATGCCCGCTAAACTTTATTATAATTCTTAAAAGTGTCTCCACTCCTTCTCCCCCCCTTCTCCCTCCCTTCTCTCCCTTCTCTCCCCTTCTCGCCCCTAATCTCCCCCCCCCCCTCCGCGCCCTCTAAAGGACTCACCATACACTGTGCAGCCGTCTTTCCTTCCTCTTCATCGCGGGTGTGAATTCCAGACAGCGCTCCCCCGCTTTCCCTGGCCCCCGCCTTTGTGTGTGTGTGTGTGTGTGTGTGTGTGTGTGTGTGTGTGTGTGTGTGTGTGTGTGTGTGTGTGTGTGTGTGTGTGTGTGTCTGTGTGTGTGTGTGTGTGTGTGTGTGTGTGTCTGTGTGTGTGTGTGTGTGTGTGTGTGTGTGATGTGTGTGTGTGTGTGTGTGTGTGTGTGTGTGTGTGTGTGTGTGTGTGTGTGTGTGTGTGTCTGTGTGTGTGTGTGTGTGTGTGTGTGTGTGATGTGTGTGTGTGTGTGTGTATGTGTGTGTGTGTGTGTGTGTGTGTGTGTGTGTGTGTGTGTGTGTGTGTGTGTGTGTGTGTCTGTGTGTGTGTGTGTGTGTGTGATGTGTGTGTGTGTGTGTGTGTGTGTGTGTGTGTGTGTGTGTGTGTGTGTGTGTGTGTGTGTGTGTGTGTGTGCGGTCGGTCGATCCAGCTCGAGGTTTTCCAGGCGAGTGCCCTCGAGCTTGAAGGTCGAAGACACTCTTCTTAACTCCCGGATTAGGTCGCCGCAGTGGGACAGCCCCTTCACTCCAGCATTTTGTGTCAACCTAGGATATTGATCTGGATTGGTTACAGATATGTGCAGAATAATGGGCATTTCTCCATCCACACACACCATGTAAGTATGAAGTATTTCAAACTTTGGGAGCCATTAATTGAAATTGGTTGAGGATCCTTCACAGTACTGATGCAAAGAAAGATCTTGAATGCTAAAGACCCAACTATGGATAAACATAATAAAATCCTACTATTGAAATTCAAGCTAAATAAATTACTGTCAGAGAAAGTTATAACATTATTTCAAATCACAAAACAAGAACACCTCGAATTCGGGGACAAACCCCACAAACTCCTAGCACGGCAACTGAAAAAACGGGAAAAAGAGAATGCAATATTAAACATTAAATCAGACAGAGGGGAATTATTAACACTACCCAAGGATATCAATAAAAGATTTGCTCAATTTTACCAGAATCTATACACATCTAAAACCTTAATAGACAATAATAAAATCTCAGAATTTTTAGATAACTGTAACCTACCACAATTAGAACTGAGGGAACAAGAGGAACTGGGAGCACAAATTACTTCTAAGGAGATAGAAGACACAATAAAAACACTAAAGAATGGAAAAACACCAGGACCAGACGGGTTCAGTAATGAATTTTATAAATCTTTTTATGACATAGTTACTCCACGATTACAGAAAATGTATACACATGCTTTTAAAGAGCAAAACTTACCTGAAACACTAGCAGAATCAACGATCATATTAATACTTAAAAAAGATAAAAATATAGAAGAACCAGGATCATATAGAGCTATAGCTTTGTTAAATACGGATCAAAAAATAATAGCGAAAACACTAGCCAGTAGACTAAGCAGGTATGTTAGTAGACTAATAAATGAGGATCAAACAGGATTTATACCTAAGAGACATTCATTTAATAATTTGAGACGTTTGCTTAACATAATGCACTCGCATAAATCTCAGGACCAAGAGTTATCTATCATCTCATTGGACGCAGAAAAAGCGTTTGATCAAGTAGAATGGGACTATATGTTTAAAGTATTGCAAAAATTCCAATTGGGAGAGAACTTCATTGCATGGATAAAACTATTATATAACAAACCTACGGCTAGAATACTAACTAATAATATATTATCCTCGAAATTTGAACTATCAAGGGGCAATAGACAAGGATGTTCATTATCACCGCTGTTATTTGCTTTAGTAATTGAACCCCTTGCTGAAAAAATAAGAACACACATGGATATTTACGGTTATAATACAAAATATTCAAATAACAAAATATCCTTATATGCCGATGACGTACTATTGTACATCACAAAACCACAAATTAGTATACCAAATATATTAAATTTAATTGAGGACTTTGGATCCTTTTCAGGATATAGAATAAACTGGAACAAAAGTGAAATTATGTCGATAAAACCAAAAGACTCAACACACCTCAGGAAATTCCCCTTTAAAATAGCTATAGAAAAATTCAAATATTTGGGAATTGAAATTACTAGAAATTACCAGGATATGTTTAAAGCCAATTATAATCCCTTACTTAAGAAATTAAATAATATGATTAAATTCTGGAAAACACTTCCGATGTCCTTAATAGGCAGAATAAATGCTATAAAAATGCTATACCTATTTCAATCAATACCTATATATCTCCCAAAAAAGTTTTTCAAAAAATTGGACTCAGACATTACAAATTTTATATGGGATTATAAATCCCATAGAATACAAAGCGCACACCTTAATAAACGAAAAGAGTTGGGGGGTCTCGCGCTCCCTAACTTTATGTATTATAAATGGGCAGTAAATATTAAAAATATGATTCACCTGCTGGACAATTCTGCCCAGCAGGTGGACTGGATTATAATGGAAAAAGAGGACTGTTCCCCGAGTAATATAGGAGCGATTATTCTCTCTCCAATAAATTTGAATAATAAAAATTATAATAAAAACCCAATTATAAATAGCACAATTAGAACATGGAAACAAATAAAACAGAATCTAAAATTAAGAAACCTATCTCTCTCAATACCAATAGTTAATAACCCATCGTTTAAACCTTCAACCATAGACAAATCATTTATACAATGGGAAAGAATGGGAATCAAAACGCTCGAAGATCTGTATGAATTGGGAAAATTACTATCATTTCAACAACTACAACTGAAATATAATCTGAAAAATAATCAATATTTTAAATATCTACAAATTCGTGATTACCTGAAAAAATACACAAAAGACTATCATAATATGCCTTCCGACTTACTAGATGAAGCAATGAAGACAAAGGCGGAATCAGCTAATCTAATATCGTACTTATATAATATCATTTTAAACATAGAAATACCCACAACAGAAGGAATTAGAAGAGACTGGGAACAAGAATTAGCTATAAAAATTTCAAAAGAGAGCTGGGATAACCACTTACTACAGGTGCATAAATGTTCGATCAACGTACGACATACGCTCATCCAATTCAAAACATTACATAGACTATATTATTCAAAAACTAAATTAAATAAAATCTTTCCTAATGTTTCACCAATCTGTGATAAATGTCTATCTCAAGAAGCTACCATAGCGCATTCTTTTGTTTTTTGTACAAAAATCCAAAATTTTTGGTATGAAATATTTGATATTTTCTCAAAATTAATTAAAATAAAACTGGTACCAAAACCAGAATGGATCATTTTTGGAATATCGGAAGGTATCCCTGAATTAAACGTGTATCAGAAGAACTTATTCAATTACGGGCTAATAATGGGAAAAAGGCTCATACTTGAATTTTGGAAAAATGCGCCCACACCAACAATAAAAATGTGGACATCAAATATGTTGGAAACATTACATCTGGAAGAGATGAGATTCCTCTTAGCAGGGAAAGCAGACCAATTCCAAAAGACGTGGTCTACGTTTTTGGACCTATTACAAGCATGAGGTGCAATAGTAATTTAAAAAATAAATAAATAAAGAAATGGTATCAGGACCTGGTAATGGGAGGTAAAACAATAAAAACAGACTTGGTCGGTGGTTCCCTTTCTGCGATTGTTCCTACTTTCTTTTTCTTTCTTTTCTAGGATATACTTTCTTACTTTACTTCCTTCTCTAACTTCTTTTCTAAGGGGCTTTCTTTTCACAACACTCTCTTGCACCTCACGACTCTTGCGCACTTTCTTTACTTTTCTTACTTCTATCTTTCTCTTAAAGCTCAAAAAAATGAAGCGGTATAAAAAATGTATTAAGATATAAGTGTTGTGTATTACTGTAATTTACCGTACTTCTAATAAAAATAATTTAAAAATAAAAATAAAAAAAAGAAAGATCTTGGGCTCCAAGTCCACAGCTTCCCTGAAAAGTATCAACACAATTATATAAAGTGGTAAAGAAGACATTTGGCCCACTTGCCTCCCTCCTGGTCATTGACTAAAAGAATCAGAAAGTTATGTTGCAGCTTTATAAAACTTTGATCAGTCCACAAATTGACACATAATGCTGGAGTAACTCAGCGGGACAGGCAGCATCTCTGGATAGAAGGAATGGGTGACGTTTTGGGTCGAGACCCTTCTTCAGACTCAAAACCCTGTCCCACGGTACGAGTTCATTCCAAGAGCTCTCCTGAGTTTGCCCTGATTCGAACTCGGAGATTTACGGTAATGGCCACTCGTCGGTACTCGGGGCTCTCGTGGACATTTTTCATCATGTTGAAAAATCTTCACGAGTCTTCCCGTGCTTACCTGCCGTTAGCGAGTCTTCCCGAGTACCTGCTGTTGCCGCTAAGAGACGTCCCCGAGCTCCGACGTACCCGCTACATTCATTCTCCGTGCTTACCATGAGTTTGATTTTTTTTTTAACTCGGGAGAGCTCTTGGAATGAACTCGTACCGTGAGACAGGGCTATCAGTCCACATTTGGTGTATTGTGTGCAGTTTTGGTCTCCACATTACAAGAAGGGTATTGAGGCATTTGGAGAAGATGCAACAGACACGAGGATGCTGCCTGGATTAGAGGGTCTCAGTTAAAATAATTCTTATCCCTTTAGAGACCACTTCTTGTCAAACTTGGATTTTTTTTCTTTGGAGGACCAGACGGGGAGGGAAGCTGTTATAAGTTTATAAAATGATGAGAGGCGTAGACAGTCAGAACTTTGTTGCCAACTGGAAATGTTACGGTAAATACCAGAGGGCATAGCTTAAAGGAGAGAGGGAGAAGGTTTAAAAGAGATGTACAGGGCATGTTATGTGGGGGTACTGAGAATGGCAGCTGCCTCGAACATGCTGCCAACAGTCAGAGTCAACGTCAAAGTCAAAATCAATTTTATTCGCCAAATGCATCCGAAGGTGCAGTGAAATGAATTTGCCAGCAGCGATACACCTAAAAAGAACACACAATACACAATAAAAATTTAACACAAACATCCACCACAGCATTCTTCACTGTGGTGGAAGGCAAGAAAGTTCAGCCAGTCCTCCTCCTTGTTCACACATGGTGGTGGAAGAAGATATGAGAGTGGAATTTAAAACGAAGTTACAGTAGATAGGCACATAAGTATACACAGCACAATGCGACAACCACCCTGAGGCCAGACATCCTCCTGGTCTCAGAGGCGACCAAAAACACCGTCTTGTTGGAACTGACAGTGCCGTGGGAAGACGGTCTGGAGGAGGCCCACGAGAGGAAGAAGACCAAGTACGAAGAGCTGGTCATAGACTGCCGTAAGCAGGGCTGGAAGGCAAGGTGTATGCCCATCGAGGTTGGCTGCAGAGGTTTTGCAGGGCAATCGCTCTACAAAGCCTTGAGTGCACTGGGCATCAACGGAATGTAGAGGAAAAGGGCCATCAAGAACACCACAGAGGCAGCGGAGAAAGCCTCGAGATGGCTCTGGATTAGGAGAGGAGGTCCATGGGGAGGAGCGAATGCCACCTGAACACAAGTCGTGGCCTGATCAACCACGGCTGGGTCGCCTGGGTGAGGGTGTCTGATGTTGAAAGACCCGAAACACCCAATGACCCCCGGGTTACGTCACTGATGATGTGTTCAGGAGCATCAAGAGATGTATTTTTTATCAAAAAGGGACTGGATCACATGCGGGAAGATATGATTTGTTAAATTTGGCACCATGTTCAGCACAATTGTCTTGGGTTGTTCTGTTCTCTGGCTGGAACATGAAGGAGCTTACTTGAGTTTTCAGGCTGAGTAATTTCAACTTCAAATGGTGAATCTTGCAACGTCCTTCTGTAGCCTTCTTCACTGCTCAGTCACTACCCTGCCATTCACATCCACCAACATTATATACCAAAGATAGACTATCTTCAGTGTAAACCAGCATCTGCAGTTCCGTGCTAAACATGATATACTAATTAGCATTCATGTGCCCCCTCAACCCCGCAGTTTGCATTCGTGATCAATGATCATCATTTGTATTATTTTGTTATGGGTGGCATTTTTGGTGCAGCCTTACAGCGCTTGCAGCGCTGGAGACCCGGGTTTGATCCTGACTGTGGGTGCTGTCTGTACGGAGTTTGTACGTTCTCCCCGTGACCTGCGTGGGTTTTCTCCGAGATCTTCAATTTCCTCCCACACTCCAAAGACGTATACGTTTGTCGGTTAATTGGCTTGGCGTGAATGTGAAATTGTCCCTAGTGTGTGTAGGGTTGTGTGAATGTGCGGGGATCGCTGGTCGGCGCGGACTTGTGGGCCGAAGGGCCCGTTTCCACAATGTATCTCTAAATTCCAGTATATTTTCAACTGGGATACACTTATCTTTCAAATCTTTATTCATCAAAACATTCCCCTAGGTTCATACAGTTAAAGATGGAGTACAACAGCAGGAAATAGCTGAAAGATGGCAAGTAATCAGTTACAGTTATTTTATTGTCACGTGTACTGAGGTACAGTGAAAAGCTTTTGTTGCGTGCTATCCAGTCAGCGGAAAGACAATACATGATTACAATCGAGCCATTCACAATATACAGATACATGATCAGGGAATAACGTTTATTGCAAGTTAATGCCATCAAGTATAGTCCAAGGGTCAACAATGAGGTAGATGTTAGTTCAGGACTGCTCTCTGGTTGTGGTAGGATGATTCAGTTGCCTGTTACACGCGTTTCACTGAAAGAGGAAGGCCTTGTCGATCGTACAAGAAGTGGCAATGCCAGCCATAACAGACACCTAAAGTGATCAAGGAAGAATAGAGCTACACTCCAAATTCCTCCCTCATTCCATTTCCCTTTTACCCCTCAGTCTTCTCAGAGTTGGAATGTGTATGTGCATAAATGCAATTAAACATGCCAACTACTATCTGTAGGAAGGAACTGCAAAAGCTGGTTTAAACGGAAGATAGACACAAAATCACAGCGAGGAATGTGTAGGAGTCACTGTGGTGGATGTTCATGTTAAAATTTGTTTTTTTTTAGTGATCTGTTGCTTTTAATTGTATGACTGACCTGGCCAATGAAATTCCTCGTATGTTGCAATAGACAATAGACAATAGGTGCAGGAGTAGGCCATTCGGCCCTTCGAGCCAGCTGATCATCCCCAATCAGTACCCCGTTCCTGCCTTCTCCTCATATCCCCTGACTCTGCTATTTTTAAGAGCCCTATCTAGCTCTCTTGTGAAAGCATCCAGAGAACCCGCCTCCACCGCCCTCTGAGGCAGAGAATTCCACAGACTCACAACTCTCTGTGAGAAAAAGTGCTTCCTCGTCTCCGTTCTAAATGGCTTACCCCTTATTCTTAAACTGTGGCCCTTGGTTCTGGTCTCCCCCAACATCGGGAACATGTTTCCTGCCTCCAGCGTGTCCAAACCCTTAACAATTATGCAAAACATACTTGGCGAAAAAAGTGTGGTTCTGATTCTGATTCTGATTCTGAAAATGCTGGAGTAACTCAGCGGGACAGGCAGCATCTCTGGAGAGAGGGAATGGGTGACGTTTCGAGTCGAGACCCTTCTTCGGACTGAAATACTCTGCTCAATACCCCATTGATGAAGGCCAATGTTCCAAAAACCTTCTTTACCACCCTATCTACATGTGAAGCCACTTTCAGACAACTGTGCACCTGCACGCCTCAAACCCTCTGCTTCACGACACTCCCCAGGCCCCGAGCATTCATCTTGAAGATCACGCCCTGCATTGACTTCCAAAATGCAACATTTCACACTTATCTGCATTGAACACCATTAAGCATTCTGCAGCCCACCTGCCCAGCTGATCAAGATACTGCTGTAATTTTTGAGAACACATCACCGTCGACACTACCACCTCATTTAGTGCCAGCTGAAAACTTACTAATCATGTCTTGCACATTCTCACCTAAATCATTAATATAAACCACAAACAGCTACTATGTGTGGTCCCAGCACAATAGAGTCATAGAGTGATACAGTGTGGAAACCGGCCCTTCGACCCAACTCGCCCACACCGGCCAACAATGTCCCAGCTACCCTAGTCCCACATGCCCGCGCTTGGTCCTTATCCCTCCAAACCTGTCATATCCATGTACTTGTCCAACTGTTTCTTAAACAATGGGATAGCCCCAGCCTGAACTACCTCCTCTGGCAGCTTGTTCCATACACCCACCACCCTTTGTGTGAAAAAGTTACCCCTCGGATTCCTATTAAATCTTTTCCCCTTCACCTTGAACCTATGTCCTCTGGTCCTCGATTCCCCTACTCTGGGTAAAAGACTCTGAGCAGCTACCCGATCTATTCCTCTCATGATCTTGTATAGCTCTATAAGATCTCCCCTCATCCTCCTGCGCTCCATGGAATAGAGACCCAGCGTACTCAACCTCTCCCTATAGCTCACACCCTCTAGTCCTGGCAACATCCCTGTAAATCTTTTCTGAACCCTTTCAAGCTTGACAATATCTTTCCTATAACATGGTGCCCAGAAGAATATCCTACCAATCCCTGAGACACCGCTAGGCACCTTCCTCCAGTCCGAAAAACAACCTTCCACCTCCGCTTATCTTCCATTCAACCACTTCAGTTGTAGAAACAAAGAACTGCAGATGCTGGTTTATACCAAAGATAGATACAAAGTGCTCTTCAATCTGAAGATCCCAAAACGTCACCCACCCTCTTTCTCCAGAGATGCTGCCTGACCCGCTGAGTAACTCCAGCACTTTGTGTCTATCTTCAGTTAGCTTACCCTGGATGCCGTGCAATCTCCCTGGATGCCGTGCAATCTAACCTTCCGAAGCAGCGTATCAGGCCTTACTGTAGTCCATGTGGCCTTGCCCTCACCAATCTTCTTGTTGACATCTTCAAAAAAATGCAATCACATTTTCGAGACACAATTTCCCACGTACAAAACGTTGCTGACTATCAGGCCCCGTCTATCCAAATTGATATATATCTTATCCCTCAGAAACCTCTCCAGTATCTTACCAACCGGATTACCCTCCAGTAACCTGCCCGCCACAGGTATTAGACTCGCTGGTCTACAGTTTCCAAGTTTTTCCTTGCAACCTTTCTTAAAGGGAGGCACAACATTAGCCACCCTCCATTCCTCCAGCACCTCACCCGTGCCTACCAATGATTCACATATCTCCATCACAGCTCCGGCAATTTCTTCTCTAGCATCCCACAGTCTCTGTTATATATAGAGTCCTAGAGTGATACAGTGTGGAAACAGGCCCTTCAGCCCAACTTGCTCACATGCCAACATGTCCCAGCTACACGAGTCCCACCTGCCCGTGTTTGGTCCGTATCCCTCCAAACCTGACCTATCCACATACCTGTCCAACTGTTTCTTAAACATTGGAATAGTCCCAGCCTCAACTACCTGCTCTGGCAGCTCCTTCCATACACCCACCACCCTTTGTGTGAAAAAGTTACCCCTCAGATTCCTATTAAACCTTTTCCCCTTCACCGTGAACCTATGTCCTCTGGTCCATGACTCACCTACTCTGGGCAAGAGACTCTGTGCATCTACCCAATCTATTCCTCTCATGATTTTATACACCTCTATAAGATCACCCCTCATCCTCCTGCTCTCCAAGGAATAGAGACCCAGCCTACTCAACCTCTCCCTATAGCTCAGACCATTTAGTCCTGGCAACATCCTCATACATTTTCTCGGTACCCTTTCCAGCTTGATGATATCTTTCCTATAACACAGTGCCCGGAACTGAACACAATACTCTAAATGTGGCCTCGCCAACATCTTATGCAACTGCAACATGACGTCCCAACGCCTATACTCAATACTCTGACTGTTGAAGGCCTTTTTGACCAACATTATCCACCTGCGACCACCTTCAAGGAACTATGCTCCTGCACTCCTGGATCCCTCTGCTTTACAACACTCCCCAGAGCCCTACCTTCATCTCCCTTCTACCTACCTTCATACGCCAGAGTTATACATCTGATCAGGCAGGGAGATGTATCTACCTTCATATGCTTTAGGACATCCAGCCCTGATCCATTTAAGTCCTTGAATTAAATTGCAAGGAGATTATAAAAACAGCAGAGGTGGTCCATTTGGTTCCTTATGATTGCTCCACTATTCATTAACATTATTGCTGATCTTTAACCTCTGCACCATTTCCCACTATTAAATATTTTATGACACAATTGATATGGTATCCAATGATCTATCAATCTTGAATGTACTCAACAATTGCACTAACCGCTTGGTTAGTGAATTCCAAAGATTCACTACTCTCTGGATAAAACAAGCCTCTCATCCCTGTCCTTATTTTGCACCTGTGACTCCTGGGTTCAGGCACAGCAACTGAAGGAGACCATCAGTTCTGAACTGCAGATGCTGGTTTAAGCCAAAGATAGACAAATAAAGCGAGAGACCCTTCTTCAGACTCTCGACCCGAAACATCACCTATTCCTTTTCTCCAGAGATGCTGCCTGACCCGCTGAGTTACTCCAGCTTTTTGTGTCTAACCATCCGTTCTGAATCTGTCTTCTCAAAAGCCTCAAAATAAATGTGTATGTCCAGTGTGATGAAACTGAGCTTGTACAACCCCTCATCCCATTCCAGGAACTAATCATTATACTCTCTTCTCGCATTAATACCCTTCCTTAGAAAGGGAGACCAGACGTGCATAATATTCCAGATCCAGACTAACTTGTGTTACATATAATCAGAGCAAAGTGTCTCAAAACACATTTATAAATTCTCTAGCAACAGATTGTTATCTTAGTAATTGCTTGTTCACATGAGGGCTGCCATCATTGTTAGCGCCGAGGTCAACGAGGCAAGAAGCTCAGAATGAGTTAAGGTCAATCAGGAGACCATGGAATTCTCAAGCCCGCTCAACCCAGGACATTTCAAGGTGCTGGCTCCAATTAATGCTTGTGTAACCTCAGGCACCCACTTGGCAAGTTAATGTGCAGCTTTCCCAACAAGTATCCATTCCCCACAGTCAGCCACGGCGACGGTGGAGCCTCGGCGGCGGTGGAGCCTCGGCGGTGGTGGTGGAGCCTCGGCGGTGGCGGTGGAGCCTCGGCGGTGGTGGTGGAGCCTCGGCAGAAGTGGTGGGGCCTCGGTGGTGGTGGAGCCTCGGTGGTGGCGGTGGAGCCTCGGTGGTGGTGGTGGAGCCTCGGCAGAAGTGGTGGGACCTCGGCAGAGCCTCCTGGTGGCGGCGGCCGTGGTGAAGCCTCGCGGGTCGACCCACAGTCGGCGGTCGACGAGGGCGTGGGGGAACCACCGTGAGGGGTGGAGGGGGAACAACAATGGAGGACTCGGCGTGGGTACTTTGTAACGTTGTCAGCGCCGATTATGTGGCGATTATTTACATACCTTGGGACACATGTGACAATAAAGTATTCAGTTTGATTCCATTCCATTTGGATGACACGGAATTAAATGGCGGCATGGTGGCGCAGCGGTTGAGTTGCTGCCTTACAGCACCACAAACCTGGGTTCGATCTTCACTACGGGTGCTGTGTGTGCAACGTTTTACGTTCTCCCTGTCACCCTGTGGGTTTTCTCTGTGTGCTCCGGTTTCCTCCCACACTCCAAAGATGTGCAGGTGAGTAGGTTAATTGGCTTCGGTAAACGGTCCCTAGCGTGTAGGATAGAACTAGTGTGAGCGGGTGGCCGTTGGTCAGCACGGACTCAGTGGGCCAAAGGGCCTGTTATCATGCTGTATCTCTAAACTAAACTAAAGGACAAAATTGCTGGAGAACCGATCATTTTCAAATTTTACTTGGCTCTGGCGTCAAATGGTAGGATTTCCCAGGTATTAGCTAAAATTAGATCTACTGTTATTAACCAACTCTGATCATGGTCAATGGGAAATGAGATTAATTATAAAGGTAGACAGACACAAAAAGCTGGAGGAACTCAGTGGGTTGGACAGCATCTGTTGAGAAAAGGAATAGGTGACGTTTCAGGTCAAGAGCCTTTGGGTTTTTATATAAATCTTATTTTTCCATTAACACTAATTCCTGCTTTGAATGCCTTTGAGATGCTCACCGGAAATTAGCAGCACTCTCGTGAATGAAATAACACTCAAAGACATTTTAACACTTTGTGATTGACGCCGGCCACAAAACCCAAAAGGGTTAATCTCTCAGGAAGCCAATAAATCTAGTGAAGCAAGTTTTAAAATTAATCTTCCATAATCTGGCGAGTGCAAACAATGCTAGTCCTCGGGGAGCTACATGGAAAATTTGGGCCTCCATTGACTCAGGCGCTCGCTGTGACTGAGCAGTAAGCAACGTTGTAATGGTCATTGTTTCCTCTCCAACCCACCCTTCCTCCACCCGGACTCCAACTCCCACCGCTCGATATGTCTCTTTGCCAGCTGACCTCTGCTGTCTGCAAGCCGCCTCCAATTGTAATTCCTCTCCCCGACCAAAGGCTGGGCTTCAGTTTCCAATATCCCGGCCTTAAAATCTGCCAGATCATGAGCTCACTCACGTGGAGCGTTATGACTCCCTCTCGCTCGCTTCCCAACGCAAGTGAGTCTTTAACCATTGTGCCACATGTTGTGAGAAGCAACCACGATTATTTTACACCTCTCAGGACTTGTTGGACTTAGTTTCCTCTGCTATACTATTCTATGTTCATTAACAATGTTAATGTGCAGGGATCGCTGGTCAGTGCGGACTCGGTAGGCCAAAGAGCATTTTTCCGCGCGGTATCTCTAAACTAAACTGAACTAAACCTGCTTGGGAAACCTTGTCGAGTGTTACTTCCTGCCTTCATCTTAAGGTCTCAGATACATGGATTAGCAAGAACATTAGGTGTGTTGTACTTATAAACAAAAAGTACACAAATGGTCAGGCAGCATCTGTGGAGAGAGATAATGTTTCAAGTCAATGACCTTTATGATTTTCAATTGTCTCTCTCTCCACACACTAACCAGCTGAGAATTTCCAGCAGCTCAGTATTTTGTTTTTGATGTCCTTGATGTCTTCTGGGTTGACGTGCAGTTTTACTGTACAAATTGGAAATCTCCGCCAGACCAAAATGAGCATAATATTATCTATATTACTAAAAGTAAGATCTTGACCCTGTTTTTCTGTTTCATGATTTTTGAAAAAACTCTGCCAATTACGGCTGTGATGTTTGGCCATCTTACTCAAAGTCCCCCTCCGCTGTGCAGGACAAGAGGATTGTTCCCATCGATGAAAAATAAAAGAGTTATTAATGTTTAAAAAATGTTGACATTCTCTCTGCTGCCCCTGCTGTGGGAGGGGGGAGGGATTATAAAACCCGGAAGTGTTGCGCCTCACTCAGTTCTGCAAGATGGAGGAAGCGAGAGGGTCACGTCTCTCTGAGCTGTGAATAACACTGAACACATGTCTACTCAACTGTGAGTGCCCTTAATGTGGTTTGAAAATGAAAATGTGATTGCTTTGAAATGCTGCACTGCAAATGGTTGTTGGTGGTGGTAACTGCGTTGAAATGCTGCACTGCAAATGGTTGTTGGTGGTGGTAACTGCTTTGAAATGCTGCACTGCAAATGGTTGTTGGTGGTGGTAACTGCTTTGAAATACTGCACTGCAAATGGTTGTTGGTGGTGGTAACTTGACAACTTCCTGTTTGCACTGTATATTGATTTTAGATAAAACGCTACCACTTACGGCTGTGATTTTTGGCCATCTTACTCAGTCCCCCTCCGCTCATCAGGTACAGAGGATTCTTCCCATCAATGAAAAATAAAAGTGTTATTATACCTTTCGGGTCGAGACCCTTCTTCAGACAGGGTCTCAACCCGAAATATCGCCCATTCCTTCTCTCCATAGATGCTGCCTCACCCGCTGAGTTTCTCCAGCATTTTGCGTCTACTTTCTATCCATTCAGTTATCACACCTTGGATCCATGGGATCTATCCTTCTTGAGCAGCCGACCATGTGGAATCTTGTAAAATGCTGTGCTGAAATCCATTTGGACAATGTCTACAGCTCTGCCCTCATTAATATTTTTGGTCACATCTTCAAAAAAACTCAATTAGATCTGTGACACAATCACCCACGTACAAAACCATGCTGACTATCCCTGATCAGCTTGTCTATCTAAATGCATTTATACCTTACACCTCAGAATACACTCTAGTAACTTTCTGACCACAGACAATAGACTCACTGTTTTGTAACTCATCCGTTTTAAAGCAGTCATCACACTGATGAAGGTTCTCGACCCAAAAGGTCACCTACTCATTTTCTCCAGAGGTGCTGCCTGATCCGCTGAGTTACTCTAGCATTTTGTGTCGATCCCACGGGTTAGATCTGCTCACCTCATTATAGCTGCTTCCAATTTACTGCCCCCCCCTATCTCCTGCCTATTTATGTTGTAATCTGCCTTCCCAAATTGAGTACTCTCGCTGAAAGTCCAGCCTATTTTTGTATCAATTTTATCTATTTTATCTATTTTATCTATTTTAAAACCTGTGGAGTTGTGATCACTGTTCCCAAAATACTCTTCCACTGAAGCAAGCCAGGCGTGCTTCCCGATACAAGGTCCGGTATGGTCCCTCCTCAAATTGAACTATCCACACACTGTTTTAAGAAACCCTCCTCAATACACCTACCATCCGTGAGTCACGGCGCCAGGCGAAGATGGCTCTGCCCGAGCTGGCTGCCTGCCCGTTCTCCAGGGTTACGTCCGTGCCCGGGTGGTACTAGAGAGGGACTACACACTATTCACGGGCACCCTGGGTGATTTCCAGGTCCGCTGGGCACCGCAGGGTATGGCATGCATCCTTAATAAGGATGGGGAAATAGTTATTTAAGAATATTTGTTGAGATAATTGGGTCTTCTTATCGAGTCCACATCACAGGAGCTGACCACACTTCTCAGCATCTGCATGCAATGGCGTCTTGCGCTTCTCGTGCTTCTTGTGCGTGGTGGTGGAGAGATTGGTGGAAACAGGGCCGCGATGTGAATGCTCTTTCCTTGACCCCAGATAATTGGGTGATTTTCTATTATGGTGGTGGGTTTGTTTGGTATTATTTTGTAATGCACGTATTATTCTTGTAATAATTTATCCTTGTAATAATTTATCCTTGTAAAAAAAAACACATAATGTCCGGAGTAATGCAGGGATAGGCAGGGAACATGTTGTTCCCGATACGGGGAGTTACTAAGACAGAGAGTTCGCTCGCTGTGAAGTCAGCTCTTGCTCAACATCTTGGAATGAATGGAAACCCTGACAGAAATACAGCAATTTTCTGTAGTGTGCTGCTGATAAATTCCTGACTCCGCTTAGTCTGCCTAAACCTACCTGATCTCCTGGTTGCTAAACACTTTAACAGCCCTTCCCATTCTCACACTGACCTTTCTCTCCACTGTCAGAGTGAGGCCCAGTGCAAATTGGAGGAACAGCACCTCATATTTCACTTGGGCAGCTTACACCCCAGCGGTATGAATATTGACTTCTCTAACTTCAAGTAACCCTTGCTTTCCCTCTCTCTCCATCCCTCCCTCTTCCCAGTTCTCAGTGTCCCCGACTACATTTTATCTGTTTGCTTTGTTGTTACCTTCTCCCAGCCAACAATAATCTAATCTACAATGTCCTTGATCTCAATTCCCTTTGTCCTATTTTCACATTTACACTTCCTTATCTATGTATCTCCCTCTCCCCTGACATCCGTCTGAAGAAGGGCCTCAACACGAAACATCACCCATTCCTACTCTCCAGAGATGCTGCCTGATCCGCTGAGTTACTCCAGCATTTTATGTCTATCTTCGGTTTGTACCAGCATCTGCTGTTCCTTCCTACACATATGATGTTTAATTCATGGCACAGCTCTTTGATGAGCATCCAAAAGAAACACTCCACATTTGCCTGACAAAAAAACAGGTGTCAGTATAAATTAACATTTTGCAGCAGAACTTGTATATGTAACTGTTCCAAGTGCAGTTAATTATGGAAACAGCCCGATTTTGTCAGCAGTAATACATATGTGCATTTGCACAAAAATGGAAATACTGAGATAATTGGTTTTAATTCAAAACAAAGAGGCTAAATATTTTCCGTAACACATGCTCAATCAGATTACTCATGGTCTTGCTCTGTGTGAGATTCTTGAATAATTTTGTACTCTGTGCTAATATTGAAGGGCCGTGTTATTTTTACATTTGACTTGTCTTGTATCAATTGTGCTTTGGTCAATGTCATGACTGACCGAACCCCAGTGTCTTTCAATTACAATTGGTGTGCAATGCAGTGTGCCAATTATTCAACAAACTGATGCGAACATAAGAAGCTAAGGGCGGTCACGGTGGCGCAGCGGTAGAAACATAGAAACATAGAAATTAGGTGCAGGAGTAGGCCGTTCGGCCCTTCGAGCCTGCACCGCCATTCAATATGATCATGGCTGATCATCCAACTCAGTAACCCTCCCCTGCACCCCTCTCTCCCCCATTGCCCCCTCTCTCTCCCATTGCCCTCTCTCCCCTGCACCCCTCTCTCCCCTGCACCCCTCTCTCCCCCATTGCCCCCCCTCTGCCCCATTGCCCCCTCTCTGCCCCATTGGCCCCCTCTCCCCCCTTGCCCCCTCTCTCCCCCCCTGCACCTCTCCCCTCCATCCCCTTACAGCGCTTGCAGCATCAGAGACCTGGGTTCGATCCCGACTATGGGTGCTGTCTGTACGGAGTTTGTACATTCTGCCCATGACCACGTGGGTTTTCTCCGTGATCTTCGGTTTCCTCCCACACTCCAAGGACGTACAGGTTTGTAGGTCAATTGGCTTGGGTTTTGTATACTTGGTATAAGTGTAAATTGTCCCTAGTGTGCGTAGGCTTGTGTTAATGTGCGGGGATCGCTGGTCGACGCAGATTCAGTGGGCCGAAGGGCCTGTTTCCTCGCTGTATCTCTCAACTAAACTAAACTAAACTAAAATATCAGATAATATATTTCCGTGCCGAATGTCAGGCTAACCTGATCTCATCTGCCTGTGCATGATACATATCGCTCTATTCTTGCACTTCCATGTACTTACTGTAAATAGGGTTGCCAACTTCCTCACTCCCAAATAAGGAACAAAGGGCCAAAATACGGGACAAATTCCCGACGGCAATTCGTTGACCGACTGGATGAATGATGAGTTGGCCCGGGTACTGGACTGCACACAAAGCCCAGCTGAGGAGTTTTGGCCCGGGCCGCGCGACATCGCGCACAAAGTCCAGCACCCCGTCCAACTCATGAACCGATGATCGGCCGTGAGAAGGAGGGGTGGTGGTGGTGTCGGCGGTAATCGATGATCCGAAGGTCGGACAGCTGGCCGGGCTACCGACCGAAGGGGCGACGGGCGAGGCGCTGCTGCTGCTGCTGCTGCACTCCATGGGCTGCACTACGTCGGGACGGGTGAGGTGGGGCCGGATGCGGCGCTCCGACCCGACAGTCCCCTCGTCCCGAGTAGTAGCAGTCAAATACGGGACAAGGGCGATCCCGTACGGGACAAACCAATTTAGCCCAAAATACGGGATGTCCTGGCTAATATGGGACAGCTGGCAATCCCTAACTGTAAAAACCACTTAAACACCACTATCTCCACCACCACCCCTGGCAAGCGATCCAGGCCCCAACCACTCTGCCCCACACATCTCCATTCAATTTCCCCCTCTTACCTTACAGCTATGCCTTCTAGTGTTGGACATTTCCCCACCCTGGGAAAACTGTTATGACTTTCTACCCTCTTTATGCCTCTCATAATTTTTATATATTTCTATCGTTTCTCCCCTCAAACTCCGACTTTCAGGAGAAAACAATCCATGTTTATCTAATCTCCTGGCAACTAAAACCCTCTAAAACAGGCAGCATTTTGGTAAACCTATGATACAATCATAAAGAAAGTCCAACCGTGCCTCTATTTCCTTAGAAGATTGGGGGGTTTTGATATGTCAACGAATACTTGATTACATTTCTACAGGTGAACGATAGAGAGCATATTGACTGGTTGTATCCAACGAACAAAGAAGACCACAAAAAGTGTTGGACACCACTAGTCCATCATGTGTGCCAACCTCCCCACCATCAAAGGGATCTATAGGAAGCACTGCCTCAAAAAGGCAGCCAGCATCATTAAAGACCACAATCTCATTTCACTCCTGCCATCGGGAAGCAGATGTAGGAATCTGAAAGCCAGGACTACCTGGTTCAAGAATAGCTTCATCCCAACAACCATCGGTCGATTGAACACTGCACACACAACACTAACCTATGAACTATGGACAGTCTAAGGCCTGCGGACTTTTTTCTCAATATTGTCCTCATTCATTTATTGATGTTTTATTTATCTTCTATACATGACTAAAGCTCTGATCTTGTGCCCTTCCGGTTTGCGTGGTTTTTCTACTTGCGCAAAAATGGTACGCGATAGCGCTACGATTTTTCGTCAGCTCGCTCACCGTTCTCCTGTGCTGTGAGTGCATCAAGTTTTGATCTGATCGGTCGTATATTGTAAAAGATAGCGAGGTTTAAAAATCATAAAAACCGCACATGCCCAGATCGATCTCCTCTCCTGCCAGTCAGCGCCGCGCGGATTGGTCTCTTCTCATGTCACTCCCCGGGATGGTCCGCCCTTTCCTGCGCCATCGTGTCTTTACTGGAGCTGACGGAGGCCGGCAGAGGTCTCCAACAGGACACAATTTTCGGAGGGACCGGAAGCGGCGCGGCGATGTCACCAAACGGAAAGCGGTAAATCTGATCCCAGCGGAGGAGAGCGTCCAGCGCCCGCTGTGAGTCCCAAACGCGCTGTCATCGCAACGCCCCTCTGGTCCCCCCCACTAGCTCTGGCCCCCTCCCCCGTAATACCCCCCTCTCCCCCGTGGCTCTTCCCTCGTCTTTGAGATCCCACCCCCCCCCCCCCCGGCACGTCCGTAGCTGCTGGTGCTTCCGGGCCGATCTGAGGCCTGGCTCTAAGAGCACTGACAGCTGATACTCCTCCGGGGCACGCAAGAAGGGAGAGGAGCCAAAAACCTCGAGATCCTGGGGAGGGTGTGTGGGGAGGGGATAGAGGGAGAGGAGGGGAGTAGGGAGGGGAGAGGACTTATGGAGGGAGGGAGGGAGGGAGGGAGGGAGTGGCTGAGGGTAGGGAAAAAAGAGGGAGAGAGAGGTGAGGGAGGTGAGGGAGGGATTGGGGAGGGGAGGAGGAGAGGGGAAAGAAAAGTGAGGGTGAAGAAGAGGGGGAGAGAGTGCTAGGGATGAAGGAAAATGAGCTGCGCCTGTGCAGTTGGGGGATATGGGTGAGTGGTGGAATATTGCGTTGGGGGACCAAGCCTCCTGTGTGACAGGGACCCAACGGGTCCTACTTAGTCTAGTTATATATTATCTGTCTGTATTGTGTTTGCACACCTGTTGTGCTGTTGCAAGTAAGAATTTCATTGTTCCATTGTCGATACATATGGTATACATACGATACAACACTCTTGTGTAGGAAGGAACTGCAGATGCTGGTTTACACTGAAGATAGACACAAAATGCTGGAGTAACTCAGCGGGACAGGCAGAGTCTCTGGAGAGAAGGAATGGGTGACGCTTCGGGTCGAGACCCTTCTTCAGACCCGAAACGTCACCCATTCCTTCTCTCCAGAGATGCTGCTTGTCCCGCTGAGTTACTCCAGCATTTTGTATCTATCTTCGCTCTTAACTCTTGACTCCTTTATCATTTCTTTCCAGGCATTCATAAAAGAACTCAATCATGAATTTTGATCAACTACTTGATGTACTTCCTGCGGCAGCTGAGGAAACACAATCTGCCACAGGCAATGATGGTCCAATTCTACACGGCCATCGTAGAGTCTGTCCTCACCTTCTCCATCATGGTCTGGTTTGGCTCAGCCACCAAGCACGACATCCGGAGGCTGCAGCTGAGAAGATTGTTGGCTGCAATCTTCCACCCATTGATGAACTGTACACTGCAAGGGCCAGGAAGCGAGCGGGTAAGATCATCTCTGACCCCTCTCACCCTGGCCACAAACTCTTTGAATCACTTCCCTCTGGAAGGCGACTCCGGACTGTCAAAGACGCCGCAGCCAGACATAAAAACAGCTTTTTTCCACGAGCAGTAGCTCTATTGAATAACCAAAAGTCAGTAGCTTCTTTTTGCGCTGGTATTTTATTTAAATCACATGTTTAATCAATAATGTTTTATTATTAATGTTTAATGTTTAATGTTTTATTCTTAATGGTTTACCGTATGTCATGTTGTTACTTGCGAGCGGAGCACCAAGGCAAATTCCTTGTATGTGTGCATACTTGGCCAGTAAATTTACTCATTCATTCATTCATTCATTCATTAATCAACCTAAATTTTCCAATTAACAAATACATTGACTCTTGAAATGTTACCACCACATCTCACCCCTGTGGACCCCAAGACCACCTTCATGACAAATGCTGCTGAATATCTCCCTAGAAAGACAAGAATCAGGATGAGGATTGTGTATTCCACAACCAGGCCTCGCCAAGCCAAGCATGAGTTTAATTTAGAGATACTGCGCGGAAGCAGGCCCTTCGGCCCATTGGGTCCGTGCCGACCAGCAATCCCCACACATTAACACTATCCTACACCCACTAGGGACAATTTACATTTATTCCAAGCCAATTAACCTAGAAACCTGTACGTCTTTGGAGAGTGGGAGGAAACCGAAGATCTCAAAGAAAACCCACGCAGGTCACGGGGAGAACGTACAAACTCCGTACAGACAGCACCCGTAATCGGGATCGAACCCGGGACTCCGGCGCTGTATTCGCTGTAAAGCAGCAACTCTACCGCTGCGCCACCATGCCGCCGGTGATTCAAAGATGCTTGTTAACTAAAACATCGTACATATTAACAGTTTTCTGTTTAGTCAATGATTAAGTATTGAATCTGACTCTTTACCACTGTTTACTCTTGCTGGTGAAGACATTCAAAACATCCGGTGGAGCAAAGAATGACAAGGAGCTTCCTGGACAATACAGTCAGTCCCCCGACTGGCACCCACAGACCAATACTTACTGCTCCAACACCACAGTGACAGCTTACAGTTTCAGTTTATTGTCACGTGTACCGAGGTACAGTGAAAAGCTTTTGTTGTGTGCTAACCAGTCAGCGGAAAGACAATACATGATTACAATCGAGTCATTTACAGTGTATAGATACATGATATGGGTGGCATGGTGGCGCAGCGGTAGAGTTGCTGCCTTACAGCGCTTGCAGCGCTGGAGACCCGGGTTCGATCCCGACTATGGGTGCTGTCTGTACGGAGTTTGTACACCGTGACCTGCGCGGGTTTTCTCCAAGATCTTTGGATTCCGCCCACACTCCAAAGATGTACAGGTTGGTGTATGTGGAAAACTGTCCCTAGTGTGTGCAGGATGGTGTTAATGTGCAGGGACTGCTGGTCGGTGCGGACTTGGTGGGCCAAAGGGCCTGTTTCCGCGCTGTATCTCTAAACTAAACTAAACTAAAAAAATGATCAGGGAATAACGTTTAGTGCAAGGTAAAGCCAGCAAAGTCCGATCAAGGATAGTCCGAGGGTCACCAATGAGGTAGATACTAGTTCAGCACTGCTCTCTGGTTGTGGTAGGGTGACTCAGTTGCCTGATAACAGCTGGGAAGAAACTGGAGATGTGTGAAACTGCAGCATGAGAGGGAAGAATTCCTGAATTCATTTTGATTGAAAGTGTGAACTGATTCAAGAGATTGGCTATTTGAAATTACTCTGGCGTGGTTCCTTCTGAGAATATGAGAAGTTCAAGTCCAAAATGCGGTCTGAATATATTGCAATGGCAATACATATTATTTATGGTCTACATTCATATTTCTCACAAAGTTTCCCATTCATTTCCGAAATGTGTTATAGCACTGATCTAATTAAAAATGGGCTTCCATTGCCTCTCAAGGGAACTACACTCCTGGAGAAATCCATAAAATGAGACATTGCATCATGAACCTTTTATTCCAAATGCTGTACATGGCCACTCTCATTTCCTCTTTGCACTTGAAGTACCTCTTGTAAGAATCTTCAAGTTTTTAA
>CM075978.1:70032135-70088586 GCA_038087875.1 Malacoraja senta
ATCTTCAAGTTTTTAAGAAGATCAGAAGCAAAATTCTCCAACTTAAGATGCTAATTTCCAATTCAGAATTTTACAATCCCCACACGTCATTATGTTCCACATCTCTACGTTTCTGTTGTAATTTAAGATCTGATTTGTTGAACAGCACTGACTGCTGTAAGAATTTTAGATTTCCCAGTGGAGTGTAAACATGGAGCACACATTGGTGAGACTCAGTGTGTCTACCTTACCACTGAAAGGTTAACGTTAGATTAGATTAAAGACCACCAGGGGCGCCGGGGAGACAGCTGCCCTGCCGGCAGTCTGTTTGTATTTTCTTTTTTTGTTATTTTTTAGTGCGTTAAAAGTTTGTTTTAATGTTCTTCCGTTTGTTTTATGTGGGGGGGGGGGAGGGGATCAGGGGAAACTTTTTTTCAAGTTCTTACCCTCCCGGAGATGTGATTAATTTTCGGATCACATCCTTCGGGCTCTGCAGCCTACCATCGATGGAGCTGGAAGCCTCCTCGGACTGACTTTGAGCCCCGCGGATTTAACATCGGAGCTGACATCGGAGCTCCCACTGCGACCACCGTGGACTTTAACATCAAGGACTCGCAGGCTAGCCGGGAGCTCCAACGTCGCGGATGGTTCACCAGCCCCGACGCGAGGTTCGATCGCCCGGCGCGGGGGAGCTGACATCCCCCCGATGCGGGAGCTGATCGCCTCGAGGCGGAGGGCCCGAACGCCACCAGCTACGGGAGTCAAGTTCGTCCCGTCAACGGGGGCTCGAGGCCCCTGACCGAGGAAGAACTAAGGGAAGGACTTGAACTTTATTTTGCCTTCCATCACAGTGAGGAATGTGGAGGAGTCACTGTGGTGGATGTTCATGTTAAAATGTGTTTTTGAGTGATCTGATACTTTTCCTCGTATGTTGCAAAGCATACTTGCCAAATAAAGTGTAATTCTGATTCTGATTAGATGAATATGATCCTGAAATGCTTGGTGTGATCATTTACAGTAACAAGGAACCCAACGCAAATTGGAGGAACAGCACCTCATATTTCGTTGGGGCTGCTTACAACCCAGTGGTATGAATATATTTCTCTAACTTCAAGTAATCCTTGCTTTCCCTCTCTCTCCATCCCTCCCCCATCCTATTTCTCCGACTAGTTTCACTGTCCTTCTGATTAGTTTTACTGATTGTGTGCCTGCTTGTCACCTTTCCCCTCAGCCAACAATGAACCATTCTACATTACCTTTATCATTGTCTGCTTTGATCTGTCGTTTTCACACCTTACCCATCCATATCTCTAGACTCCCCCTCCCCTGACTCTCGGTCTGAAGAAAGGTCTCGACCCGGAACGTCACCCATTCCTTCTCTCCGGAGATGCTGCCTGTCCCGCTGAGTTACCAACTTGAATGCCCGGGAGCGAAGAAGACTGCAAAAAGTGGTGAACACTGCCCAATCCATCACCGGTTCTGACCTGCCCACCATCGAAGGGATTTGTAGGAGTCGCTGCCTCAACAAGGCAGCCGGCATCATCAGGGACCCACACCACCCTGGCCACATACTTATTTCACCCCTGCCATCAGGAAGAAGGTACAGGAGTCTGAAAACTGTAACGTCCAGGTTCAGGAACAGCTTCTTCCCTACAGCCATCAGGCTATTAAACACTACAACCTCCACTCTCAGAACTACATAGACTATTATTGTTATTAGTGCACTATTATTGTTGTTTGTTTTTTATGTGTGCGTGTGTGAGTATATTGTGCGTATGTGAGTATGTGGGTATATGTACACATACAACTATTTTTCTCGTGTATTATCTTGTTTCCAGTGTACTATGTTTACATATTCTGTTGTGCTGTTGCAAGTAAGAATGTCATTGTTCTATCTGGGACAGATGACAACAAAACACTCTTGAGTTACTCCAGCATTTGTGTCTACCTTCGGTGTAAACCAGCATCTGCAGTTCCTTCCTACACTGTTCATTGTTATGGTGGGTTAGATGTTTGCACTGCCTGTTTGCAAAGCATTTACAATGACTCGTGCAAACTGCACAACTCCAAATCAGTTGCTCATGGCAGTTTGAATGGTAACTTTGGTAAATAACCAATAGCAGCTGTAAGCCCATGAGATACATCATTCTTGCCTTTTTCACACAAAGGGTGGTGGGTGTATGGAACGAGTTGCCAGAGGAGGTAGTTGAGGCTGGGACTATCACAACGTTTAAGAAACAGACAGGTACATGGATAGGACAGGTTTCATAATCATAATCATACTTGATTAGCCAAGTATGTTTTGCAACTTACGAGGAATTTGATTTGCCGTACAGTCATACCAATAAAAAGCAACAAGACACACAAAATACATTTTAACATAAACATCCACCACAGTGACTCCTCCACATTCCTCACTGTGATGGAAGGCGAAAAAAGTTCAAATCTCTTCCCTTCTTTGCTCTCGGGGGCCTCGTGCCTTCCGTTGATGGGACGATCTTGGCTCCTGTAGCCGGCGTCGTTTGGGCCCTTGCATCAGGGCGATTAAGCTCTTGCATCGGGGGGAATCTCAGCTGCTAGTCGAGGCTAGTCGAAACCTGCTGCGTCGTTTTTAGCTTCCCGACATCGGTCTCTACCCGAGACTGCGAGCTCCTCGATCGTGAAATCCGCATCAATCCCAGGAGCATCAATCCCAGGCAAGGGTTTGGAGGGATATAGGCCAAACGCAGGCAGGTGGGACTAGTGTAGATGAGACATGTTGGCCAGAATGGGCACGCTTTATGGGCATGCTTTATGACTAAATTCCTTGTCACTCAGCACACAAGCAGCCCAACTTGCCCATTGTACTTTTGGGTGGGCGTCGTGACCCTCATCGCAGCGGCCTCTGCAGTCCGTCTGTCTTTTTTTATTTTCTTGTCTCGTTTGAGTGTAGTTATATAGTGTTTTTTTATATTGGGTATGTGTGGGGGGGGAACTTTTAAAATCTTTTCCCTGTACGGAGGACCCGACCTTTTTCTGTCGGGTCTCCGTTGTCGTTGGGGCCTAGCACCGTGGAGCAGCCTCCAACCGGAACGACCTGGGGCTCCAGTCGCGGAGCCTGCGGGCTACTCACCATCGCGGAGCTGGCCGAGTTTGGAACGGGAGGAGCTGTGGCGGCGCGCTGCTGCAGCCCGACCCCGGAGATTCGGAGGCTCCAGCCGCAGGTCTGGTGGACGGTAACACCGGGAGCTCGCGGTTCCCTGGTGGGAGACCGCTTTTCGGAGCTTCCGCAACGGCAACTTCTCCCGCCCGAGTTGCGGGGTTGAAAATTACCTGGAGCGGAGCCTTACATCGCCCGGCGCGGCTTTAAATGGCCGCGGGACTTGCTAGCGCCCGCCGGGGGCTACAACATCAAGACCCGGAGCGTGGCCTTGCATCGCCCGGCGTGGCTTTAATGGCCGCGGGACTTATTTACCATCGCCCGCCGGGGGCTTTGACTTTGACATCGGGAGGAGAATGGGAGTGCAGGGGAGAGATAAGACTTTGCCTTTCATCACAGTGAGGAGGAGATTCACTGTGATGGATGTTTGTGTAGATTGTGTTGTGTCTTGGTTCTTCTTCTTGTTTGTATGACTGCAGAAACAGAATTTCGTTTGAACCTCAATGAGGTTCAAATGATAACAAATAAATTGTATCATTGTATCATGGTATCATCTGCACTTTAAACGTCCCCTGAGGGAACACCACATAATGAAGACGGAGCTAAGCATGTTTCTCAGTTGATCATTTGACCGCTGGTGAACTGTATCCTTGCACACTGCTACAATACCGCCATACGTGTAGATTTAAATGATTCAGCTGGAACGTGAAATACATCTTTAAATGGGGTAAAAATGATAGAGTTAGTGAAAATCTTTATGTTTTGTAAATCAAGAGTGGGAGAAATAAATGTTGCAGCATTATGTTGGTGTATGAATGCAAACCCAGAACCCGGATTGGTACATGGGACTTGACATAACAGGCCTAACAGAAACATGATTAAGGACAAACACAGTGAATGGTAGGGCTCTGGCGAGTGTTATAGAACAGCAGGATCTTGGAGTGCAGGTGCATGGTTCCTTGAAGGTGGATGGCCTTTATTAGTTGGGAGGTCATGTTGCAATTCTATAAGATGTTGATGAGGCCGCATTTAGAGAATAAGCAAGTTCGGTATTTCAACTGCGCATGCCCAGGTCGTAGGTCACTCGAGATAAGCATTCTCGGCAGCTGAGCTGCTGCGTGTACACAGACCTGCGTTTCATCCGTAGTCAGGATCGAACCGGGTCTCCGGTGCTGTTGAATTGCTACTAGAGTTAGCGACACTAGTTCTCCCTTCTCCACTGGTCCATGCAGAAATCTCAGCAGTGACAATCTAATGAATCACGGTCCGATCCCCCTCAGCCTGGGTGTATGTGTTCCATTCTCACTCGGGCTGCACTCCCGGGTTATAGAGGGTTATTATACAGGGGCGAACCATGCACCCCTCTCCTGCATGACCCCAGGACGCAGATTTGTGAGCAGAGTCTCACTACCGTCCCCATCCCCTCCCGAGTGTCCCATCCCTGACCGGGGGCATCCGGAGATGTCCGGGGTCATGTCCGGCTTTTGATTGTAAATGTGAACTGATTCAAGAGATTGGCTATTTGAAATTACTCTGGCTTGGTTCCTTCTGAGAATATGAGAAGTTCAAGTCCAAAATGAGGTCTGAATATATTGCAATGGCAATATATATTATTTATGATCTACATTCATATCTCTCTCAAAGAGCCATGGAGGTGTCTGGAGAGGAGCCGGCGGCGATAGTGGAGAGGTCGGCGCGGCGGTCGATGATGGCGCCGACCGACGGACGAGGACAGACACGTGGAAGTGAGGACAGAGAACAGAGGAGGACCCAGCGTGGGGAGACCGCCGTGAGGGAGGGGGTGGGGGGGAAGAACAAAGGGGGACCTGGCGCGGGGATAATTTGTAACTTTGTCCGCGCCCTTTATATGGCGACTATTTGCATACCTTGGGTATGCAAGCAAAGAATTTCACTGTGACTTGTCAAGTGACAATAAAGTAATCAATTCAAATCCCTCCTCATCTCCTCCCTAAAGGAACACCCTTTTATTCTGAGGCTATGACCACTAGTCCTAGACTCAACCACTTCTATACGCAATACCCTGACTGATGAAGGCCAATGTGCCGAAAGCCTTTTTGACCGCCCTATCTACCTGCGGCACCACTTCCAAGGAACTAGGTACTGTACTCCTAGATCCCTCTGCTCTACAACACTACCCAGAGCCCTACCAGTCACTGTGTCTTCCAAAAATGCAGCACATCGCATTTATGTGCATTAAACTCCATCAACCATTCCTCAACCCACTGATCACGATCCTGCTGCAATCTTTGATAACCAAATTCCCCATCTACAATACCACCCACTTTCGTGTCATCTGCAAACTTACTAATCATGCCATGTACATTCTGATTGAAATTATCTATATAAATCGCAACCTGCAATGGGCCCAGCACCGAGCCCTGAGGCACATCACTGGCACTTCAGTCCGAAAACCAACCTTCCACCATCACGCTCTGCTCCCCTTCCCCGAAGCCAATTTTCCATCCTATCCAGCTAGCTTTCCTGGTACCCACGCAATTGAACCTTCCAAAGCAGCCTACCATGCGGAACCTTATTAAATGACTTGCGGAAGTCTATGTACGCATCGTTTTCGGTTTTGCGCTCATCGACCTTTTGGTTACCATTTCAAAAAACTCTATCATATTTGTTAGACATGATCTCTAACGTATAAAACCGTAATCAGCTTTAGCCAAAGCTGAAGGCCTGGAAAATCCGGTCCGGTGGAATTCGCTGCCACAGAAGGTAGTTGAGGCCAGTTTATTGGCTATATTTAAGAGGGAGTTAGATGTGGCCCTTGTGGCTAAAGGGATCAGGGGGTATGGAGAGAAGGCAGGTACACGATACTGAGTTGGATGATCAGCCATGATCATATTGAATGGCTGTGCAGGCTCGAAGGGCCGAATGGCCTACTCCTGCACCTATTGTCTATGTTTCTATGTTTCTAAAACTGAGGGTGGCTAATGCCTATATATCGAGACCCTTCTTCTAGTATATAATTACACCTGTATTTAGAAGTTCTTCACTGTGCTGCAGATGCTGATGAAAGGGTGACAGGCCAGATCTAGTTGATGTGTGACTTGGACTCATTGGGTCACAGGGCAAAATGAGATTTGTTCGTGGTCTTCTGCACTGGTTTCGTGAAGAGCAACCCAGCTGCTCTCTTTCTCCCATCTTCTCTGTATGCGGACAATGTTTTTGTCTCCGTCAGCTATTTATCCAGTCTATTGTTGAACAATCACGCACCTCTACATTCAATAGTGTATTTGGCAAATATAACTAGAAATGCTGGTGATTTTAGGTCCGGTCGGGGGGGGGGAGCTCCCCCCGCCACGGGTACCATGTAATCCCGTGCTACCTGCTCCATGGTCGGATAGTCGGCGACTAAACCGTCTCCCCCACCTGGTTTGCCAGGTGAGGAGGGGGGCTGTGGACCCCAGCAGGACCAAAAACAAGACCTGTCAAAGGGCGGATGAGCTTCTAGTGAGCCGACGGCCATCCACACTTCAGTAGAAGTTGCGATCACTGTCGTATATAACATTGTAAGGCACCGTGCCCGTTGATGTTTTCAACCATGATGATGATGATGATGACGTGATTGTCACTCCTGTTTTGTGGGCATTGAAGCTTTCACAAGCAGGATTACTGCCAGAAATGACCTGACTAGTTGGCAAGATACACTCTGTAGAGAATGTACTTAATAAGGAGTGAAATCATTGGATGCGGTGTCTATTCAGCTAATGGCTTCCTTTTAGTTAATATAAAACAGCTAATATTAATACTACTGGAGCTGCACCTCCACGGGAAGTTGAACAGTATTTTATAATGCTCCTGCTGTTGCTTATAGTGAGAAGATAAACTTTGAGTTGCCAGGCCATGGGCTAAATGAGAGGAGCAGGGCAAAGGCTGTGGATGCCAATAGGATCAACAAACTCACCAGGAAGGCTGTCTCCATCCTGGGAGTGAAATTGGATTCATGGAAGGTGGTCTTGGAGGGGAGGATGCTCCTCAAACCTTGGTACACGTGGCAATAATAAACAAAACTAAACTAAGAGGTCTTTGAAAGTATGAAGAACGATAAAAAGTGAATGCAGGAAGAATGGTTTTACTTGCAGAGATGAGCTCAACTGGAGGCTTTGATTATAAGTGGGTCACCATATTAGAAATGCAAAGACTGATGCCAATGTGGAATTCACCACCACAGGGAGCAGTGTAAATACTTCTTAGAAAAGCAGGGGCTAACCAAGAGGGAAACAGAAATAGTTCCACTTTAGTTTATTGTCACGTGTACCGAGGTACAGTGAAAAGCTTCTTTTGCGTGCCATCCAGTCAGCAGAAAGACAAGACATGATTACAATCGACCCATTTATAGTGTATAGACACATGATAAGGGAATACCGTTTAGTGCAAGATAAAGCCAGCAAAGTCCGATCAAGGATAGTCTGAGGGTCACCAACGAGGTAGATAGTAGTTCAGCACTGCTCTCTGGTTGTGGTAGGATGGTTCAGTTGCCTGATAACAGCTGGGAAGAAACTGTCCCTGAATGTGGTGGTGATCAGATACAAGGTAACATGGTGGCTTTTCAAATATGGGAATATGCACCAAGTGCTGGAGTAACCCGATGGGCCAGTCACATTCTCATACGTCCCCTACGCATTAAGGGCAATTTACAGAGGCTGTACAAACTGGAGCACTGGGGGAACCCCACGTGGTCACAGGGCGTGCACGGCACAAGGGTGGCACGGTGGTGCAGCTGGTAGAACTGCTACCTCACAGTACCAGAGACCTGGGTTCGATCCTGACCTCAGGGGCCGCCTGCGTGGAGTTTGCATGTTTTCTCTGTGACCGCATGCGTTTCCTCCGGGTGCTCCGGTTTTCTCCCACATCCTCAAGACATGCAAGTTTGTAAGTTAATTGGCCTCTGTAAATTGTCCCTAGCGTGTAGGGAGAGAATGAGAAAGTGAGATAATCTAGAACTAGTCCGATAGTCAGTGTGGACTCAGTGTTCCTATGCTGTATCTTCAAATCAAGAGTCGAAAGAGAGTCAAGTCAAGAGTGTTTTATTGTCACATGTCCCAGATTGCAAACAGGCGATGTAAACATGGAACCCACCATAACAATGAACAGTGTAGGGAGGAACTGCAGGTGCTGGTTTACACCGAAGCTAGACACAAAATGCTGAAGTAACTCAAGAGTACGGTCATATGTCTCAGATAGAACAATGACATACTTGCAGCAGCGCAACACAATATGTAAACACTGTAGACAATGTAATAAATGAGAAAACAAGTTCAATGTGTGTATATATATGGCTGCCGGAAGGGAGAGTGGACGCTGGCGCACTTTAGCAGCCGCTGCTCTCTCTTCCATATTGTGTTTTTGATTTTTGTTTTTGGATTGAATTCTCTCTTTAATTTGTGTACTCGTGATGTCTTTACTATTTATTTCATTCCGCTTACATGTTTCTACTATTTGTTAAACTTTGTAAGGTGTCCTTGAGACTTTTGAAAGGTGCCCATAAATAAAATGTATTATTATTATTGTTATATATACACATACTCACATATACACATATGTAATATATGCATATATATATATTAGCAATGTTACAAAATTTTGAGATTTAAAAAATAATGTCTGCAATTTATCCCATCAGATAAAGCATAAAAAGAAGTTTAATTTGACACTTAATTCACTTTCATATCTTCAGTATTAAAAAAGTTATGGCCATTATCATACTCAGAAATTAGCATCTAGTTCCCTATTGCTTTTCCATTGACTTAACACAAAAGCTGTGATCGAGGACAGTTAAAAGCCCATAACTTTCTTAAAAATTATGGTAACTGAAAGAAATTTTCAGGTATTATAGATTGAAGCATTCTGAAACAAATATGAAACAATCTTACTTCGAAGACATGAAAGTAAAGCATATAATTAGTTAGTTACCTAATTGTAGCTAATTACAAAATTCAATTACTAGATCTAAACATCTATCAATTTCTTAAGAATAGATTAACATTTTTAAATAGCCTAAGTGTCCAAATAACATTCACACAATAATTCACAATATAACATAATTTTTAAATCTAATTTTCATGAATTTACAGGCCAAATGGAAGGAATTGAATGTTTAATACCTGTAAATTAATGGGGATTTAATTCATCTTGCGAGTGAGAATTTCTGGAACGCGATCTTTTGGAACGTTCATTTGCGGTGAATTTAACCCCGTATTGGCATGAAAAATACTGCCGTTAATTCGGGGAATAAAATCACCGTGTCGCATGAAAAAATGTGAATTAAAGGCTTCTTAAGAAGCACTTTTATACATTTAAAGAAAGCACTTTCGTTTACCTGTCCATTGTGTGAAATCCGTCCCCGTTATCGGCGTTGACGCTTCAGGAGCTGCTTTTAAAATGACTGTAGCGCTGACATTGACGATTTAATTTTTTTTTAAAATTCACAAATCGCCGGTAGGAACGATTTTGTCAGCGAAGTTTTGTACTCCAACAAAATATTTCCAGGACAAGGGAGGAGAAACCGCGTTTTAACCCCGCCCCCCCCTTAAAGGCGCCAAAATCGCGCACACGGCCAGTGGCAGAATTACAGCGCGACTGGGTAAGTTTTGTAACATACCTATATATATATATATATATACACACACATGCGCATATATATATATATATAAATATATATTTATATATAGACACAGAATGCTGGAGTAACTCAGCGGGACTGGGAGCATCTCTGGAGAGAAGGAATGGGTGACGTTTCAGGTCGAGACCTTTCTTCAGACTGATATATATATATATAGACACACTCGCACCCACATACAAACACATAAAAAACAAACAAACAATAATAGTCTATGTAGTTCAGAGATTATTTGGGGTTGTAATGCTTAATAGTCCAATGGCTCTAGGGAAGCATTGTCTGTAGGGAATTCAATCTGACCTCCCCACCATTGAAGGGATCTATCGAAGTCGCTGCCTCAAAAAGGCAGCCAACATCATCAAGGACCCACACCATCCTGGCCACACACTCATCTCTCCGCTACCATTGGGCAGAAGGTACAGGAGCCTGAAATCTGTTACATCCAGGTTCAGGAACAGCGTCTTCCCCACAGCCATCAGGCTATTAAACTCGCCAACAAACAGACTCTGAACTGTAACAGCCTATTGCACTTTATCTGCTTATTTATGTGTATATTGAACGGAACTGTTCTGTATTTGTGCCTACAATATTCTGTTGTGCTGCAGCAAAGCAAGAATTTCATTGTCCTATCTGGGACACATGACAATAAACTCTCTTGACTTGACTTGATCATACAAACTCTACGCAGACAGAACCCGAGGTCAGGATCGAACCTGGGTCTGCGGTGCTGTGAGGCAGCAGCTCTACTATCAACACCACTGTACAGCCCTCCAAATATAGTGCATAAAAATGGCGGTGGGGTGAAAAATCAGCCATGACCTTGCAGAATGCAGAATTGCCTTTGAAAAGGTAGTGGTCAGCCATCTTTCTGAACAATTGAAACCCTTCTGGCTCGTACACTCCCTTGCAAAGTTCTTGAAATAATCTTGCTATTGTCATTGTGTAGGAGGGACCTGCAGATGCTGGTTTAAACCGAATACACATAAAATGCTGGAGTAACTCAGCGGGTCAGGCAGCATCTCTGGGGTGAAGGAATGGGTGACGTTTTGGGTCGAGACCCTTTCCCGTGACTTTCAGTCTGAAGAAGAGTCTCATCCAGCTGAGTTACTCCAGCTTTTTGTGTCTATCTTCTTGTTATTGTCATCTGTCCACTAAATAAAGGAATGTATACCATTAAGCATAAATAACCTGGTCTTATGCGAGAAAGTTAATACAGATTTAACAAATTAGCAAAGTTAAAATAATGTTATGGTATTTGAGATATAATTTAAAGTTATGGAGAACATCAAAAGTTAAATCCTTTAGAATACCGATACAATGCTAGAACAATAATGAAGTGCTACTGTATCATTTTTAGATGAAATCTTTGGTCACAGAATTTCAATGATCTGCTATAAATTATCAAGGTGAGTCCATTTATTTTCTTTGCAAATGTCAAAGGTTCAAAGGTCACGTGTACCAATTAAGGTACAGTGAAAGTCCATTTACCATAGTCACACTAGAAACAGCAACAAGACGCACAAACTACATGCATGTTAACATAAACATCCACCACAGCAGATTCCCCACATTCCCCACTGTGATGGAAGGCAATAAAGTCTGAGCTTCTTCACTCTTTATTCTCCCGCGGTCGGGGCAGTCGAACCATCCGCAGTCGAGGCGATCGAAGCCCCCGTGTCGGGACGGTCGAAGCTCCCACGATCGGGATGGTCGAAGTTCCTGCGGCTTGGAGCTCCCAAAGTCGATTTCTAGTCTAGCGAGCTCCACGATGTTAAGTCCTGCAGGCTCCCGAAGTCAATCCCCTGCAAGAGGCCGCCAGCTCCTCCATGTTAGGCCGCAGTGCGGACGGAGATACGATACGGAAAAAAATCTCTGTCGAGGTAAGAGATTAAAAAAGGTCTCTCCCACCCCCCCACATAAAACAAGCTAAAGAACACTACAGTTAACACATAGTAAAAAACAACAAAGAATGTTGCCAGGTGGCACAATGGTACCACAGTGTAGTTGTGACCCGGTTTCGATCCTGACTATGGGTGCTGTCTGTATGGAGTTTGTACTTTCTCCCTGTGACCATGTGGGTTTCCACCGGGTGCTCTGGTTTTCTCCCGCACTCCAAAAACATGCAGGTCTGTAGGTTAATTGGTTTCTGTAAATTGTCCCTGGTGTGTAGGCTAGAACGAGTGTACAGGGTGATCTATAGTTGGCCTGTTTCCACGCAGTATCTCTCTTTTAAAAAAAAACATTTAATTTCTTTTCCTTGCCTATTTGACACCCTTTTGTCTCCAGTCCCTATCCTTGTCCTTCAGAGATGCTGCTTGACCCGTGGATTCACTCCAGCATTTTGTGTCTTTCTTTTGTAAACCAGCATCTGCAGTTCCTTATGTCTCTATCGTTTCTGGAAGCCTTTTCCCTTCCTGAGCCTCAGATGTGCTGGATATTTCATCCATCCTGGAGAACAGCTTCAAGAAGCATCTTCAGATGCAAGCATTCAATACATCTGTCAGCATATGGTTGAAGGGATTTAATTACAGAGAAATGTGAGGTGCTGATTTTGGAAAGTCTAACGTGGACGGGATCTACACTGGGAATGGTAGGGCTCTGAGTAGTGTTGTAGAGCAGGGGGATCTAAGAGTGCATGTATATCGTTCCTTGAAGGTGGAGTCGCAGGTAGATAGGGTGGTCAAAATGCTTTTGGCACATTGGCCTTCAACAGTCAGAGTATTGAGTATAGACTTTAGGAGAGCTCCCCCTCCCCTCACCCCACTCACCATCAACAACACCACAGTCACATCTGTGGAGTATTTTAAGTTCCTGGGAACCATCATCTCCAAAAACCTTAAGTGGGGGGCTACCATCGACTCCACAGTCAAAAAGGCCCAACAGAGGATCTACTTCCTACGGCAGCTGAGGAAGCACAATCTGCCACAGCCAATGATGGTCCAATTCTACACGGCCATCGTAGAGTCTGTTCTCACCTTCTCCATCATGGTCTGGTTTGGCTCAGCCACCAAGCACGACACCTGGAGGCTGCAGCGAATTGTCCGATCAGCAGAGAAGGTTATTGGCTGCAACCTTCCCTCCATTGATGAACTGTACACTGCAAGGGCCAGGAAGCGAGCGGACAAGATCATCTCTGACCCCTCGCACCCTGGCCACAAACTCTTTGAATCACTTCCCTCTGGAAGGCGACTCCGGACTGTCAAAGCTGCCACAGCCAGACATAAAAACAGTTTTTATCCACGAGTAGTTGCTCTACTCAACAACCAAAAATCTGTAGCCTCCCTTTGATCTGGTATTTTGTTGGTTCACATGCTTGATCAATGGTGTTTTATTATTAATGTTTTATTATTATTAATCTTTAGTGTTTTCTGAGTCTTTCTTAACTGTCACTGTATGTCATGTTGTTACTTGTGGGCGGAGCACCAAGGCAAATTCCTTGTATGTGAATACTTGGCCAATAAACTTACTTACTTAGAAAGTTGGGAGGTCATTTTGCAGTTATATAAGACGTTGGTGAGGCTGCATTATGTGTTCAGATCTGGGCACCATGTTATAGGACAGACATTGTCAAGCTGGAAAGGGTACAGAGAAGATTTACGAGGCTAAGTAGGCTGGGACTCTATTCCTTGGAGCACAGGAGGATGAGGGGTGATCTTATAGGGGTGTATAAAATCATGGGGGGATAGATTGGGTAGATGCACAGAGTCTCTTGCCCAGAGTAGGTGAATCAAGGACCAGAGGACATAGATTTAAGGTGAAGGGGAAAAGATTTAGTTGGAATCAGTGGGGTAGTTTTTTCACACAAAGGGGGGTGGGTGTATGGAACAAGCTGCCAGCAGAGGTGGTTGAGGCAGGGACAATCACAACATTTAAGAAACAGTTAGACAGGTACATGGATAGGTCAGGTTTGAAGGGATATGGATCAAACGCGGGCTGGTGGGACTAGTGTAGCTGGGACCAAGATGCAGCACAGAACGCCACAGGAGATCCTTCTTCCCTGTGGCTATCAAACCGTACAACTCCTCCCCCTTCTGTCGTGGGGTAGACTGACTCCCCTCCCCCCCCCCCCCCAATCCCCTCCCCACTCTTTGCACATCCCCAATCCTTTCCACTCGTCACTTTAATTTCATGTTTCATGTATTTTGTGTTTTTTATGACTGTTGGCAGATCAATTTCCCTCATGGGATAAATAACGTTCTATCCTATCATATCGGATTGTATCGTACATCGTACATGTTGGCCGGTGTGGGCAAGTTGAGCTAATGGGCCTGTTTCCACGCTGTATCACTCTATGACTCCAAGCTGGCTTTGAGCTCTGTGGCATTATGAAACGTGTGTCTGAAGAGTGGACAGTGCCCGGCAGCAGATGCTGGTGAACCTCTAATATGTGATATATAACTGAGCCCATAGCACCCTACCCCATCTCTTGAGCTCAGCATATCCGCTCGGCTAAACAAAGCTCGTCTCTCCTGATAGACCGTTGTTCCTGCCTCAGTTGCCACTCTGCGCTCACTTCTTTTGTGCCATTTGCTCATTAGTTTAGTTTAGTTTAGTTTAGAAATACAGCACGGAAACAGGCCCTTCGTCCCACCGGGTCCGCGCCGATCAGCGATCCCCACACATTCGCACTATCCTACACCCACTAGGGACAATTTTTACATTTACCAAGCCAATTCACCTACAAACCTGTACGGCTTTGGAGTGTGGAGGAAACCGAAGATCTCGGAGAAAACCCACGCAGGTCACGGGGAGAACGTACAAACTCCGTACAGACAGCACCCGTAATCGGGATCGAACCCGGGTCTCCGGCGCTGTATTCGCTGTAAGGCAGCAACTCTACCGCTGCGCCTCCACAACATCCTAGCCAACAGTTCTGGAGATCCCAGTGAAGTGCTCACTGGTGCCAACATAGCTGAATGGGCTGGAAGGAGGCTTTCTGCAGTGTACTTGTCAGCTGAGAGCTCCTGTTCTTTCTATGGTGGCACCGTGCTGCCCATGTTGTGATGAAAGTGACGTGTAAAGAAGAATACTTGCAAAAAGAGGTTGTGTGGGTGTTGGAGCTGCACCACAAGATGGGATTCAAGATTCAAGAGAGTTTATTGTCATGTGTCCCAGATAGGACAATGACATTCTTGCTTTGCTTCAGCACAACAGAACATAGTAGGCATGAATACAGAACAGATCAGTGTGTCCATATATCACTGTATAAATATATACACACATGAATAAATAAAACAGATAAAGTACAAATAAACAGATAATGGTCTATTAATGTTCAGAGTTTTGTTTGAGTTGAGTTCAATAGCCTGATGGCTGTGGGGAAGAAGCTGTTTCTGAACCTGGATGTTGCAGTCTTCAGGCTCCTGTGGGTCCTTGATGATACTGCCAGCCTTTTTGAGGCAGCGACTGCGATAGATCCCCTCGATGGTAGGGAGGTCAGGGCCGATGATGGACTGGGCAGTGTTTACTACTTTATTTAGTCTTTTCTGCTCCTGGGCGCTCAGGTTGCCGAACCAAGCCACGATGCAACCGGTCAGCATGCTCTCTACTGAGTATCTACCGGTATCAAATTCTGACATTCCTCCTTCCTGGTCATGAGATTCATGGTATGTCTGTGACACTATCCCCAGTGCTGTGAGAGTGGTCTGAAGAAGGGTCCCAACATGAAGCATCACCCATCCACGTTCTCCATGTTCTCCAGGATTGCTGCTTGACCCACTGAGATCCCGCCAGCACTTCGTTTCTGACCATGACATTGTCGATACCTGGGGAAAGCTAGAAATGAAAATTGCGGACAATGCAAGCTGCAGGAAACCCTCCATCTTGTTTTGAAAGCCTTGTTGCACTAATTCCAAGCACATTCAGATATGTACTCATGTCATATAAAGCCTGCATTCACAGAACGTTGCAGTTGGTCTTCTGCTGCAAAGTTCAGAATTGCCTGATGCCTCTTTGTCTATAGAATGTGTAGGAAAGAACTACCGATGCTGGTTTACACCGAAGATAGACACAAGAAGCTGGAGTAAAGGGGCTGTCCCACATGGGCGACCTAATTGGCGAGTTTGAAAAAATGACATGTTGAAGACCTCCTTCGACTATGTAGAAGACCTCCTTCGACCTCCCTTCAACTATGTTAAAGACTAGCTTCGACTACCTTCGACTACCCTCGATTACCTACGACTAACATGCCGACCTACTACGACTAAACCTATGAGAAACAAAAGTATTGATTTTTCCCATGGCGACCTTTTTGCACTTGCAGGCATTTTTAACATGTTGAAAAAAACGCCGCGACCTAGCTGAGGCCTCGAGTACGCGGGGACTACTCTCGAGCATGAAGGAGAGTTACGAAGACCTCCTACGACCTTGTGTCGACCATGCCGCGAGTATGACCCGAGGGCAAACTCGCCAGAACTCGCGGATTAGGTCGCCCAAGTGGACAAGCCCCTTAACTCAGCGGGACAGGCAGCATCTCTGGAGAGAAGGAATGGGTGAAGCTTCGGCCGAAACAGCACACAATCCCTCTGTGATCCGCTGGCTGAAGAGGTGCTGCACAGCCAGACATTAAATATGAAACTGAGCCCCCGTTTGCCTTGACATTAACGATTCCAGGACGCTGTTTTGAATTAAGATGGAAGAGATTCTGGCGCTCTAGCCCATATTTACTCCATAACATGGACCCCGTAATTAGTTTTACCATAACAGTGTTTGTGGAAATTTGCTGAGTAGAGATTAGTTTGCATTGCAGTAGAAACATCTTGAAAAGTACTTTGTCGTCTGTAAAGCACAAGACCAAGGAAAATAGTCTGCTAACGTGTCTTGTCTTTCTTTTATTGTTGGCAGTAGGTTTCTTTTTCCCATTTCTGGGAAATTGCTCAGGCCTCTTGGGAAATTCTGGGGTAAATGTAATGATAACTCATATTGCTTCTGCTCTTCAATAGAATAACAATGCGTTTCCTCTTTAAAACAGCGATGTTGTTTTTTTTTCCCCAAAACTGTCTGCTATATTTCATTTCTGTAGTTGACTTTCAAACAGTTGCAATGAAATCATGTCATATGGGTTTTGTTGCGTGCCTGCTTACCTTCAAAGGGAATGTCAGAGCTTCAAATAAAAAACGATCATCAGGTAACCCTATTGAAAACAGATATCGCTATTAGCCTATGTGTAGGAAGGAACTGCAGATGGTGGTTTAAACCGAAGATAGACATAAAATGCGGGACAGGCAGCATCTCTGGAGAGAAGGAATGACTGACGTTTCGGGTCGAGACCCTTCTTCAGACTGAGAGTCAGTGGAAAGGGAAACGAGAGATATAGACGGTGATGTAGAGAGATATAGAACAAATTACTGAAAGATATGCAAAAAAGTAACGATGACAAAGCAAACAGGCCATTGATAGCTGTGTGCTAGGTGAGAATGAGAAGCTGGTGTGACTTGAGTGGGGAAGTATGGAGAGAGAGGGAATACAGAGGTTAGTTGAAGATAGACACAAAAAGCTGGAGTAACTCAGCGGGACAGGCAGCATCTCTGGAGAGTAGGAATGGGTGACATTTCAGGTCGAGACCCTAGTTACTCCAGCTTTTTGTGTCTATCTTCTGTTTAAAACTAGCACCCATTCCTTCCATAGATGCTGCCAGTCCCGCTGAGTTACTCCAGCTTTTTGTGCCTATCTTCGGTTTAAACCAGCATCTGCAGTTCCTTCTTGCACAGGGGTTACTTGAAGTTAGAGAAATCAATATTTAGCCTATGATCTTTCTCAAGTTGGTTCCAAATTCGAATGCAAGCCAAGATCTCACTCTTTCCCATTCCATAAAGGTAAATCAGTTCAATGTAGGTTCAACATATCTGATTACCGAAACCTGCTCTGATCAATTTTTGATCAGATAAGGATTTTGCTTTCTGCTGTTAAAGTCTTGTCAATTTTTGGTAATGAGTCTTTAATTCAGTCATCCTGCAAGAGGTTTTATGATCCTTCAAAGTCTCTCTTGGCCAGTCCTAATGCAGAAAATGTGTGCAGCAGAAATTTCCTGTCTATTTGCACATGCCTCATTTGAGGATGTGCACAATATGAAAGAAATCTAGTCATCAAAATACTTGGAGCTCAGAGTGAAATGTCCCACATTTCACATGTGTGATCATCAGAAACAATTAGGCCGCATAGCCTTTTACTTCTTCATCTGCTTCAACCTAACGAAGCTCAAAACAAGTTAAGATGAAAGATTTTGCATTTGTAATGTGGCTTTCATGTTCTCAAGATCCAATTCATATTAATTTTTTGAAGCTGGGATAATGTTGGCAGATATCTTGCACAATCAGAAGCAAATTAATAATCTTTTTTAATTTAGCGCGGAAACAGGGCCTTCGACCCACTGAGTCCGCACCAACCAGCGATCCCCACACGTCAACACTATCCTTCACACACTAGGGACAATTTACACATATCAAGCCAATTAACCTCTTTACAAAGTCCCTGGCTCTCGAAACCTAGAGCAATACCGTAATTCTCAACACCACCCTGAATTTTATTATAATGATTTTTATTCCTAGAGTAGGGGGAAAAAACTCCACAACATGGATCTATCTGAGGAAGGATGTGCTGGCTCTGGAGAGGGTCCAGAGGAGGTTTACAAGAATGATCCCAGGAATGAGTAGGTTAACCTATGATGAGCGTTTGTTGACACTGGGCCTGTACTCGCTGGAGTTTAGAAGAATGAGGGGGGACCTCATTGAAACATAGAGAATAGTCTCCTTCTTCTTGCGTATGGCGTGCACAGCCTAAAGTTGTAGGACAACTTGTTCTATTTGATCTTATTTGATTGTGCACACTGGGTTGACTGCATTCGTCGAAACAGGGCAGACTATGTGAAGGTTGCAATCTTCCACCCCATAGAGAATAGTGAAAGGCTTGGATAGAGTGGATGTGGAGAGGATGTTTCCGCTAGTGGGAGAGTCTCAGACTAGAGGTCACAGCCTCAGAATTAAAGGACGTTCGTTTAGGAAGGAGATGAGGATGTTTCTTTAGTCAGAGGGTGGTGAATCTGTGGAATTATTTGCCACAGAAGGCTGTGGAGGCCAAGTCAGTGGATATTTTTAAGGCAGAGATAGGTAGATTCTTGATTATTCCTCCGTCTACGCCGCATCTGCTCCCAGGATGAGGCGTTCCACACCAGGGCATCTGAAATGTCCTCATTCTTCAGGGAACAGGGGTTTCCCTCCTCCACCATGGATGAGGCTCGCACCAGGGTCTCTTCCATACCCCACAACACTGCTCTCTCTCCCCATCCCCCCACTCGCAACAAGGGCAGAGTCCCCCTAGTCCTCACCTTTCACCCCACCAGCCGTCACATACAACAAGTAATCCTCCGTCAGTTTTGCCAACTCCAACGTGACTCCACCACTCGCCACATCTTCCCATCTCCCCCCATATCTGCCTTCCGCAAAGACCGCTCCCTCCGTAACTCCCTTGTCAATTCTTCCCTTCCCTCCCGTACTACCCCCTCCCCGGGCACTTTCCCTTGCAACCGCAAGAGATGCTACACTTGTCCCTTTACCTCCCCCCTCGACTCCATTCAAGGACCCAAGCAGTCATTCCAGGTGCGACAGAGGTTCACCTGCATCTCCTCCAACCTCATCTATTGCATCCGCTGCTCTAGATGTCAGCTGATCTACATCGGTGAGACCAAGCGAAGGCTTGGCGATCGTTTCGCACGGTCCGCAAAAACCAACCTGACCTTCCGGTGGCTCAGCACTTCAACTCCCCCTCCCATTCCGTATCCGACCGCTCTGTCCTGGGTTTCCTCCATGGTCAGAGCGAGCAACACCGGAAATTGGAGGAACAGCACCTCATATTCCGCTTGGGGAGTCTGCATCCTGGGGCATGAACATTGAATTCTCCCTATTTTGTTAGCCCTTGCTGTCTCCTCCCCTTCCTATCTCTCCCTCAGCCCTCGGGCTCCTCCTCCTTTTTCCTTTCTTCTCCCCGCCCCCCGCCCCCCTCCTCCCCCTATCAGTCTGAAGAAGGGTTTCGGCCCGAAACGTTGGCTATTTCCTTCGCTCCATAGATGCTGCTGCACCCGCTGAGTTTCTCCAGCATTTTTGTGTACCTTAGATTCTTGATTAGTTTGGGTGTCTGAGGTTGTGGGGAGAAGGCAGGAGAATGAGGTTAGGAGGGGGAGATAGGTCAGCCATGCTTGAATGGCAGAGTAGACTTGATGGGCCGAATGGCCTAATTATACCCCTATCACTTATGACCTCATGGGTGAATTTTGTGCTGAAACTGGAACGCAAAAATCTAAATTGAGAACTGAACTGATGCTGAATTAATTTTTTTATCTTTGAAGCAGGCATGGGTTATTGACAGGGGACGATCAGCTATGATCACAATGAATGGCGGTGCTGGCTTGAAGGGCCAAATGGCCTCCTCCTGCACCTATTTTCTATGTTTCTATGTTTCTATGTGGAAACACTTTTTCCTCACAGAGAGTTGTGAATCTGTGGAATTCTCTGCCTCAGAGCGGCAGTGGAGATGGGTTCTCTGGATACTTTCAAGAGAGAGCTAGATAGGGCACTTAAAAATAGTAGAGTCAGGGATATGGGGAGAAGGCAGGAACGGGGTACTGATTGTGGATGATCAGCCATGATCACATTGAATGGCCGTGCTGGCTCGAAGGGCCGAATGGCCTACTCCTGCACCTATTGTCTATTGTCTATTGTGTAAATGAAAGGAAGGTCAATGTGATGGTCAATCTAACTGCTCTCATGTCAACGGAGGAGTCACGTGAAGGTTTTGATGAGGCTGATTGGCATTAATAATGATTCTAATGTTAACTTCGGGGGGCCGGAAGTTTCCTGCCTTCAGGAAATCCAGCAGGCAAAAGGAGGAGAGGAAAGAATCCATGATCACTCCAGTTTTCTCTGAATGATACTTGTAAACCAGCCACCACTATACCTGGCACATTCAGAACCCACACTGCACCATCCACATCAGCCAATCCCAATCTCTTTCCTTGACCATTACCTTGACCTCAATTCTTACACGGACACCCTGCAATTAGAATCTGCCTAATGACAGGAGACTACCACGTGCTGCAAGCTTTGCAGGCTGGCAACGGAGATGTCAATGCGGTGGCGCAATGGTAGGGTTACTGTAAATCTTTGGATCTTCTCAATGGTTGCACACAAGGTCATCAGAAAATGATTCTCTGCAGTTGATACTCTGTGCCAGGGTGGCACGGTGGGCAGCCGGTAGAGCTACTGCCTTACAGCGCCAGAGACCCGGGTTCGATCCCGACTACGGGTGCTGTCTGTACGGAGTTTGTATGTTCTCTCCCGTGATCTGCGTGGGTTTTCTCTGAGATCTACGGTTTCCTCCCACACCCCAAAGACGTACAGGTTTGTCGGTTAATTGGCTTGGTATAAATGTAAAAATTGTCCCTAGTGTGTATAGGGTATGTAAAGCCCGTGTCCCACTTAGGAGACCTAAGCAGCAACCTCTGGTGACCTTGCCCGCCACCCAAAAAAAAATTAAGGTCGAGGTGACCTGCAACCTCTTACCACCTCCCACAAAAATGTTGAAAACCTTCCTCGACTTTGAAGAAAACTGGCTTTGACTAGACCTGCGATTAAAACATTATCGATTTTTAAAACGGCAACCTATTTTTAGTCGAGGCCGGTTTTAATCATGATGAAAAAATAGCAGCAACCTAGATGAAGCCTCGACCACGCGGAAACCACTTACGACCATTAGGGGAGAGTGACCAAACCTCCGGTGACGTCATGGAAACCTTGGGTGGCGGGCAAGGTCACCAGAGGTTGCTGTTTAGGTCTCCGAAGTGGGACAGGGCTTTAATGTCAAGTCAAGTCAAGGTCAAGTGAGTTTATTGTCATGTGTCCCTGGTAGGACAATGAAATTCTTGGTTTGCTTGAGCACAACAGAAACATAGTAGGCATTTACTACAAGGCATTCTATAAATATATACACAATGGTCAATATACTGATAAAGTGCAAATAACAGTATTGGCTAGTAAAGTTCAGTGTTATGTCCGAGCCAGGTTTAATAGCCTGATGGCTGTGGGGAAGTAGCTGTTCCTGAACCTGGTCGTTGCAGTCTTCAGGCTCCTGTACCTTCTACCTGAAGGTAGTAGGGAGATGAGTGTGTGGCCAGGATGGTGTGGGTCCTTGATGATGCTGCCAGCCTTTTTGAGGCAGCGACTGTGGTAGATCCCCTCGATGGAAGGGAGGTCAGAGCCGATGATGGACTGGGCAGTATTTACTACTTTTGTAGTCTTTTCCTCTCCAGGGCACTCAAGTTGCCGAACCAAGCACGATGCAACCGGTCAGCATGCTCTCTACTGTGCACCTGTAGAAGGGATCGCTGGTCGGTGCAGACTCGGTGGGCCGAAGGAGAGTTAGAAAATAAAATTGCGGGCTCATTGCAAGCTGCAGGAAAACCTTCAACTTGATTTGAAGGTTTTATTGCACTAAAACTGAATTCCAAGCACATGCAGATATGTCCTCATGTCCTATAAAGCCTACAGTCACAGAACTTGTTGCAGTAGTTGGTCTTCTGCTGCAAAGCTCAGAATTGGTGACGCCTGTTTGTCTATGGAATGTGTAGGAAGGAACTGCAGATGCTGGTTTAAACAAAGATAGACGCAAGAAACATAGAAACATAGAAAATAGGTGCAGGTGTAGGCCATTCGGCCCTTCGAGCCTGCACCGCCATTCAATATGATCATGGCTGATCATCCAACTCAGTATCCCGTACCTGCTTTCTCTCCATACCCCCTGATCCCTTTAGCCACAAGGGCCACATCTAACTCCCTCTTAAATTATAGCCAATGAACTGGTCTCAACTACATTCTGTGGCAGAGAATTCCACAGATTCACCACTCTCTGTGTAAAAAATGTTTTTCTCATCTCAGTCCTAAAATATTTCCCCTTTATCCTTCAACTGTGACCCCTTGTTCTGGACTTCCCCAACATCGGGAACAATCTTCCCTGCATCTAGCCTGTCCAACCCCTTAAGAATTTTGTAAGTTTCTATAAGATCCCCCCTCAATCTTCTACATTCTAGCGAGTGCAAGCCAAGTCTATCCAGTCTTTCTTCATATGAAAGTCATGACATCCCAGGAATCAGTTTGGTGAACCTTCTCTGTACTCTTACTCCCTGGAGTAACTCAGCCGGACAGGCAGTATCCTCTGGATAGAAGGAATGGGTGATGTTTGGGGTCGAGACCCTTCTTCAGTCTTGGTTATGGAATGATTTCAGCATCAGACTGTGCTGCCCAATACTTCTGTTAGAGCATGGGATGGGGAGTTGAATGCGCACTTATAATGAGTGTTGCTCCAAGGTGGGAGGGTAGGGCAGCAAATAAGTGGCACGGCAACGCTGCAGTTTGCAAATTGGAACAGGGAAGGATCAGCTGCCAATATTTAGACTGATTGGAGACTCCTGGACTGGAGACTGTCCAAGTTCCAAAGATACATCCTGCAAGGAATTGCATCAACACTTGAACTCCACAGAGAGGTCATGTCCACTGATGCAGAGTAATAGTCATATAGCACCAAAACAGGCCCTTCAGCCCAACTTGCCAATGCTGACCAAAATGCCTCATCTACACCAGTGATGCCTGCCTACATTTGGCCCATATTCCTCTCAATCTTCCCTATCTATGTACCTGTCCAGACATCTTTTCACTGGTGCATCAACAACCTCTTCTGTTCCATAAGCCCACTATTCTGTGTGAAAACATTATTAGATCTTCGCCCTCTCCAATTGCATTTGCAGTTATATAAAATTACAAAATGGACCGCTTTATACACTTCTGGTCACCACACTACAGCAAGAATGTGATTGTACCCGACAAGATGCTGAAAGGATCACGAGGATGGCAGGTCTCAACCCAAAACAGGTACAACAGGCAGTGAAGAAAGCGAATGGCATGTTGGCCTTTATAACAAGAGGAATCGAATATAGGAGCAAAGAGGTCCTTCTGCAGTTGTACAGAGCCCTAGTGAGACCACATCTGGAATATTGTGCGCAGTTTTCGTCCCCTAATTTGAGGAAGGACATTCTTGCTATTGAGGGAGTGCAGTGTAGGTTTACAAGGTTAATTCCCGGGATGGCGGGACTGTCATATGCTGAGAGAATGGAGCAGCTGGGCTTGTACACTCTGGAGTTTAGAAGGATGAGGGGCAATCTCATTGAAACATATAAGATTGTTAAGGGCTTGGACACGCTGGAGGCAGGAAACATGTTCCCGATGTTGGGGGAGTCCAGACCCAGGGGCCACAGTTTAAGAATAAGGAGTAAGCCATTTAGAACGGAGATGAGGAAACACTTTTTCTCACAGAGAGTGGTGAGTCTGTGGAATGGAAGCCAGGAATGCTACATGGTTTACTCCAGCAGTTCGTGTTGTTTTATAAACCAGCATCTGTGGTTCCTTGTATCTACTTCACAAGGAAGTTCCCTGGGATGGATCATTGTAGTTATGGGGAGTCATTGGATTAATTGAATTTTTTTTCCTTAAAGTGAAATAGGCTGAGGGGAGATCTCATGAAGATATGCAAAAGTACGAGGTGTAGAAATCAAATAGCTTGTGAGAAACATTCAATACTACAGGCAGAGGTGTCTAAAAATGAAAGACAACCCAAGTAAATGCAAATGCTGGAATCTGGAGCAAAGTACAAAGTGATGGAATAATTCTGCTGATGCCAGACACAACATGCCGGACAGGCAGCATCTCTGGGTAGAAGGAATGGGTGACGTTTCAGATCAAGAGCCTTCTTCAGACTGAAAGTTAGGGGAGAGGGAGACACAGAGATAAGGAACTGTTAGGTGTGAAAACGAGACATCAAAGGGGATGAGAGATCGTGGAAAATGTAGAATAGATCATTGTTAGCTAGGAGAAGGTGACAAGGAAGCATACAGAGATGCTGGTCAGAGAACATTGTGGAGGTAATCAACAGATGAAATTTTGAATTAGGACTTTTTCAGAAAGATCAAGAGCTTTGCCTGAGGGCAAAGAGTAAAAGGTTTAGAAGGAATCTGTGGACTCGGTGGGGCCTAAAGTCCTGTTTCCATGCTGTATCTCTGAACTAACCTCTAGATTAAACTCTAAACTGGCAATGGGATAAGTATAGATGACAACTGGATTGATGACAGGGCCTTTGTCTTTGCTTTATGACTCTGACTCCATGTTTTAATGTCATTTGTCAATAGTCATTTGTCCATTCATTCTTCTTGCATCTGATTACTTTCCTACCTAAATTTGTAAATCTATTTTCTATGTTTCTATGTTTCTAGGAAGGATGGCGTTTCACTGGAAAAAGTACCGCAAAGATATACCAAAATACTGGAGTGACTCAGCACATCATCTCTGGAGAGAAGGAATGGGCGACGTTTCGGGTCGAGACCCTTCTTCTGTCTGAAGTCGCCCAGAGATGCTGCCTCACCTGCTGAGTTACTCCAGCATTTTGTGCCTACCTTCGATTAAAACCAGCATCTGCAGTTCTTTCGTATACAGCGAAGATATGTTGTGGGACTTGAGTGCTGAGCTATAGGGAGAGGTTGGGCAGTCTAGGACTTTATTCCTTGGAGTGCAGGAGGCCGAGTGGTGATCTTATAGAGGTGTGCATGATCATGAGGAGAATCGAAGGGGTGAACTCACAGAGTCTTTTAACCAGAGTAGGGGAATCAAGAATCAGAGGACGCAACTTCAACGTGAGAGAGGGACAACTGAAGGGCAACTTTTTCGTAAAGAGGGCGTTGGGTATATGGAACGAGTTGTCAGATGAGGTAATTGAGGCAGGTACTATAACAACATCTGTAAAGCATTTGGACAGGTGCTGGACAGGAAAGGTTTGGATGAATGTGGATGAAACGCAGGCAGGTGGGACGGGTGTAAATGGTGCATCTTGGTCAGCATAGGTTGGCTGAAGGCCTGTTTCCATGCTGTATGGTTCTATGTGATAAGAATATTAGAGATAGTCAGAAATAGAGGCTTAACGGCCTGTCCCACTTACGCTATTTTTCTAGGCGACTGCCGCAAATTTTTCAACATGTTGAAAAATTTTCGGCGACAGTGGCGACAATATTTGCTGTCGTAACTATTGTCGTACGTGAATTCCATTAAAACTAGTCCATGGCAGTTGCCTAAAGAGTCACCTAAGTGGGACAGGCCCTTTAGTTAGGTATGTTACAAAACTTACCTTCAGTCGCGCTGTAATTCTGCCACTGGCCGTGTGCGCGATTTTGGCGCCTTTAAGGGGGGGCGGGGTTAAAACGCGGGTTTCTCCTCCCTTGTCCTGGGAATATTTTGTTGGAGTACAAGCCTTGGCTGACAAAATCGTTCCTACCGGCGTTTTGTGAATTTTTTATTTTTATTAAATCGTCAATGTCAGCGCTACAATAATTTTAAATGCAGCTCCTGAAGCGTCAACGCCGATAACGGGGACGGATTTCACACACGGGACAGGTAAACGAAAGTGCTTTCTTTAAATGTATAAAAGTGCTTCTTAAGAAGCCTTTAATTCACATTTTTTCATGCGACACGGTGATTTTATTCCCCGAATTAACGGCAGTATTTTTCATGCCAATACGGGGTTAAATTCACCGCAAATCAACGTTCCAAAAGATCGCGTTCCAGTAATCCTCACTCGCAAGATGAATTAAATCCCCATTAATTTACAGGTATTAAACATTCATTTCCTTCCATTTGGCCTGTAAATTCATGAAAATTAGATTAAAAAATTATGTTATAATGTGAATTATTGTGTGAATGTTATTTGGACACTTAGGCTATTTAAAAATGTTAATCTATTCTTAAGAAATTGATAGATGTTTAGATCTAGTAATTGAATTTTGTAATTAGCTACAATTAGGTAACTAACTAATTATATGCTTTACTTTCATGTCTTCGAAGTAAGATTGTTACATATTTGTTTCAGAATGCTTCAATCTATAATAACTGAAAATTTCTTTCAGTTATCATAATTTTTAAGAAAGTTATGGGCTTTTAACTGTCCTCGATCACAGCTTTTGTGTTAAGTCAATGGAAAAGCAATAGGGAACTAGATGCTAATTTCTGAGTATGATAATGGCCATAACTTTTTTAATACTGAAGATATGAAAGTGAATTAAGTGTCAAATTAAACTTCTTTTTATGCTTTATCTGATGGGATAAATTGCAGACTTTATTTTTAAAATCTCAAAATGTTGTAACATTGCTACTTTAGTGTTTATCATGCTGAAGGTGAGTTTCTTATCTATGTCTATTACCTTTATAGAAACATAGAAACATAGAAAATAGGTGCAGGAGTAGGCCATTCGGCCCTTCGAGCCTGCACCGCCATTCAATATGATCATGGCTGATCATCCAACTCAGTATCCTGTACCTGCCTTCTCTCCATACCCCCTGATCCCTTTAGCTATAAGGGCCACATCTAACTCCCTCTTAAATATAGCCAATGAACTGGCATCAACTACCTTCTGTGGCAGAGAATTCCAGAGATTCACCACTCTCTGTGTGAAAAATGTTTTTCTCATCTCGGTCCTAAAAGATTTCCCCCTCATCCTTAAACTGTGACCCCTTGTCCTCGACTTCCCCAACATCGGGAACAATCTTCCTGCATCTAGCCTGTCCAACCCCTTAAGAATTTTGTAAGTTTCTATAAGATCCCCCCTCAATCTTCTAAATTCTAGCGAGTACAAGCCGAGTCTATCCAGTCTTTCTTCATATGAAAGTCCTGACATTCCAGGAATCAGTCTGGTAATACTTCGGTCTTACAGTCTGGTTTATACTTCGAACCTGTGAAAGTGTTGATTTTGTGAAATGCTATTGAAGTAACCGTGCCACTTTACTACAATGCATCTTACATGGACATGGCCTGTGCCTGTTGTACTAACAACAATGTTGAAAATCTGCATGGGCACCTTTTTGTCCTATGGTAATCTGGACATTTTTTATGTAAAGATCTTTGGTTGTTTGTAGAAATGGCGAATTAGTGTTTGAGACACATGGGAGGCTTGGTGGCTTAGCGGTAGAGATGCTGTCTTACAGTGCCAGAGACCCGGGTTCAATCCCGACTACGGGTGCTGTCTGTACGGAGTTTGTACGTTTTTCCCGTGACCTGCATGGGTTTTCTATGGGATCTTCGGTTTCCTCCCACACTCCAAAGACGTACAGGTGAGTAGGTTAATTGGCTTGGTATAAATGTAAATTGTCCTCCAGTGTGTTTAGGATAATGTAAGTGTACAAGGATCGCTGGTCGGTGCGGAAGGGCCTTTTCCCGCGCTGTACCTCCAAACCAAACTAAACTAAACTAAACTAAACATGGGATGATGATCGAACACTTGACCACTAACTTAATTAGTGAGATAGATTTTGGGGTGGCGTCTCACAGAACAGGTATGGTAGGTAAGGCAAAAAAATTGAGACCATGCCATTTTGGTCCATGTTTGGTTTGCAGCAGTAATGAATAAAAGTTTGGCATTATTTCCTTGGTTCTGTTTATAAAAGGAATAAAAACCATATATATGTTTTTAATAGCTTTCAGAACATGCCTTGCCAGGTGAAATTCCTTGTGTATGTACATTCCAAGATCTCTCTGTTTCTGGTAACATTTTAATATTTGAGTTATATGCTCTCTCCAAAGTCCCTCCACCTATAATATACTGCTTTGCACTTATTTATATTAAATTTTATTTGGCATGTGCTTATCTTCTTGAAGAACGTTAGCTTGTTCCTCACTGTTTATAATATTTCCATATTTAATGTCAAGAGCCAAGGTTACTTATTTGTCATATGCACCGGATATGAACTAGGATTCTTCTTCGCTGCAGCTTTGGACGAAACAGAAGACCAATAAAAACTATCAAGTTATAATCAAAATGATCAGATGAGCAGTGCAAAAAAACAAAATACATTGAGCAACCTCAATAGTGCAACATCCATCATGGTCAGTACTGAGGCAGGGTTGTGGTTTAAGGTAGTGTAGGATGCTCAAGAACATGGTGGCTGATGTCAGGAAACTATTCTTGAGCCTGGAGGGATTGTTTTTCAGGCTCCTGTACCTTCTTCCAGATGGTAGGAGTGTGAAGAGAGGATGGCAGCGGCATGTGGTGCCATCCTACCACAACCAGAGAGCAGCGCTGAACTACTATCTACCTCATTGGTGACCCTTGGACTATCCTTGATCTGACTTTGCTGGCTTCACCTTGCACTAAACGTTATTCCCTTGTCATGTATCTATGCACTGTAAATGGCTCGACTGTAATCATGTATTGTCTTTCCGCTGACTGGATAGCACGCAACAAAAGCTTTTCACTGTACCTCGGTACACGTGACAATAAACTAAACTGAACTGAACCGGATCTTTGATATTAGTTTGAGGCAGTGCTTCCTGTAAATCCATTTGATGGTGGGAGAGGTCAGTGGGGATGGATCGGGCAATAAAGGGCCTGTCCCACTTACACAACCTTTTCGGCGACTGCCTGCACCCGTCATAGGTCGCAGAAAATTTCCAACATGTTGAAAATTCAGCGGGGACCAGAAAGACGCTACGACTCTTTGGGTGACTGGGAGACCTCTCACGACCATACAGGCGACACCTGGTGACCTCTCACGACCATACAGGCGACCCCTAACGACGTGTCATCAGGGGGCATGTCGCCAGGGGGTCACCTGTATGGTCGTGAGAGGTCGCCAGTCTCACCTGCCTATGTTTGGCCCATATCCCTCTAGACCCGTCCTATGCACGTACCTGTCTAATTGTTTCTTAAACGTTGCAATAGTCCCTGCCTCAACTACCTACTCCAGCAGCTCGTTCCATACACCCACCAACCTTTGTGTGAAAGTTACCCCTCAGATTCCTATAAAATCTTTACCCCTTCATCTTAAACCTAAGCCCTCTGGTTCTCAATTCCAATACTCTGGGTAAGAGACTTTGTGCGTCCACCCAACCTATTCCTCTCATGATTTAAGACACCTCTATAGTCCCAGCCTGCTCAACCTCTCCTTACAGCTCAGACCCTCATGTCCAGGCAACATCGTTGTAAATCTTCTCTGCACCCTTTCCAACTTAACAACATCTTTCCTATAACAGAGGAACACAATACTCAAAATGCGGCCTCACTAATGTCATATAACTGCAAGACTATCTCCCAATTCGTGCCTTCCCACCCAAACCACCCACTCCCCAGGTACTTTCCCCTGCAACCACAGGAGATGCAACACCTGTCTCTATACCTCCGCCTCTTTCCAAGGACCCCGACAGTCCTTTCAGGTGAGGCAGAGGTTCACTTGCTCCTCCTCCAACCTCATCTACTGTATCCGCCGTTCCAGGTGTGGACTCCTACATATCGGTGAGACCAAGCGCTGGCTCAGCGAACGTTTCGCTGAACACTTCCGCTCAGTCCGCCAAAACCTACCTGATATCCCGGTTGCTCAGCAGTTTAACTCCCCCTCCCATTCCCACACTGACTTTTCTGTCCTGGGCCTCCTCCATTGTCAGAGTGAGGCCCAGCGCAAATTGGAGGAACATTTATTTCGCTTGGGCAGCTTCCAACCCAGCAGTATGAATATTGACTTCTCTAACTTCAAGTAACCCTTGGTTTCCCTCTCTCTCCATCCCTCCCCCTTCCCATTTCTCCGACCAGTCCTATTGTCTCCAACTACATTTTATCTCTGTTTGCTTTGTTGTTACCTTCTCCCAGCTAACAATGATCTATTCTACATTTTCCTTGATCTCCATCCCCTTTGTCCTGTTTTCACACCTCACACTTCCTTATCTATGTAGCTCCCTCTCCCCTGACATCAGTCTGAAGAAGGGTCTCGACCCAAAATGTCACCCATTCCTTCTCTCCAGAGATGCTGCCTGGCCCGCTGAGTTACTCCAGCATTTTGTGTCTGTCCCAACATACATATTCTAAACTCTGACTGATGAAGGCCAACGTACCAAAGGACTTTTTCACCACCCTATTGACCTGTGACGCCACCTTCAGGGAACCATGCACCTGCACTCCTAGATTCCCTCTGCTCTACAACACTCCCCAGAGCCCTACCATTCACTGTGTAGACCCTGCCCTTGTTAGACTTCCCAACATCTCATATTTCTCTGTATTAAATTCCGTCAACCTTTCCTCAGCTCACCTGGCCCAACTGATCAAGATCCTGCTGTGATTTTGACAACCATCTTCACTACCTGCAATACTTTTGTATCATCTGCAAACTTGCCAATCTTGCCTTGTACATTCTCATCCAAATCATTGATATAGATGCCTACAGTAATGGGCCCAGCACTCCAAACTTCAAATGTCCTTCAAGCAGTTGAATCGGAGTCTGACATAGATGTCCTTCTTATCCAGGTTTTCCAGGGATGAGTATAAGGCCAGGGAGAAGGAATCAGCCATGGACCTGTAGTATCAGTTGTGCCTGTAGACCAGAACTGCACGCAATATTCTAAATGTTGCCTTACCAAAGTCCTGCAAAGCTGCATCATGATATCCAGATCCTCAGTGACCCAAACTATGAAGGCAAGCATGCCAATTGCCTTCTTTACCACTCTAGCTACTTGTTTTAGTTTTTAGTTCTTAGTTTTTGAGATACAGCGTGGAAACAGGCCCTTCGGCCCACCGTGTCCACACTGACCAGCGATCACCCTTACACTATTTCTACCCTCACACTAGTTCTATTGACAATTTACAGCAGCCAATTAACCCACAAACCGCACGTCTTTGGAGTGTGGGAGGAAACCGGAGCACCTGGAGAAAACCCACCTGGTCACGAGGACCTGTAGTCAGGATTGAACCCGGTTCTCTGGTGTTGCAAAGCAGCAACTCCACCGCTGTCACTTTCAGAGTGCTGTGAATATGGACTTCAAGATCCCTTTGCACATCAATGCTGTTGAGGACTGTATACCGTATTTCCTGGCGATGAAGACGCATCCCCATTTTGAGTTGCTAAATTTTGAAAAAAAAAAAAAACATTCGCCGTGGTGGCGGCCATTTGCATTGCGTATTGTTTATATCGCTGCAGGCCACATCCGATCTGTGCGCTCAGCCTCAGAGCAGCGCCCGATCCAACAGAGCTCCAGGCTGCTGCGGGGCCTCCAGCGGCCCACTCCACCAACCGGGACCGTTCCTCCCCTCTGTCCACCGCCACCACCGTCTAGAAAGAAGTAATTGTGAAAGAAAATACAACTACCTCTCAGTCTATCCCACCTTCTCCCCACCATCAATGTCCTTTATCGCAAGAGTCAAGAGGTTTTTAATTGTTATACTATACTGGCAAAGGAGCAATGAAATTCTTACTTGCTGCAGCTATAGGCCTATGAACAACCTAACCTTCGAAATCCAAGACGCAGGTAATTGTTCGGGCCTTATTTTAAGGTAAAACATAGCATCTTCGATGTCGGGAAATACTGTATTTTCCCTTTACTTTTGACCTCCCAAACTGCAACAGCTCACACTTGCTTGGATGAAACTTCATCTGCCACCTCTTTGCCCATTTGTGTAGCTATTCCCTGCTGCATACTTTGACTGCCTTTTTCATAGTCTGTGACCCCGGCAATCTTGGTGTCATCTGTTCGCTTTGATAGATTTTGATAAATCACTTTGGTGATTTGCCACATCAAAGTCAAAGTCAAAGTATCCTTTATTGTCATTCAGACCTTTCGGTCTGAACGAAATTTCGTTGCCCTGCAGTCATACATATAATAAAATTAACAAAAACACACAATAAACACAAATTTAACATCCACCACAGTGAGTTCACCAGGCACCTCCTCACTGTGATGGAAGGCAAAAGTCTTAAAGTCTTTTGTCTCTTCCCTCCTTGTTCTCCCTCTGCGCTGAGGCGATCCAGGCCTCCGATGTTGTGAGCCCACCGGGTGATGTCCCGCGGCTCAACCGTGCTCCGCGATCGGGCCGGTTCAAACTCCGCGGCCCGGGGTGGTCGAAGCTGCCGAAGCTGCCGCCCTCCAGTCCAGCGGACGCAGCTGTTGTTGCGGGAGCTCCGGAAAAACAGGTCACCAACCTGTGACCTGCGAGCTCCCGACGATGTCGTCCACTGGGAACGCCGCCACAGCTCCAAGTCGGGCCGCCGCCGGAACACCAGAACGCCGCCACAGCTCCAAGTCGGGCTGCCGCCGGAACACCAGAACGCCGCCACAGCTCCAAGTCGGGCCGCCGCCGGAACGCCGGAACGCCGCCACAGCCCCGAGGCCGCCAGCTCTGCCATTAGGCCTCAGCGCAGATGGAGATGGGGCCCCGAAGGAAGAGACTAAACCCATGTTTCTCCTACCCACCCACACATACACAACCTAATAAACTAAATTTAACTAACTTTAACTAAAACAGACAAAAGAAAACAAAAAAAAAAAGAAAAAACAGTCGGACCGCAGGCGAGCCGTAGCTGCCAGGCAGCGCTGTCACTTCCTGCCACATCTGCTCAAAGTTCTGAGGAAGCAGGTTCTAAAGGGCCAGGAAAGATCATCACAGAGGTATCATTGGTGAATGAAAGCATGGCGTTCATCTTGGCATTGTGCTTGGCACAGGCGTTAAGGGCTGAAGGGCCTGTTTCTGTTCTGCACTATTCTATGTTTTACTGCTTTTGACAAGGTTCCACATTGTTGGCAAGTCTGGAAGATAAGATCACACGGGATCCAATGTGAACTCGTAGGCCCCTCTTGGTCATGACTGACCATGGGTGATGCATCCTGGTCGGATGCAAGCTTGGGCGATGTCATATGGAGGACAGGCTGTTGCCCATGCAGCACGTCCCCCCTCTCCATGTCGCTGATCGATCCAAAGGAACAGCAGGGCCGTTACAGTTTGGCACCAGCGCCGTCGCAGGAGCTGCCAGAGCGAGGTTGTAGACAACGACGAACTGCCTTCGGGGCTCCGACTCCGGATTTTCTTGAGGTTTACTCCTGGAGCCTTTTCCATGACTGGATATGGCCACAAGGCAGTGGAGGTTTTAAATCATAGTTTTCCCTCTCCTAGATGGACTGCCTTCCCAGGCTGACGAGCCCCACCTGCCCGAGACTCGTGGGGGCGGGAGCGTCTACCTTCCCATGTAGGTCTATAGCACCTGCCCACTGCCCTCAAGGTGAACTAGCCAAGTGCATTCATAATGGGCTTAGAGGAAGGTGTCAAAGGGTAGTTGTAGAGGGTTGTGATCTATGGCCAATGGTGTGTTTCAGGGATCAGTGCTGGTTCCACTGTTGTTTGTTATTTTCATTAACGACTTAGCTGACAATGTAGTGAACATTGTTAGTAAATTTGCAGACGACACCAGAATGGGTGATCGAATGAGTAGTGAGGAAGAATATGTAAGTTTGCAGCAGAATCTCCATCAGTTGGGAACATGGGCCCAGGAATGGCAAATGGAATTTAATAGTAAGATTAAACGAGAACTTACCAGTTTGAAGTTTGATCTGTATTTTATGAGGAGTTACGATGAGGGATTACGTGAAGAGCCCGTCCAGCACGCATGCGCGACATTCTTCAAAGCAGCGGTGTGGAATCACAGGAAACACAATAATTGAAATAAACATAGTAAAGAAAAGGAGAACTAAGATACCAGTTGATCTATAATTGAGGGTGGGAGCGGAGGGCACGTAATCCCTCATCGTAACTCCTCATAAAATACAGATCAAACTTCAAACTGGTAAGTTCTCGTTTAATCTTACTATTTTACTTCGGAGTCACGTGAGTGACTACGTGAAGATTTTAAAGCTCTGTGATTTCAAACCGTGTAACAGTTCATACTTCACTCGCTGCCGAAGTCATTCAAGGGAGGAAGTATGTTATCGTAATCAACCATAATCTGTTTGTAAACAATAATGGTATCTATTAAACAATAACAAAAGACAAAATGCTCCCCCGGGCTTAAATTATATATTTTTGCAGATTTTAAAAGTTTCTGCAAATAACACAGGTTCTGCTAGCGGCTTGTGGTAGAACGTCTGGAACGTTTTCTCCATGTTCATTCTTTTAGCCGCCGATGTGGATGCTGCCCTGGTGGAGTGAGATGTATATACATCAGTATCTACTCCAGCAGCTCCCAGTACCTGCTTGAGCCATCTCGAGATGGTTTGGCTCGACACCCAACCATGAGGTTTCTTGTGGCTGACCCATAAAGCTTTTTTTTTTTTTTTTTTTTTTCCCTTTCCCCTCTCCCTCGAGAATCTCTTGTTGTGTTGATGTAAGTGAATAAGTGAGTCATGACACACAACCGTAGGTCAGGTGGTTATGCCCGGAAATCCATAACTAGGACTCAAGTTCCTGGCTTGCTCTGCTTTAGCAGCTCCTGAATGGTGAATGACCCGGTCTGGTGTTATAACCATGTTGTCCAGTCGCAGTAAGTGGAGGGACTGGACTCTTTGTGCTGAGACTAGTGGCATCAGCATGACCGTTTTCAGGGTTAGCTTTTCCAGGGTGAGACCTGGCTGGGGACCATCCCCTTAGGTATGTCAGGACCACACTGACATCCCAGATTTGGGTATACCTAGGTCTAAGAGGGTTGGAGTTGACGATACTCCTCATGAGTTTGATCACCAGCGGTTGAGACCCTATGGCCTGTTGTGCTGGCACCTGTTTTAAGTAGGCTGACAGCGCACGTCTGGCAGTATTGATGGCGCTGTAGCTCAATCCTTCATTATGGTGAAGGCCCCCCAGGAACTCCAGTACATTGGTTATGGTTGCAGATGAGTACGTTGTCCCAGTAGTCGAGCAGTATCTTTCCCACTTCCTGATGCTCGATAGGTATTGTTTCCTGGTGGACATACGGTGTCATCATGTTGATGGTCTTGTCAGACACCCCAGTCCCAGCAGTGGTCTTTTGATAATCTGCAACCCAGTAGGTTAATCTTGTCATGGCATGGATGACTTATGCTTGATACAGGGTGCGTCAACAGGTCTGGGCTACTGGGAAAGGTCATAGGCGTTTCGATGACCATGTCGACTACCACTGGGAACCATGGCTGTGTAGGCCAGTTGGTACTATCAAAATACCTGAAGCAGAGTCCATCTATATTTTGCGTAGTACCCTACAGATTAAGGCAGAAGGGGGGAAAAGCATAGAAGAAATTCAGCGCGAATGCATCTATCGATGTGGGGTGTGGTTCCCAAGGGACATACATTGGTACGTGGTGATTTAGTCTGGATGCAAAGATATCGATATCTGGTGTGCCATATTGGTTTGTAATTTTAGCAAAAGCTCTAGGATTTACCATCCATTCGGTGTTTATCATTGAATTTGCGTGACCTGGCACTGTATTTAGCTTACCTGGTAGGTAAGTTGCTGATAGCCAAATATGTCTATCGACCCACCATTACCAGATTGTGTTGACCCAATTGTCACATGATATCGACTATTCCGCCCATATGGTTAATATAGGCCACCACCGTGATTTTATCAATTTGTAAATGAACATGCAAGTTGTGCATATTCCTAGAATATGCTTTAAAACCATAAAACGCACCCAACATTTCCAAATAATTTATGCCCAGTGTTTGTAGTAAAGATGAGTCTAGGTTAGTCCATCTACCACCTGTGCTGGATATGGTATTAGTTGCTCCCCAGCCTTGAGCACTGGCATCTGTTTGTATAGTTAACGTTGGGTTATTGATGATGATAGGGCTGGAACTATGCCAAATGTTATATCCACCATTGTAACTCTGATATTGCTTCAATGGGTAGTTTCATGCTTCTGTCAAAGTGACCTGCATGTCGTTTCAACGCCTGTACTTTTGCCCTTTGTAGGTGCTGATAGTGCAGGAGTCCAAATTGTGTAGCTGAAAATGCTGCTACCATTTTGCCAATTACTCTTGCCACTTGTCGGATGGATGGTCGATTGCTTACCATTAAATTTTGCACATCTGTGCCAATTCTGCTGCTTTACCTTTTGGCAACGTTACAGACATGTGGATTGAGTTAATTGTGAATCCCAGATAGTCCATAGTTGTGGATGGCGTCAACTTAGATTTATCTGGATGTATGACAAACCCAGGGTTTCAAACAATTGTTTGGTAGCTAATACAGCTGATTTTAGCCAACTCCATGGTTTTGCCTACTATTAGGATATCATCAAGCTACGCCATGACAATATGTCTTTGTTTCGTTAATGTTGCCAAGGCTGGTTTTAATATCTTGGTAAATAGTCTAGGGCTGATGTCAACCCATTAGGCAACACTTTATACTGCCATAGTTGCCCCATCCAGGTAAATTTTCAGGTATCTGCGATGACCCTTGTGAATGGGTACTGAATAGTAGGCATCTTTTAAATCAATGCTTGCCATAAAGTATCCTTTGGAAATCAGTTGTTTAGCAGTTACAAATGTTTCCATTTTGAAATGTACATACTTAACAAAGGTATTTAGTGAGGTTAAGTCAATGATGATGCGACATCCACCATCTTTTTTGCTTTTGGTAAATATATTTGAGACAAATTCCAAAGGTTCTTGTTTGGATTTCTCAATGACACCCTTTGTAAGTAACCTCACCAGTTCTGCTTGAGCCTCTAGTTCTCTTTGACTGAGAGGGTAAAGACCCTTTGGGGTACGTGCTGAACTGGTGGCATGTTTTCTTGAATGAACTCTATTTTGTATCCCCGAATACTGTTAAGTATATAACTATCATTCGTGAGACACCTCCTGTTAGTACAGTTCCCCATTTACATGCTGGTAGGAACCAGACCCACCTACCTCCATAGTTATGGTAATGTTCCTTTCTTCCGTTTGTTCATCCGTCGTTATACTGCTGGATGTACTGCTGATGTACTGCTGATTGGGGGTGGCGCATTTTCCATGGGGTCCGCTCTGGGCCCTGGCCTAAAAAGGCTTTCGGGGATAGTATGCGGACCCCGAGCTTTCACCAGTTCCATAAATTTGACCTTGACTGGTGGACGCGGTGGGGTACTGCCGTCTGTTTTTTTGTGTGGGTCTGCTCGTTCCGGGGCCGGCCCTCATGAGGCCAAATGCTTTGGACTCTTCCTCCAGGTCTTTCACTTGTCCTTCCAAATAACAGGATCTGCGGCTCTGAGGCCGGTGTTTTACACAGTCCTGCAAACCTGGGATTGAGGGCAGGTCTTATTCTCTCCTTGAGGAGGTTGTTTATCTCATATTGGGTGTTGCACAGCAGAGCCAGAGTGTCTTGCTGGTTTGTGGTCATATCCACCCCATCCACGGAACGAGCATAGGCTGTTATCCCTGTCGTCAGGAGCTTGAGGATTTTAGCTCCTGGTTCCGGATACTCTGTCCCCCCCCCCCCCCCCCCCCCAGATTTGGCTGTTAACAGCCGGTACATTGAGCGAACTGCAGTTTTCCAGCTCTAGTGCCTCATTAAGTACCTGTCTTGTAGGGGTTTGAGGGACAGGTGGTTGATGCTGGCCGCCAGTTTTGGCTCCAATGGCCGCCCTGCTCGTGGTGTAACCACGTAGCGAATCTCCACACCCAGCAGCTCTTCCTGATCCTGCACCCCAAGCGTACTCCCGACATCTTCAGCCAATGACCCCTGTTCCTGACCAGCCCAGCCCTGGTCGCCAACGCTGCCCTGCTTTGAGGGGAAAGCGATGGCCAGTGCATTTATAGAGCACTGCTGTGGGAGTGCCTGATCCCCCTGGCGAGACTGCTCTAGCTCCTGAAGCAAGTCTCGCTGGAGCAGTTGCTCCATGAGCCTTTCCATTCGGCTCAGGCGGCTAGCTCTGCCGCTCTAAGGCGGACCCTCCTCATCGGAGTCAGACATAACCGTCCGGGTTTTTTTTATTTATTTTTTATTTTTTTTAAACTTTTCCTCCAACCCGCTGCCGCTCATCAGGCTGCGCTAGCGGGACTGGGCTCAGCTCGGTCTCGATGAGGGTGGACCGCCGCATGTGCGGTCCAGGTGCCGCCTCTCGCCCCCCACTGATGGAACACTCCCGTTCTGTTGGAGTCGAACGGGGGGGCGGTTTTCTTCCTTTGCCGTGCTGCTCATTTTCCCAGTTCCTCTGAAATACAGAGCAGAGCACAGCTTGCTGATTACGACCACAGAGTAAGACTTACCTGATGGTCCGCTGTTTAGTTTTCACCGACGTGTAGCGGGAGCGCCTGTACTCCCGGTCGTCGCTGTTGCACTGCGTGAACGCTAATGTCGCGCATGCGTGCTGGACGGGGTCTTCACGTAGTCACTCACGTGATTCCGAAGTAAAATTATATTACGTGTGAGGTGTTGCGCTTTGATATAGAGTCATAGAGTCATACAGTGTGGAAATAGGCCCTACGACCCAACATGCCCTCACCGGCCAACATGTCCCAGCTGCACTAGTCCCACCTGCCCGCGTTGGGCCCATATCCCTGTACCTGTACCTGTCTAACTGTTTCTTAAATGATGGGATAGTCCCAGCCTCAACTACCTCCTCTGGCAGCTTGTTCCATACACCCACCACCCTTTGTGTGAAAAAGTTACCCCTCAGATTCCTATTAAATCTTTTCCCCTTCACCTTAAACCTACGTCCTCTGGTCCTCGATTCCCCTACTCTGGGCAAGAGACTCTGTGCATGTACCCGATCTTTTCCTTTCATGATTTTATACACCTCCATAAGATCAGAGGTGTGAAAGCAGAATATGACTTGCACAGTAAACGGTAGTGGTTGCAGAGTGTAGTGGAATAGAAGGATCTATGAGTGCAGGTGGGTTCCTGTGATGTGGAAGACATCCTGCCTGGTTCCTGTACCAAAGAGGACACGTCCCAGCTCCTACAATGACGACAGGTCGGTGGCGCTGACTTCACACAGCATGAGGTCCCCGGAGAGGCTGGTGCTCACTCACCTGTGAACCCTGGTTAAACCCTACCTGGACTCCCTGCAGTTCGCTTACCAAACAAAGATGGGCGTTGAGGGCGCCATCATCCACCTGCTCCATCGTTCCTATGCTCACCTGGATAAGCCAGAAAGCATTGTGAGAGTCATGTTTTTTTACTTCTCCAGTGCTTTTAACACCATCCGGCCTGCACTGCTAGGGAGCAAACTGACAAAGATGCGGGTGGATGCTCCATTGGTGTCTTGGACCACCAACAACCTTGACGGGATGACCACAATGTCAGGCTACAGAACTGTGTCTCGGACATGGTGGTGAGCAACACAGGGGACGGTCCTCTCTCCCTTCCTGTTCACCATCTACACCTTGGACTTCAGATACAACTCGGACTCCTGCCACCTACAAATGTTTTCAGATGACTCTGCAATTGTGGGCTGCATCAGTGAGGGGAGGGAAGCTGAATACAGAGGTGTAGTCAACGACTTTGTTGAGTGGTGTGGGCTGAATCACCTGAAGCTCCACGCCGCCAAGACTAAGGAGTTAGTGGTGGACTTTAGGAGGAGAGGGACACCCCTGTCCCCTGTCTCCATCAATGGTGTGGATGTGCAGTTTACCAGGGAGTACAAATACCTTGGAGTGTACCTGGCCATTAAACTGGACTGGTCCAGGAATGCTGAGGCCCTGTACAAGAAGGGACAGAGCCAGCTGTACCTTTTGAGAAGACTCCGCTCCTTCAACATCTGCAGGAAGATACTGCAGATGTTCTACCAATCGTTGGTGGCCAGTGCCATCTTCTTCGTTGCCGTGTGCTGGGGCAGCAGGGCAAAGGCCGCGGACGCCAATGGGATCAACAAGCTCATCAGGAAGGCTGGCTCCGACCTGGGGGCAGAGTTGGATTCATGGCAGGTGGTCTTGGAGGGGAGGATGCTCCTCAAACTGCGGAGCATCCTGAACAATACACCCTCTCCATGACACACTGGTCAACCTGAGGAGCACCTTCAGCAACAGACTGGTTCCACCAAGATGCAGCACAGAACACTACAGGAGATCCTTCTTCCCTGTGGCTATCAAACTGTACAACTCCTCCCCCTTCTGTCGTGGGGTAGACTGAGACTGACTCCCTCCCTCCCCGTAATCTTTGCACATCCCCAATCCTTTCCACTCTTAACTTTAATTTCATGTTTCATGTATTTTGTGCGTATTATGACTGTTGACAGATCAATTTCCCTTCTGGGATAAATAACGTCCTATCGTATCGTATATGTGCTTGGTTCCCTGAAAGTGGTGATTCAGGTGGACAGGGTGAAGGAGGCATTTGGCATGCCTGCCAAATTAGGACGGGTATTGCCCCCCAAAGATGGCACATCATGAGGCAGTTTTATAACTCGTTGGTGACTTGTGGTGTTCAAGAGAAAACTTGCTAAATGCCATATCAACAATGTCCACTGCCTTGTCCGCAACAATCCTCTTAATGACCTCACCCAAAAATTAAATCAGATTCATGACACATCATTTCCCATGCACAAAGCCATGCTGATTATCTCTAAGGCCTCAACTTTATTTTCTAGCAACTGTAGGTTATAAGAAGATACTTGGGATACTGAAGAAGGGTCTCGACCCGAAACGTCACCCAATCCTTCTCTCCAGACATGCTGCCTGACCCGCTGAGTTACTCCAGCATTTTGTGCCTACCTTCGATTTAAATCAGCATCGGCAGTTCTTTCCTACACCTACTTGGGAGGATTGCCTCATTCTTACTGATGACCACCTCTCCATACACAATAGATACTTTCCTGGTGCTTTCCAGATATTGTAGTTTGCCAGGATCTCCAAGTCTGTCGGGCAAACCTAAGATCACTAATTCATCTCAACAGTCCAAAGCCTGTTGGTTATGCCATCAACAAGTGGCATTTTTCTTAGTTTAGTTTAGAGATACAGTGCGGCAACAGGCCCTCCGCCCCACCAAGGCCCACCAAGTTCCCACCGACCAGCGATCCCTGCACATCAACACTATCCACACACACACTAGGGACAATTTACATTCATACTGAAGCAAATTGGCCTACAAACCTGCACGTCTTTGGAGTGTGGGAGGAAACCGGAGATCCCGGGGAAATCCCACACAGGTCACGGGGAGAACGTACAAACTCCGTACAGACAGCACCCGCAGTCAGGATCGAACCCGTGTCTCAGCGACAACTGTACCGCTGCGCCACCGTGCCGCATAATGCAATGCTTCTCAGCTTCTGGCAACAATTCACCACACTCTTAATTCCATCTCAATTTATATCAAGATGCCCTGACTGTGGTTTAAGAGCACTCCCGATTCAGTACCCTCCAAATTTAGAGCTCTTCAATTTCAGAGCTGCTCATTTTCACGATATGTATATTTCAGTTCTGAACAATTTTAGTAGAACCTGATTAGGTCATAAAGTCATGTGATAGGACCAGAATTAGGCCATTCGGCCCATCAAGCCTACTCTGCCATTCAACCACAGCTGATCTATCTCTATCTCCTAACCCCATTCTCCTGCCTTCTCCCCATAACACCTGACACCCGTACTAATCAAGAATCTATCTATCTCTGCCTTAAAAATATACACTGATTCCACCTGACGTGGTCTGCATTTATAGAATTATTACAAACATAGGGTGCAAAAGTACTTTAAAAAAATAAAAAATTGAGGTCGGGTAAGGGGGGATGATAGTTGAAGAGTTGGTATGTCCTATTTACGTGATGCTCAAAAAAAAAACATTTGTTTCTCTTTTTTTCTCTTTCTCTTTTCTTTTCTTAGGGCCTATTTCTTAACTCTTTTTCTTTTTGTTTTTAATTTCGCTCTTATAGGGTCTTCGTCCTTTTTTGTTGTTACATTTTCTACACTTTTCTACACTTGCACTTTTTCCTTCACTTTCTTCTCTCTTTCAATCTTTTCTTTCTCTAGTGTAAAAAAATAAATAAAGGGAGTACATTAATTGTAAGAAGATATAAATGACGAGTATTAATGTATGTGGTTGTAATGTAATGTACTTCTAATAAATAAAAATTTAAAAAAAAATATATATATACACTGACTTGGCCACCTCAGACATCTATGGCAAAGAATTCCACAGATTCACCACCCTCTGACTAAAGAAATTCATCCTCATCTCCTTCCTAAAGGAATGACCTTTAATTCTGAGGCTGTGACCTCTAGTCCTAGACTCTCCCACTAGTGGAAACATCCTCTCCACATCCACTCTATCGAAGCCTTTTACTATTCTGTACGTTTCAATGAGGTCTCCCTTTTCAAGCCTTGGATTGTATACTTAACTGCTTCTAGTCCATCTACTTTTGGAAATGCCCTTTCCTACACAATATTCAAATGATGATAGAGCCATGGTGGAACATAAACTTGTGATACTAGATTGCCAATTCAGATTTCTCGACATTAACTTATTAGCTAGAATCCCATGTAGACAAAAATGCTGGAGAAACTCAGCGGGTGAGGCAGCATCTATAGAAAAAAGGAAGAGGCGATGTTTCGGGTAGAGACCCTTCTGAGTTTCTCCATCATTTTTGTCTACCTTCGATTTTTCCAACATCTGCAGTTCTTTCTTAAACAGCTAGAATCCCAGGTTTATTTTTCTCACCAAGCAAAACTTCAGGGAGGATATCTTGATTTAGGAGGAAGAAAGCAATTTCACGAGAAACATAGAAACATAGAAAATAGGTGCAGGAGGAGGCCATTCAGCCCTTCGAGCCAGCACCACCAATCAATATGATCATGGCTGATCATCCAAAATCAGTACCCCGTTCCTGCTTTTTCCCCATATCCCTTGATTCCATTAGCCCCAGGAGCTAAATCTCTCTCTTGAAAACATCAATTGGCCTCCACTGCCTTTTGTGGCAGAGAATTCCACAGATTTAAGGGGCTGTCCCACTGCGGTGACCTAATTCGCGAGTTCTGGCGAGTTTGCCCTCGACTCATACTCGCAGCATGGTCGACACGAGGTCCTAGGAGGTCTTTGTAAAAGGCCTGTCCTACTGTACGAGCTAATTCAAGAGTTCACCCGAGTTTCCCCTGATTCGAACTCGGAGAATTACGGTAATAGACGCTCGTAGGTACTCGGGGCTCTCGTGGACATTTTTCAACATGTTGAGAAATCTTCACGAGTCTTCACAAGCTTGCCGCGTTTCCCGAGTACCTGCCGTTAGCGTTACGAGCCGCTAAGAGACGTCCAGAGCTCCGACGTACCCGCTACGTACATTCTACGTGCTTACCACGAGTTTGATTTTTTTTTAAACTCGGGAGAGCTCTTGAATTACCTCGTACAGTGTGATAGGCCCTTAACTCTCCTTCATGCTCGAGAGTAGTTCCCGCGTTCTCAAGGCCTCAGCTAGGTCGCGGCGTATTTTTCAATATGCTGCAAAATGCCCGCGAGTAAATAAAGGTCCCCATGGAAAAAATCTATATTTTTTTACTCGTGGGTTTAGTCGAAGTAGGTCCTAGTAGGTCATAATGCTACTTGTAGGTAGTTGAAGGCAATCGAAGTTAATCAAAGGTAGTCGAAGGTAAAGCTCGTTGAGAAAAAAAAGTAAGTAAACCGACCGGTAATGTTAAATGCCCGCTAAACTTTATTAAACATTGTCTGGCTTCTTAAAAGTGTCTCCACTCCTTCTCCCCCCCTTCTCCCCTCCCCCCTTCTCTCCCCCACTCTCCCCATCTCTCCCCTCTCCCCCTCTCCGCGCTCTCTAAAGGGCTTACTGTAACTGTGCCAGCCGTCTTTTACCATCCTGTTCATCGTGGGTGTGATTTCAGACAGCGTTCCCCCGCTTTCCCTGGCCCCCGCCTTTGCAGTGTGTGTGTGTGTGTGTGTGTGCGTGCGCGCTGACGGTCGATCCGGCTCGCGGTTTCATCGCTGACGGTCGATGCAGCTCGAGGTTTTCCAGGCGAGTGCCCTCGAGCTTGAAGGTCGAAGACAGTCGCTGTAAAGTCGCGTCAGTGGGACAGGCCCTTTACACATCTACGGGTTAAAACGTTTTTCCTCATCTCAGTCCTAAATGGCCCGCATAGCAGAAGCGTCCACGTCGCGCGGCTGGAAACTGGAAGTATCCCGAGCTAATTCTGCTACCACCATCATCTACTGCGACAAGTGATGGCTCCCACTGATTGTCGCCGGAAGCTTGCATCCTTTTCAGGACGGACGATGACAGCGAGGCCGACATTTGTAACAAGATGGAAACAAAAAGAAAAAGAAGTCCTAAATGGTCTACCCCTTATTCTTAAACCAAGACCCCTGGTTCTGGACTCCCCCAGAGAAGGACAATAAGTGCAAAGAGGATAGCCTGTGTTAACGGTTTGTAGTTTAGAAGATCGAGAGGTGTTCAATATCCAAAGCAAGAATTTTATATTGATGCTTTATCATTTAGGATAGAATACAGGAAGTACTTCAAAATAACAAATGCTGATGAAAATCTAGAAATCATTCCCAACAAAGGCTTCAAGGTGAAATTTAAACAATTTGTTCAATTTAGTTTTATTGGAAGAATGCAGGAAAATATATGGAAGAAGGATTGGTAATGATCTCATTGAATGCTTGATTGCCTACCTACCTCAATGGTGACCCTTGGACTATCCTTGATCAGACTTTGCTGGCTTTACCTTGCACTAAACGTTATTCCCTTATCATGTATCTATACACTGTAAATGGCTCGATTGTAATCATGTATTGTCTTTCCGCTGACTGGATAGCACGCAACAAAAGCTTTTCACTGTACCTGGGTACACGTGACAATAAACTCAACTCAACTTAACTACTTCTCTTCCAAGTATTCAATTATGTTAGAAGGATTATATTTCAAAACACTATCATTTGTCTTTGAACCCACTAAAGAAAAAAGGATGAGACTAAATTATTATTTCTTTACATTTGTCTTGAAAAAGCAAAGCACATTTATACGTTTTGGGCAAATTTAGTTGGAAAGAAGATATCATGGCCAAGAATTACATAGGAGGTAAGAATTTCTGTTAATTGATAACAGAAGCTCGTGGATTTTAAGGAATGTTGAGCGATTGTTCTTTTTCCAAGTGTTGAGATTTGTTGGAAGTATTAAATGTCAAAATTTGTATGAGGCTATTAAATGCTCAATAAGGATAATTAAGGAGAGGCCAAATTGCTGGTCAGAAATATTGCCAATTTCTAAGTCGGTAAAGACAATATATTTATGACATACTGTATGAAGCAAAGCATTAAGAATGAACGGAGTAGCTACCATACTTCTGTACAAAAAAGATTGTTACAATCAGGAAGATTTCTCAATAGGAAGTCTTTGCGCCTGAGGTCTTTGAACCAGAGCCACACACACACACACACACACACACACACACACCATGGCAAGTCGATCAGTAGTGAAGCACAATGAGGCGTGTAGGAAGGAACGCTGGTTTAAACCGAAGATGGACACAAAATGCTGGAGTAACAGGCAGCACCTCTGGAGAGAAGAAATGGGTGACGTTTCAGGTCGAGACCATTCTTCGGACCTTCTCGACCCGAAACGCCACGCATTCTTTCTCTCCAGAGCTGCTGCCTGTCCCGCTGAGTTACTCCAGCATTTTGTGTCTATCTTAAGCACAAAGAGGACATGCATTTTGGGTTGCAGAGTGGCAACTAGGCAGCATAGAGATAACAGACTAACTGTTTATGATGTGGAAGCTTTATTGATTTTATCTACATTACAATTTAATGGTTTTGTAATCATTCTGATCCTTCTGTTTTAGGCAGTTTGAAGTTATGTCTGAAGAAGGGTCTCGACCCGAAACGTCACCTGTTCCTTCTCTCCAGAGATGCTGCCTCAGCTGCTGAGTTACTCCAGCGTTTTGTGTCCACCTTTGTGAACAAGCATCAGCAGTTTTTTCTTGCACCACACGTGATATCGTGTTACAGGCATCGCTGCCTGGCACATCTCTTTTAAACATTATGCCTCTCACGTTAAACCTATGCCTTCTAGTCTCTGACATTTCCACCCTAGGAAAAAGGTTCTCATAATTTTTATAAAGAATCACAGTCCTGGGGTCGTAGACTGCGGAAACAAGCCCTTCAGCCCAATAACCATGCCTGACCAAGATGCACCACCTGCACTGGTCCCACCTGCCCACGTTTGGCCCACATCCATTTAAACCGTTCCTACTCAAACACCTCGATCGGGTCTCCTCTCGACTTCCAGTGTTTGAGAAAAAACAATCTACATTTGTCCAACCTCTCCTTGTAACTAATATCATCTAATCCTGGCAGCATTCTGATAAACCTCTTCTGCACCCTCTCCAAAGCCTCCACATACCATCCTTCCTGGAGTGATCAGTAATGCATGCAATACTTCAACTGCAGCCTAACCAAAGCCTTACAGAGCCGCATCGTAACTTCCTAACTTTTATACTCAATGCCCTGACCAATGAAGGTGAGCAGACCATACCCCTGCTTCCCCTCTCTACTTGTGTTGGCACTTTTGGGGAGCTATGGATGAGCACAAGGTCACATAAGCGTATAAGTTCTTGGTTCTTGGTTCTTGGTTTCTTGGTCCTCCCTCCAAAATATTCCAAATGGAATTTAAACTGGAGGTGGTGGAGGGAGGACAAAGTTCTGAGAGGGGAAAGATTTGATAGGAACCCGACAGGCAGCTTGTTCACACAAAAGCACTGGGTATATGGAACGAGCTGCTGGAGAAGGTAGTTGAAGCAGAAACTATAACAACATTTAAAAAATATTTAGACAGGTACATAGATTGGAAAGGTTAAGAGGGATATGGGCTAAACACGGGAAGTGTTAGTGTAGATGGGGACCTTGCTCGGCATAGGCAATGTGAGCCAAAGGGCCTGCTACTGTGACTCTCCTTGACTCATGGCTGCCAACTCCATTTCCTATCCACTTTTCACCCACTTGATAGCCGGATTAAATAAAACATTTAAGCTACCTTTAATTAAATGTAAAGACAATTAATAATATCGTAAAGGCACAACGTAAAATCATCCATAGCAACCTTCAGAAAGATAAGAGAAAGTGAATGGTTATGGACAAAAATTGAACAATAATTTTGGACGCAAGGCCGATGAGATGCATGACTCCTGCTCTGCTGTACCATTCAATGAGTGACATTTTTTCAGAGACCAAGAAGGAATTGAGATTTATAATAAATGAGACTACAGTTTAATAATTCAGCTATTAGTTTTTGCCAAACTGGAAACTGCAGTTATTTCATGTTTGATTAATAGCCTTATGTCCATTACAAAACGCTGTAATGGATGTCAGAGTTGTTCAGGGAAATATTCATCTTGTTTGGCAGCATACAGCAATTTAGTTAATAATGATGCTGGAGGCCAACTAACTGTTCCCTGCACCAGTTCTCTTCATCACAACAATATTTTTCCTTTGTGTACAGAGTGGCGTAGCGGTAGAGTTGCTGCCTTACAGCGCCAGAGACCCGGGTTCGATCCTGACGACGGGCGCTGCCTGTACGGAGTTTGTACGTTCTCACCTATGAAAGTACGTGTTCGTTTTTTCATTCTTTTTGTTAGTGTGTTAAAAGTTTGTTTTAATGTTCTTCGGTTTGTTTTATGTGGGGGGGGAGGGGGGGGGGGGGGGAGGGGATCAGGGGCAACTTTTTTCAAGTTCTTACCTTGCCGGAGATGTGATTAATTTTCGGATCACATTCTCCGGGCTCTGCGGACTTCCATCGATGGAACTGGAAGCCTCCTCGGACTGACTTTGAGCCCTATCACGGGGTGCGGACTTAACATCGGAGCTGATCCCTTGCCTGGGATCGCTCCCACTGCGACCACTGCGGACTTTACCATCAAGGGCTCGCAGACGGGAGAGGCTAGTCGGGAGGCGCCAACATCGCGGAAGGTTCGACCAGCCCCGACGCGAGGTTCGATCGTCCAGCGCGGGGGAGCTGACATCCCCCCGATGCGGGAGCTGATCGCCTCGACGTGGAGGACCCGAACGTCGCCGGCTACGGGAGTCAAGATCGTCCCGTCAACGGGGGCTCGAGGCCCACGATGAGGAAGAACAAAAGGAAGAGACTTGAACTTTATTTCTCCTTCCATCACAGTGAGGAATGTGGAGGAGTCACTGTGGTGGATGTTCATGTTAAAATGTGGTTTTGAGTGATCTGTTGCTTTTAATTGTATGACTGACCTGGCCAATGAAATTCCTCGTATGTTGCAAAACATACTTAGCGAATAAAGTGTGATTCTGATTCTGATTCTGATTCTGATTTTCTCCGGGAGCACTGGTTTCCTCCCACAATCCAAAAATGTGCAGGTTTGTAGGCTGATTGGCTTGGTATAATTGTAACTTGTCCCTAGTGTGTGTAGGATAGTGTTAATGTGCGGGATTGCTGGTCAGCGTCGACTCGGAGGGGCCGAAGGGCCTGATTCCGTGCTGTATCTCCAAACTAAAAAAACCCTCAGTTGTTATCCTCAGTGAAGAAGAATTATTTAGACCTGAAATGTTGACTGTGTATTTTCCACCACAGATGCTGCTTGTCCCGCTGAGTTTAGTTCAGTTCAGTTCTGAGTTACAGCACGGAAGCATCTACTCCATCTATTCCCCCTCATGATCCTATACACCTTTATAGGATCATCCCTCATCCTCCTGCACTCCAAGGAATAAACTCCTCGCCTGCCCAACCTCTCACTGTAGCTCAATATTCTTGCAACATTTTCGTAAATCTTCTCTGCACTTTTTCCAGCTTACCACCTTTCCACCCTTCTTTCCCATAGCCAGGTGACCAAAACTCAACACAATACTCCATATGTGTCCTCAAAAGTGTCTTGTACAATTGGATTCATTGAGTCAAACAGCACGTAAACAGGCCCTTTGACCCATTCTGACCAAGGTGCCCCATCTACACTATTCCCACCTGCTTGCATTTGGTTCATATCCCTCTAAACCTTTTCTATCCCAACTTCTACATTCAGTACCCTGACCAATGAAGGCCAATGTTCTGAAAGCCTTCTTGACCACACTATTTCTCTAGGAAGGAACTTTGTACTTTCAAGGAACTATGTACTTTCAAGATCCCTCTACTCTGTAGTACTCTCTAAAATTGGCCTTGTCTAGTTGGCTGCTGGTGATTAGTGGTGTTCCACAGGGGTCGGCGTTAAGTCCGCTACTTTTCACTTTATATGTTAATAATCTGGATGATGGAATTGATGGCTTTGTTCCCACTCTTTGCCTATCTTCTATCCATGCTAGAACTTCTCTCTTCTTTAACAGACTCACGTGCGGCACCTTATCAAAGGCCTTCTGGAAATCCAAGTAAATGACATCTACTGACTCTGCTTGTTGTTACTTTTAGGTTAGTTTAGTTTTGTTTAGAGATACAGTGCGGAAACAGGCCCTTCAGCCCACCGAATCTGCGCTGACCAGCAATCCCCGCGCACTAACGCTACCCTACACATCCTAGGGACAATTTACAATTATATCAAGCCACTTAACCGACAAACCTGTACGTCTTTGGAGTGTGGGAGGAAACCGGAGATCCCGGAGAAAACCCACGCCAGTCACGGGGAGAACGTACAAACTACGTACAGACAGCACCTGTAGTCAGGATTGAACCTGGGTCTCTGGTGCTGTAAGGCAGCTACTCTACCACTGCGCCAACGTGCCACCCTCTGTGAATTCCTCAAGGCATTCCAACAGATTTGTCAGGCAAGATCTTCTCTTAACAAAACCATGTTCTTCTTCTGTCGTATGTCTTTTAGACCTGCAGCTCCGTTGAGGCGAGCCAGGCCAACGTGTCATCGTCCAGGTCAATCAGACCTCGTTCACCATTCGGTGGCCGGTGTTTGGCGCAACTGGTGACTATGTGTGGGCTCCACTGTCTGTGTTGGGTCCCCACACTCGCAGGAGGCGCTGTCCACGAGGCCCCACCTCTTCATCGCTGCTCCATTCGTTAAGCCGTTGAGGGTTGTCCACTGCTTTCGGGGCAGGTCCTGGCCAGGGACGTCCATGGGGTCATCGATGTAATGGTGTAGCCTAGATGGTTCCGCTGACTTCCACTGGTCTCTCCATCTCGTCTTGACCCAGGCAGCCTTGGAAGCGTCAGCCGGTGTTGTGCAGAGCAGCTCTTGGGCTTGCGTGGCAAAGGGGTGCCGTGACTTGAGGCGCACTCGTCGTGGTGTCTCTGTGACGATCTGATGGAGGATCCATGGAAAACCATGCTGACTTTGGTCTATATTATCAAGTGCTTTCAAGTACCCTGAAACCTCATTCTTAATAATGGAGTCTAACATTTTACTGAAGTCAAACTAACCTGCCTACAATTTCCTTTCTATTGCCATGCTGCCTTCCTGAAACTGCATGGTTTTTCAAACCTCAGGAACCATTCCTGACTCCAGTGATGCTTGAAAGATCACTACCAATGCTTCCATAATCTTTATAGCTCCCTATTTCAGAACCCTGGGGTGTAATCCATCTGCCCCAGGTGACTGATCCACTTCACACCTTTCTTGGTCTGTTTTATGTGGGGGGGTTGGGGGGGGTGGGGGGGGGGGAATTGGGGGAAACCTTTTACAATCACTTACCTTGACGGAGATGCGATTTTTTCCGTATCGTATCTCCATCCCCCCTGCAGCGTAATGGGCCTGTCCCACTTAGGCGACTCTATAGGCAATTGCCGGAGTCTAGTTTTAATGGAATTCACCTATGACACCTGGCGACACCTGGCGAGACCTACGACAGCACCTACAACAACACCTACGACACCTGGCGACACCTACGACAACCTCCGACAGCAAAAATTGTCGCCAGTATCGCCGACAATTTTTCAACATGTTGAAAATTTTGCAGCAGTCGCCTGTAGTCACCCTAAAAAAGCGCCTAGTTGGGACAGGCCCATTACAATGTGGAGTGGGTGCGGCCTTTCCTGGCCCGGCGCTTCAAGCCATGACTTTAACATCGCGAAGCCTGCGATCCTTTGCCGAGGATCGCCTGTGGAAGAGCTCCGACCGCGGGGCCTGTGGACTTTAACACCGTGAAGCCCGCGGTCTCCGGTAAGAAGAGGCCGACTCGGGAGCTCCACGGGAGTGTTCCAATCCGTCCCGACGCCGGAGTTTCGAACATCCTGACCCGAGGACTTCAGACACCAGACCGCCGGCAGCGGCGACTGCGGAGGTTTCAACGGCCCCGACCACGGGTGAACAAAGAGGAAGATGATTGAACTTTATTGCCTTCCAACACAGTGAGGAATGTGGATGTTTATGTTAAATTTTATTTTATGTGACTGTGTGTCTTGTTGCTTTTCACTTCGTATGGCTGTATGGTAACTCCAATTTCACTGCACCTTAATTGGTGCATGTGACAGTAAATGTCCCAAGCACCTTCTCCTCAGTAATGGCGAGTGCACTTGCTTCTACCCCCTGACTCTCTTGAATTTCTGGCACGTTGCCAGAAACCTCTTCAGCTTGTCCGTTATTACTTTGTTTGCCATTACTACTTCTCCAGCCTCATTTACCAGAGCTCCAATGGCCACTCTTTCCTCTCTTTTACTCTTTATATGTCTGAAAATAACTTTCCATATCCTCTTTTATGTTACGGCCAAACGTACCTGCATATTTCATCCTTTCTCTCCTTATTCCTTCTGTTGGCTTTTAAAAGCTTCCCAATTTCACTAATCTTTGCCATACTATCTCGTTTGCTTTTATGTTGTCTTTGACTTCCTTTGTCAGCCACGGCCGCCTCATTCTCCCCTTAGTATGTTTCTCCTTCTTTGGGATGAAAAGATCCTGCATCTTCTGAATCATTCCCAGGAACTCCTGCCATTGATGTTCCACCGTCACTCCTGCTCGGGTCTCATCCCAATCAACTTTAGCCAACTCCTCCCTCATGCCTCTGCAGTTACCTTTACTAAACAGTAATACCGACATATCCAATTTCATCTTCTCCCTTTCAATCTGCACACCAAATTTTATCATATTATTATGGTCACTACCTCCAAGGGGTTCCTTTACCGTAAGCTCCCTAATCAAATCCGGTTCATTACACAATACCAAATCCAGAATTGCCTTTTTCCTAGTAGGCTTGACTACAAGCTGCTCTAAGAAGTCATCTCGGAGGCATTCTGCAAGTTCCTTCTCTTGGGTCAACTGCCAACCTGATTTTCCCAGTCTACCTGCATATTGAAATCCCCCATGACCACTGTAACTTGCCTTTCTTTCATGCATTTGATACCTCCTAAGGTAGTTTGTCCTCTCCATCCTACCTGCTATTTGGAAGCCTGTATATAACTCCAATCAGGGTCTTTTTACCATTGTAGTTTGTTAAGTCTACCCACAAGGATTTAACATCTTCTGATCCCATGTCATTTCTTGCTCAGAGTCAGAAGCGCATATCATTTGTTACCAACAGAGCCACCCCATGCCCCCCCGCCCTCCGGTCGGTCTTTTTGAAAGTCCTCATCACAATTCTTTTTGTATCATTAGCAAAGGTGGAAACTTTGCCTTTCATTCCCTCCTGCAGGTCATTTGTAGAGACATGGAGTCGACCAGCATGAAAACAAACACTTCAGCCCAACTGGTCCATTTCCCTCTAAACCCTTCTTATCCATGTACCGGCCAAAGTCACTTTTAAATGAGATTTCCCCTCAACAACTCCGGGCACCCCCCTCCATGAAACTCTGGAGGGTCAGAGGAGCACACGGAACAACCGGCTCCTCTCCCTGCGCTGTAGAACGGAGTGGTTCAGGAGATCCTTCACCCATTAGATGTTATGATACTGACCGTTAAACTGTATGGGGATGCTTTGCACTTGATAGTTATTTATTGGGTTATTTTTACGTATTTATTGCTTTTATGTATTGTCCATATTTTATGTATTGTCTGCTTTCGTTCTGACTGTGTTGGCTACTGGACATCTGAATTTCCCTGAGGGGATCAATAAAGTATTTATCATCATCATCATCATCAAATGCTGCCATAGTACCTGCCTCAACTATCTCCTCTGGCAGCTCGTTCTATATTACCCACCACCATCTGAGTGAAAACGTTGACCCTCAGATAACCATGAAATCTTGCCCCTCTCATCTTAACCCTATGTCCTCTGGTTCATGACTTCCCCTACACTGGCTTAAAGACTTTGTTCATTCACCCTATCTATTTCCCTCATGATTTTATACACCTCTGTAAGATCATCACCTCAGCCTCCTGTGCTCCAAGGAATTGAGACCTAGACTGCCCTATCTCTCCCTATAGCACAGGTCTTCAAGTCCTGGTAATATTTTTGTAAATATTCTCTGCACTCTTTCTAGCTTAATGACAGCCTTCCTCCATAATCGGACATGATCTCCCATGTACAAAACCATGTTGACTGTCCCTAATCCACCCGACTATCCAAACGCATGTCTATCGTATCCCTCAGAATCCTCTTCAGTATTACCCACCACAGATGTTAGTCTAGAGCTCCCTGCCTTTTCCCAGCAGCCATAGAGTCATAGAGTGATACAGTGTGGAAACAGGCTCTTCAGCCCAACTTGCCCACACCAGCCAACAATGTCCCAGCTACACTAGTCCCACCTGCCTGGCACCTGGTCCATATCCCTCCAAACCTGTCCTATCCATGAACCTGTCTAACTGCTTCTTAAAAGTTTGGAATAGTCCAGCCTCAACTACCTCCTCTGGCAGCTTGTTCCATACACCCACCACCCTTTGTGTGAAGAAGTTACTCCTCAGGTTCCTCTTAAATCTTTTCCCCTTCACCTTGAACCTATGTCCTCTGGTCCTCGATTCGCCTACTCTGGGCAAAAGACTCTGTGCATCTACCCAATCTATTCCTCACATGAGCCCTTCTCAACTAGAAGCACATGGGTCATTCTAGTCATCTGGCATCTCACCCTTGTCCGACGATGTTTCATATGTCTCAGCTGGGGTTCCTGCAATTTATTCTCTTGTATCCCAGTGTTCTCAGCCATATCTGATCAGTCCTGGGAGACGTATCTACTTTAGCCTCCTCCATTGCCAGAGTGAAGCCACTTGCAGACTCGAAGACCAACACTTCCTACTTCACTTACAACCCAACGGTATCCAATTGCAAGTGATAACCCCCCCCCCTCCTTCTCTTTCTACAGGCAGAACGATGGGGGTACAATGAACAGGTAACGTTTCTGAGAAAGATTGTTCTTTCTGAAAAAGTCGTTCAGCTTCAGGAGTTATTATCTGAGTAATATGTTTGGGAATTATTGCCCTCATGCCAACTTTGGTGGGATAGTGTGAGTGGGGTAGACAATAAACAATAGGTGCAGGAGTAGGCCATTCTGCCCTTCGGGCCAGCACCGCCAATTCAATGTGATCATGGCTGATCATCCCCAATCAGTACCCCGTTCCTGCCTTCTCCCCATATCCCCTGACTCCACTATTTTTAAGAGCCCTATCTAGCTCTCTCTTGAAAGTATCCAGAGAACCTGCCTCCACCGCCCTCTGAGGCAGAGAATTCCACAGACTCACAACTCTCTGTGAGAAAAAGTGTTTCCTCGTCTCCGTTCTAAATGGCTTACCCCTTATTCTTAAACTGTGGCCCCTGGTTTAGACTCCCCCGACATCGGGAACATGTTTCCTGCCTCTAGCGTGTCCAAACCCTTAGAAATCTTATATGTTTCAATGAGATGCCCTCTCATCCTTCTAAACTCCAGAGTGTACAAGCCCAGCTGCTCCATTCTCTCAGCATCTGACAGTCCCGCCATCCCGGGTACATTGGAGGAAGCTCATGTCACTGACGTCTGCTTTCTCATGAACCATAAAGGGCGCGGGACTGCTTTGTTCACAACTTTCAAAGTGTCTCTGAAGGGCTGAACTGGAGGTGTGATAAGGATAAACACCTCCGGGGCAAGCAAATGCTGTAAGATGTATCATGTTTATGTATCATGAAATGTTTTATTAACGAACTATGCAAATACCCATCCCCCTTGCCATGTTAATGCCGCATCAATAAAATGTCTGAAGGCAGAATATTAATGATATATTAAATACATTAATGAAATATGGATAAATGTCAGCCTGAATGTTAATGTGATGCCTGTGCAGTATTTGATGTGGAATATATTAAAACCATGGCATACTGAGTGTGACCTTGAATAGTAATTGTAAGTGCATGCAGAATTTAAATGGAAATGTTGATAGAGTGTGTGAGTTTGTAAATTAATGGCATATGTGTGCCGGGTGCTTTTTTGTCATATTAATAGCATATGTACGTATGTATATGGTGTGTTTTGGGTCATAATGACAGCATATGCAGTGTGTGGAGTGAATGTTAATGGCACGTCTATAGTTGTGACTCGGAGTATAAGTAACATGCGAAGTTGCATTACAGAGAGTATTAGTAACATGAATACAATGTCAACCCACTGAACGTGATAAAGATATATCGTGTCTGACCTCGGATAACCGAAGAGTTTCTGAGATGAAGCATAAATAAAAGTAGCCTGCAGTGTGTAATGTAACTGACACATGCACAACATGTCTGTGCTGCCTTAATGAGGAGAAAATCATCTGGTTGTGTCGTGCAATATTAATCCCAAAATGTACATATTTGCTTTAGAGAATATGATATAGGAAGATTATGTTTGGCCTAGAAAGTCTGTGACACATGTCAGAAGTAGATAGAAACATAGACAATAGGTGCAGGAGGAGGCCATTCGGCCCTTCGAGCCAGCACCGCCATTCATTGTGATCATGGCTGATCGTCCACAATCAATAAATAGAAACATAGAAAATAGGTGTTTCGACCTCTAATGCTAAAGCATCATCCACCTATTTACCGGTATATGGCTTTAGCTTTCACCACTTGTATGTGCCGTGTGAGCCAGGAAAACAAGTTGATCTGTGAACATTGTAGACAGCACCTGTCATTGGACTATTG
>CM075978.1:70088786-70221510 GCA_038087875.1 Malacoraja senta
CACCCGATCCTGCCTCTCTCCACTAGCTCCTGTGCGGTTCCGAAATAAATTTCAAGATCCTCCTCTATGTCTACAAAGCCTCAATGGGCTTGCCCCCACCTACATTAAAAGTCTTCTCACCCACCACACCCACCAGGTCCCTCAGATCGGCCGACTTGGGGTTGCTGAATATCCCGCGGTCTAGGCATAAGCTCAGGGGCGACCGCGCCTTTGCGGTTGCAGCCCCTAGACTGTGGAACAGCATCCCTCTTCCCATCAGAACTACCCCCTCCATCGACTCCTTTAAGTCTAGACTAAAAACTTATCTGTACTCCCAAGCCTTTTCTTGACATCCTCTGAGCGAGGGCAATATGTATATATGTATGTAGTTTGTTTGTTTATACTATTCTTATAACAAATGTAAAGCACTTTGGCCAACGAGAGTTGTTTTTAAAATGTGCTATATAAATAAATGTGACTTGACTTGAATGTGACTATCCATGTACCTGTCTAACTGTTTCTTAAATGTTGGGATAGTCCCTCCATCAACCACCTCTCTGGCAGCTTGTTCCATACACCACCATCCTTTGTGTGAAAAAGTTACCCCTCAGATTCCTATTAAATTTTTTCGCCTCACCTTGAACCTATGTTCTCTGGTCCTCGATTCCCCTACTCTGGGCAAGAGACTCATGTGCATCTACCCCGATCTATTCCTCTCATGATTTTATACACCTCTATAAGATCACCCCTCATCCTCCTGTGCTCAAGGAATAGAGTCCCAGCCTGCTCAACCTCTCCCTATAACTCACACCCTCTAGTCCTGGCAACAGGAATTCTTCTACCTAGACCTGTATTTATTACACTACTATTTAGCGACTATGGAAATTTAAGGAGAGATGGAGGTGTTCACAGTTCTGAGGGATTTTGCCGAGAGGAAATAACTACATGTGCAAATATTTCATTCTTCAGTAATTAAACAGTCAATCTAACTAAATTGGATATTCAAACAAGGAAAGTGAATCACAAAATATGAACCGCTTTGAACGCTGGAATAACAAACGACTGAGAATAATGAAATCATGCCATTCATACAAACGAAACGAACTAACATCTCAACGATCATTTTTCATGTAGGCTGACAGAGGTTTGGCATCGCAGGTTATCAAATATACTGGAAATATTCACCAACTCAAGCACATCTGCACAAGGAAAATAGAGTCTACATTTCAGGTCCAAGTCACTTCCTCGGAATTTTCTTTCTCAGCTTTTCACAACACCTCTATTTTTATACCTCCTCCCTCGACTCCGTCTAAGGACCCCGACAGGCCTTTCAGATGAGGCAGAGGTTCACTTGCACTCCTCCAACCTCATCTACTGTTATCCGTTGTTCCAGGTGTGGACTCCTATATATCAGCGAGACTATGCGTGGACTGGCCGATCGTTTCGCTGAACACCTCCGCTCAGTCCGCCTAGGTCTAAGTGATCTCCCGGTTGCTAAAGTGATCACTGATCACCCATTCCCATCCTGACTTTTCTGCCCTGGGCCGCCTCCACTATCAGAGGGGCCAAACGCAAATTGAGGGACAGCATCACGGAGGCGCAGCGGTAGAGTTGCTGCCTTACAGCAAATGCAGCGCCGGAGACCCGGGTCCGATCCCGACTACGGGTGTTGTCTGTACGGAGTTTGTACCTTCTCCCCGTGACCTGCGTGGGTTTTCTCCGAGATCTCTGGTTTCCTCCCACACTCCAAAGACGTACAGCTTTGTATGTTAATTGGCTTGATATAAATGTAAAATTTGTCCCTCGTGTGTGTAGGATAGTGTTAATATGCGGGGATCGTTGGTCGGCGCGGACAAGGTTGGCCGAAGGGCCTGTTTCCGCGCTGTATCTCGTAACTAAATCTCATTTTTTGCTTGAGCAGCTTACACTCCAGCAGTATTTCTCAAACTTCAAGTAATCCTTGCTTTCCCTCTCTCTCTCTATCCCCCCCCCCCCCCCCCCCCCACCACTGGAAAACTGAAAGCATATCTTATGTACTGCAAGAGCAGGATTATGAGTGAACTAACCAACTCCTCCACAGAAGCTTCATATGCTACATGGGTCAAATAACCTCCCAGAGATGGTGCACATGATGAATTCCAATTGGATTACTTACAGACAGCTGCACTGCCGTTGGGAGATTCTGCGCTGCACTGAAGGTACACGCCTGAAAACCACCTTCCTCAGGCCGGTGCAAAATATCAGACACAGATTTCTTCATTTTTTGCATAGCTGGAAAATAAGGAGAGAATTAATATAAGGTCAACAAAAGACAATTAGTGGGTTAGATGGACATTAGTGGTTGGTATAGGACTTCTTCTTGTCGAGTCCACATCACAAGATTAGAAATTGTTCAGTCAGAGCTGAACACACTTCTCGGCATCTGCATACAATGGCGTCTTGCGCTTCCTGTGCGTGGTGGTGGAAAGATTGGTGGAAACAGGGCCGCGACGTGAACGCTCTTTCCTTGACTGAGATTGGTCTTAGGTGGACTTCAAGTGCTGGAGTGATGCAGCGGTCAGGCAGAATCTCTGTAGAAACAGGTCCCGACCCGAAAAGTCACCCATCCTCTTCTCCAGAGACGTTGCCTGGCCCGCTGAGTTACTGCAACACTTTGCGTCTGTCTTTGGCATAAACCAGCATCTGCAGTTCTTCGTTTCCACACTGAGATAGCTCTTACTCCAATATATCGTCGAGACCAAGCGCAGGCTCGGCGATCATTGCGCTGAACACCTCCGCTCAGTCCACCTAAACCTACCTGATCACCCGGTTGCTAAAACCTTTAACTCCCCCTCCCATTCCCACACTGACCTCTCTGTCCTGGGCCTCCTCCACTGTCAGAGTGAGGCCCAACACAAGTTGGAGGAACAGCACCTCATATTTTGCTTGGGTAGCTTACACCCTAGCAGTATGAATATTGACTTCTCTAACTTCAAGTAACCCTTGCTTTCCCTCTCTCTATCCCTCCCCCTCCCTAGTTCTCCGACTAGTTTCACTGTCCTCCTGATTACATTTTATCTGTCTGCTTCGTTGTCACCTTCCCCTCGCTAACAATGATCTAGTCTACATTTTCCTTGAACCGCATCCCCTTTGATGTCTGGTTTTCACACCTTACACTTCCTCATCTCTGTGTCTCCCTCTCCCCTGACTCTCAGTCCGAAGAAGGGCCTCAACCCAAAACTTCATCCAATCCTTCTCTCCAGAGATGCTGCCCGACCGGCTCAGTTACTCCAGCATTTAGTGCCTTACTTGGAGGAGGTGGCCGCTGAGGACGCTGAGGTCGGTCAGGCACTGACATCGATCTGCTCGCTGTGCGTGGACGGAATTCACCTGGGATCGACTCCTGGTTCTTTCTGATGTTTTCCACGTCATCTAGGATGTCATAAAATAGCAAAGCTAGTCAGCTGTCTGCGAGGAAAATTACCAAGGGAGTCACATTGATCATCTTAAAGTCGTCACATACCAGCCATTGTTGGGTGAGGAAGTCTGTTGGACAAAACATCAACAGATTCTGGAACCGCTTCTGGTGCAGTTTTATGGTGTCCTGTCACCAAGTGCTGAGGAACAGTTTCATCCAAATCTTCATCTATATCTCCTGCGGAACAGAATAGGACTTATCTTTGGTGTGTTTCAACAGAGCACATTGGTTCTTTCAACAATAGTAATCTATTTCAACAGGCACAATATAACCGTAACATTTAGAAACATAGAAAATAGGTGCAGGAGGAGGCCATTCAGCCCTTCGAGCCAGCACCGCCATTCATTGTGATCATGGCTGATCGTCCCCAATCAATAACCCGTGCCTGCCTTCTCCCCATATCCCTTGATTCCACTAGCCCCTAGAGCTCTATCTAACTCTCTCTTAAATCCATCCAGTGATTTGGCCTCCACTGCCCTCTGTGGCAGGGAATTCCACAAATTCACAACTCTCTGGGTGAAAAAGTTTTTTCTCACCTCAGTCTTAAATGGCCTCCCCTTTATTCTAAGACTGTGGCCCCTGGTTCTGGATTCGCCCAACATTGGGAACATTTTTCCTGCATCTTTTAAAGGAAGGCCATGGGATTACAATGAATTAAGATGCTTAATTTTCTTTTCAATGTACTTCGGAGAGTTGAAAGTTTAGCTGACTTCACTCCTCTGACATACTGTACCAGCCCCGACTTAACTAACCCCAGCTAAAATCAAGCCACAAAGAGCTGGAGGCACTCAGCTGAACACACAGAATCTGTTGAAAGCCAAACACAGTCAGCATCAGGGCGGTCACGGTGGCGCAGCGGTAGCGTTACTGCCTTACAGCGCTTGCAGCGCCAGAGACCCGGGTTCAATCCCAACTACGGGCGCTGTCTGTATGGAGTTTGTACGTTCTCCCCGTGACCGCGTGGGTTTTCCCCGAGATCTTCAATCACATCAATGGATACAGTTCAATAGTAATTATTTCACTCTGATGAACATTTGACAGCACTGGAGTTTAGAAGGATGAGGCGGGGACCTCATTGAAACGTACCGAATAGTGAAAGGCTTGGATAGTGTGGACGTGGAGAGGATATTTCCACTAGTGAGAGTCTAGGACTAGAGGTCATTGCTTCAAAATTAACGAATGTTCCTTTCGGAAAGAGATGAGGAGGAATGTCTTTAGTCAGAAGATGCTGAATCTGTGGAATTCTTTGCCACAGAAGGCTGTGGAGGTCATGTCATTGGGTATTTTTAAAGCAGAGATAGATAGATTCTTGACCAGTACAGGTGTCAGAGGTTATGGGGAAAAGGCAGGAGAATGGGGTTAAGACGAGGGAGAGATAGATCAGCCAAGGTTGAATGGCGGAGATGACTTGATGGGCTGAATGGCCTAATTCTGCTCCTATCACTTACGACCTTATGAAACTCTTTAGGAAGGACATCTGCTTGCATTAGCACTCTTTTCAGGGTCTATGCAGAATGTGATCCATAACATTCCTGGGAAGGGTGCGGGCGGTCAAACACAGCCAAATAATTCAACAACAGTTTAGTTTAGTTTAGAGATACAGCGCGGAAACAGGCCTTTCGGCCCACCGAGTCTGCACCGACCCCCGCACATTAACACTATCCTACAACTCCTCAGCTGACCCGCCGGCTGGGCTTTGTGTGCAGTCCAGCACCCGGGCCAACTCATCATTCACCCAGCCACGGCCGAGTCGTTCAACGAATTGCCGTCGGGAATTTGTCCCGTACTTTGACCTTTTGTCCCTTATTTGGGAGTGAGGAAGTTGGCGACCCTACTTCCTACACCCACAAACTTTTGCATTTAAGTTAGCGTTTTTACAGAATGCCGTTATCACGGCTAAACTACCTTCAGTGTCATAATCCAGGCTGCTGAAATCAAAACTTTCTTCAAGCAGGCAAGAATTTGCTGTTGGAGACATCGGGGCAATACTGTTCCTGTTTATGTTAATTTCTTCATGAAGTTCGTTCAACCAGTTCCTGGTCCGAGGTCTTACACTCACCACTCTGCCATTAACCTGTAAGATATTAAAACACATTTATTTTCCCGATTACTGGAACGGTCACGGTGGCGCAGCGGTAGAGTTTCTGCCTTGCAGCGAATGCAGCGCCAGAGACCCGGGTTCGATCCCGACTACAGGTGCTGTCTGTACGGAGTTTGTACGTTCTCCCCGTGACCTGCGTGGGTTTTCTCCGAGATCTTCGGTTTCCTCCCACACTCCAAAGACGTACAGGCTTGTAGGTTAATTGGCTTGGTAAATGTAAACATTGTCCCTAGTGGGTGTAGGATAGTGGTATGTGCGGGGATTGCCAGTCGGTGTGGACCCGGTGGGCCGAAGGGCCTGTTTCCGCGCTGTATCTCTAAACTAAACTAACTCCAAGCCACCCTTAGGCACTTTTAGGTTACCAGTAGCATTGCTCAACATGACAACTACTTAATATCACCCACTCATGACCACAACATAGAACTCTGCTTCCAATTAGCAAACAATTTCTTGGATTTGAATTCAATTATTAGAAAACAAAAGGCTGGAATTCATCCTTCTCCGCACACAACAGAGTCAAGCTGAGAACAGGAGGCGTGTAGGAAGGAACTGCGGATGATGGTTTAATCTGGTGATAGAAACAAAAAGCTGGAGTAACTCAGCGGGTCAGACAGCATCTCTGGAGAAAAGGAACAGGTGACGGGTTGAGTTCCCCTCCATCCCCACCTTAATGAGTTCCGTGTCCATCACGTCATAGAGCTTTCCTTCCGTCGCCTTCACTTCCGCGCCTTTCTCCATGGGAAGGAGTCCTCACCACCCTGTGATGACCCCTTCTCCCGTCTCCACCGGTCCCCCTCCTCTTGGACCCCCCCGGACGGCCTTCCACCCTCTTTGGACCTTTTTATTTCTAACTGCCGGCATGACATCAACCGTCTCCCCTTGCCTACTCTGACCTCTCCCCCTCTGAACGTACAGCCCTCCGCTCACTCTGCAGCAACCCCGACAACTAGATAACAGGAGGTCACTTGGACAGATCAGTTGACACATCTAACCTTTCGTAATTCACTCTTCCTCTTAGGGGAAGCTGTTCCAAGATCTATAACCTCTACAGCCTCGTAATTTTAAAGGTGTGTAATCAATCCTCGTTGCTCGGTCGAAGAACAGTCTCATCCACATATCTCAATCTGCCTCTTCAGATACCCTGCCACTCCCTCTCAATTCAATCCCATCGAGGTGTGATGTTGTTCGAGATTCGATGTTCCCTGTTTATGCTTTGGGGCAAATAAGATGGGACAAAAATCCTTCTGCCCATTAAAACATGCATGGTTTGTGTGCCTGTCTGCCAAAGTGTGATGTGTCTTTTACACAAAATATCCAAAGCTTTGCTTCAGGACCAGGAAATGCAGGCTTTTCAACATATTAAGATACAAACCAAGGTAGGGGGCGTCAGAGGTTATGGGGAGAAGGCAGGAGAATGGGGTTAGGAGGGAGAGATAGATCAGCCTTGATTGAATGGCGGAGTAGACTTGATGGGCCGAATGGCCTAATTCTACTCCTATCACTTACGACCTTGTGAAAAATGATAGTGTAACTCAGCGGGACAGGCAGCATTTCTGGATAGAAGGAATGGGTGACGTTTTGGGTCTCGACCCTTCTTCTGAAGGAGGTCTGAAGAAGGGTCTCGACCGGAAACATCAGCCATTCCGTCTCTCCAGAGTTGCTGCCTGTCCCGCTGAGTTCCTCCAGCATTTTGTGTCTCTGTGATGTTAATGGGGGCTGGGAGAAGGTTGGGATGAACACTCGGTCCCCTCCACCAACAAACACAAGACCTCCCACATATGGAATCCTCCTCCACACACACAAACAGGCAGCTCTTCCAATACATTGGATTTCACCAACTTCAAGTAACCCTTGCATCCCCTCCCTCTCCATCCCTCCCCCACCCTAGTCATCGTACTAGTTTCTCTGTCGTCCTGGTGAGTTTCGTGGTCCGTAGGAAGGAACTGCAGGTGCTACGGTAGATGTCACGGTGGCAGTTAGAAATAAAAAAGTCTAAAGAAGGTAGACTTATGGGCCTGTCCCACTTTGGCGATTTTTCAGGCGATGCCGGCGACTGTCAAGTCGTAGCAGGTCCCTGGAAAACCAGCGACTGGAACGGCGACTGTCAGAGAGGAACATACACACACACACACATCGCTTCCTTCACCAGCCCGTTATGCAGGCGGGGGACAGGGCAAGTGGGGGGAGCGCTGTCTGAGTGAAATTTACACGGTGCAAAGCCAATGTGATACAGACACACACCGCGATGAACAGGAAGGTTGGCGCTGTAATTACGACAGTGAAAGCACAGTGTACGGGAAGGGGCACGTAAGTCCTTTAAAAGAGGGGAGGGAGGGGGGGGAGGGGGGGAGAGGGGGGAGAAGGGGGGACGGGGTGGGGAGAAGGAATGGAGACAACTTTTAAGAAGCCAGAGATACACGGCTGTGAAGCTCGGCGGACATTAACATTACCGGTCGGATATCCTTGATTCTGAAAACTACTGCTTACGTTTTTTTCCCCAATGAGCCAATGAAATTCACCGGTCAGCACCGGCTAGAACCTACGAGAACCTCCGAGAACCTACGACCTCCTGGCAACCCACCTACGGCACTAGAATTCTCGCTACTCTCCGTGGCGGCTTCATTCTGGTCGCCGCTAATTTTTCAACATGTTGAAAGATCCACGGCGACCAAAATGAGGCCGCGACTAGTTCCCAGAATGTGGGAACTCCTCACGACCATGAAGGCGACTCCCCGGCAACCACCCGCGAACATGTGGCGACCATGTGGCGATCGCATAGTCTCCTGCAGTCGCCTAAAGAGTCGCCTAAGTGGGACAGGCCCATTAGAAATAAAAAGGTCTCAAGAGGGTAGAGTTTTGTTGTCTATATCACTCGTTTTCACCTCGCCCACAGCCAACACGGAGCGTTTCCTTTATCATCGTAACTTTTTTTGCATTTCTTTCATTCATTTGTTCTCCATCTCTCTCCATCACCATCTATATCTCACGTTTCCCTTTCCCCTGAATCTCGGTCTCAGAAGAAGGTTCTCGACCCGAAACGTCACCTATTCCTTTTCTCCGGGGATGCTGTCTGACCCGCTGAGTTACCCCAGCTTTTTGTGTCTGTCTTCGGTTTAAACCAGCATCTGCAGGTCCTTCCCACACATTCCATCAGACACTCTTGCATTAACTCTGTGCTCACACAGACTCAGACATTCCCTAATTTGAGGAAGGACATCCTTGTGATTGAGGCAGTGCAGCGTAGGTTCACGAGATTGATCCCTGGGATGGCGGGACTGTCATATGAGGAAAGATTGAAAAGACTAGGCTTGTATTCACTGGAGTTTAGAAGGATGAGGGGAGATCTTATAGAAACATATAAAATTATAAAAGGACTGGACAAGCTAGATGCAGGAAAAATGTTCCCAATGTTGGGCGAGTCCGGAACCAGGGGCCACAGTCTTAGAATAAAGGGGAGGCCATTTAAGACTGAAGTGAGAAAAATCTTTTTCACATAGAGAGTTGTGAATTTGTGGAATTCCCTGCCACAGAGGGCAGTGGAGGCCAAATCACTGGATGGATTTAAGAGAGAGTTAGATAGAGCTCTGGGGGCTAGAGGAATCAAGGGATATGGGGAGAAGACAGGCACGGGTTATTGATTGGGGACGATCAGCCATGATCACAATGAATGGCGGTGCTGGCTCGTAGGGCCGAATGGCCTCCTCCTGCACCTAATTTCAATGTTTCTATGACACAACATGTGTACATGCTCCATCACTGTAAGTCAACAGAATGGGAACCTCGCTACAAGGTTATATTTTACCTGTTTTCCATCCAGTTCCAACACCTTCAAAGCCGTGCGACTGTCCTGAAAAGTCACCAGCATCTGTCCACGATCAAACCTGGTGCAAATAACATGACACAGTTAAAAACATCCCCGTCTTATGCAATGGCAAAGTCAGAAAAGAGCCTAACATTAATCTAATGCAGCAATTTATTTCAATTAGGTTTAGATTAACCCTGACACACTAAGTGCAAGCAGAAGCCATAACATGTAGCAGCAATCAGGCACTCTCATCGATGAACTGAGCCCCAGGCCAATTTCAACTTTAGAGGCCCCCAAACCAAGATCAAGCAGAGGCCCCTTAATTTTAGAGGCCCCAAAATCAAGATCCCTTTGAAGCAGACAGGCATGAGGCCCATGCCAAATGGCACTCGTTGCCCCCTCCCTCTGATAGGGCCTGGCAGCAATAGGTGGCAACATGGTGGCGCAGCAGGTAGAGCTACTGCCTTACAGTGCCAGAGACCCAGGTTCGATCCTGACTATGTACGTTCTCCCCGTGACCTGCGTGGGTTTTCTCCGCGATCTTCGGTTTCCTCCCACACTCCAAAGGCGTACAGGTCTGTAGGTTGATTGGCTTGGTATAAATGTCAAATTGTCCCTGGTGTGTGTTTGTGGGTAATATGCGGGGATCACTAGTCGGTGCGGACTCAGTGGGCCCAAGGGCCTGCTTCCGCGCTGTACCTTCTAAACTAAACTTGCTCCAGGGTAATCTATTAACAAGGCTTTACAATGCAGTACTCCCAAAATGAACAGGATGATTCAACATTACAGACATTGTATACATTACAGTGAGACAGACAGCATTTTCTATTTGCAATAACTTTGCAATCAATGATTTTCAATTTTGCCCCAGTAGCTCTATTTCAATGGATGCCAATGAGGGAATGAGGTTATAAATATTATTTTCATGCACAGTTATGACTGATGATGAGCACTTACCTGACCAATAAAATAATGCCATAATTCTGAAAGCAATAAATGATTTCACTGCTTAGGTCATCTGGAAATTCGTCCCTTGAGTCACTGGTTGGTGCCTTTACAGACACCACCACGGTTGCATCTGACGGACCCTGTGAAGATGTAATTTCTTGGAATATTTGATCACGTGCAAGAATATCCACCTCCTGAATTTTCACCTCAAAGACACCTAACACAGGCCTATGTTTGAAATGTGAAGAGGGTTTTAAAAATGTGCAAAAAGAAACAATATTAAAGCAACATGGATATATCAACATCGCAGTAAACCTCCAAAATCTGCCTGTTGTACAAGTATGGTTCAAAATATTACGTGCATCTTTTGTACAAGAATAACTCCATCCATCACCTCTTCACAAATAGTTCAATGCCGTGGTAAAAGCTAGCTTCTTCCAGCTTCGGACGATAGCTAAAATAAAGCAATTCCTCCAATTTGACGACCTCGAAAAGATCATCCACACATTTATCTCCTCCCGCCTAGATTACTGCAACTCCCTTTACCCTGGCATCAGCCAATCATCCCTGTCCCGCCTGCAATTGGTCCAAAACGCCGCAGCGAGACTCCTGACGGGCACCCGAAAAAGGGACCACATCACCCCGAGTCTGGCCTCTCTCCACTGTCTCCCTGTGCGGTTCCGAATCAATTTCAAGCTCCTTCTTTATGTTTACAAAGCCCTTAACGGGCTCGCCCCCACCTACATCAAAAATCTGCTTACCCACCACACCACCTCCAGGTCCCTCAGATCAGTCGACTTGGGGTTACTGACCATCCTGCGGTCTAGGCATCAGCTCAGGGGCGACCGCGCTTTTGCGGTTGCAGCTCCTAGACTATGGAACAGCATCCCTCTTCCCATCAGAACTGCCCCCTCCATCGACTCTTTTAAGTCTAGACTTAAAACTATTTCTACTCGCAAGCCTTTCTTGAGGTCCTCTGAGGGAGCGCTGTATGTATTTATGTATGTATTGTTGATCTATGTACCACTGTATGTAGCACGTTAGTACCTGCACTGATGTAAAGCACTTTGATCAACGAGAGTTGTTTTAAAATGTGCTATAGAAATAAAATTGACTTGACTTGACAATGCCAAGACAAATATTGCAATCTTCCCTCTTCCGTGAAATAAACCAGCTTCATTTTACAACATAAAAATAAGTTGGGTTAACATAAGATGAGCGTTTGACGACACTGGGCCTGTACTCGCTGGAGTTTAGAAGGTTGAGGGGGGACCTTATTGAAACTTTCAGAATAATGAAAGGCATAGATAGAGTGGATGTGGAGAGGATGTTTCCATTGGTGGGAGATTCTAGGACCAGAGGTCATAGCCTCAGAATTAAAGGGCGCTCTTTTAGAAAGGAGGCGAGGAGGAACTTCTTTTGTCAGAGGGTAGTTAATCTGTGGAACTCATTGCCACAGAGTGCTGTGGAGGCCAAGTCAATGGATATTTTTAAGGCAGAGATAGACAAATTCTTGATTAGAATGGATGTTAAGGGTTATGGGGAGAAGGCAGGAAAATGGGATTAGGAGGCAGAGATCAGCCATGATTGAATGGTGGAATAGACTCGATGGGCCAAATGGCCTAATTTTACTCCTATAACTCGGAGCATGTTAAATTCCCTCCCTACCCCTCAATAGAATTGTATCTGAATCCCCAAGCTTGCAGGTTGACCCAAGGTGGACCTCAATGCCACTGTTTGTATTCATCTCTACATTGACTGGTCCAATGTCTGTGAAAACACATCCATCCTCATCCATGCATCCAACAGGCATAGACACAAAAAGCTAGGGTAACTCAGCGGGTCAGACGGCATCTCTGGAGAGAAGGAATGGGTGACGTACAGGTTTGTAGGTTAATATAAATGTAAGTTCTCCCTATTGTAGGATAGTGTTAGTGTGCGGGGATCGCTGGTCGGTGCGGACTTGGTGGGCCGATAGGCCTGTTTCCGCCCTGTATCTCTAAGCTAAACAGAATTCCAGAGATGCGTTCAGGATGACTTTCCTTGAAATCAACAAAGTATTTGAAACAGAAGATAGACTCAAATCGCTGGAGTAACTCAGCGGGACAGAATTTTCCTCCAGCACTTTGTATCTATCTTCGGTGTAAACCGGCAACTGACGTTCCATCCTACACAAGTATTTGGCAAAGTGTGGTATCAAGAGGTTTCAAGGGGAAGATTCTCCAATGGTTGAAGTCACACCTCACACAAATGAAGGCTAAGATTGCAGGAACGCAATCCTTCCATTCGCAGAGCATTACTGCAGTAATTCCTTGGGACAAGCCCTTCATCTCCTGATTCATCAGTGACCTTTGTTGGATCAAAAGGTCAGAAGTGGACATTTTTGCCCATGGACATTATAGAATCCACACCTCTATTCACCAACACTTGCACAATCTTCTGATTCAACTCAATAAATGGTTGAAAATAAATTCACTGCAATGACCCCTGCAGATAATAGACAATAGACAATAGACAATAGGTGCAGGAGTAGACCATTCGGCCCTTCGAGCCAGCACCGCCATTCAATGTGATCATGGCTGATCATCCACAATCAGTACCCTGTTCCTGCCTTCTCCCCATATCCCCCGACCGCTATTTTTAAGAGCCCTATCTAGCTCTCTCTTGAAAGCATCCAGAGAACCTGCCCCCACCGCCCTCTGAGGCAGAGAATTACACAGATAAAGTAGGAAATATGTGCTTGGTGTCAGGGGATTAAGGTGAGGCACTAAGCCAGTACTTTGCATCTGCATTGATCAAGGAGAAGGACATGGAGGACAGTGAGTGTAGGATGGACCTGCAGATGCTGGTTTAAACTGAAGATAGACACATAAACACGGAGTAACTCAGCTGGTCAGACAGCATTTCCAGAGAAAAGAGAAAGGTGACATTTCGGATCGAGACCCTTTTCTGACTGAGCTACATTTTGAATCGAGACCCTTCTTCAGACTAAGCCGCGTTTCGGGTCGAGACCCTTCTTCAGACTGAGGACAGTGAGATCAGTGTGGAGAGCACTAACGTGCAAAAAGCCCACAAAGTGCTGGAGTAACTGAGGTCTGGCAGCATCTCTGGAGGACATTGGTTTCAAGGTTTCGGGTCAGGATCCTTCTTCTAGCTTCTTCAGTCTGAAGAAGGGCCCAGAGCTGAAACGCTGCCCATCCATATCTTTCACAGATGCTGCCCGACCCGCTGAGTTGCTCCATCACCGTGCTTTGTTACTAATATGCAAGGGCAGTTTGAGGTCAAGGAAGAGATGGCGTTGGGGCTCTTGGTGAAAATTACAGTTATCAAGAGGAAACTGACAGAACTCTGTACCTTCTCTAGCAATAGATGTGGACAAAATCATTTGCAGCCTCACTTGTGGCACCTCATCAAAGGCCTTCTGAAAATCCAGGTAAACACCGTCCACTGACACTCCTTTGTCTATCCTGCTATTTACTTCCTCAAAGAATTCCAACCCATTTTATCCCATTGACTGCCATATGCTTCAACCAATTTTCAGATTTAATAGTTTGAATGGGGGATTTGACTAAAATAAGCTGCAAATCAAAATATTATAGTCATAGAGTGATACAGCGTGGAAACAGGCCCTTCGGCCCAACTTGCCCACACCGGCCCAGCTACACTAGTCCCATCTGCCCGCTTTTCATCCATATCCTTCCAAACTTGTCCTTTCCATGTACCTGTCTAACTGTTTCTTAAACGTTGGGATAGTCCCTGCCTCAACTACCTCCTCCGGCAGCTTGTTCCATACACCCATCACCCTTTGTGTGAAAAAGTTACCCTTCAGATTCCTATTAAATGTTTTCCCTTCACCTTAAACCTGCATCCTCTGGTCCTTGATTCCCCTACTCTGGGCAAGAGACTCTGTGGGTTTAACCGATCTATTCCTCTCATGATTTTATACACCTCTACAATATCACCCCTCATCCTCCTGCGCCCCATGGAAAGAGAGTCCCAGCCAGCTCAACCTCTCCCTATAAGTAGCTCAGACCCTCTTGTCCAGGCAACATCCTCATACAAGACTGAAGCCCCTGTCCCACTTAGGAGACCTAAACAGCAACCTCTGGTGACCTTGCCCGCCACCCAAAAAAAAATCAAGGTCGAGGTGACCTGCAACCTCCTACCACCTCCCACGCATATGTTGAAAACCTTCCTCGAGTATGAAGAAATCCGGCTTCGACTAGACCTGCGACTAAAAAATTATCGATTTTTAAAACGGCAACCTATTTTTAGTCGAGGCCGGTTTTAATCATGATGAAAAAATAGCAGCAATCTAGATGAAGCCTCGACCACGCGGAAACCACTTTCGACCATTAGGGAGAGTGACCAAAACCTCCGGTGACCTCATGGAAACCTTGGGTGGCGGGCAAGGTCACCAGAGGTTGCTGTTTAGGTCTCCTAAGTGGGACAGGGGAGCTTAATGTCAGACTGGTATCATAAGCAGCAGGGCTTTGTAGAACTATTGTAAGTTGTGGCAATGCTGATTGTATGCAGTGGAGCAGCAGCGCCACCTTGAGACGGCATCAATAGCATCACTTGACGTTTCTCACAATACAAATATAAATAGCAATTGCAATCAATAAATTTGATAATTATCATAATTATTGATGATAGGCACAAAAAGCTGGAGTAACAAGGTGTCAGACAGTAGCTCAGCGGGACAGGCGGCATCTCTGGAGAGAAGGAATGGGTGACATTTCGGGTCGAGACCCTTCTTCAGGTTGTAACGATGATCAGGTTGGGGTCAAGTGAGTGATAACTGCAATGTGGGTTTCAAACTCCAGCCCAGTGTTTCCATTGAGGATGCTGCCACCGTGCCTTGCCTTACATGAAGGAAGGACACAGAGAAAATGTCCACAACTGTATTTGTGGTGTGTCCAGTCCCCAATGGAAATGTTATCAATGACACACTGGTGACATCTTGTGGTGGACAATGGTTCCACAAAATTATCCGTAACGCTGGCATGTTTTTCTTTAATATTCCACCCAATCTATTAAACTTCTCATATACAGCCTCTCCACATATGACTCCGTGACTCTCCTGACTGCTCTTATACAGTGGCTTGGAAAAGTGTTCATACCCCTCGAAACTTTTCCACATTTTGTCACGTTACAACCACAAACGTAAATGTATTTTATTGGGATTTTATGTGATAGACCAACACAAAGTGGTGCATAATTGTGAAGTGGAAGGAAAATGATACATGGCTTTCAAATTTTTTTACAAATAAAAAACTGAAAAGTGTCGCGTGCAAAAGTATTCTGCCCCCGAGTCAATACTTTGTCGAACCACCTTTCGCTGCAATTACAGCTGCAAGTCTTTTGGGGTATGTCTCTACCAGCTTTGCACATCTAGAGACTGAAATTTTTGCCCATTCTTCTTTGCAAAATAGCCCAAGCTCAGTCAGATTGGATGAAGAGCGTCTGTGAACAGCAATTTTCAAGTCTTGCCAGAGATTCTCAATTGGATTTAGGTCTGGACTTTGACTGGGCCATTCTAACACATGAATATGCTTTGATCTAAACCATTCCATTGTAGCTCTGGCTGTATGTTTAGGGTCGTTGTCCTGCTGGAAGGTGAACCTCCGCCCCAGTCTCAAGTCTTTTGCAGACTCTAACAGGTTTTCTTCCAAGATTGCCCTGTATTTGGCTCCATCCATCTTCCCATCAACTCTGACCAGCTTCCCTGTTCCTGCTGAAGAAAAGCATCCCCACAGCATGATGCTGCCACCACCATGTTTCACAGTGGGGATGGTGTGTTCAGGGTGATGTGCAGTGTTAGGTTTCCGCCACACATAGCGTTTTGCATTTAGGCCAAAAACTTCAATTTTGGTCTCATCTGACCAGAGCACCTTCCTCCACATGTTTGCTGTGTCCCCCACATGGCTTGTGGCAAACTGCAAACGGGACTTCTTATGGCTTTTTTTCAACAATGGCTTTCTTCTTGCCACTCTTCCATAAAGGCCCGATTTGTGGAGTGCACGACTAATAGTTGTCCTGTGGACAGATTCTCCCACCTGAGCTATGGATCTCTGCAGCTCCTCCAGAGTTAACATGGGCCTCTTGGCTGCTTCTCTGATCAATGCTCTCCTTGCCCGGCCTGTCAGTTTAGGTGGACGGCCATGTCTTGGTAGGTTTGCAGTTGTGCCATACTCTTTCCATTTTCGGATGATGGATTGAACAGTGCTCCGTGAGATGTTCAAAGCTTGGGATATTTTTTTATAACCTAACCCTGCTTTAAACTTCTCCACAACTTTATCCCTGACCTGTCTGGTGTGTTCCTTGGGCTTCATGATGCTGTTTGTTCACTAATGTTCTCTAACAAACCTCTGAGGCCTTCACAGAACAGCTGTATTTATACTGAGATTAGATTACACACAAGTGGACTCTATTTACTAATTAGGTGACTTCTGAAGGCAATTGGTTGCACTGGATTTTATTTAGGGGTATCAGAGTAAAGGGGGCTGAATACTTTTGCACGCGACACTTTCAGTTTTTTATTTGTAAAAAAATTTGAAAACCATGTATCATTTTCCTTCCACTTCACAATTATGCGCCACTTTGTGTTGGTCTATCACATAAAATCCCAATAAAATACATTTACGTTTGTGGTTGTAACGTGACAAAATGTGGAAAAGTTCAAGGGGTATGAATACTTTTCCAAGCCACTGTACAAGACATTGGCGAGGCCAAATTTGAAGTAGTGTTTTCATCTTTAGTCACCCTGTTGTAGGAAAGCTATGGTTAAGTTAGAAGGGTGCAGAGAAGATTTATGAGGATGTTGCCAGGATTTGAAGGCCTGAGCTATAGGGAGAGGTTGAGCAGGCTTGGACTTGAAGTGCTGGTGGATGAGGGGTAATCTTATCGATGTGCATAAGACCGTGAAGGGAATAGCTAGCGTAATGAGTCTTTTATCCAGAGTCTTTAAAGGAATCAAAAACCAGAGGATATTGCATATAAAATTGAGGTGTAGACAGTCAGAACCTTTATCTCAGGGTGGAAATGTAGAACATTAGAGGGCATGGCTATAAGGTGAGAGGGGGAAGTTTAATGGGGATGAACAGGGCAAGTTTTTTTACACAGAGCGTGGTGGGGGCCAGCAACATATTGCCAGGGATGGTGGTGAAGGCAGATATGAAAGTGGCATTTTAGAGGCTTTTAGATAAGCATGTGGAAGTGCATGGAATAGTGATTGGATCATGTGCAGGCCGATGAGATCAGTTCGGTTAGCTATCATGTTTGGCACAGGCATTGTGCCGTACTGTTCTATGTTTTAAGTTCTATAGGATAAAGGTGAGAGGGGAAATATTTAGTTGGAACCCGAGGGGCAGCTCATTCACACAGAGGTTGGTGGGTATATGGAAGGAGCTGCCAGTGGAAGTGGTACCCAAGGCAGGTACTCACACAACATGTAAAAGGCATTTGGATGGGCAGGTGGAATCTGTGTAGACAGGGCACCTTGGTTGGTTTGGGCAAGTCGGGCTGAAGGGCCCAATAAGAGCATGACTCTATCGATGTTTAGGAAGGCACTGCAGATGCTGGTTTAAACCGAAGATAGACACAAAATGCTGGAGTAACTCAGCGGGTCTGACCACATCTTTGGAAAAAAGGAATAGGTGACGTTTCGGGTCGAGAATATGAATATGGGGTAAGCCATTTAGAATGGCAATGAGGAAAAACTTTTTCACACAGAGAATTGTGAGTCTGTGGAATTCTCTGCCTCAGGCAGTGGAGGCCAATTCTCTGGAGGCTTCAAGAGAAAGTTAGATAGATCTCTTAAAGATAGCGGAGTGAAGGGATATGGGGAGAAGGCAGGAACGGGGTCATGATTGTGGATGATTAGCCATGATCACAGTGCTGGCTCGAAGGGCCGAATGGCCTACTCCTGCACCTATTGTCTATTGAGACCCTTCTTCAGACTGAAAGCCAGGGGAACAGGAAACCTTCGGGTCTGGACCCGAAACGTCACCTGATCTTTTTCGCCAGAGATGCTGCCTGTCCCGCTGAGTTACTCCAGCATTTTGTGTCCATCTTTGACTCTTTCTATGACTCTATATAGGACATAGTGAAGAAACCGACAAATCACTTTTTAATGTATCAATTTACATCAACCTCCCATCGTTTTCTGAAGAAAGTAGACTTGGAAAAATATTAATTTTAGTAAAATTTAGTAAACTTCCACGAAAGTAAATCTGAAAATCTCCGTCACAACTTAAATTTCTAATAGAAATATGTCACTGCCATAAAGAGGAATAAACTGTTCCATAGATACAAAGTGCTGGAGTAACTCTGCGGGACAGGCAGCATCTCTGGAGAAAAGGAATGGGTGACGTTTCGGGTCGAGACCCTTCTTCTGAGCCAGAGTCAGGGGAAAGGGAAATGAGATATATAGACGGTGATATGGAGTGATATTGAACAAATGAATGAAAGATATGCAATTAAAGTGACGTTGATACAAGGAACAGGCCATTGTTAGCTGCGGCCCAGCTGAAAAGAGTTACCATGCCAAACAATGCCATACATCTTAAACCCCTTGATACACAAATATGCATTTAGCTTCTATAGTGTACATGCAATGCCAAAGCTTCACCATCCTTTGGTTGAAGAATCCTGCCTCATAAGGTCACAAGGTCATAAGGGATGGGAGTAGAATTAGTCCACTCGGCCCATCAAGTCAACTCCGCCATTCAAGCATGGCTGATCTATCTCTCCCTCCTAAACCCATTCTCCTGCCTTCTCCCCATCACATCTGACACCCGTACTAATCAAGAATCTATCTATCTCTGCCTTAAAAATATCCACTGACTTGGCCTCCACAGCCTTCTGTGGCAATGAATTCCACAGATTCACCACCCTCTGACTAAAGAAAATCCACCTCATCTCCTGCCTAAAAGAACGTCCTTTAATTCTGAGGCTGCGACCTCTAGTCCTAGACTCTCCCACTAGTGGAAACATCCTCTCCACATCCATTCTATCCAAGCCCTTTCACTATTCTGTATCTTCAATTTGATTTGGCAACCCCGTTACTCTGAGACCTTGACCACTGGACCTTGACAAGCCAACAAGGGCGAATGTCCCGACTGTCGAGTCTCCCAGGAAATGTGTACAGCAAGTTTCTGCCACTCACCTGTGATCGGATGCAGTCAGTTCGGCCCTCCCATAATGCAGCAGGTCACCTCCAGTCCCCACGCTCCTGAACATTCTTTCTGACTCATTATCCAATCCTCTTAAACTTATATCTGAAATACATAAATACACAACATTCTAAGTGGTCTTAACATTTAATCATTTACTCCATTCACAAGCGTAATTGTTTATTTATTTATTTTTTTGAAAATATTTTTTATTGGAGATAAGTACACAACCTATTAACATCATTACAGTCTTACATTTTTAAATTGATAATTTTATCAATTATTATTACATTGTCTCCAATACCTTTTGCCTTTTTTTTTAAACTCGATAGAACTAAAAAGATAGATGAAGTAAAGAAAGAAAAGAGAGAGAAGAAAAAGAGAAAAAAAAAAAAAAAAAAAAAGAGAAAGATAGTTAAAGAAGAATGGAAAAATTTATTAAAATAAAAAACTTCATTCGAGATATATTCGTACATTTCAGAGTATAACATTTCATCCATTCTTTAGCCCGAGTATTAGTCAGGTTCCTGTGCTGAACCATTCTGACCCTTTAAATAATCAATAAAGGGAGACCATGTTCCAACGAATAATTCCTGTTTGTCCAACAGGGAAAATCTGATTCTTTCCACATTTAAGGTCTCCGTCATTTTTATTTCTATAGCACATTTAAAAAACAACTCTCGTTGACCAAAGTGCTTTACATTGGTGGAGATACTAACGTTATACACCAGTGGTTCATAGATTAAATACATACATTAATACATACATATAGCCCTCGCTCAGAGGACATCAAGAAAGGCTTGAGAGTAGAGATGAGTTTTAAGTCTCGACTTAAAAGAGTCGATGGAGGGAGCAGTTCTGATGGGAAGAGGGATGCTGTTCCACAGTCTAGAAGCTGCAACCGCAAAGGCGCGGTCGCCCCTGAGCTTATGCCTAGACCGCGGGATGTTCAGTAACCCCAAGTCGGACGATCTGAGGGACCTGGAGGTGGTGTGGTGGGTAAGCAGACTTTTGATGTAGGTGGGGGCAAGCCTGTTAAGGGCTTTGAAGGATCTTGAAATTTATTTGGGACCGCACAGGGAGCCAGTGGAGAGAGGCCAGGATCGGGGTGATGTGGTCCCTTTTTCGGGTGCCCGTCAGGAGTCTCGCTGCGCCGTTTTGGACCAGTTGCAGGCGGGACAGGGAAGATTGGCTGATGCCAGTGTAAAGGGAGTTGCAGTAGTCGAGGCGGGAGGAGATAAATGTGTGGATGATCTTTTCGAGGTCATCAAACTGGAGGAATTGTTATATTTTAGCTATCGTCCGAAGCTGGAAGAAGCTAGCTTTTACCGCGGCATTGACTTGTTTGTCAAATTTCAATGCTGAGTCAAATATCACACCAAGGTTTTTGACGTGAGGTTTGAGTAATGGGGTAATGGTCGCCTGTATGGTCGTGAGAGGTCTCCTAGTCACCCAAAGAGTCGTAGCGTCTTTCTGGTCGTCGCTGAATTTTCAACATGTTGACATTTTCGGCGACCTATGATGGGTGCTGGCAGTCGCTGAAAAGGTTGCGTAAGTGGGACAGGCCCTTTAGTTTTACCTCAAGGGATGGTGAGTACAACAGTTTTTTACCACGGTGACGACCACACAGTCACGACCGTACTGTCTGAAGAAGAAACAGTTAATAAGAGGGGAAAGTTATGAATTACTTCTTTGTTTCGTACTACTTCAATAAAGTAATGAATCGAGTGACAATGACTGGAGGATTAGTTTTTTACTGTCTGCATTCTGTGAATGCGGCCAGTGCGCAAACTATGTCTCCACCACATCCCCGAGAAGTAATGGCTATCGAAGTTGGACTTTGAGACGGTATAGAAACTGCCATTACATTAAGTAAAAAACTGGTTCAACAGTGGAACCTTGGACTTTGAGAAGGTATAGAAACTGCCATTACATTAAGTAAAAAACTGGTTCATCAGTGGAACCTTGGACTTTGAGAAGGTATAGAAACTGCCATGACATACTTCATTTCACGAGGTGAAGAATGTTGGATCAATTTCCCACCTGTGAAGTTCTGGCTGAGGCAACATTCAGCACGCAAGTAAGAATTACAAGTTGCCTGAGATTCTGAACATCAAGGGCATCAAGAACAGAACTGGCCCTTCATCCCATAATGTTGGTGCCGAACATGATGCCAAGATGAACTAGTCGCCTTTGCCTAGACATGACCCGTATTCCTCCATTCTATGTATATCCATGTGTTCATATCTGCCTCCACCACCACCCCTGGCAGTGCATTCTAGGCACCCACCGCTCTCTGTACAAAGAAAACTTGCCCTTCGTTAAACTTTACCCAGAATATTGTTGAATAGACAGGAAGTTAAAGTGCCAATTCTGGTAACTGAATGATTTCAATAGTGCACGAATTGATAAAACCAAAACAAAACAGAGGCGGCACGGTGGCACAGCGGTAGAGTTGCTGCCTTACGGCGCTTGTAGCACCAGAGACCCGGGTTCAATCCAGACTACGGGTGCTGTCTGTACAGAGTTTGTACGTTCTCCCCGTGAGTTTTCGCTGAGATTTTCGGTTTCCTCCCACACTCCAAAGACATACAGGTTGGTAGATTAATTGGCTTGGTGTAAGTTAGTGAGTGTGTAGGGTAGTATTAATGTGCGAGGAACGCTGGTCGGTGCGGATTCGGTTGGCCGAAGGTACTGTTTCCGCGCTGCATCTCTAATACTAGAACTACCTTAGTTGGGGAAAAAGACAGCACATAAAACTCAGGCAAACATACCAATCTATCTTAAAGATGCACAAAGTGTTGAGGAGAGGCAGGAACTCAAACAGTGGAAATACTAAAGGTCATAGCTTTATGGGCCTGTCCCACTTACGCGATTTCTTCGGTGACTTGCCGGCACCCGTCATAGTCGCAGCAGGTCTCCGAACATTTTCAACGTGTTGAAAATCCAGCGGCGACCAGAAAAAGGTACGACTGTTTGGGCGACTACTCACGACCATACAGGCTTCACCCCTCGACATGTCGCCTGTATGGTCGTGAGTAGTCTCTCAGTCACCCAAAGAGTCGTAGCGTCTTTCTGGTCGCTGCTGAATTTTCAACATGTTGAACATTTTCGGCGACATTAGATTAGATTAGATTAGATTAATTACTTGTCATTTGAACCTCAGAGAGGCTCAAACGAAACTCCGTTTCCACAGCCATACAAACAAAACAATTCCTACACGACACACAAACTATTCAATTTACAGAAAAACAACCATCACAGTGAATCTCCTCCTCACTGTGATGGAAGGCAAAGTCTTTTCTCTCCCCTGCACCATTTTCCTCCCGATGTTGAAGCCCCAGGTGGGCAATGTTAAGTCCCACGGCCGTTGAGGCCGCGCCGGGCGGTGTACAGCCTCGCTCCGGGCCCAAAAGTCACGTTATAGCCCCCGGCGGGCGCTGGAATGTCCCGCGGCCGTTAAAGCCGCTCCGGGCCCCGCTCCGGGTCGTTCCAACCCCGCGACACGGGCGGGAGAAGTTGCGTTGCGGGAGCTCCGGAAAGCTGTCTCTCACCCGGACCCGCGAGCTCCCGACCTCACAGTCCACCGGTCTGCAGCTGGAGCCTCCGAGCTCCGGAGTGAGCAGCAGCGAGCCACCACCGCACCCCACGCTCCGAGGCCGGCCAGCCCCACGATGGTGAGTCCACAGCTCCGCAGGCACCGCGACTGGAGCCCCCTGGTCGTCCCGGTTGGAGGCCGCTCCACGGAGCTAGGCCCCAACGACAACGGAGACCCGACAGGGAAAAGGTCGGGTCTCCCGTACAGGGAAGAGATTTTTTAAAGTTTCCCCCTCCCCCCCCCCTGCCCCCCACATATACACAGTTAAAAACAGTACAAAAAAAACATGAACAACTACATTTAACTAGACAAAAAAAATTTAAAAGACAGACAGGCTCTAGGGGTCGCTGCAGTAATCCCGGACGGGTCACATGACGGGTGCCGGCAGTCACCAAAAAAGTTGCGTAAGTGGGGCAGGCCCTTTAAGGGCCTGTCCCACGGGCATGCGACTCCATGTGGCAAGCGCGACCTAACCGCAAGCTGGGGCCGCGCAGAGGTCGAGTGATCCCCGTACAGGGCCGGTCCCACCAGCATGAGGCTGCATGCGGCAAGCACTACCAAACCGGAAGCGGGGGCCACGCGGAGGTCGAGTGACGTCGAGGTGGTGCGCACGGCCTCAATGCGGCTGCGGGGCGGCAGGCCGTTGCCGCACGGAATTTTTTAACAGTGTCAGTTTTTCGGAGCCCCGCGCGATGTCGGGACCAGCTCCGCACAACTCCATACGGCTCCGGCGATCGAAGTGGGACTGGCCCCGCGACCTCCGCGCGGCCCCCGCTTGCGGTTAGGTCGCGTTTGCCGCATGGAGTCGCATGCCCGTGGGACAGGCCCTTTAGGGTTTAATGGGAGAAGTTTAGAGGAGATGGCTGGGTTAGAGGGCATGAGGTATAAGCTGGGACTCACTTGGGTTGTTTTTCTTGAACACTGGAGGTTGAGGGTAGGCATGATAGAAGTATATCAAATTATCAGAAGCATAGAGAGGGTAAACAGTCAGAAGCTTTTTCTCCAGGATGGAAACATCATAGACTAGAGCGCATAGGTAAAATGGGCAAAGTTTAAAAGAGTTTTTTTCAAACAAAGGGCAGTGGGAAGAGAGAACAGGAAAAGTTACGAAGGACTCCCGAATTAATGGGACGGAAAGTTCAAGAAGGGATAAGAAAGTAAGTCAGGTGAAAATAGGAACTGGTGTGCGAGGGGAGGTGAATACCGAATTAAAAGTGTTATATATGAATGCGCAGAGTATAAAAAATAAACTGAGCTTGAGGCTCAGTTAGAAATTGGTAAGTATAACGTTGTGGGAATTACAGAGACATGGCTGCAAGAGGACCAGGGCTGGGAACTGAATATTCAAGGGTATACGTCCCATTGAAAAGACAGACAGGTGGGCAGAGGGGGTGGGGTAGCTCTGTTGGTAAGGAATGAAATTCAGTCCCTTGCCAGGGGGGACATAGAATCAGAAGATGTAGAGTAAGGGTAAAAAGACCCTAATGGGAGTTATCTACAGGCACCCAAACAGTAGCCTGGATATAGGGTGCAAGTTGCATCAGGATTTAAAATTAGCATGTAGCAAATGTGGTTATGGGAGATTTTAACATGCAGGTAGACTGGGAAAATCAGGTTGGTACTGGACCCCAAGAAAGGGAGTTTGTGTAGTGCCTCCGTGATGGATACTAAGAGCAGCTTGTACTGGAGCCTACCAGGGAGAAGGCAATTCTGCATTTAGTGTTGTGTAATGAACCGGATTTGATAAAGGGAACTCAAGGAAAAGGAACCATTAGGAGGTAGTGACAATAACATGATGTTTTAATCTGCAATTTCAGAGGGAGAAGGTAAAATCGGAAATGTCAGTGTTACAGTTGAACAAAGGGGACTATGGAGCCTTGAGGGAGGAGATGACCAAAGTTGACTGGAAAGATACCCTAGCAGGGATGGCGGTGGAACAATAATGGCAGGTATTTCTGGGAATAATACAGAAGGTGCAGGATCAGTTCATTCCAAAGAGGAAGAAAGATTCCAAGGGGAGTAAGGAGCGAACGTGGCTGACAAGGGACATCAAGGACAGTAGAAAAATAAAAGAGAAGACGTACAAAGTAGCAAAGATGAGCGGGAAGCAAGAGGATTGGGAAACTTTTAAAGATCAACAAAAGGTAACTAAAAAGGCAATACGGGGAGAAAAGATGAGGTACGAAGGTAAGCTAGCCAAGAATATAAAGGAGGATAGTAAAAGCTTCTTTAGGTATGTGAAGAGGAAAAAAAATAGTTAAGACAAATGTGGTTCTCTTGAAGACAGAAACAGGTGAATTTATTATGGGGAACAAGGAAATGGCAGACGAGTTGAACAGGTACTTTGATTCTGTCTTCACTAAGTAAGACACAATCTCCCAGATGTACTAGGGGACAGAGGACCTAGGGTGACGGAGGAACTGAAGGAAATCCACATTAGGCAGGAAATGGTGTTGGGTAGACTGATGGGAATGAAGGCTGATAAATCCCCAGGGCCTGATGGTCTGCATCCCAGGGTACTCAAGGAAGTGGCTCTAGAATTCGTAGACGCATTGGTGATCATTTTCCAATGTTCTATAGATTCAGGATCAGTTCCTGTGGATTGGAGGGTAGCTAATGTTATCCCACTTTTCAAGACAGGAGGGAGAGAGAAAACAGGGAATTATAGACCAGTTAGCCTGACATCGGTGGTGGGGAAGATGCTGGAGTCGATTATCAAAGATGAAATAGCCGCACATTTGGATAGCAGTAACAGGATCGGTCCGAGTCAGCATGGATTTATGAAGGGGTAATCATGCTTGACAAATCTTCTGGAATTTTTTGAGGATGTAACAAGCAAAATAAGCAAGGGTGAGCCAGTGGATGTAGTGTACCTGGACTTTCTGAAAGCATTTGATAAGGTTCCACACAGGAGATTAGTGGGCTAAAATTAGAGAACATGGTATTGGGGATAGGGTATTGATATGGATAGAAAATTGGATGGCAGACAGGAAACAAAGAGTAGGGATTAACGGGTCCTTTTCAGAATGGCAGGCAGTGACTAGTGGGGTACCGCAAGGCTCGGTGCTGGGACCCCAGCCATTTACAATACAGCTGCTCCTTGACCTACGATGGGGTTACGTTCCGATAAACCCATCGTAAATCAAAAATATCGCAAGTCGAAAACGCATTCACGTGACCGGAAGTGAGCTGCGGCTCGCTGACGTTGCCGAGCGTAAAATCGAAATATCGCAAGTCGATGCATCGTAAATCGGGGAGCATCTGTATACATTAATGATTTAGATGAAGGAATTAAAAGTAACTTTCGCAAATTTGCAGATGACACAAAGCTGGGTGGCAGTGTAAACTGTGAGGAGGATGCTATGAGAATGCAGGGAGACTTGGACAGGTTGGGTGAGTGGGCAGATGCAGTATAATGTGGATAAATGTGAGGTTATCCACTTTGGAGGCAAGATCGGGAAGGCAGATTATTATCTGAATGGTGTCAAGTTAGGAAAAGGGGAAGTACAACGAGACCTGGGTGTCCTAGTACATCAGTCACTGAAAGTAAGCATGCGGGTACATCAGGCAGTGAAGAAAGCTGGTGGCATGTTGGCCTTCATAAAGAGAGGAGTTGAGTATAGGAGCAAAGAGGTCCTTCTGCAGTTGTACAGGGCACCTGGTGAGACCACACCTGGAGTATTGTGTGCCGTTTTGGTCTCCTAATTTGGGGAAGGACATTCTTACTATTGAGGGAGTGCAGCGTAGGTTCACCAGGTTAATTCCCGGGATGGCGGGACTGTCATATGATGAAAGAATGGAGCGACTGGGCTTGTATTCACTGGAATTTAGAAGGAGAGGGGATCTTATAGAAACATATAAATTTATTAAGGGATTGGACAAGCTAGATGCAGGAAACATGTTTAAGAATAAGGGGTAGGCCATTTAGAATTGAGATGAGGAAAAACATATTCACCCAGAGTGTTGTGAATTTGTGAAATTCTCTGCCTCAGAAGACAGGAGGCCGATTCAAATGAGAGTTAGATGGAGCTCTTGGGGCTAATGGAATCAAGGGGTATGGGGAGAAGGCAGGAACGGAGTACTGATTGTGGATGATCAGCCATGATCACAATGAATGGCGGTGCTAGGTCAGGTCTGAATGGCCTACTCCTGCACCTATTGTCTATGTATCTATGGGTGACTGGGGGAATGCACTGCCAGGGGTGATGGTGGAAGCAGATACATTTGTGGCTTTTAAGAGGTTTTTAGATAGGCACATGGATATGCAGAATAGGTAAGGACATGCTTTACATGCAGGTAGAAGGTATTAGATTGATTTGGCATCATGTTTATCATGGCTGAAGGGCGTCAAAAAGTCACAAGGTCATTGGATAGGAGCTGAATTAGGCCATTCGGCCCACCAAGTCTACTCCGCCATTTAATCATGGTTGATCTATCTCTCCCTCCTAACCCCATTCTCCTGTCTTCTCCCCTTCACCCCTGACACCCGTACTTATCGAGAATCTATCTATCTTGCCTTAAAAATATCAACTGGCGGCCTACACAGCCTTCTGTGGCAAAGAATTCCACAGATTCACCAACCTCTGCCTAAAGACATTCCTCATCACCTCCTTCCTAAAAGAACGTCCTGTAGCGACACCTGGTGGTGCCTCTAGGTAATCAAATCCTCGTGATTGGCTGGAGGAGTCACATGAGCGCGGGTGTTCTATTCGCGGGGGGGGGGGGGTTCCGCTGTAACTGCCATTCTAGCGCCACCCTTGTGGAGTTAAAATCGTGTATTTGGCAGTCTCCAGCGACTTGGGTTTTTCGTTGTTTTCATTATTCAAAATAAAACCATTTCACTTCCCCACCGTCTCGACTCGCAAAAGTCCTTTAATTTTGAGGCTGCGACCTCTCGTCCTAGACTCTCCCACTAGTGGAAGCATCTTCTCCACATCCACAATCCAAGCCTTTGGTAAGTTTTGGTAAGTTTCAATGAGGTCGCGGCTCATCCTTCTAAACTCCAATGAGTACAGGCCCAGTGCCGTCAAACACTCATCAAATGTTAACCCACTCATTCCTGGGATCATTCTCTTAAACCTCCTCTGGACCCGCTCCAGGTCCCCTCGTCCAAATCATTAATATACAACGAGAAGAGTAGCGGCCCCAGCACACCGACCCCTGAGGGAACTCTGCTAGTCACTGGCAGCCAACCAGAAAAAGCCCCCTTTATTGCCACTCTTTGTCTTCTGCCATGTAGCCAACCTGCTATCCATGCTCGTATCTGCCCTGTAATACAGTGGGTGTGTTCCTATGCTGCGCTGTTAAATGTTCTGCACAATAGGGACAGAGTAACACTCTTCACAAATGAATCTGGTGATAGTTAAAAAGAAAGATGTGAAACGTAAATAATATATGTGACAATTATAGATCCATGTTTGGTTGAACACCTTTTTCACCAATAATTAACACCTTTATAAGTTAACACATTTTTCACAATACTTTGCATAGATAGTTTGTCTCCATATTCTAAAGGGCAGAACTGCTCTCTGTCCTAAACATTTTGACAAGAGGTCATTATTATATTATACTAGATCAAGTGCAGACCCGTTGGGTCTGGTCACCGAACGTGCTTAAGACCCCGGGTTGTGAGATCCCGAACGTGTTTCAGACCCGGGGGGGAAAATCAGTAGCGAAAAAAACCCAAAACATGTTTCAGACCCCGGGGTGAAAATTCAGAACGTGCTTCAGACCCCTGGAAAATGAACGTGCTTCAGAACCCGGGGTTTTAGAGTCCGAACGTGATTCATAGCCCGTGGTGAAAATCGCTAGGTAAAAAAAGATGGCGTCGTTTTCTGAGCAGAGGCGGTCGACAGCAGCCGTTATGGTGGCTGACCAGCAGGAGGAGATAAAATGAGTGAGGGGGGGGGGGGTGATGGATTTTATTTAAAAATATGTACATAAATATGACGATATGTAATCGAGTGGCTAATCGTAAAGATAAATGAAATCTCTACCGAAATTGAAAAAAATATCGGTGTTTCTGCGTGCAGTGTTGGCGTATCAAAGGGGCTGGCTGGCACAAGTCAAGCAGGCAGCCAGCCAGCCACCACACACAGTTTTAATATTATACTAGACCAAGTGCAGACCCGTTGGGTCTGGTCGCCGAAAGTGCTTCACACCCCGGGGTGTTGTTCCCGAAGGTGCTTCAGACCCCGGGGTGAAAATCTGGGGAAAAAAGATGGCGTCGTTTTCGGAAAAAATCGGAGAAAATCTGCGAAAAAAAGATGGAGCCGTTTTCGGAGAAAATCGGCGAAAAAAATATGGCGTCGTTTTCGGAGAAAATCTGAGACAATCGGAGAAAATCGCGTGGGGGTGGGGGGGTGGATGGATTTTATTTTAAAACGTGTACATAAACACGACCGAATTTAATCAGGAGTGGCTATTCGTAAAGATAAATGTCATCTCTTTGGAAATGGTAAAAAATATGGGCCTTTCTGCACGCTGTGTGGGCCAGGGGCGGTATCAAAGGGGATTTGGTGAAAGTCAGGCGGACACAAGTCAGGCAGACACAAGTCAGGCAGACACAGAGTTTTATAGATAGATAGAAGATATATATATATATATATATATATATATATATAGAGAGAGAGAGAGAGAGATTGTATCACGCAAGAAGAACACAATATCTGAGAAAAATCTGATTATTCACAGCACTTTACGAATCTGGAGACAAGTAAAATCAACTTTTAAACAAAGATATTTATCTCTTCTTTCACCAATAGCTAATAACCTGTCGTTTAAGCCATCTATTATAGATAAAACGTTTACTTATTGGGAAAGACTAGGAATTAAAAAGCTTGGAGATCTGTACGAGATGGGAAATCTGCTGTCATTCCAGAAATTACAGTCGAAATACAGTCTGAAAGGTAATCAATATTTTAGATATCTTCAAATTCGAGATTATTTGAAAACATATACCCATGATTATCAAACTCTGCTGCCAGATATATTAGACGAAGGTATGAATAGAAACTCAGAGTCAAACAATCTAACATCATACTTGTATAATACCCTTCTAAATATAGAAATTGCATCGTCTGACGCAATTAGAAGAGAATGGGAAGAGGAATTAGGCCTACAAATTTCCAAAGACAGATGGGAAAAATATCTCTTATATATACATAATTGTTCGATTAATGTTAGACACATTTAAATCCAATTCAAAATACTGCACAGACTCTACTACTCAAAGACTAAACTGAATAAGATTTTTTCAAATGTATCTCCTATTTGTGACAAATGTCTCCTTCAAGAAGCAACTATAACACACTCCTTTGCCACTTGCATAAAACTACATAACCTTTGGAAAGGAATCTTTAAAATTTTCTCAAAAACATTAAAAACAAAACTGGACCCCCATACGGAACTGATTATTTTCGGAACAGCAGAAGCCTGCCCTGAGCTATCAATATTTCAAAGACGTTTCCTTAATTATGGCCTGATAATGGTGAAAAAACGTATAAATACATCTGCCCCTACTCTTAAAATGTGGATTACAAACATGTCTGAGACGCTACATCTTGAAGATATGAGACTTGTCTTAGCAGGAAAATCAGAGCAATTTTCAAAGATATGGATTCCTTTCATTGATTCATTACAAGGATATTATGGTGCAACACAACTTCGGATTTAAACCGATTTACGGACTGGGTGATGGGTGGGGAGAGAAATGAAGCAGGTATATCAAAACTTGTTTTTCTTTTTTATCCGTTTTTGTCTTTTTATTTCTTTACGTTTTTCCTATTTCTTTTACTTACTCACTCTTCGACTACACTCATTTGGTAGTTTAGGGGTTCTATTCTTACACATTCACTTTCTCTTTTATTTTCTTTCTTTCTTGCTCTTTCTCTCTTTTTCTATTTCATCTTTGCTAAAATTAAAATGGAAGCTGTACAACAAATGTATGTCATATGCCACGGTTTATACTTTTGTACACTGCTTCTAATAAAAATATAAATTTAAAAAAAATTAAAATTAAAAAATAAAAATATTGTATCACCGTGCGGTATGCCGGCTGCTCAGCAGCAGAAAGAGGAGCACTGCAGAGGGTGATCAAAACGGCCCAGAAATCGGCTGCCCTCTGCCTTCCCTGGAAGACATCTCCAGCTCTCGGTGCCTCTGCAGAGCCAGGAAAATAATCGAAGACCCCTTCCATCCTGGACAGTCACTGTTCAACCTCCTGCCCTCTGGTAGGCGGTACAGGTGCGTCAAAAGCCGGACAAAAACAGACTCAAGATCAGTTTCTTTCCCTGGGCCATCAGAACTCTAAATTCCTCTAATATCCACACGACATGAGAATGCTGTCATCAATTCCACTATAATACAGACCACTCAGCTAATATTTCCTTTTTTTTAATCCATTAAAGTATTTACTAAATTTAAAGTGTAATATTCTCCCAGTGCAAAATAACGTATTGAATGCATTGGATGTGACTTTGTTTGGTTGCACTGATCAGGAGTAGCTCTCCTAATTTTGTTGTATTTCTGAGTACAATGACAATAAAGGCTTTTTATATTATATATTATATATTACTGTATGTGCTTACACTCCTTTGCTTCCATTACATAAGGGTTCAATTTAGTAACGTACGTACCTGGCACATCAAAGAGTGTTTTATGTTTCCTCCACCACAGCACCCTATCAGTCCAGGCAGGGGTTCGGCCTTTGTCACTGGTGTCATAAACGTCCGTTCCCACGTCATATTTGTACGTTGGGGCAAAGTTGATGGGGCCTTCAAAAAAGTCTTTAAAAACCTGCGTCAAAGAATAATGTTTTATTTAAGAATATTTACAATTGCAAATGATTAGTCCTTACAAACTGATTCTTTCTTTAAGACGTAACAGAGAAAATTAATTGAGCTAAATTTATGAATTAATACTGCTGTGAGCAGTCTGTTGCTGTAGTAGGACGGGGCACTTGAGGTGAAACTATTCAAGTGAAGTCAATGGCCCCAAATGTGTTGGATTGTGCAGGTGACCTTCCCAGGTGACGTCTACCACGCCTTCACAGTGCAGGCAGGTCTGGAGAGTGTCCTGCCCTCTGTGGATGAAGTACATCTCTCCTCTGTTGTGGTTTCCAATGCAGGGCCTCCATGGTGGGGAGGGCCGCTGGAGGCCCTGAAAAGAAACCAAAAGCCTGAGGTCTAAACCAAGAAATTATGCCTGAGTTAGCATCATGCCAGTCATTGGGAAAATGCAGAAATTCATCACAAAAGACAACGCATGTGGCACAGCGGTAGAGTTGCTGCCTTACAGCGCCAGAGACCCGGGTTCCATCCCGACTACAGGTGCTGTCTGTACGGAGTTTGTACGTTCTCCCCGTGACCTGCGTGGGTTTTCTCCGAGATCTTCGTTTTCTTCCCACACTCCAAAGACGTACAGGTGCGTAGGTTAACGTAGGTTAATTGGCTTGGTAAATATAAAAATTGTCCCTAGTATGTGTAGGCTAGTGTTAGTGTGCGGGGATCGCTGGGTGGCGCAGACCCGGTGGGCCGAAGTGCCTGTTTCCGTGTTGTATCTCTAAAGTAAACAAACTGAGGAAGTAGTAACAGAATCGTATTAAAATTAAGCAGAGGAAACATGGTTTTATCAAAGGAAAAATCATGTTTGACAAATTTATTACAGCCGTTTGTTGATGTAGTTAAGGACACCCAGTAGGTGTAGCACATTTTATTTCGAAGTCACGTGAGTGACTATGTGAAGAAGCCCGCCAGACCGCATGCGCGTCAATTCGCTCTAGCGCATGGCGCAAGTCGAAGCAGTTTTTCGCACTGCTCTGCAAGGTAAGTCAATTTTCTTCGGGCCGCTCTATAGCGTGCCCAAAGTAGCTTGGAAGCTCCACTGGAGCTAGCGTAAATAGTATTTTTTCGCCGCAGTCTCCAACATGGGCAGGCGGCTGAAATTATAGGGTCCATGCGGCTGTTGCCGTTTTAGTCTGCACGGCAGCAGACGACCCAGATTACAGACCGGTGTAGACTCTTTAGGAGCTGGGTTTACGGCTGTTGCCGTTATAGTCTGCAGCAGACGGCCCTAATAAGAGAGCACCGGCTAGGATAAGTTGTTGCAGCTGCCGGCATCAGAGCTCCATACGGGAGCAGGCAGTCAGAGTCAGAGACAAGCGTGAGGCTCTGTAAGGAGCTTACATTAATAAATTCCGGCAGCCAGGTCTATTTTTACTACAGTGGATAGCTCAGCCTGCTGTAGCACCAAACAATTTTAACAGAGTTTATGCTGCAGCAACATATAGTGTATTCTTTAAATTGGACGGCTATAATAGAGTTGGCATTTATAACAGTTGCCACAGGGTCACGTTTGTGACTATCATAGTCGATAGCATTCTATAAGAGGTTTAATTCTTTGGCAATATCACAAATATGTCTTATCATGCCAATTTAGTTTATGTTGGAAAAGAGAAAATTACAAGGGACTTTTATTATCACTTACACCAATAAAAAGGTGTAGTGGAATTGGACCTGCCATTGCAGTCCAGTGCTCCTGGCTTGGGAAACCTTGTTTGAGCTGTGCCTATCAGTCACCTGTGGGAGCTACACCTGGTGGCGTCATGGTAATTTCCGCTCATTAGAGGGGACTGTGGAAGATTCCTTTACAAAAGACGGCAACTATATGCATATCAATAAAGTAATCAAATCTCTGATTTAATCGGGATAGGCTTCTTTTAGTCATATTAACGTCATTGCCTATGACAACACCTGGCAGGGTTGCAGTATTTCTCCCACTCCAGTCCTTCCCTGTAATACTCCGTTGGCTCCAGAAGGGAGCAAGGACTCGGAGTCACTAGCAGGTGCAGTCTGTTTAGTAAATGATGATAACAACAGAGCACTGATCTGCAGCTAGTCTCGGTTTGGCTGCTAAAGGAAGCAGCCTGACAACCCCAAGTCAGGGCAAAGTCATAGCCAAGTCTTGGGACATCTATGCCAGATATGATTGGGGTTTGTCTCAATTAAGAACATCTGGTAAATCAAATTATAACACAAGGAATGCTCCGTCTTATGAAGGCATGTCAGGCAGCAGCTCCTGGTTCAGGGTTGCAAATTTTCCCCCCACTCAGATGAAAGGAGTGGTGGAGATGGTGCCAAAGTATATGCACATATGCCTGAAGCAGCTCCTGGTTCAGGGTTGCAATTTCCTCCCACTCGGTTGAACGTAGTGATGGAGATGGTGCCAAAGTATATGCACACATGCCTGAGGCAGCTCCTGGTTCAGGGTTGCATAAGTCCTCCCACTCGGATGTATGAAGTGATGGAGATGGAGCCATATATATTATGCCCCATATTACGAAAGCATACACAGGCAGTTCAAGGCATATGCCTGTAGCTGCCCTGGTTTCAAGGTTCGCATTTTCCTCCCACCCGAAAGCCTATCGGAGATGGTGTCACAAAATATGCTCGGTATTATAGAAGCATGCACAGACAATCCGAGGCATACGGATATGGCAACACATGGTTCAGGGTGCAATTTCTCTCCCACTCTAAGAGAGTGTCAGAGATCACTACGGACTGACTCCAAACATGAGCCCGAACATAACTATGTGCCGGGATCCCATGCTTTAATGCATGATGTACGACAATCGCATGAGGAAAAACTGCCTGCTCTTGCCTCTAAAATTGCTATTCCCTCGGGGACGGACAAGCCACTACAAGAGAAGTTGGCCAGCGGCATCACCTATCTAACAGAAATGACAAGCATGATGGACAGAATCTGCAAATGGAACTTCGCTGAAGCTCCAACAAAGGAAATCGACCTGGGGTTAGAGACGCTGGTAAGTAAGGTCTTGTTATTAACCTTCGTAAACTCCGAAATGGAGCAGTCTGTCGGCCCAGCTTGGGTTTACTGCCAGCATGGGCTGTCTAGTCGGGTTTTCACGTTCTCTGGGAGAAGATCAGGTTGATGTAGAGACATTGGCAAGGTGCCTTACACAGTAGCCTCTGTAAGTTCCAAGTAGGAACAGTTTGGTTATCCTGGATCGGGGTAGACCATCATGAAACTGGCTGGCCATACGAGTCATAGTGACCAGAGAAGCACTGCTTCATCATCTATGAGAGGTTATCAGACTGGTCAATAGAATAAAGTAGTTGAAGTTTATCTCAACATATAGTTTATTTCTCCTCAGTTAGCATAGTTTCTGGTTCATTGGAATCATCATTGCCATCCTCTCTGGGACAGGTAGTTACCAGCAGAAAGCTCGTCTGGTATATATTATAACTTTATCTGACCTGCAGGTTCATGTTGTGAATCAACAATGTATTCATAATAACCCATAGGTTCTCAATACCACTATTCCTGATTGAGTGTTGGGTCGAAGAGATTGTGTTATGCACTCTAGAGACTTAGACATGTGGTCTCAGTCAAAGGACTGCGAGGTATTCCTGATGCAGCCTGGCATTATACTAATCTCCACTCTGAAGGAAAACGCTACGTATTCATGGTAATAACAAAGCTAGTGGTGAAAGCCTATGCTGCCCTTCTCAGATTAAGGGCATTATGTCATCGAGTTTTAGGTATTATGTAAAATTGCAAATGATAAATGTTATGGGTTGTCGGTAGATATCTTTGGCGATATTACATTAAGGCAACATGGAATTTAACAGTACCAATTTGCCTATTCAGTCACGCCATGGTAGGCGGCTGAAGCAACTCTTATTTACTCATTCACGTGTGACGGCTGGGACAGCCTGTCTTCTTGGCCAGCTAGCTCTGCACGATTGTATGATAAGCTTGTGAACAACATATGTGAGTCAATTCTATACGGAAGTAACAGAGGTTGTGTGGCTTCCAGTTAGAACCTAGAGAAACTTTATGGGACAGCACAATTGACAGTTCCTGTGCTGCTTTATCATTTCTGCAATACCAGAAGTGGGACATAAATGATTAGTTCTTCACCCACTATTCTCTAACGTTAATGCAGGGTGTCTTTTATTTGACCACTCCAATAGCCCACACTCACTGTAATGTGCGATGCATATCAGTAACTTGTTATGCAAATATTCCTCACAATTTTCCTAATGGGACCAGTATCTTAAGATGATTATGCTTTCAGCAGCTGATCTCAGCATAAAGAACACAGCCTTACTCAATCTCTGGCTTAGTCTCCACGTCATACTGACATTAGGGTAGCTTGTTATAGAAATAATCTCATAAGCAAATGAGCAGGATTACGTGCATTTGAGGCTGACAGCATACCCACCAGAGCAGAGATCAGGGATGTCATTAGGTATACAAGTGCACTCAGTTGCTAGTGCCTATGAAATGGAAGATAGTTATTTTCTTTCAATAGTCTCAAGATATTGCTGATGGCTCATTAGCAGCCAATACAATAGTTTTCCCTTTCATCATACAGAATGAGGTTTACATAGTGCAGCTTAATAAATTATAAAATTTGGTGGAATATGTCTGGATATTTGCATAGAATTATGCACATTGTTGCATAAGTTATTGTCTAACTCAACAGTCTATTGGGACTACAGGCCAGTTTAGAGCAATGGCCATGTATGCATGTTAGCATCATGATATTAATAACTCACGTTTTCCTACCATTAATGGTTTATCTGTTTTAGTGTTTCACACAGATTATGTCACTGTATGAAACCACAGAGCTTTGAAATCTTCACGTAGTCACTCACGTGACTTCGAAATAAAATAGAAAGATTAAACGAGAACTTACCGTTTGAAGTTTGATCTTTATTTTATGAGAAGTTGCGATGAGGGATTATGTGCCCTCCACTCCCGACCCTATTCTCATAAAGATCATTCGGTAGTTCTAGCCTTCAATCTCTCTATAAGCTTAGGTCAGCAACTATTCTGTAGGTTCATACAGCTACTTTGAAGATTGACGCGCATGCAGTCTGGCGGGCTTCTTCACGTAATCCCTCATCGCGACTTCTCATAAAATAAAGATCAAACTTCAAACGGTAAGTTCTCGTTTAATCTTTCTATTAATATTTACTAAAGGAAATGTGGAAAGAGTTGACTTATAAGAAATGATTGACCACTTTGAGCCAAATATTCAATTAATGGGCCTGTCCCACTGTATGAGTTCACCCAAGAGCTCTCCCAAGTAAAAAAAAATAAAAAAAATTGTGGAAGCATGTAGAATGTACGTAGCGGGTACGTCGGAGCTCGGGACGTCTCTTAGCAGCTCGTACCGCTAACGGCAGGTACTCGGGAAACGCGGTAAGCTCGGGAAGACTCGTGAAGATTTTTCAACATGTCGAAAAATGTCCACGAGAGCCCCGATTACCTGCGAGCGGCCATTACCGTAAATCTCTGAGTTCGAATCAGGGCAAACTCGGGAGAACTCTTGAATTAACTCGTACAGTGGGACAGCCCCATAACTTTACAAGAAGAGTTGATCTGATTGAAATATGTAATTGTGAGGGATCTTAACAACAGAGATGCTGAGAGGACATTCCCCTTGTGGAAGAATTGAGAACTGAAGATTAACCATATTAATCCATGCCTATATAATTTCCACTACACATATTATGCATGCCACGCATTCCACCATATAATCCAGTCCGAGTTTTGGGCATCATGAGTATTGTACTTTTGACAGCCTGTCGTTATGCTACTGCAGTTAGTACGTGAGCTGATGTGATGAGCACAGCTGTGTGTAACGTTCTCTCTTCATGATCTTAATAAAAGACTAATGGTTCGCTCCAGACTTTGTAATGGATCACTAACAAACAAGAACCAAGTGTCTTAGTTGCAAAACATGAAGATCAATTTGTCCTCAGATGGTCACAAATGTTCAGAATTCTTGACAGCAGAAAGCCAAGACAAGGTCAACAGATTATTAGACTGCAGAAGAATAAAAGCTAATTGCAAGTGGTCAAAAAGTGCATCTGGTGCCAACATCAGAAGAGCCATGATCTTATTTAATAGTGGAACAGGCTATCAATTTCTATCTATTGTGTTATCTATTTTCTTTCTTAGATCTGGGGGTGAACCAAGACACCAATTCAGTGCTTGTTCTAGGAAGAGGATAACATGCCTGTACTGAGATTGTTCTAAGTGGTGTTTTGCACTTCATATGCCCTTTATATCATTCACCTCCCAGTCCAGTCACCTCAGCCATTTTGTTAGAGAACCATGGGGCATAATTGAATTCAAGCAACGAACGATGCCTTAAAACCACAAGTGAACACATTAAGATATGCTCAAGTCCACGCCACGACAATCAGATGTTCAGAGACTGTTTTAGTTTGCTTATGGTTTTAGAGATGCAGCACGGAAACAGGCCCCCAACAAGTCCACCTCAAACACTGATCACCCATTCTCACTAGGTCTGTTATCCCATTTTCCATCCACTCCTGACATATTAGGGGCAATTTTACACAGCCTATTAACCAAAAAACCTGCATGTCTGTGTTGTGGGGCAAAACCGGAGTACCGAGATGAAACCCGCGCATTCACTGGGAGAACATGGTGTGGCACGGTGGCACAGCGGTAGAGTTGCTGCCTTACAGCGAATGCAGCGCCAGAGACCCGGGTTCGATCCTGACTACGGGTGCTGTCTGTACGGAGTTTGTACGTTCTCCCCGTGACCCGCGTGGGTTTTCTCCAAGATCTTTGGTTTCCTCCCGCATTCCAAAGACGTACAGGTTTGTCGGTTAATTGGCTTGGTGTAAATGTAAATTGTCCCTAGTGTGTGTAGGATGGTGTTAATGTGCGGGGATCGCTGGTCGCCGAAGGGCCTGTTTCCGCGCTGTATCTCCAAACTAAACTAAACATGTAAACTCCACACAGAGGTCAGGACCATTCGAGGTCAGGATCGAACCCGGATCTCTGGCACTGTGAGGGAGCAGATCTCCAAGCCGCATCACTGTGTCTTTTGTGTTAAAAGGTGAAAGAGAATATATTCTACTAACTTAACATTCTAAGTTAATGGAGGGTAATCTGTTTTGTTTACAAAGAAATGAAACCTCTTCCCATGGTTGGTAGACAAAAATGCTGGAGAAACTCAGCGGGTGAGGCAGCATCTATGGAGCGAAGGAATAGGTGACGTTTTGGGTCCAGACCCTTCTTCTTCCCATGGTTGTGTCACCAAAGCCAATTTTAGCATTCACCATCCTTGCCGACTTCATTTAATCAGTGAACATGCTATAGTTCAAACACATGTGTAGGAAGGAGCTGCAGATGCTGGTTTATAACGAATATAGACACAAAATGTTGGAGTAACTCAGCGGGTCAGACAATATCTCTGGAGAAAAGGAATAGGTGATGTTTCAGGTCTGAAGAAGGGTTCTGACCCGAAACGTCGCCTGTTCCTTGTCTCCAGAGATGCTGCCTGACCCCCTGAGTTACTTACTCCAGCATTTTGTGCCTATCTGTGTTATAGTTCAGATTTGTTTTCCTTGATTCACCAAATATACCATGGTTCATACAAGGAGACTGAAGCATTGGACCTTGAAAACAAATCCTCTTTTAGTTTATTTTAAATTTAGTTTAGAGATGCAGTGCGGAAACAGGCCCTTCGGCTGACTGAGTCCGCACCGATTAGTCATCCCCGCATATTAACACTACCCACACACACACACACACACTAGGGACAATTTTACATTTACACCAAGCCAATTAACCTACAAACCTGTACGTCTTTGGAGTGTGGGAGGAAAACCGAAGATCTCGGAGAAAACCCACGCAGGTCACGGGGAGAACATACAAACTCCGTACAGACAGCACCTGCAGTTGTACAGGGCCTTGGTGAGACCACACCTGGAGTATTGCGTACAGTTTTGGTCTCCTAATCTAAGGAAAGACATTCTTGCCAAAGAGGGAGTGCAGAGAAGGTTCACCAGTGATTCCTGGGATGGCGGTACTTTCATATGAAGAAAGACTGGATAGACTCGGCTTGTGCTCGCTAGAATTTAGAAGATTGGGGGGGGATCTTATAGAAACTTACAACATTCTTAGGGGGTTGGACAGGCTAGATGCAGGAAGATTGTTCCCGATGTTGGGGAAGTCCAGAACAAGGGGTCACAGTTTAAGGATAAGGGGGAAGTCCTTTAGGACCGAGATGAGAAATTAACACAGAGAGTGGTGAATCTGTGGAACTCTCTGCCACAGAAAGTAGTTGAGGCCAGTTAATTGGCTATATTTAAGAGAGAGTTAGATGTGGCCCTTGTGGCTAAAGGGATCAGGGGGTATAGAGAGAAGGCAGGCACGGGATACTGAGTTGGATGATCAGCCATGATCATATTGAATGGCGGTGCAGGCTCGAAGGGCCGAATGGCCTACTCCTGCACCTATTTTCTATGTTTCTATGTCTATGTTTCTATGTAGTCAGGATCATACCCAGGTCTCTGGCGCTGTAAGGCAGAAGCTGTACCCCTGCGCCACTGTGCTGCCCTTTTGCTTCCTTCTTCCCATTCCTTGCACTCACCTTGCTGTCCACCATCTGTTGTTGCAACTGGTCATGAGCCTGAAGAAGTTTCCAATCCCTTCTCTTAATATGCTGCATGACTTCATCGTATGGAAGATCAATGCGGAAGTTGGAATCTCCACACCAGAATACGTAGTCATGCGAAAAAACATTCCTCCCCTGCCGGAAGAAGAGCAAAAGTAATCCCTTCAATCAATGAAAGAGCAAGTTAGTGACAGAACAGGTATCGAGCTGGTAGCACTCTAATAGAATCTAAAAGCAAAAATGAAGGCAACTGAAGGTGTATTGTGAACAAAGGCCAAGATGGAGAAGCCACCTTTGAAAAGAAAATATCTCTCCTTTCCCTTTCCCCTGACTCTCAGTCTGAAGGGTCTCGACCCGAAACGTCACCTATTCCTTTCCTCCAGAGATGCTGCCTGACCAGCTGAGTTACTCCAGCTTTTTGTGTCTCTCTTCGGTTTAAACCAGCATCTGCAGTTCCTTCCTACGCACTAAGTTTGAATAGAACGTGTCAACTATATTCAGGAGTGCACCTGCTGCTTATACCCAAAAGACAAGAAAATATTCTTGTGGATAGTAAACACAGCTGTGGGGAAACTGCAGATATTTATCAAAGAAATAAGATCGTGTTATTTTTTTAAAATAGTTTTACCAGAAAAATATTTTTCACTTATTCATTAGCTTTCTTCAGGTGAATCTTGAATATGAATTCGTAACAGGAAAGAACAGTTTATAGAGCTGACAGCGACATTGAAACGAGAGACCCTGCAGAGGCTTAATTTCTCAGGCAAAATTAATCTTGTTCATTGAATCTACAGCAGAGGCTGAAAATCGGAAGCAATAATGGTTTCTCTCTCCACAGGTCTGCCTGACCTGTTGATTGTTCCCAGCATGTTTATTTTACTTTCAAGTTACAGTGGAAACAGGCCCGTTGGCACACCGAGTCCGCACCGACCTACAATCCCCGCACACTAGGGACAATTTACACATTTACCAAGCCAATTGGCCTACAAACCTGTGCATCTTTGTAGTGGTGGAGGAAACTGAAGATCTCATAGAAAATCCACGCAGGTCACGGGGAGAACGTACAAACTCCGTACAGACAGCACCTGTAGTCAGGATCGACCCCGGGTCTCTGGCGCTGTAAGGCAGCAACTCTACCGCTGCGCCACCGTGACCGCCCTCACATGTTCTGTTTACCATTGCTGTTGCGGCATGGTGATGCAGCGGTAGAGTTGCTGTCTTACAGCACCAGAGACCTGGGTTCGATCCTGACTACGGGTGCTGTCTGTGCGGAGTTTGCACGTTCTCCCCATGACCGCGCGGGTTTTCTCCGAGATCTTGCTATTGAGGGAGTGCAGCGTAGGTTTACAAGGTTAATTCCCGGGATGGCGGGACTGTCATATGCTGAGAGAATGGAGCAGCTGGGCTTGTACACTCTGGGGTTTAGAAGGATGAGAGGGGATCTCATTGAAACTTACAAGATTGTTAAGGGTTTGGACACGATAGAGGCAGGACACATGTTCCCGATGTTGCGGGAGTCCAGAACCAGGGGCCACAGTTTAAGAATAAGGAGTAAGCCATTTAGAACGGAGACGAGGAAACACTTTTTCTCAAATAGTGGTGAGTCTGTGGAATTCTCTGCCTCAGAGGGTGGTGGAGGCCGGTTCTCTGGATGCTTTCAAGAGAGAGCTAGTTAGGGCTCTTAAAAATAGTGGAGTCAGGGGATATGGGGAGAAGGCAGGAACGGGGTACAGATTGGGGATGATCAGCCATGGTCACATTGAATGGCGTGCTGGCTCGAAGGGCCGAATGGCCTACTCCTGCACCTATTGTCTATTGTCTATCTTCGATTTTCTCCCACACTCTAAAGGCGTACAGATTTGAAGGTTCATTGGGCTTGGTATAAGTGTAAATTGTCCCTAGTGTGCGTAGGATAGTGTTAATGTGCGGGGATGGCTGGTCGGTGCGAACTATGTGGGCTTAAGGGCCTGTTTCCGCGCTTCTCTCTCAACTAAACAGTTCCAACACATATCAATGTCTACAATACATTCAAACATTGAAAAAAATTTAAACACTATTGAAAATACTATTATCTCAGAATTACTTATGACTCCTTAAGGCGATGCCAACACTAAAATCAATCCTCTCACTCCCATTCCCCCATCTCTCTCCCTTTACTTCCTCATTGAAACATACTGAATAGTGAAAGGCTTGGATAGAGTGGATGTGGAGAGGATGTTTCCACTAGTGGGAGAGTCTAGGACTAGAGGTCATAGCCTCAGAATTAAAGGACATTCCTTTAGGAAAAAGATGAGGAGGAATTTAGAAGGATGAGAGGGTATCTTATTGAAACATATAAGATTGTTAAGGGTTTGGGCACGCTCGAGGCAGGAAACATGTTCCCGATGTTGGGGGAGTCCAGAACCAGGGGCCACAGTTTAAGAATAAGGGGTTGGCCATTCAGAACGGAGATGAGGAAAAACTGTTTCACCCAGAGAGTTGTGAATCTGTGGAATTCTCTGCCTCAGAGGGCAGTGGAGGCCAATTCTCTGGATGCTTTCAAGAGAGAGTTAGATAGGGCTCTTAAAGATAGCGGAGTCAAGGGATATGGGGAGAAGGCAGGAGCGGGGTACTGATTGTGGATGATCAGCCATGATCACAGTGAATGGCGGTGCTGGCTCGAGGGGCCGAATGGCCTACTCCTAAACCTATTGTCTATTGAATTTCTACAGTCAGAGGGTGGTGAATCTGTGGAATTCTTTGCCACAGAAGGCTCTGGAGGCCGTCAATGGATATTTTTAAGGCAGAGATAGATTGATAGATTCTTGATTAGTACCAGTGTCAGGGGTGATGGGGAGAAAGCAGGAGAATGGGGTTAGGAGGGAGAGATAGATCAGCCATGATCGAATGGCGGAGTAGATTTGATGGGCTGAATGGCCTAATACTGGTCCTATCACATGACCAGCCACTTACACAGGAGATGAATTTCAGCAGCTGTTAACCTGACAAGCAGCACCTTTGGCAGGTGGGTCATAAATGGTGAAACCAGTAGCAGAGAGAACCTGCAGACTCCACACAGACAGCATCAAATGCTAGGACACAGCAAGATTTATGCAGTTCTGATACAACAGAACATTGCGCTGTTCTACTGAAACACCTTAAATTCAAACCTTTTAAAAAATCTACTTATTTGATGATTAACTTAATACATATTTAATGCACATTTATTAACAATTACCTCAACGTATATTTTTATATCTATTTTTATTAGCTCAATTAATTTAACATTTATTTCATATTTCTTAATGAAATCTGATTTGAGTTGATAGCATGCAAAACACAGCTTTTCACTGTATCTTGGTACACAGGATAATAGGAAGTCTAAACCTATCTAAACTTAAAACTGAATGTAACAAATGTACTCTATGACTTTCTACCTCTTAGTGGTGAGTTGCTGAATTATTGCCATGTCCAACCTGGTAACCAGGACTATTCGCCTATAGTCTTATAGAAACGTTAGAAAGCATAGAAAATAGGTGCAGGAGTAGGCCATTCGGCCCTTCGATCCAGCTCCGCTATTCAATATGATCATGGCTGATCATCTAAAATCAGCACCCCGTTCCTGCTTTTTCCCCTGTATCCCTTGATTACGTTAGCCCTAAGAGCTAAATCTAACTCTTTCCTTCTATGTTTAAGAAAGAATTGCAGGTGCTGGAAAAATCGAAGGTAGACAAAAATGCTGGAGAAACTCAGAGGGTGAGGCAGCCTCTATGGAGCGAAGGAATAGGTGATGTTTCAGCCCAGGATCTGATCATTGATTTCTTTAATTTCAAGTAACGCTTTCATTTGCTCCTTTTCCCCCATCCCCCGACCTATCCACTCACGCATAGCCCCCAACTGCGCAGGCGCAGCTAGAGAGGGAGAGGGGTAGAGAGGGAGGGGGTAGAGATGGAGAGGGTGAGAGGGGTAGAGAGGGAGGGTAGAGGGAGGGGAGGGGGTAGAGAGTGAGGGGGAGGGGTAGAGAGTGAGGGGGAAGGGGTAGAGAGGGAGAGGGGGAGGGGGTAGAGAGGGAGAGGGGGGGTAGAGGGGGAGGGGGTAGAGAGTGAGGGGGAGGGGGTAGAGAGTGAGGGGGAGGGGGTAGAGGGGGAGGTGGTAGAGAGTGAGGGGGAAGGGGTAGAGAGAGAGGGGGTAAAGGTAAAGGGGGAGGGGGTAGAGAGGGAGGGGGCAGAGGGGGAGGGGGTAGAGGGGGAGGGGGTAGAGGGGGAGGGGGTAGAGAGTGAGGGGGAGGGGGTAGAGAGTGAGGGGGTAAAGGGGGAGGGGGTAGAGAGGAGGGGAGGGGGAGGGGGTAGAGAGGGAGGGGAGGGGGTAGGAGAGGGAGGGGGTTGAGAGGGGGAGGGGGTAGAGAGTGAGGGGGAGGGGGTAGAGAGGGAGGGGGTAGAGAGGGGGAGGGGGTAGAGAGGGAAGTCAATAATACCATTGGGAAGCTGAGTTTCTGCGTGATTTCTCGATAATCGTCATTCCTTTCTTTAACTTGTGAGTGTCCTGCGGTCAGGTGAGCACATACAAAGCAGAGTCTGGTGCTGTGGAACTGTAGACGGATAGCTACTGCTCCTTTATTTCCAGTTTTTCCTCCCATCCCAGTCTTCACCCTATCCACAGCAATTTCTCTGAAAGAAAGAAAAGTTTTTTTTACTGTATTTGGGCGGCCACGGTGGTGCAGCGGTAGAGTTGCTGCCTTACAGCGCCAGAGACCCGGGTTCGATCCCGACTACGGGTGCTGTCTGCACGGAGTTTGTACGTTCTCCCCGTGATCGCGGGGGGGGGGGGGGGGGGGTTCTCCGAGATCTTCGGTTTCCTCCCACACTCCAAAGACGTACAGGTCCGTAGGTTAATTGGCTTGGTATAAATGTAAATTGTCCCTAGTGTGAGTAGGGTAGTGTTAATGTGTGGGGATCGCTGGTTGGTGCAGACTCGGTGGGCCGAATGGCCTGTTTCCACGCTGTATTTCTAACCAAACTAAACTGTGTTTCACCTTCCTTTGGAGAGAAGGAATGGGTGACGTTTCGGGTCGAGACCCTTCTTCAGACTGTCGTACCCTTCGTTTTCTCAGTGATGAAGACTTTTTGTTCGCAGTCTTACATCCTCCTATGTTAGCTACATCCATGGATCATCAATTTTGAGTAGGGTGTGATGAAAGAGTTATGTTTAAGCTGATTCCCTTCCTGATTAGGTTCTCGTACAGGCAATCTATCTATGGATTCTTGCAAAACTTTCAAAAACGATATCAAAACCCAGACTAATCATTGCCCTGGCGCGCACAATCCAAAATGAAACATATCCCTTAAGGGCCTGTCCCACTTTTCACGACCTCTGCCGAGTTTGCCCTTGTCTCATACTCGCAGCATGGTCGTCACGAGGTCGTAGGTAGGTCGTAGCAGGCCATGATGCCAGTCGTAGGTACTCGTGGCATCAAGTAGGTCGGGGCGTTTTTTCTAGCCTGATAAAAAATGTCCACGAGTAAAAAAGGTCGTGCATTAGGTCGTGAAAGTGGGACAGGCCCTTTAGGATCTTGAATGTGAAACCATTTCTAATACAATATCCATGTCTACAATTCACAAGTTTGGAGCTTCTCTGAAAGTTAAAGATTTAAAATCAGTCTTCTAATTCCAATCATATAGCTTTTGCAAATTGAGGCTTAATGGATTGATATTCTAAACTCAAATATCTTTTGTAAATGGAGATTTATAAACATGGCCAAATGTACTCTATATGCTATTTAAAACATGTTTACAATATACACATTGCAGACAAAATGGAATAAAAATAGGAGAATGCCAAGCTAAAAAAAGCCCAATCTGTTGGTATCTCCAATATTGACTTGGAAAGTAGATATCAAGAAGGTAAACAGGTGGGTTGATAGATAAGTTCAGGAACGTATATACAGAATCGGAGGTGCCATTTGCTAAGGGCACAGCCACACATGGAATGATCGGAACAGGAGGACGTACTGGGGTAATTAAGTTTAGGAACAGGTTGTTCAGGGTGCAAAGGAATTTTCAGATTCATCCACCTCCTTTTCAGATTCATCCATGTCCAGCACCTCCTCAAATGTAATGTGGACTGTGCTCAAGACATCTCCATTAACTGACCCCAGATCCCTAGACTTCATTTCTTTCTGCATGGTAAAAATAAGGTGGAGACTAGAGGGGAAACTATCTTGTGGCTCCACAGAGATGGCGGAGTTGGTTTGAGGGGCCCTATTCTCTCCTAGTTACCCTCTTTTCCTTAAGGTACATAAAACCGCTTTAGATTTTCCTTTGATGTTATTTGCCAGAGCCACCTCCTTTTGGTCCCGATTTCCTGTTAAGTAAGCTCCTCAGTTCCCAAAACTCCTCCAGGGATACACTTGATCCCAGCTGCCTATACCTGTCCCATGCCTCCCTTTTTCTGACCATAGCCTCAATTTCTTCATCTTATTGGTTTCCACATAGAAGTCCTTGCTGATCAATGCCATGGAGAGAAGAGTGAGGATGAGAATCAATGTATATAATGGACTGCCAACAGGGATAAATATCCTGTTGGGCAAAATTTACCCCCCACGCTCTGAAACTGTTTCTTCCCAACAACCATCAGGCTACTGAACACTACAACCACCAATTAAATTTACAAACGAACGCTCTTGTTGCACTCGGGACTGTCGGTATCAAGGTGTAAGCAGCATAAGTGTACACATGGATTTTAGTAAAGCTTCAGATAAGGTCATTCATTGTAGTCTGATACAGAAGATTAAGATGTATGGGATTCAGGATGACTTGGTCGAATGGATTCAGAACTGGTTAAAGCAGATTCAAGAGATAAGGTTGTGATGCAAGGTTGATCATCAGGCTGGAGGTCTGTGACCTGTGGAGTTCCACAGAGATCTGCACTGAGACTTATGCTGTTTGCGATGTATATAAATGACTTAAGACATCAATGTAGATGGGATGTACACAAAAATGCTGGAGAAACTCAGCGGGTGCAGCAGCATCTATGGAGCGAAGGAAATAGGTAACGTTTCGGGCCGAAACCCTTCTTCAGACTGATAGGGGGGTGGGGAGAAGAAAGGAAAAAAGGAAAAGGAGGAGGAGGAGCCCGAGGGCTGGGGGAGGGGAGGAGACAACCAGAGGGCTGATGAAGGGGAGGGGACAGCCAGGGCTAGCAGAATTGGGAGAATTCAACGTTCAGGCCACCAGGATGTAGACTGTCCAAGCGGAATATGAGGTGCATTTCCTCCAATTTACGGTGTTGCTCGCTGTGGCCATGGAGGAGACCCAGGACAGAGAGGTCAGATACGGAATGGGAGGGGGAGTTGAAGTGCTGAGCCACCGGGAGTTCAGGTTGGTTATTGCGGACCGACTGGAGGTGTTCGGCGAAACGATCGCCAAGCCTCCGCTTGGTCTCACCGATGTAGATCAGCTGGCATCTAGAGCAGCGAATGCAATAGATGAGGTTGGAGGAGATGCAGGTGAACCTCTGTCGCACCTGGAACGACTGCTTGGGTCCTGGAATGGAGTGGAGGGGGGAAGTGAAGGGACAAGTGTTGCATCTCTTGCGGTTGCAAGGGAAAGTACCAGGGGAGGGGGTGGTATGGGAGGGAAGGGAAGAATTGACAAGGGAGTTACGGAGGGAGCGGTCTTTGTGTGCGGATGACACCAAAATTGGAGGAGTTGCGGACAGTGAGGATATCAGTCAGAAGATTCAGTGGGATATAGATCAGGTGCAGAAATGGGCGGAGAAATGGCAGACGGAGTTTAACCTGAGCAAGTACAAGGTGTTACACTTTGGGAGGTTAAATGTAAGGAGAGTATACTGTTGTGGAAAGACACTTAACAGCATCGATACCAAGAGGGATCTTGGAGACCAATTTTATAGCTCACTAAAGATGGCAACACATGTAGAAAGGCTGGTAAAGAAGGCACACAGTCTGCTTGCCTTCATTGCTAGAGGCATTTAATAGAAGTCATGATGCAGCTCTGTAGGACTTAAGCCCCCGTCCCACTTTCACGACCTAATTCACGACCTCTGCCGAGTTTGCCCTTGACTCATACTCGCAGCATGGTCTTCATGAGGTCGTAGGTAGGTCGTATGAGGTTGTAGGTAGGTCGTAGGTACTCGTGGCATCAAGTAGGTCGGGGTGTTTTTTCTAGCATGATGAAAAATGTCCACGAGTAAAAAAGATCGTGAATTAGGTCGTGAAAGTGGGACAGGGGCTTTAGGTAGACACAAAAGGCTGGAGTAACTCAGCGGGTGCGGCAGCATCTCTGGAGAGAAGGAACGGGCGACGTTTCGGGTCGAGACCCTTCTTCAAACTCTGTAGGACTTAGGTTAAGTCGCATTTTTTAGTAACATGTACAGTTCTGGCCACCCCGTTACAGGAAAGACGTGGAGGCTTTGGGGAGGGTGCAGAGGAAGTTTACCAGAATGCTGCTGGGATTTGAGGGGCTCAGCTGTCGGGAGAGGTTGGATAGACTTGGATTGTTTTCTCTGTACCATTGGAGGTTGAGGACTTGGATAGAAGTGTATAAAACGATGAGAGACATAAATAGGGTAGACAGTCAGAACCTTTTCCCCCCAAGGTGGAAATGTCCAACATCAGAAGGCACAGCTATAATGTGAGAGTGGTAATGTTTAGTGGAGATGTGTGGGGCAAGTATGTTACTAAAGGGCCTGTCCCACGGGCATGCGGCTGCATGCGGCGAGCGCGACCTAACGTGGTTGCTTGAGCCGTACGGCCTCGCGGGGACGGTCCCACTTCGATCGCCGGAGCCGTATGGAGTTGTGCGGAGCTGGTCCCGGCATCGCACGGGGCTCCGAAAAACTGACACTGTCCAAAAATCCCGCGCGGCAACGGCCTGCCGCCCCACTGCCGCATTGTGGCCGTACGCAGTGCCTCGACGGGCGTACGCAGCGTCTGGACGCCGTACGCAGCGTCTTGACGGCGTACGCCTAGCGCGTGCCGTTGCGTGATGACGTGACCGCCCGACGCCGTGCGACGTCCAAATTCAGTCGGCCCGCCTCCTGCCCAGCTGATTGGCGAGTATGATGTCGGGACCAGCTCCGCACAACTCCAGACGGCTCCGCGGTTGGAAGTGGGACCGGCCCCGCGAGGCCGTACGCCTCAAGCCACCACGTTTGGTCGCGCTAGATGCATGCAATCGCATGCTGGTGGGACAGGCCCTTTAGAGGGTGGTAGAGGTCTGGAACACACTGCCAGGGGTGGTGGTGGAGGCAGATACGATAGTGATGTTTAAGAGGCTTTTAGATAGGCACAGCGATGTGCAGGAAATAGAGGGATATGGATCATGTACAGGATGATGAGATTAGTTTAACTTGACATCATGTTTGGCACAAAGATTTAGGGCTGAAGGGCCCATTCCTGTGCTGTACCTTTCGATGTTCGGGAATCTTCTTCAGACTGATAGAGCAGGGAGGGAAACTTGGAAAAGAGAATTGGGATTTGAGGAAAAGCCTGGCAAGTAATAGATGAGGGGCGGCAAATGGGTGTAATAAGTGACAAAAGCTAGAGGAGACAAAAAGAAGTCAGCTGAGGAGAAAAGGAGTGAAATGTAAAGCAGGAGGGAGACACCCGAGAGGAAGGGTATGGGTGAGGGGTCCCACAACCTCCCACTGCCACAGTTACCCCACTCCTTCCACCCCTGTACACTCAACCCGCATCCCCGATCCACATATCTTGTTTTATCCCCAACAGGTCAGGCAGAAGTGACACATGTAGAGATTCAGGGGAAAGTGCAGGTGGAGGCTGAAGTGGAGTTAAAGGGCCTGTCCCACTTGGCCGTCATTTGCTCGTCACGCAGATGGCGTGCAAAGGTTTTGCACATCCCAAAATCCTGGGGCGCCGGGCGCGTCACAGCCTACGTCACCACGCACCATGCGCGCATCACATGCGTCCTGACACGTAAATGATGTTGCGTAAATTACGCGCAAATGACACCCGAGTGGGACAGGCCTTAACATCACAAAAAGGAAATTTAAGAAAGATCATATCTTTAGTTCAAAGCAACTTAACAAAATTGAATTAGCAACTGCTAACCTAATATAGGGCACATGATGGAGTCGTACAAAAATAAACAGACAGACACCGACAAGTTGTCCCGAAGACAGCATGATGTACTTGTGTCTTCTGGAGATTGCTTTCTGAAGCTGTTCTGACCACATTTTCTTGTTTGTTGTGCTGCAAAAGAAAAGTCAAAGCTTAAGAAAACGTTGTGATCATTTTCGAAGATTTTGCACAGCAGGCAATTTTGCTCAATCAATCAATACCCAATAGTATGTAAAATGATAAAAGTCAAAATAAATCTAGTCAAATATTTGTTGTTAAATTCCAATCAGATGCCTTAATTTCAAAGTTCCACCTTCGCAAGTTGTCATTACAGAGTGTAAACTGAATTATAATTAGATTGGAGAACGGACTTTCTTTTCAGATATCAACAATATGTGCGGCGTACACGGATTGAACAATTGACAGCATCCAGCATAAACGACTTAGTTTAGTTTAGAGATACAGAGTAGAAACAGGCCCTTCGGCCCAACGAGTCCGCACCGACCAGCGATCCCCCCACATTAACACTCTCCGACACAATTTTACATTTATACCAAGCCAAATTAACCTACATATCTGTATGCTTTTGGAGTGTGGGGGGAAGGCAAATATCTCAGAGAAAACCCACGCGGTCACGGGGAGAACGCACAAACTCCGTACAGACAGTGGTATGGATTCAATCCGGGTCTCTGGCGTAAGGGCTGCAAGGCAGCAAATCTACCGCTGCACAACCATGTAGCCCTTATATTCAATATGTATACTTATATTCCATGTGTATAAGTATATGTATACTTATAGTAACTTACTAGACTAAGTGGGACCCGTTGGGTCCCATGTTCACACGGGAGGGCTTGTCCCCCAACGCAATATTCCACCTCTCCGCCAATATTGGTGGCCAGTGGGGGGGGGGGCTTTCTGGAGCGCTAGTATGGGTGTTGTGGGCTGAAGGGACTGGTTTCCAGAGGGCTAGTATGGACATTGTGGGCCAAATGGATTCTTGGGGTGGCAATTGACTCATGGCCATTCCTTGAAATTCCATTTCAAGCAGGGTGCAAGGCTACCAAATTCAAATGCAGTTTCCTACCACTTCAAGCAAGGTGCAAGGCCACCAAACTCAAGTGCAGTTTCATACCACTTCAAGCAGGGTGCATGTCCACCAAACTCAAGTGCAGTTTCCTACCACTTCAAGCAGGGTGCAAGGCCACCAAATTCAAGTGCAGTTTCCTACCACTTCATGCAGGGTGCAAGGCCACCGAATTCAAGTGCAGTTTCATACCACTTCATGCAGGGTGCAAGGCCAACAAATTCAAGTGCAGTTTCATACCACTTCATTCAGGGTGCAAGGCCACCGAATTCAAGTGCAGTTTCATACCACTTTAAGTAGGGTGCAAAGCCACCGAATTCAAGTGCAGTTTCATACCACTTCAAGCAGGGTGCAGGGCCACCAAACTCAAGTGCAGTTTCCTACCACTTCAAGCAGGGTGCAGGGCCACCAAACTCAAGTGCAGTTTCCTACCACTTCAAGCAGGGTGCAAGCCAACAAATTACTGTGCTTTATTTCAAACCAACCACCGCCAACCATTTGTTGTGCTTTATTTCAAACCAACCACCACTAACCATTTGCTGTGCTTTTTCAAACCAACCACATTTTCATTTTCAAACCACATTAAGGGCACTCAAGGTCAGTAAAACCACACTCACAGTTTAGTAGACATGTGTTTAGTGTTATTCACAGCTCAGACTGAGAGACGTGACCCTCTCGCTCCCCCATCTTGCAGAGACTGACTGAGGCACTCAACTCTTCCAGGTTTTATAGTTCCTCAGGAAGGGGCGTGGCCTTCAGGAGAGAGAATCTCAACATTTTTTTAAACACTAATAACTCTTTTATTTTTCATCGATGGGAAAAATCCTCTTGTCCTGCGCAGTGGAGGGGGACTCTGAGTAAGATGGCCAAAAATCACAGCCATAAGTGGCAGCGTTTTTTCTGAAATCAATATACAGAACAGGAAGTGGTCAACATCAGACTTTTAGTAATTGTATATGTATGTGAGACATAATTCTAAAGGATTACAGTGGCAATAACAATCGGTACCAACACGAGCAATTATAGAAACCATTAACCATATATCAAGGGATGGAATAAATATGAGGTTAGAAACAATTTGAAACTTTGGCCGCTGTGACAAAAAATATCAGATCAGATTTGCTCACCTAGCACTCACAATGTTTCCAGCATTGAGCTCCACCATTTCCTGAAATCCAACCGCAAAGATATCCGGTGGGTAGTTCACATTGTCTATGTACAGAACACAAAGAAGAAAACAAAGACTTATACAATCACGGGTTGGAAGCAACTGCAGATGCTGGTTTGCACCGGAGATAGACACAAAGAGCTGGAGTAAGTCAGCGGGATGGGCAGCATCTCTGGAGAGAAGGAATGGGTGACGTTTCGGGTCGACATCCTTCTTCACACTGAGCTCAGTTACTCCAGCATTTTGCATCTATCTGCTTTTTTACTTCATAACTTCTCCTTTAAACTTTTAAATTGTTGATATTTCTTATACTTCTGCTCTCTCTGCCAGTCACAGAATGAATGACTTATCATAGATTTCTGGCAATACCACTGGCAAAGTACATCTATCTCTGGATAGATGCTGCCTGTTCTGCTGAATTACGTAAAGAAAGACCGCAGACATCATTCTGACACATGGCGGCACAAATTACTGAGTTTTCCTTTTTATTTTGTTAACAAATCTTTCGCTATTTCAATTTCAGGTCTTGCTTGAAAAAAACTAGGGTTGAATTTATTTCCCTCAGAAGTGGTCCTCAGCAATTCAAACTGTGATTGTTGTTTGAACCGCAGGCATTGTAACTTTTTGTTTTTTAGTTTAGTTCAGAGATACAGCGCAGAAACAGGCCACTCGGCCCACCGGGTCCGCGCCAATCAGCGATCCCCGCACATTAACATTATCCTACACCCAATAGGGACAATTTTTACATTTACCAAGCCATTCAACCTACAAACCTGCACGTCTTTGGAGTGTGGGAGGAAACCGAAGATCTCAGAGAAAACCCACGCAGGTCACGGGGAGAACGTACAAACTCCGTACGGACAGCACCCGCAGTCAGGATCGAACCCTGATCTCCGACGCTGCATTCGCTGTAAGGCAGCAACTCTACCGCTGCGCCACCGTGACCGCCAGCATTCAATACTGATCGCCAGAGGCACATGGAAGAGGAGGTGTGGTTTCAGCAGAATACAGTGAGGTAAACTGGTGGAAGACAGAGAGAACACGTTCAAGATTTTCAGGTATGTTCCATTGACACTGGGGTCACAGAGTGAAATGGTTGGTTGGAGGGACAGGAACATCGTGCAGATGCGGGGAGGTCACTTTCAATGCAAGGACTAAGGTTCCTGGCACATGGGCAACAGTGCTTGAAGTGGTTCAATTATGTTCCAAAAGCATCCTCTCAATCTATCACAGGCCAAGAAACGTTGAGACACAGAGGATCACAGCCTTTGGAGAGTCATAAGGTCATAAGGTCATAAGATCATAATTGATAGGAGCAGAATTAGGCAATTCGGCCCATCAAATCTACACTGCCATTCAATCAATCATAGCTGATCTATTTCTCCCTCCTAACCCCATTCTCCTGCCTCCTCCCCATAATCCCTGACACCCGTACTAATCAAGAATCTATCCACCTTCGCCTTAAAAATATCCATTAACAGCCTCCACAGCCTTCTGTGGCAAAGAATTCCACAGATTCACCACCCTCTGACTAAAGAAAATGTCCTAAAGATAATGTCCTCTAATTCTAAGGCTATGACCTCCAGTCCTAGACTCTCCCAATAGTGGAAACATCCTCTCCACATCCACTCTAACCAAGCCTTTCACTATGCGGTAAGTTTCAATGAGTTCCCCCCCTCATCCTTCTAAACTCCAGCGAGGACAGGACCAGTGCTGTCAAACGTTCATCATAGGTTAGCCCACTCATTCCTGGCATAATTCTTGTAAACCTCCTCTGGACCCTCTCCATAGCCAGCACATCCTTCTTCAGATATGGTGCCCAAAACTGCTCACAATACTCCAAATGTGACCTGACCAGCGCCTTATAGAGCCTCAGCATTACATCCCAGTTTTTGCATTCTAGCCCTCTCGAAATAAATGCTAGCGTTGCGTTTGCCGAGAATTGCGAGAGTGAGTGGGAAAGTGCACCTGAGGTTGAGGATCAGTCATGATTTCCCGCAGGTAGACACAAAATGCTGGAGAAACTCAGCGGGTGAGGCAGCATTAATGGAGAGAAGGAATTGGTGACGATTCAGGTCAAGACCTGAAACGTTGCCAATTCCTTCTCTCCATAGATGCTGCCTCACCCGCTGAGTTTCTCCAGCATTTTGTGTCTACCTTCGATTTTACCAGCATCTGCAGCTCTTTCTTAAACAAATGATTTCCTGCAGAGCAGGTTTGAAGGGTGTTTTCGCCCATTCCTTTTTCTATATCTTCGTACAGCTGCACCATTCAAAACCCCATCAGCTGTTGTATTGACAACACTCCCTTCTCCCAGCTGCAGTTTTGTTTTAGTTAGCTCATAGAATTAATCATTTGTCTGTGCTTTATGTAGGCTTCAGAGCACAGAGGAAGACATTGAAATCCTACCATAACATGCATGAGATTTGCACATGTAATTAAGAAAATTTAGAATGACAATCCTCACTTAATTCAAGTGAAGGGAACTACCAGATTGCTGTTGAAGTTCACCTGGTTTACTGGTGTCCTGCACGGAAGGAAATCTGCCACCCTACCTGGTCTGGCCTGTATGTGACATGTCAATATGGTTAACATGACTAACTACCGGTTCAGCGAGTAATTAGTGATGGGCAATGATTGCCAGTCCAGCCAGTGAAGGATGTGCTGGCTTTGGAGAGGGTCCAGAGGAGGTTTACAAGAATGATCCCTGGAATGAGTGGGTTAACATATGATGAGCGTTTGACGGCACTGGGCCTGTACTCGCTAGAGTTCAGAAGTATGAGGGGAGATCTCATTGAAACGTATGGAATAGTGAAAGACTTGGATAGAGTGGATGTGGAGACGATGTTTCCACTAGTGGGAGAGTCTAGAACCAGAGATCACAGCCTCAGAATTAAAGGACGTTCCTTTGGGAAGGAGATGTTGAGGAATTTCTTCAGTCAGAGGGTGGTGAAACTGTGGAATTCATCGCCACAGAGGGCTGTGGAGGCCATCAATGGATATTTTTAAGGCAGAGATAGATAGATTCTTGATTAGTACGGGTGTCAGGGATTATGGGGAGAAGGCAGTGGAATGGGGTTGAGAGGTAGATCAGCCATGATTGAATGGTGTAGACGATGGGCCGAATGGCCTAATTCTGCTCCTGTCACTTATGAACATCACATTGATTTAAAATAAAACTTCCAAATTGTAAGATGACTCATTACTCTTTTCGCAAAATAATTCACTTCATATACTCTTGATTAGTACGGGTGTCAGAGGTTATGGGGAGAAGGCAGGAGAATGGGGTTAGGAGGGAGAGATAGATCAGCCATGATTGAATGGCGGAGTAGACTTGATGGGCCGAATGGCCAAATTCCACTCCTATTCCTTATGACCTTAAGATATACTCTGGGTTAAATTTTAACTGCCTCTTGCTCTATTTCATCATCTTTAACTGTACTTCCAAGTTTAATGCCATGTGCCAATGTTCAAATCATTCTGGAGTGTAGCCCCACATTAAAAAAATCAGGAATATATCTGACCTGCTGAAGAAAAGTATTCCTCTGGTTCACTCTTCTATTTCATCAACATCCACAATATACAAGAACTACACAATTCTCATGTCTACCTTAATCAGCGAGGATATATGACAAAATCATCCTACAAGGTCTTCCTCAAGGATACATTCTCAGCCCCTTCTTGTACACTTCTGACTGTAGCCAAACACCAATCAAACTCAATTTACAAATTCACAGATGACACCACCGTAATGGGCCGGATATCGAATAATGACGAGACAAGGAGTACAAGGAGGAGATCGAGAAGCCCGTGACCTGGCGCCAACACACCAACCTCTCCCTCAAAGGTAGACAAAAATGCTGGAGAAACACAGCAGACGAGGCAGCATCTATGGAGAGAAGGAGTATTCCACCTCTACATAGATGCTGCCTCACCCGCTGAGTTCCTCCAACATTTTTGTCTACCTTTGATTTTTTCAACATCCGCAGGCCTTTCTCAAACCTCACCTTAAAGTCAGCAAGACAAAGGAGATTGTAATGGACTTCAGGATGCGATGGAGGACACACGCCATGTTGAAGGCACCAAAGCGCAGATGGTTGAAAGCTTCAAGTTCTTAAGAATAAATATCACCCACAAGCGGAGCACCAAGGCAAATTCCTTGTATGTGAATACTTGTCCAATAAACTTACTTATTTACTTACTTACAAGTTGTCCTGGACCCGCCACATCAAGCAATGGCCAAGAAAGCACACCAACGTCTGTCTCCACTTCCTAAGAAAACTTGAGGTTTGGCATGTCCCCGACAACTCTCACCAACTTCTACAGATGCGTTGTAGAAAGCATTTACACAGATGCATCACAGCATGGTTTGGGAACAGCTCCATCCAAGACCACAAGAAGTTGCAGAGAGTTGTGGACGCAGCCCAGACCTTCATTCCATATACACGTCACACTGCCTCGGCAAGATCACCAGCATAATCATGGTCCAGTCTCACCCCGGTCACTCCTTCTTCTCCCCTCTCCCATCAGGCAAGAGGTACAGAAGTTGGAAAATGCATACCACCAGATTCATATATAGTTTCTGTCCAGCTGCTAATCTGCGACAAAGTTGAGGAGAACGCGCCAGAGGTCGCACACGGGCCTGGTGGTTGCCGGACGTGCCGCCGGGAGAGCAAAGGGGGACATGGCATGGGGGGGGGGGGGTGGGTGGGCGCCGAGAACAGAGACGGACCATTGAAACTAAATGTAATACTTTGTCACTTTGTCACAGCCCTATATAGAAACATAGAAAATAGGTGCAGGAGGAGGCCATTCGGCCCTTTGAGCCAGCACCGCCATTCATTGTGATCATGGCTGATCGTCCCCAATCAATAACCCGTGCCTGCCTTCTCCCCATATCCCTAGATTCCACCAGCCCCTAGAGATCTATCTAACTCTCTCTTAAATCCATCCAGTGACTTGGCCTCCACTGCCCTCTGTGGCAGGGAATTCCACAAATTCACAACTCTCTGGGTGAAAAAGTTTTTTCTCACCTCAGTCTTAAATGACCTCCCCTTTATTCTAAGACTGTGGCCCCTGGTTCTGGACTCGCCCAACATTGGGAACATTTTTCCTGCATCTAGCTTGTCCAGTCCTTTTATAATATTATATGTTTTATATGTGGCGACTCTTTGCATACCTTGTGTATGCAAAGCAAAGAAATTCCCTGTGACATGTCACATGTGATAATAAAGTATCATTCATTCATCCACATTGACATCCAGGTCATATATATATATATATATATCACAAACAGCAGAGGTCTCAGCACCGATCTCTGCGGAACTCCACTGATCACACACCTCTAGACAGAATAACTTCCACTATAACCCAGTTCTATGAATAGGCCAGTTCTGAATCCATATGAACAAGTCATCATGAATCCCGTACATCTTAATCTTCTGGTCCAGCTGGTCCAGCTGGTCTACGACATCCACCGCCCTACCTTTATCAATCTCCTTTGTCACCTCCACAACAAAACTCAATTGTTAGTCACACACGATCAGCCACGTACAAAGCCATGCTGGCTGTCGGTAATTAGCTGGCTCTCTTCCAAATAGGAGGACATCTGATTCCCCACAGCCATCAGACTATTGAACTCAACTCAAACAAAATCTGCTTTAATTAGCCTACTGCACTTTATATGCTTATTTATGTGTGTGTGTATATATATATACATATATATATTCAATGGTATATGGACTGTTCTGTATTTATTTATGCCTGCAATATTCTGTTGTGCTGAAGCAAAGCAAGAATTTCATTGTCCTATTTGGGACACATGACAATAAAACTCTCTTGAACTTGATCTTGAACTTGAAGATCCTATGTCAAAGAATTCTCTCCAATAGTTTCCCTACCACTGACGTGAGGTTCACTGGCCTATAGTTCCCTGGACATCCCTACTCCCCTTGAACAACGGAGCAACATGTTGCAGTGCTCTGGGACCTGTGGCTAGGGAAGAAGCAAAGATCCTCGCCAAAGCCCCGACAATCTCCCCTCTTGCCCCCCAATCAACCTGGGATAGATCCCACCAGGCCCTGGGGATTTATCCACCTTAATGCTCTTCAAGAACTTCAGCACCACCTTCTCCTCGATCTCAAACTGCCCAAACATATTAGTGTTTGATCAGCTGGCCTTTAAATGAGTCCCACATGGTATCTGTAGATTTGCCCAATAATAACTGCTCCTTCCTAATGACATTTTAATCTGCATTGCCACAATTAAGTACCTTCCCCCAACATCTAGACCTGTCATTATTCAAAACAATCTTAAAACTTATGGAGTTGTGATCATCATCATCATCGGCGGTCACTCCAAACGAGTATGACTGTCCTCTCTATGGAGGATGCCTTTGTTTAACGTGGGGAGACTGGTGCACAGACAGCCACCCCACGGTCCTTGACAGATCTGGGTCAGGATCCAGTGGCATGGAGTCCAGGACAACCAGGGACCCTTTTCTGCTGCAGCCTTTATCCGCCTTCCCAGCTGTTGTGATGCTCCACTAAGGTCAGCCATCGTCCTCCGCCTGTTCCACCGTTGAGGTCTTGGTTGGATTGCTCTTTGTCAGAGACCACCCCCTCGACCTTACCGCCATGGGTGGCCCTACCAGGAGCATAGCTCCAGACGGCATCGCTCTCAGGATCTCAGGACCACACAAGCTTCTCCACCACGACAAGGTGACAATCACTATCACTATCACATCTCCCACTGAATTGCCAGTCCCCTGGCCAGGCTCATTTCCCAGTATAAGGTCCAGTATGGTCCCTCCTCGAGTCTGACTATCCACATACTGTTCAAGGATAGCTCCTTGGATGCACCTGCCCCGTCTAGTCCTCTTGCCCAGAGTAAGTCCCAGTCAATGTCACCAATGCCAACAACCCTGTGGTTCTTGTATCTTTCCATAATCTGTCTCCATATCTGATCCTCTATATCTCCAGCTGGCTATGGGGTGCCTTATAATATAATCCCATTATAGAAACAAAGAACTGCAGATGCTGGTTAATACTCAAAAAGTCACAAAGTACTGGAAGAACTCAGCGGGCCAGGCAACATCCCTAGACAACATGGATAAGTGACGTTTCAGGTCGAGACCATTCTTCAGACTGATTGTCAGACACCACTGTCTATTTAAGAACGCAGACTGTGAGTTACACTGCAGAGGTCAGCCATGGAAATTGACAAGCCATTGAAATTGGCAAGGCATTGAAATTGGCAAGCCATCGAAATTGGCAAGGCATTGAAATTGGCATGGCATTGAAATTGGCAAGCCATTGAAATTAACTAGCCATTGAAATTGGCAAGGCAGTGAAATTGGCATGGCATTGAAATTGGCAAGCCATTGAAATTAACTAGCCATTGAAATTGGCAAGGCATTGAAATTGGCAAGCCATTGAAATTGGCAAGCCATTGAAATTAACTAGCCATGGAAATTGGCAAGCCATTGAAATTGGCAAGGCAGTGAAATTGACTAGTCACAGAAATTAACAACATTTGAGCAATGATGATGGACACAAAGTGCTGGAGTACAGCAGCAGGTCAGGCAGCATCTCTGGAGAGCAGGGTAGGTGACGCTTTGAGTCGAGACCCACCACTGGATTATCACGCACCAGATTGCCAAAAGGCTGAGACCCGCAGCAGCGCTGGGAGAAGCAGCGCCAACATTTGTCACCTCCCTAGACTTGACTTGACTCCCTAGTCTCTCTGTGACCTGGACGCCCAAAGCTGCAGCCACCACCCCTGCCGCTTCCTGGCCAGACCTATCGACCTTCACCACCAGGCCAGGCTGCAAACTACACCCCTGCCTCCCTGGCCACTTCCAGGCTGGGCAGCCGGTGCCACCCCCAGTCCGCTCTGCCTCCGCACCACTTGGCTACCGACGCCAGCTCGCACCATCTCACCGGCCACTTCCAGGCCAGACCTACTGCCGCCACCGCTGGGCCTCACGTCTTCTTCTGACGCTTTCCGGCCGCCACTGCCACTGCTTACCCGCACTCCACCCGCCCGCGGGCCGCGACCGTGGACTCCGCCGATCCTCGCCTCTCCCCCGGCTGCCAGCAGGATGGGGCCGTCAACTCACCTAGATTCCAGGCCCAGTTCCAAATTGAGAGTCTGAAGAAGGACCCTGACCCGAAACATCAACTATCCATGTTCTCCAGAGATGCTGCCTGACCCGCCGAGTTATTCATTGACTTCTCCAATTTCAGGTAGTCCTTGCTTTCTCCCTCCTTCCCCTCCCCTTCCCAGCTCTCCCACAGCCCACTGTCACCGCCTCTTCCTTTCTTCTTCCCGCCCTCCCCCCCCAGTCTGAAGAAGGGTCTCGATCCGAAACGTCACCTATTTCCTTCGTTCCATAGATGCTGTCTCACCCGCTGAGTTTCCCCAGCATTTTTGTCTACCTTCGATTTTTCCAGCATCTGCAGTTCTTTCTTAAACGCTAAGTTATTCCAGTACTTTGTGCCCTTTTGTGTATTAACCAGCATCTGCAGTTCTTTGTTTCTACTACTTATACAATTATACCCTATTACTCAGAATCCATTACTCTGTTATAGTGGACAATCGGCAATAACAGTCACCATTCCCCCAACCCATGGTCCGTTATAATGAGGGTTTACTAATCGGACTTCAACGTTAAATCTTGCATTGATTGTTCTGCCCTTTATCCTTTATCTGTGCATTGTGGACAGCTTAATTGTATGCATGCATAGTCTTTGCTGAATGGAAAGCTGACAAACAAGAGCTTTTTGCTGTACCTCAGTACACGTGACAATTGCAATACCTGTGACAATACACACCTGGAGTATTGTGTGCAGTTTTGGTCCCCTAATTTGAGGAAATACATTCTTGCTATTGAGGGAGTGCAACGTAGGTTTACAAGGTTAATTCCCGGGATGGCGGGACTGTCTTATGCTGAGAGAATGGAGCAGCTGGGCTTGTACACTCTGGAGTTTAGAAGGATGAGAGGGGATCTCATTGAAACATATAAGATTGTTAAGGGTTTGGACACGTTAGAGGCAGGAAACATGTTCCCGATGTTGGGGGAGTCCCGAACCGGGGCCACAGTTTAAATAAGGAGTAAGCCATTTAAAACGGAGATGAGGAAACACTTTTTCTCACAGAGAGTGGTAAGTCTGTGGAATTCTCTGCCTCAGAGGGCGGTGGAGGCAGATTCTCTGGATACTTTCAAGAGAGAGCTAGATGGGGCTCTTAAAAATAGCGGAGTCAGGGGATATGGGGAGAAAGCAGGAACGGGGTACTGATTGTGGAGGATCAGCCCTGATCACATTGAATGGCGGTACTGGCTCGAAGGGCCGAATGGCCTACTCCTGCATATATTGTCTATTGTCTATAATAACAAACTAAAGTAAACTAATAACTTGAAAGGCAAAAATCGGCAGCTGACCTTGGAACTTTGCTTCTTGGATGCCATCGAGTAACCAGCTACTGAGATCGGCGGTGCTGAGCATGTTGCTCCTGAACTGCTTGCCGCCATTTACGTTCCAGGACCCCACGCTGATGCGCGCTCGCTGGAAGTTGGTGTATTCCATGTGGCGTTCACACATCGCTTGCAAAATCGCAGGAGGCGCTGGCGGACAATGACACGCACATCGTTATTGCTCATCACCCACAACGCACCATCTTGGGCGTAAAGAGGTAGAGGATGCACGCGGTCGGTTACTTACTGACAAGCGCACTGCCCTCCATCAAAATCCGGGCCTTGTCTGCATAATTCTCACTGTTGAAGTCCCCCATGAGAAGCAAATCGATCGCTTCCTGCTTAGTTGCATCAAGGAAATTAGCCTGGATTGTCCTGGACACAGAACGTGACCCATCCTTTACCTTGACAAACACAGAGAACTTATTAATAAATGCATGGGGTATTGACACTTATATTAACAGACATGTGGAGTATCACTTTGAAGGCAAGTCTTCAATTCTCACTATTGACGTGGATTTATTTAACGTCAGTTCATCAAATAATCTTGCAGAACAAGGAAGCTGGTTTTCATACTGATCAGTGTGAAAGCCTCATTGCTGCAAGAACCCACCTGGTTCACAATTGCCCTTCAGAGTTTAAGTTATACAGCGCAGATGCAGTATTCACCCACTGCATCAATGATGAGTAGTGCGTAGGAAGGAACTGCAGATTCTGGTTTACACCAAAGATAGACACAAAATGCTGGAGTAACTCAGCAGGACAGGCAGCATCTCTGGAGAGAAGGGTTGGGTGGTGTTTCGCGTCGAGCTCGGAGAAAAGACGGGGAAGAGCCATGGGGAGAGGGGGGGTATCGCGGGGGAGGGGGGCAGGAGCCAGCGAGGGGGACCAGAGGGGAAGGGGCTGGAGCTGCGGGGCGTTGCGATGGCAGTGCGAATGGGACTCACAGCGGGCGCTGGACGCTCTCCTCCGTCGGGATCAGACTCTCCGCTTTCCATTTTGCGACATCGGCGACATCTCCGACTCCAGGCCGGGCCGCTTCAGGCCCCTCCGAAAATTGGAGACCTCCACCGGCCTCTCTCAGCTCCAGTAAAGACGCGATGGCGCAGGAAGGGGCGGACCGTCCCAGGGAGTGACAGGGGAAGAGACCAATCCGTGCGGCGCTGACTGGCAGGAGAGGAAATCGATCTGCGCACACGCGTTTTTTACGATTTTTAAACCTCGCTGACTTTTACATTATACCGCCGATCGGAACGGAACTTGGTGCACTCGCAGCGTAGGAGAACGGTGAGTGAGCTGACGAAAAATCTTAGCGCTGTCGCGTGCCGTTTTTGCGCAAATAGAAAAACCGCGCAAACCGGAGAGCACAAGATCAGAGTTTTAGTTATGTATAGATAGAAGATAGATATTCATACCTCTGGGGTGTAAGCTGCACAAGCGAAATATGAGGTTCCATTCCTCCAATGTGTGTATCATGACTGACTATACTAATCACACCGCGCAAACCAATACTACATATTGGTTTGATCCAAGTATCTGTCCAGATGCCTCTTAAATGTTGTAATTGTCCCTGCCTCCACCACCTCCTTTGAAAGCTCATTCCACACACCAACAACCCTGTGTGAAACAAATATCACCCCAGATCCTCTTTGTACCCTTCCCGCTCACCTTAACATATTGCCGTTTAGACACTCCTAGCATGGAAAGAGACCTTGGCCATCTACCTTATCTATGGTTCCCAAATATATATACCCAGCCGTGTCCTTCACTCCAGGGAAAACCTGCAATCCAATCTTTCCTTATGACTCACCCAAGCAATTGTGGCTTATCTTTCTAGTCCAGCTTGTCAGAGAGACAAGCAATGTTTTGTCCAACTGACATGACAAAATTGACTGCCTTTCTCTAGTCCAATTGCGATGACATTGAGCTTCTTTGAGGTGACAACAAACGAGATTGATGAGGGTAGGGCAGTGGATGTTGTCTATGTGGATTTTAGTAAGAAGCAATCCCTGTATATCCCTGTCTGAAAGAAGGGTTTCTACCCAAAACGTTGCCTATTTCCTTCGCTCCATAGATGCTGCCTCACCGCTGAGTTTCTCCAGCATTTTTGTCTACCCTGTATATCTATTTGCCTTTCTAAAAGCTTCTTAAACCCCACTTTTGTATCTACATCCACTTCCAACCGGGGAAGTGCTTCCAGGTACCCTCTGTGTAATAAAACCTGTCCCGTACATCTCCTTTAACCTGTTCAGTGCAACCCCCGAGTATACTCGGGTCAGAATATACAAGTGAAAAAGAATGTTGGCAGTGAACAAGTTAAATTTTGCCCCTCACCTTAAAGCTATGTCCCTCATGGGCCTGTCCCACTTAGGCAATTTTTCAGCGGACTGCCGGCGACTGTCAAGTGGCCAGCAGCACGCGCACACACACACACACACACACACACACACACACACATCGCTTCCTTCACCAGCTCGTGTGAATTTTTTAGACAGCGCTCTCCCCGCTTGCCCTGTCTAAAAAATTCACACGGTGCAAAGCCAAGGTGATACAGACAAACACCGCGATGAACAGGAAGGTTGCCGTTGTCAAAAGACTACTAAAGCACAGTGTACAGTAAGTCCTTTAAAAGAGGGGGGGGGGATAAGGAGTGGAGACAACTTTTAAGAAGCCAGAGATACACGGCTGTGAAGCTCGGCGGACATTAACATTACCAGTCGGTTATCCTTGGTTGTGAAAACTACTGCTTGCCTATTTATTTCCCAATGAGCCAATGAAACTCACCGGTCAGCACTGGCTACAACCTACGAGAACCTACGAGAACCTTCAACCTCCTGGCGACCCATTAGGACCTCCTGGCGACCCACCTACGGCACGAGAATTCTCGCTGCTCTACATGGCGGCTTCATTCTCGTCGCCGCTAATTTGTCAACATGTTGAAAAATCCACGGCAACCATAATGAGACCGCGACTAGTTCCCAGAATGCGGGAACTCCTCACGACCATGAAGGCGACTCCCCAGCAACCACCTGCGAACATGTGGTGACTGCATAGTCTCCTGCAGTCGCCAAAAAGACACGTAAGTGGGATAGACCCAAGTCTTTTATATTTCCACCCTGGGGAAAAAAGTTCTGACTGATGTATGCCATGCTGACAAGATGGCCCATCTACACTAGTCCCACCTGCCCATATTTGGACCAAAGACGCAAACTGCTGGAGTAACTCAGCGGGTCAGGCAGAAACTCTGGAGAAAAAGGATGGGTGACGTTTTGGGTCGGGTCTCATCTTCAGACTGAAAGTATAAGGGAGGGAACTGGAGGTAAGAAAAGGCCAGAACAAAACAGGGCCAGTAACAGATTACCAAGGAAGGGTGGAGCCCACAATGGCCCGTTGCTGGCTGGGAAAGAAGTGATAATGAAGGGTTACAAGGACGTCAACTGTGGTTCTAGTAAGACGACACGTGTTTAGACCATATTCCTCCAAACCTTTCCTATCCATGTACCTGTCCAAATGTCTTTTAAATGTTACAGTGCCTGCCTCAACTACCTCCTTTGGCTGCTCATTCTGTATACCCATCAACCTCTGTGTGAAAAAGTTGCCTCTCGGGTTCCTATTAAATCTTGCACCTCTCATCATAAACTATGTCCCCTGGTTCTTGATTCCCCACTCTGTGCATCTACCCAATCTATTCCCCTCATCCTCCTGCACTCCAAGGTAGAGTTGCTGCCTTACAGCGAATGCAGCGCTGGTTCAATCCTGAGACCCGGGTTCAATCCCGACTACGGATGCTGTCTGTACGGAGTTTGTACGTTCTCCCCGTGACCTGCGTGGGTTTTCTCCGAGATCTTCAGTTTCCTCCCACACTCCAAAGACGTACAGGTTTGTAGGTTAATTGGCTTGGTAAATGTAAAAAAATGTCCCTTGTGGGTGTAGGATAGTGTTAATGTGCGGGGATCGCTGGTCGGCGCCGACCCGGTGGGCCGAAGGGCCTGTTTCCGCACTGCATCTCCAAACTAAACTAAACTAAATAAAGTTCTATCCTGACGAACCTTTTCCTGCAGCTTAGACCCACAAGTCCCTGCAACATCCTTGTAAAATCTATCCATGTTCTCCCGAGATGCTGCCTGATCACTGTTACTCCTGGAATGTGTGTCTTTTAACAGTAGTGAGATGATGGACAAACTTGGATATATTATCTGGAACACCCGAGATTGAGGGGGGATCTGATAGAAGTATATAAAATGATGAGAAGGCATAGACAGTATCCAGTCAGCACCTTTTCAGCAGGGTGGTAATGTCAAAGACTAGAGGGCATAACTTTAAGATGAGGCAAGGTTGAAAGAAGTTACGTGGGGTAAGTGGTATTTTTTATACAGAGTAATATAAGAGGATCTTATAGAAACATATAAGATTATAAAAGGACTGGACAAGCTAAATGCAGGAACAATGTTCCCAATGTTGGGCGAGTCCAGAACCAGGGGCCACAGTCTTAGAATAAAGGGGAGGTCATTTAAGACTGAGGTGAGAAAAAACGTTTTCACCCAGAGAGTTGTGAATTTGTGGAATTCCCTGCCACAGAGGGCAGTGGAGGCCAAATCACTGGATGGATTTAAGAGAGAGTTAGATAGAGCTCTTGGGACTAGTGGAATCAAGGGATATGGGGAGAAGGCAGGCACGGGTTGTTGATTGGGGGCGATCAGCCATGATCACCATGAATTGCAGTGCTCCTGCACCTATTTTCTATGTTTCTATGGTGGGTGCCTGGAATACGCTTGCAAACGGGATGTTGGAGGCAGATACGATAGTGGCGTTTAAGAGGCTTTTAGATAGGTACATAGATGTACATGGAATTGAGGGATATGGTTCACAAGCAGGCAGAGGAGATACGTTAACTTGGCACCATGTTCGACGTGGACATTGTGGGCAAGGAACTGTACCATTCTATGTGCAGATCAACTGTTCTCCAAAATGGCCTGGCAAGTTGCCATGTCAGCTGCTACAGAAGAAATGCTAATGCAAGAATAGGCAAATCACCTATCAATACAAGAAAGCATTTAGACATGGCAAAGCTCACCTAACCAATACAACACTGCAGAATCCTCCTCAACTTGCTTCAACTGGGACAGCTGGTGCACCAAGTAGTCAACCACACAGGACAGTGCGACTCACACAAACATATTTTTCAACACAGTCCCTGGGTAAGTCCCCCTGGCACCACATACCCACCAAGCACAAGCAGTGACCGAGGAGAGAACATAACCTGTGATCAAAGAGTCTAGCATTAACACCAATTCAGGGACTAAGATTGGTTTTGTAAAGAAAGCAAAATGATCTGCCAGAAGTAGCATCATTTTCTTAAAAGTGACTTGGCAATCGAGCAGAGGTTTGGTTTAGTTTAGAGATACAGGGCGGAAACAGTCCCTTCGGCCCACTGAGTCCACGCCGACCAGCGATCCATGCACACGAACACTATCTTACACACCCTGGGGACAATTTACAATTTTTACCAAAGCCAATTAACCCTACAAACCTGGACGTCTTTGGAGCTTGGGAGGAAACCGGAGCACCTGGAGAAAACCCATGCGGTCATGGGGAGAGCGTACAAACTCCGTACAGACAAGCACCCGTAGTCAGGATCGAACCTGTGTCTCTGGCGCAGTATGGCAGCATGAAATGGAAGAAACTTAAGGAGCTGTCCCACTTGGGCGATCTAATCCGCGAGTTCTGGCGAGTTTGCCCTCGACTCATACTCACAGCATGGTCCACACGAGGTCCTAGGAGGGGTTTGTAACTCTCCTTCATGCTCGAGACTAGTCCCCGTGTATTCGAGGTCTCAGCTTAGGTCGCGGCGTATTTTTCAACATGTTGAAAAATGCCCGCGAGTAAAAAAAGGTCGCAATAGAAAACTCATAGGTTTAGTCCTAGTAGGTCGGCATGTTAGTCGTACGTAATCGAAGGTAGTCGAAGGTAGTCGTAGATAGTCTTCATCATAGTCGAAGGGAGGTCGAAGGAGATCGAAGGAGGTCGTGTTCACTCTCCACTATTCGGTATTCCAATTTTCCCGAAGCTAGTTGATTCTAGTCTTCAACATAGTCGAAGGAGGTCGAAGGAGGTCTTCTACATAGTCAAAGGAGGTCTTCAACATGACATTTTTTCAAACTCTCCTAAACTCCTAAAGTCGCCAATTAGGTTGCCCAAGTGGGACAGCCCCTTAACAATCCGAGAATCATCACATTAAATCAAATCCTTAATCCAAACAAGATGCCGCAAACTGTGAACTACGGTGAACAATTAAACAACAAATATGTGAAAGCTCAAATGCACAAGATGCCAAATGTAAAAGCAAAGCTGAAATCAGATCATTCATCGACTTCCTCCTGATAAATTTAATTATCACAAAGTCCAGTCTTCAAACAGTTCATTTCATTCCATCTAATATCAAGAAATAATCTATTTCTAGGTCATCTTCTCCACAAAAAGGAGGAAAAATTCAACCATCTCGTGAATAAAAATTCTAAAAATCAACATAAATGTATTCAATCAAACGATTTTTGAAGGGGAAGGAGAAAAGATTTAATAGGAATCTGAGGTTTAAGAAGGAACTGCAGATGCTGGAAAATCAAAGGTAGACAAAAATGCTGGAGAAACTCAGCGGGTGAGGCAGCATTTTTGTCTACCATAGGAATCTGAGGAGTAACTTTTTCACACAAAGGGTGGTGGGTGTATGGAACAAGCTGCCAGAGGAGGTAGATGAAGCTGGGACTATCCCAAATTTTAGACACAGTTAGACAGGTACATGGATAGGACAGGTTTGGAGGGATATGGACCAAAAACTGGCAGGTGGGACCAGTGTAGCTGGGACATGTTGGCCGGTGTGGGCAAGTTGGGCTGAAGGGCCTTTTTCCTCGCTGTGATACTCTCACATCGATAACCTGCACACTGATAGTCCGTGCGTGTATCATGAGGATAAATGAACTCCCCAGTTCATTGGAACCATGTCTCCAACATGGATATATAGGTTAAATTCTAGGTCAGGTGAAGTGAAGTGAAGTGAGAGTTACTGTCCTTGACATCGAAGGCATGCGTCTAAATATAGTTTCAAGCAGATAAAGCAAAACACTTCAAAGAGTAGTCACATGTATCACACCAGAGAATGAACGTGACTGATGAAAGTCGATCTTCTCTGCTCTTGGGCACCACTGTAGGAGTTCTTCCATAGATGAAGCAGAGATCCAGGTATGTCCATTTACTACATCAAAGATGCTCCTTCCAACACAAGGCCAAAGTTTAGTTTAGTTTATTGTCACGTGTGCCAAGGTGCAGTGAAAAGCTTTTGTTTCGTGCTATCCAGTCAGCGGAAAGACAACACGTGATTACAATCCTTCTTACAAGGGTTTCGGCCCGAAACGTCGCCCATTACCTTCGCTCCATAGATGCTGCCTCACCCGCTGAGTTTCTCCAGCATTTTTGTCTACCTTCGATTTTCCAACATCTGCAGTTCCTTCTTAAACAAACATGATTACAATCGAGCCATTGACAGTGTATAGACATATAAGTTTTAGTGCAAGGTAAAGCCACCAAAGTCCGATCAAGGATAGTCCAAGGACTAAAGGTGAGAATGTTTACACAATGCTCAGTTTCATTCATACTTCCGCAGAAAGGGCAGCAAAGAATTCATGCTTGCAGCAAAAATCGAGACAACTTTATTGGTAGTAAGAACTGTAAATTTTGGTTTGAAAGATCTATCCAGTTCTTAAATCATTCACTATCCGTTCCACTCTGGATTATATGTTTGGAAAGTGAACCGAAATGTCACACACGTGGCCAGATGGCATCACATAAAGCAATACATTCAAAAAAATCCTTGCAAGAGATTCATCTTATTCATTGCTATTTTCCTACCTACAGAACTATAATGCATGTCTGCTAAAGATATGAACATTCTAGCTTTTAAAAAAAATTCACAGTTTGTAAGATAAAACTGAGTTAAGGGAAATAAATGCTGCCGTGTGGGGGGGTCACACACGTGACCAGCAAACATAAACGTTTCACTTGATAAACTTCGGGAAGAAAAAAAAAGAATGATATATACAGTACAAAACAATATACCGGTAATGATTTCAGAATTAGAAGAGATGTATTCCACAATGTTTCATATTTTTTGGTCACACACATGACTAAGAATGGCCCGTGTAATCCCAGAGCTCCAGACTCAATTCCTGTCTGAAAGAGCCTCCACTCAGTTTAAGGATAGAGTCATAGATCATGGAGTCACACAGTATTGATCCAGGCCTTTCGGCCCGATTCGTCCATGCCAACCAAGATGCCCCATCTAAACTAGTCCCGTTATCATGCATTTGGCCCATATTCCTCTAAACCTTTCCTATCCATGTCCTGCCCAATTGTACATGCCTCAATTAGTTCCTCTGGCAGCTCACATCCAAACGAAAATACAAAATGATACAAAAATAGGTGGAGGGGCAGGTATTGTAGAGAAAGCATGGATAATGCAGAAGGACTTGGACAGGTTGGGAGAGTGGGCAGAGAAGTGGCAGATGGAATACAGTGTAGCAAAGTGTGGAGTCATGTATTTTGGTGGTAGGAATAAAGGCGTAGACTGGTTTCTAAATGGGGAGAGAATCCAGAAATCGGAAGTGCAAAGGGACTTGCGAGTGCTGGTGCAGGATTTTTTTGCAAATTAATTTTCCAAGTCGAATTGGTAGTAAGGAAGGCGAATGTAATGCCAGCATTTATTTCAAGAGGGCTTGTATACAAAAACAGGGATGTAATGTTGAGGCTCTATAAGGCGCTGGTCAGGCCGTATTTGGAATATTGTGAGCAATTTTGGGCCCCGTATCTGAGGAAAGATGTGCTGGCTCTGGAGAGGGTCCAGATGAGGTTTACAAGAATGATCCCAGGAATGAGTGATAAGCATTTGTCGGCACTGGGCCTGTACTCGCTGGAGTTTAGAAGAATGAGGGGTGTCCTCATTGAAACGTACAGAATAGTGAAAGGCCTGGATAGATTGGATGTGGAGAGGATGTTTCCACTAGTGGGAGAGTCTAGCACTAGAGGTAACAGCTTCAGAATTAAAGGACGTTCCTTTAGGAAGGAGAGGAGTAAGAATTTCTTTAGTCAGAGGGAATTAATTGCTACAGAAGGCTGTGGAGATCAAGTCAATGGATATTTTTAAGGCAGAGATAAATAGATTGTTGATTAGTACAGGTGTCGGAGGTTATGGGGAGAAGGCAAGAGAATGGGGTTAGGAGGGAGAGCGATAGATCAGCCATGATTGAATGGCTGAGTAGACTTGATGGGCCAAGTGGCCTAATTCTGCTCCTATCACTTATGACCTACACCTACTATCGTCTGGGGTGGGAGATTGCAACCTTCACGTGGTCCGCCCTGTTTCAACGAATCCCTTGGGAAAAAGACTGTGCATTCATCCTATCAATTGTCCTATACACATGTAAATACATTGCTCCAAATACAATCCTATCTATTCACCATGATTTTATACACCTCTATAAGATCACCCCTCAGCCTCCTGCACTCCAAGTCCCAGACTACCCAATCACTCCCTATAGCTCAAGCCCTTGAGTTCATACAACTTCCTCGTGAATATTCTCTGCTTCCTAAAATCCCAACCTCGATACTCAATTCCCTGACTGATGGTGAAGGTCAGAGAGAAGCAGCAGCCAGAAGCGGCCAGAGCCAGTATTGGCTGGAAGTAGGTGAGTCAGAGGGGAAAGAAGATTTAAAACGAGCGCCAAAGGCCCAGGTTCGAGTAATTTACAAATTAGCCCTAAAGTAGTTGATTGGGTACCAAATAAAGAAGTGCAGCTATATCGGAGCGGCCTTGTTGAGACAAAGTGCCTTTGTGAGTAAAGTGCGAGACTTTGGCTCGAGAGTCTTAAGTGCCTTGGTGAGTAAAGTGTGAGTCTTTGGCTCGAGGGTCTTTGGTGAGGAGGCTGAGGAAAGGAGGCCTCAGCCTCCTGATTTGAAATTTGTGATTTCTTTTGTCCACTGAAGAAACGGCAGGCAAGTTGGCACAGCGTGTTTCCTGCAGGATGTGGGAAGTCAGGGTCACCGCTGGTGCTTCTGGAGACGACATCTGCAGAAATTGTGTCCAGGTGCAGCTCCTGAATAAACGTGTTGGGGAACTGGAGCAGCAGCTGGATGACCTCAGGGACCATTCGGGAAAACGAGAGTTTCCTGAACAAGACCTAAAGTGAGGTTGTCCCACCAAGGATACAGGAAGAGCGAAGGTGGGTGACTGTGAGAAAGAGGAGTAAACGTGGAGTGCAGGAGACACCGGTGGCTGTACCTACTGAAAACAGGTACGCCCTCTTGGGAGCGGACGACACGACAAGATTGAGTGGTAGCCAGGGCTGTGTTTCCAACCCTGGTGCCGAGGCTCAACGGGGAAGAGTGACGTCAGGCAGAGCCATACTGGTGGGAGACTCCATCGTCAGAGGTGCGGACAGGAGATTCTGCGGCAGCAGGCGAGACTCCAGGATGGTGTGTTGCCTCCCTGGTGCCAGGGTCCAAGACGTCTCGGAGCGGCTGCACAACATCCTCAAGAGCGAGGGGGAGCAGCCGGAGGTTGTTGTGCATGTTGGCACGAATGATACAGGTCGGAAGAGGAAGGAGGTTCTGCAACAAGAATTTACGGAATTGGGTAGAAGACTGAAAAGCAGAACCTGCAGGGTGGTGATTCTCAGGATTGCTTCCAGTACCTCGTGCTAGTGAAGGTAAGAATAGGAAGATTGGGGAAATGAATGTGTGGCTGAGGAGTTGGTGCAGGGGGCAGAGATTCAGATTTCTGGATCATTGGGATCTCTTCCGGGGCCGGGGTGACCTGTATAAAAGGGACGGGTTGCACCTTAACTGGAGAGGGACCAACATCCTAGCGGGAAGGTTGGCTAATGCTACACAGGAGGGTTTAAACTAGATTGGCAGGGGGGTGGGATCTCGTGCAGGACAGAGGCACGTGAGAGGCTAGAAGTTGGTATGGAGGGTGGTGTGGGAAAGGTTAGTGGACAGAATAGGCAGGTGAAAGGTGGAGAGCGAGGAAGGAGGGTTGGTTTAAACTGCACGTATTTTAATGCAAGGGGACCGACGGGTAAGGCAGATGAGCTTAGGGCATGGATAGGTACGAGCGACTGGGATGTTGTAGCCATGACTGAAACCTGGTTAAGGGAGGGGCAGGACTGGCAGCTCAATGTTCCAGGGGTACAGGAGCTTCAGGAGAGACAGGGGTGGGGGGAAAAGAGGAGGGGGGTTGCATTGTTGGTTAAGGAGGATGTCACTGTTGTGTTCAGAGGTGACATTACAGACGGTTCATCTAGTGAGGCTATATGGGTGGTGCTGAGGAACACTCTCAGGAATCACCTCTGTGTGGAGCCACAGGAGATGGGCAAGGTCCTCAATGAGGAACTTGGGGCAGTCACTGGACACATCTCCAGGGCCAGATCTGATATATTCGAGGACATTGTGGGAAACAAGAGAAGAAATTGCAGGAGCCCTGTTTGAAATTTACAAGGCGTCCTTAAATACAGGAGAGGTGCCCGAAGACTGGAGGGTGGCAAATGTTGTGCCTCTTTTCAAGAAGAGCTGCAGGGAAAATGCTGGGAAGATGGTTGTGAACGATTGCAGCAGGATCTGGATCGATTGGCCAGGTGGTGGAAAAATGGTTGATGGAATTTAATACAGAGACGTGTGAGATGTTGCATTTTGGGACGTCGAACAAGGGCAGGACCCACACAGTACAAGGTAGGCCTCTGTGTAGAGCAGAGGGATCTAGGAGTACAGGTGCATGGTTCCTTGAAGGTCGAGTCGCAGGTGGTCAAAAAGGCTTTTGGCACTTTGGCCTTCATCAGTCCGAGTATTGACTATAGAAGTTGGGAGGTCATGTTGCAGTTGTATAAGACGTTGGTGGGACCGCATTTAGAATATTGTGTTCAGTTCTGGGCACCATGTTACAGGAAAGATATTGTTAAGCTTGAAAGGGTTCAGAAAGGATTTACGAGGATGTTGCCAGGACTAAAGGGTGTGAGCTATAGGGAGAGATTGTGTAGGCTGGGACTCTATTCCATGGAGCGCAGGAGGATGAGGGGATACAAAATCATGTGAGGAATAGATCGGGTAGATGCACAGAGTCTTTTGCCCAGAGTAGGGAATCGAGGACCAGAGGGCATAGGTTGAAGGTGAAGGGGAAAAGATTCAATAGGAATCCGATGGGTATCTTTTTCACACAGAGGGTGGTGGGTGGATGGAACAAGCTGCCAGAGGAGGTAGTTGAGGCTGGGACTATCCCATCGTTAAAGAAACAGTTAGACATGGTTCATGGATAGGACTAGTTTGGAGGAATATGGACCAAGTGCAGGCAAGTGGGACTAGTGTAGCTGGGGCATTGTGGGCGAGTTGGGCCGAAGGGCCTGTTTCCACACTGTATCACTCAATGACACTATGAAGGACAGCATGGTAGAAGCCTTTTTTTTTCAGGGATGATCATAATGGGTTCCAAATGCAGAGCTGACCATAACCTATCGACGCATGACGTTACATAAAACAAGGAGTTTAATCAACTGAAGTAACCATCACTATTTTATTCACGCATAAATCTTCACTAAGATTAGGTGATTGTCATGTTCATTTTACAGGGAGCTGCCTATGGATTTAAAGCCATTCGGCACCTTTGTTTTAGTTTAGTTTAGAGATACAGCACGGAAACAGGCCCTTCGGCCCACCGAGTCCGCACCAACCAGCGATCCCCGTACATTAACACTATCCGACACACACTAGGATACACATCCCTCTTGGGATTGCATATTTTTCAGATAGAAGCAAAGAAATTTGAGGTTGTAGTGTTTAATAGCCGAATAAGCTGTCTTGATACGATTTGTTTCAGCACACTGGACCTTTTATTTATTACTTGTGACCGTTCGATATTTCATGTCACCTTATACCAACTAATCCCTATCTTAAAACTCAGCTCCTGTCTGTACAGCTCGAATCTTCAATCATGTCACAAACCGGTTCTTCAGGGAAATCTAGAATTGGCTTGACTGAAAATACCCTCTGTATAGGTACACAAATATAACATGTTCTGAAGAAAGATGTTCACAATTCCCACACATCCCTTTCAAAACACTCCCTGAGGTAACGTTTCTCAATATTGTGAACGCTTGCAGCAGGATCTGGATCGATTGGCCAGGTGGGCTGAGGAATGGTTGATGGAATTTAATACAGAGAAATGTGAGGTGTTGCATTCTGGGAAGTCTAACATGGGCAGGACCTACACAGTGAATGGTCGGGCTCTGGGGAGTGTTATAGAGCAGAGGGGTCTTGGAGTGCAGGTGCATGGTTCCTTGAAGGTGGAGTCACAGGTAGATAGGGTGGTCAAAAAAGAAATGTTAATTATTTACTCCACACAAAGAAAAGCCAATTCCTCCCCCTCCATGCCCAAAATCAAACCTTCCACATAGACTCTCTGAATAATGGACTGAGTGAAAAACCTTGCTTTCCCTTCCTAGTCCAGGATTTAGTTTAGTTTAGAGATACAGCGCAGGAACAGGCCCTTTGGCCCACTGTACCACCCTGCAGTGTCTTATGAGATCAACATTTTATTGATGGCCAAACTGGACAGAGTAGTGACCCTACTCCATGGAGTTTTGTTCTGACCATGACAGTCTGGGCTGCCCATTATTCACTGAGTCTATTCATTCCCGTGTTTTCCCCTAAATGCACCCGGTATATATTACCTTTGTTTTTCCTTCTCGTGCTCGACTGCCAGTGAACATCTTACTGAAATTATGGCCAGTCACCGACCACATTGTCCTGTAGAATTCCACAAAGCGTTCCACCACCGACTTCTTGCCGGCCATTCCCAAACTCTCCAGCTGGTGGTACAAAACCTAGGAAAGGCAAGAGCGCAACTCAATGTCGTAGTCAAGAGCCAAGAGTGTTTTATTGTCATATGTCCCAGATAGAACAATGATATTCTTACTTGCAGCAGCACAACAGAATATGTAAACACAGCACACTGTAAACAATACAATGAACAAGAGAAAAAAAACTTCAGTATGTGTATATATCCTGAGAGCGATGCCATCTGGAGCTAAGCTCCTGGTAGGGCCACCCATGGCGGTAAGGTCGAGGGGGAGGACTCTGACAAAGAGCAATCCAACCAAGACCTCAACGGTGGAACAGGCGGAGGAAGATGGCTGACCTTAGTGGAGCGTCACAAGGGCTGGGAAGGCGGATGAAGGCTGCAGCAGAAAAGGGTCCCCGGTCGTCTTGGACTCCATGCCACTGGATCCTGACCCAGATCTGTCAAGGACCGTGGCGTGGCTGCCTGTGCACCAGTCTCCCCACGTTAAACAAAGTCACGCACTGGCGTTCTCCCAAGAGGAGAAGACAGTCATTTTTCTAAATGACTGGACATTTTTGAAGATGTAACTAGGAAAATGGACAAGGGAGGGCCAGTGGATGTAGTGTACCTGGACTTTCAGAAAGCATTTGATAAGGTCCCACATAGGAGATTTGTGGGAAAAATTAGAGCATATGGTATTGGGGGTATAGTGCTGACATGGATAGAGAAGTGGTTGGCAGACAGGAAACAAAGAGTAGGGATTAACGGGTCCCTTTCAGAATGGCAGGCAGTGACTAGTGGGGTACCGCAAGGCTCGGTGCTGGGACTGCAGCTATTTACAATATACATCAATGATTTGGATGATGGGATTCAAAGTAACATTAGCAAATTTGCAGATGACACAAAGCTGGGTGGCAGTGTGAACTGTGAGGAGGATGCTATGAGAATCAGGGTGACTTGGACAGGTTGGGGGAGTGGGCAGATGCTTGGCAGATGAAGTTTAATGCGGATAAATGTGACGTTATCCACTTTGGTAGCAAAAACAGGAAAGCTGATTACTATCTAAATGGCGTCAAGTTGGGAAATGGGGAAGTACAACGGGATCTGGGGTTCCTTGTACATCAGTCTATGAAAGTAAGCATGCAGGTACAGCAGGCAGTGAAGAAAGCGAATGGCATGTTGGCCTTTATAACAAGAGGAATCGAATATAGGAGCAAAGAGGTCCTTCTGCAGTTGTACAGAGCCCTAGTGAGACCACACCTGGAGTATTGTGTGCAGTTTTGGTCCCCCAATTTGAGGAAGGACATTCTTGCTATTGAGGGAGTGCAGCGTAGGTTTACAAGGTTAATTCCCGGTATAGCGGGACTGTCATATGCTGAGAGAATGGAGCAGCTGGGCGAGTACACTCTGGAGTTTAGAAGGATGAGAGGGATTCTCATTGAAACATATAAGATTGTTAAGGGTTTGGACACGATAGAGGCAGGACACATGTTCCCGATGTTGCGGGAGTCCAGAACCAGGGGCCACAGTTTAAGAATAAGGAGTAAGCCATTTAGAACGGAGACGAGGAAACACTTTTTCTCAAATAGTGGTGAGTCTGTGGAATTCTCTGCCTCAGAGGGCGGTGGAGGCCGGTTCTCTGGATGCTTTCAAGAGAGAGCTAGATAGGGCTCTTAAAAATAGTGGAGTCAGGGGATATGGGGAGAAGGCAGGAACGGGGTACAGATTGGGGATGATCAGCCATGGTCACATTGAATGGCGTGCTGGCTCGGAGGCCCGAATGGCCTACTCCTGCACCTATTGTCTATTGTCTATTGTCATACTCGTTTTGAGTGACTGCCGATGATGATGACTCACAAATACACATATATACAGATCATATATATAATATATATACATACACACACACACACATACGTGCGCACCCAAAACAAACAATAATACTGCAACAATAACAACAATAGACTATGTAGTTCAGAGCTTATTTGAGGTTGTAGTGTTTAATAGCCGAATAAGCTGTCTTGATAAGATTTGTTTCAGCACACTGGACCTTTGTTTATTACTTGTGACCGTTCGATATTTCATGTCACCTTATACCAACTAATCCCTATCTTAAAACTCAGCTCCTGTCTGTACAGCTCGAATCTTCAATCATGTCACAAACCGGTTCTTCAGGGAAATCTAGAATTGGCTTGACTGAAAATACCCTCTGCATAGGTACACAAATATAAAATGTTCTGAAGAAAGATGTTCACAATTCCCACACATCCCTTTCAAAACACTCCCTGCGGTAACGTTTCTCAATATTGTGAACGCTTGCAGCAGGATCTGGATCGATTGGCCAGGTGGGCTGAGGAATGGTTGATGGAATTGAATGCAGAGAAATGTGAGATGTTGCATTCTGGGAAGTCTAACAAGGGCAGGACCTACACAGTGAATGGTCGGGCTCTGGGGAGTGTTGTAGAGCAGAGGGGTCTAGGAGTACAGGTGCATGGTTCCTTGAAGGTGGAGTCACAGGTAGATAGGGTGGTCAAAAAGACGTTAGGCACATTGGCCTTCATCAGTCAGAGTATTGAGTATAGAAGTTGGGAGATCACGTTGCAGTTGTACAAGACGTTGGTGAGGCCGCATTTAGAGTATTGTGTTCAGTTCTGGGCACCGTGTTATAGGAAAGATGTTGTCAAGCTGGAAAGGGTACAGAGAAGATTTACGAGGATGTTGCCAGGAATAGAGAGTGTGAGCTATAGGGAGAGGTAGAGTAGACTGGGATTCTATTCCTTGGAGCGCTGGAGGATGAGGGGTGATCTTATTGAGGTGTACAAAATCATGAGAGGAATAGATCGGGCAGATGTACAGTCTCTTGCCCAGAGTAGGTGAATCGAGAACCAGAGGACATAGGTTTAAGGTGAAGAGGAAAAGATTAAATAAGAATCTAAGGGGTAACTTTTTCACACAAATGGTGGTGCCAGCGGAGGTAGTTGAGGCAGGGACTATCCCAACATTTAAGAAACACAGGTCATGTGATAGTAGAATTAGGCCATTCGGCCCATCAAGTCTACTCCGCCATTCAATCATGGCTGTTCTATCTCTCCCTCCTAACACCATTCTCCCGCCTTCTCCCCATAACCTCTGACACCTGTACATGGATGGGTCAGGTTTTGGAGGGATATGGATCAAACGCAGGCAGGTGGGACTAGTGTAGGGACAATTTGGGCCGAAGGGCTTGTTTCCATGGTGTATCACTCTATGACGATGATTCTAATAACAAAACCAGTTACCTCCAAAGCCACATAGGACTGGACGCTGTTTGTTCGATCCAGGCAGTCAAGGCAATTTGTTCTGAAGACTCCAGTCTGTAAACTTTGAAACATAGTAGACATGAGAATCCCGTGTTTTACATCCCACACCAGAAAAAAGGTAAAGTTCAGTCTTGACATTGCCAACTTCAATAACCCACTAAAACCAGAGATGGAATCAGTGGTCAGGACCGCTCGTAGAAAGGTCTTCAGCACTCACCTCGAGCATTTGTGTGCAGGCTCCAAACACAATCTGCTTCCTGCCTGGATATCCATGGTTGAACTAGACTATCACAAAAATCCCAACCCAAAATGCCCCCAACCATCACTCGGCCATTTCTACCACCACAATCATGTTGTTATCAAACTCCAACCCTGTTTACTTGCCGCTGAAACCCTCATTCATGCCTTTTATACTTAAAGGATTAGGAAGGGCTATTCAGTTTCAGTTTATTGTCACGTGTATCCAAGCTTTGTTGCTTGGTATCCAGTCAATGGAAAGACAATACATGATTACAATCTAGTCATTTATAATGTATGGATAAATGATAAGGGAATAATGTTTAGTGCAAGGTACGGCCAGCAAAGCCCGATCAAGGATAGTCAGAGTGTTTAAGAAGGAACTGCAGATGCTGGAAAATCAAAGGTAGACAAAAATGTTGGAGAAACTCAGCGGGTGAGGCAGCATCTATGGAGAAAAGGAAATAGGCAACGTTTCGGGTCGAAACCCTTCTTCAGACGGGTAGTCAGAGGGTCACCAATGAATTAGATAGTAGTTCAGCACTGCTCTCTGGTTGTGGTAGGATGGTTCAGTTGCCTGATAACAGCTGGGAAGAAACTGTCCCTGAATCTGGAGGTTTGCGTTTTCACACTTCTATACCTTGTGCCTGATGGGAGAGGGGAGAAGAGCGAGTGGCCAGGGTGTGACTCGTCCTTGATTATGCTGCTGGCCTTGCCGAGGCAGCGTGAGGTATAAATGGAGTCAGTGGAAGGGAGGTTGGTTTGTGTGATGGTCTGGGCTGCGTCCGCAATTCGCTGCAATTTCTTGCGGTCTTGGATGGAGCTGTTCCCAAACCAAGCTGTGATACATCCCGATAAAATGCTTTCTATGTTGCATCTGTAGAAGTTGGTGAGAGTTGTAGGGGACATGCTGAACTTCCTAAGGAAGTAGAGGCGTTGGTGTGCTTTCTTGGTCGTTGCTTCAATATGGGTGGTCCAGGAGAAGTTGTTGGTGATATTGATTCTTGGGAGTTTGAAGTTTTCAACCATCTCTACTTCGGCGCTGTCGAATTTAGTATTGCAATGCAATCCTGGCTGGCTTCCCTTCACTTCTATACTTCATAGACCCAAGTACAACTAAAACACTGTTGCCTATGACAAACATGCACTAATATTAATTACTTACTTCTTGACGGACATTAATTTTTAATGAAGCAATGCAACGACACTGAAATTCTCATAACAGCTTTCAAATGGGCTATATTTCTCTTCCATGCATGCAATGGTCCAAGCTCCCTTGAGTAATACCAATTTCCAGTATTCCACTGTGTCGGAAGGAACTGCTACTTTAAACCGAAGACAGACACAAAACGCTGGAGTAACTCAGCAGGACGGGCAGCATCTCTGGGGAGAAGGAATGGGTGATGTTTCGGGTTGAGATTTCTTCAGACTGATGTCAGGGGAGAGGGAGATACCTAGATAAGGAGGTGTAAGGTGCGAAAATGGGAAAAAAGGGGATGGAGATCAAGGAAAATGTAGAATAGATCATTGTTAGCTGGGAGAAGCCAACAACAAAGCAAACAGAGATAAAATGTAAACGAGGACAGTCAGACTGGCCGGAGAACTGGGAAGGGGAGGGATAAAGAGAGAGAGAGGGAAAGCAAGGGTTACTTGAAGTTAGAACTGCAGTATATCACTGTTGGTGCCTTGCCTTCAGTTGACAAGGTCACACCCTCTGGAATTCAGTCCTTAACCTTTGTGGTCTCTCGCTTCTTGTTTAAAAAGTTCTTTCAAACGTACCCGTTGGTCACCTGCTCTAGTAGCTCTTCAGTGTTCATTTCTTTTATGGTGATGTTTCTTTGAAATCTATTCAGCCCTTATCAGATACAGCGTGGAAACAAGCCCTTCGGCCCACTGAGTCCGCACGGAGCAGCGATCCCTGCACACTAACACTACCCTACACACACTAGGGACAATTTACACTGTTACCGGGCCAAGTTACGTACATGCCTGCACGTCTTTGGAGTGTGGGAGGAAACCGATGATGTTGGAGAAAACCCAAGTGGTCACGGGGAGAGCGTACAAAACTCAGTTCAGTCAGCACCCGTCGTCAGGGTTGAACCCGGGTCCCTGGCCCAGTAAGGCAGCAACTCTGCCGCTGCACCACCGTGCCGCCCCCCAGCAGTCTTTCTTTACCGCTTTAAAAAAAAAATCATCCTCAGCATCTACACCTTTGTTAATCACTTTGAAATGAATAATGCTTCCTAACGACCAATTTGGAAGCTGGACACTCGCACACTGCCTGGGAAGTGGCAATGTAACAGGTTTGCTGCCTGGAGCAGTATGTTTTGCTCTCAGTTATTTACTTTAAACAAAACTGCAGGAAGAAACTTGTTTGTAATCATTTCTTATATGAAACAATTTAATGATGCTAAAGGGCCTGTCCCACTTACGTGTCCTTGGCACGCAAATTACGCGACCTCGTGGTCGCGTTGAGGCGCATGGGCATCGTGTGGCCGTGCGGGGCCGGTCCCACTGAGAAGTGCGGAGGGGTATGGAGTTGTGCGCGGTATCGCGCGGCGCTCCGAAATTTTGCGGCGAACGAAATCTTCGCGCGCCACCGGCCTGTCGTGTAACTGACGGCCAAAGTGGGACAGGCCCAAGACCCTGGCGCGACGCGACGTCTCACCTCCAACAGCAGCAGAAGCAGGCAAACGATCGCCGAGCTCGGCCTGGGGCTCACGGCCATTGCGGTCCGGATCCGCCCCCACTTCTACTCCCAGAGCGGGGCCAAGAAAATTGAAGATAGACACAAAATGCTGGAGTAACTCAGCGGGACCGGCAGCATCTCTGGAGAGAAGGAATGGATGACATTTCGGGCCAAGACCCTTCCTTCAGACTGAAGAAGGGTCTCGACCCGAAACATCACCCATTGCTTCTCTCCAGAGATGCTGCCGGTCCCTCCTGCATTTTGTGTCCATCTTCAAATGACGTCACGCGCTCCAGACGGCTGTGCGGGTGCATGAAATAGCGCACGATCTTCGCGGGACCGTCGCGCCTCAACGCGACCACGAGGTCGCGTAATTAGCGTGCCATGGATACGTAAGTGGGACAGGGGCTTTACAGTACACAACACCTTGTTTAGTCGCTCCTGCATTGCCCTTGATTTAAGTTTCTCTTTGATTGGAGGTGCAGTGCTTGTTTGAGGAAACGGATGAGACCCATTGTGGCAGCTTTGAGTCAGTGGACTGATCAATATCAAGGACTCTGCAGCTAACCCAGAGGGATATGCCACTGCTGTCACAGACTTCACCAGCAAGTGTGCAGAGGGCTGTGCAGCAAAGACAACAATACGTGCCTTCCCCAACTGGTTGAACCACGAGGTCCAGTCCCAGGTCAAGTCCAAATCTGCAGCGCCCAAGACAAACGATGCCGAGCCGTCCAGAAATATACCTGCGTCCCTCTGCTCAGTCCATGAAGGACGTCAAGAGGGAAAACCAATCTATGCTGGAGTCTCAAGGTAGCGGTCATGGTGGTCACAGTGGCGCAGCGGTAGAGTTGCTGCCTTACAGCGAATGAGGCACCGGAGACCTGGGTTCGATCCCGACTACGGGTGCTGTCTGTACGGAGTTTGTACGTTCTCCCCGTGACCTGCGTGGGTTTTCTCCGAGATCTTTGGTTTCCTCCCACTCTCCAAAGACGTACAGGTTTGTAGATTAATTGGCTTGGTAAATATAAAAATTGTCCCTAGCGGGTGTAGGGTAGTGTTAATGTGCAGGGATCGTTGGTCGGCGCGGACCCGTTGGGCCTGTTTCCGCGCTGTATCTCTAAAAAAACTCAACTAAAAAAACACAGACATCCGTAGACTACGGCAAGGAGGGGCACAAAATCATGGTGGGTAGTATGGCCCCTCCCCGATGAGCTCAACGCACTCTATGCCCACTTTGAACAGAGGGTCACTGGAGGAACATCATCCGCCCTGCCAATGTGGGGCATGCTTGTACCAACAGTTATCGTGGCAGGCGCGGCGCAGACTGGGCTTCCCAAGAGTGACTTCCTGGAAAGCAACTGCCCCGGATGGACAGAAGACTGAAGAACTCCTCCCTCTTCTATTGTGGGTTAGACTGACTCCCCTTTCCCTTCCCCCACCCCCCCCACCCCCCTCCCCAATCTTTGCACATCCCCAATCCTGGACTTTCCACTCGTCACTTTAACTTCATGTTTCGTGTATCTTGTTGGGTTTTTATGACAGTTGGCAGACCAATTTCCCTCCTGGGTTAAAGAAAGTTCTATCGTAGCGTATCGTATGCACATCAGCCAGCAGGGGTATTCACAGCCATCCTTTATCTCTCACTGCCCCATTCGGAGGTCCCCACATGCTTCATGAAATCCATTTGTGGGCGGCAACTGAGATGGGGCACCTCAATGACTACTGCCCAGCACCTCTGACGTCCCCCATCATGAAGGGCTTCAATGGACTGACGATGATGCACATTATTCCATCCTCTCAGCCAGCCTTGATCGACTGCAGTTTGCTTACTACCACAGCAGGTCCACAGCAGACACCATCTTGCCCTGGCCCTAATACGAGGTGCTGGCCCTCCAGTTTGAGTGTGGCCTCACCCTTGCAATGGATGAGGACAAGGACCGAAAGATTGGTATTGGAATGGGAAAGGTCATTAAAATGGTTAGCAACTGGCAGATCCAGAGCCCGCGGCAAAAAGAGTACAAGTGGTCGACGAAATGGTGGTGTGAATACACTTGGTCTCACCGGTGTACAGGATGTCACTGCATGCAATAGACCAGGTTTAACGAGGTCAACATTTGGGCAAGACACACTGGAACTCGAATGTAGGAATCAGTTGCCAGGAAAGACATGGATACAGGAATAGTCTGCAGGGCATTATTACTGCATAAAGTAACTCTGCAACAAATTGCAGGTTTAGAGATTCCTAAATTCCAGTAAAAATCTTTAACTCTGAACATTTATCCTTTAGCTGTAAGTTATTGCGCTTCAACAACAAGTTTAGTTTTTTTCTTTTTTAGTTTAGTTTAGAGATACAGCGCAGAAACAGGCCCTTCGGCCCACCGAGTCCGCACCGACCAGCGATCCCCGCACATTAACACTACCCAACACACACACACTAGGGGCAATTTACACTTGTACCTAGCCAATTAACCTACGAACCTGTACGTCTTTGGAGTGTGGGAGGGAACCGAAAATATCGGAGAAAACCCACGCCGTCACGGGGAGAACGTGCAAACTCCACACAAACAGCGCCCGTAGTCAGGATTGATCCCGGGTCTCTGGCGCTGTAAGGCAGCAACTTTACCGCTGCGCCGTTGTGCTTAGTGACAACAGTTCTTGGTTGCCCGGGCGAAATGACATATTTCCGAGTTTATCTTTCTTTTGGCCTCTCTGAATGACAGTTCAAGTATTAATACTGAAATGCACCCTCTCTGAAAATGGGATTAAGGCTGCCAAGAATCCTCTCATTTGAGAAACGTACAGCCATCAGAGAGTGCCAAGTTTTATTGCAGACCCATACGAAAAAGAGTTAGGTGCCAAGTAGATTGTCTCGTCTCCATATTCAAAATCTTTTAACGTGGTCACATCATTTACCATTATTTAAATGGTGCGTGGTGACGTAGGCAGTGACGCACGGTTGCACACGGCGCCCCAGGATTTTGGGATTCGCAAAACCTTTGCGCGCCATCTGCGTGATGCCCAAGTGGGACAGACCCTTTACTGGCAACATTTCTGCTTATTCAATTCAAGTAAGCTATTTATAATTACATTCGTTCATCTCTGTTGCCTGCTAGACCACTAGTGTGTCTTCTGAGAGCAGAGTATGTGATTTTACTTCGGAGTCACGTGAGTGAAGAAGACCCCATCCAGCCGCACACGCGTCAATCTTTCAAAGCAACGGAGTGACAATCACAGACGATAATTACTGAAGTATGATAGTAAGATGCATAAAGACTTAGAACTACCAGCTTGATCCTTTTATGAGGGTGGGAGCGGAGGGCACGTAATCCCTCAACGTTACTCCTCATAAAATAAAGATCAAACTTCAAACTGGTAAGTTCTCATTTAATCTTACTATTAATTATTTGTGTTGGATTGACTATGTGGCCAGTGGAGACCGTAGAAGACAATGTTATTTCATATGAATGACAGCGCTTTGAAATTTCATTTGCAGGTGAGTTTAGTTTAGAGATACAGCGTGGAAACTGGCCCTTCGGCCCACCGAGTCCATGCCAACCATTGATCACCCATTCACACTAGTTCTATGTCAGGGGTTCCCAATCTTTTTCGTCCCGTTTACCCCAGGCAACTTTAATAGCACATATGAATGTTATTTCACTTATTTATGAACAACTAATGATGAACAGATACCGGAACCAAACACAGTCAGTCAATGAGAAAAAATATGTACAAATCTAAAATCAACAAATTGACTCCCCCGGGTAGACAAAATTTACCCCAGGTTGGGAACCTTTGTTCTATGTTATACCATTTTCTCATCCGCTCCCTACACACTAGGGGCAATTTTACAGAGGCCAATTAACCTTGGGTGGTGGTGAAAGGGAAAGGAGACTGAAAGACTCACCATAAATGGACACGCTCTCCACTGGTGAAGAAGCCAAATTGCTCCATGTGCTCCTGTAGCTGAGGTTTTAGAAGAGAATGCAGTTTCTCGACCTTGCCACTCTTTGCACAGTGATAGTAGTCAAAGTTTATCATTGGTGTGCCGGACGCATGAAGAGAGGCCCACATCAGCTTCTAACCAGGAAGAGAGTCATGGAGTCAAGAGTTGTATAACAGAGGAACTAACCCACTCCACCCACAGTCACATTTGCCCACATTCAATCCCTAGCCTTCTATTCACTGTCTACTTAAATATCTAAATGTCTCATAAATGTGCTGATTGTATCTGATTCCACCGCTACCATGGACAGGAAACTCCAGATATCAACTCTGCGAAAAATATTTTCCCCTCAAATCTTCCTTTAAATGCCTTTTTGCCTTAAACTGATGCCCTCTTGTTTTTGACATCACTATTGTGGGAAACGGGCAGCAAGAATTTTGGCACCCATAATGACAGAAGTGATAGGAGCAGAATTAGGCCATTCGGCCCATCAAGTCTACTCTGCCATTCAAATATTGCTGATCTATCTCCCTCCTAACCCAATTCTCCTGCCTTCTCCCCATAACCCCTGACACCCGCACTAATCAAATAGCATCCATGTCTATAAACATGCTGAAAAATATCAGGTGCTGGTTTTGTACTGTGAGGATAGGATTGATTTCTTTAGAAGTGGTTTGGACTGTAAATCTGGCCTCTCTCACAAAACCACCTGTATAACTGATCTGGAAAACCCTCTCTTTTTACTGCAGCTGAAGATCTAAAGATAATGTAATAGCCTAGTCCATTAATATTAATTCATATTAGGAGTTCATAGAGTCACAAAGTCATCAGTCACAGAAACAAGCCCTTTGCCTCAACTTACAAGGTTAATTCCCGGGATGGCGGGACTGTCATATGCTGAGAGAATGGAGCAGCTGGGCTTGTACACTCTGGAGTTTAGAAGGATGAGAGGGCATCTTATTGAAACATATAAGATTGTTAAGGGCTTGGACATGCTAGAGGCAGGAAACATGTTCCCGATGTTGGGGGGGTCTCGAACCAGGGGCCACTGTTTAAGAATAAGGGGTAAGCCATTTAGAACGGAGACAAGGAAACACTTTTTCTCATAGAGAGTGGTGAGTCTGTGTAATTCTCTGCCTCAGAGGGCGGTGGAGGCAGGTTCTCTGGATGCTTTCAAGAGGGAGCTAGATAGGGCTCTTAAAAATAGTGGAGTCAGGGGATATGGGGAGAAGGCAGGAATGGGGTACTGATTGGGGATGATCAGCCATGATCCCATTGAATGGCGGTGCAGCCTCGAAGGGCCGAATGGCCTTCTCCTGCACCTATTGTCTATTGTCTAACTCGCCTATGCCAACCTCTATGCACCATCTAAGCTAGTCCCATTTGCCTATATCCCTCGAAACCCTTCCTATCCATGCACCTGTCCATTTAAATGTTGTTATTGGACATGCCTCAACAGCCTCCTCTGCAAGCTCGTTCTATACACCTACCACCTTCGGAGTGAAAATGTTGTCCCTCAGGATCCTATTAAATCTTTCCCCTTTCATTTTATGTCATCTGGTTCTTGATTACGCCTAAAAGACTCTGTGCATTCACCTTATATATTTCACTCTTGATTTTATACATCTCTGGAAGATCACCCCTCAGTCTCCTGCTCTCCAAGAAATATCTATCCCTATAGCCCAGTCCCTCGAGTCCTGGCTTCATCCTCGTAAATCTTCCCTGCATTATTTCCACCTTAATGACATCCTTCCTCTAGCAGGGTTACCAAAAATGAACACAATACTGCAAATGGGGCCTCACCCAAGTCTTGTTCAACTGTAACAGAATGTCCCAACTTCTATACTCAATAGGTACACAAATATACCTGAGAAACTCAGCGGGTGCAGCAGCATCCATGGAGCGAAGGAAAGAGGCAACGTTTCGGGCCGAAACCCTTCTTCAGACTGACTGGCGAAGGCCAATGTACCAAAAGCCTTTTTGTAACCACCTCCCTGTGGCACCACTTCCAGGGAACAGTGGGCATGTACTCCACGATCCTTCTGCTATATAATAATCCCCAGGGCCCTCCCATTCACTGTGAAGGTCCTGCCCTGGTGAGACTTCCAAAATACAACACCTCACATGTATCTGCATTGAACCCCATTAGCCATTCTTCAGCCGACTTTCCCTGTCCATCAAGATCCTGCTGTAAGTTTAGATTACAGTCTCCAACTGTACTTTAGCACATTCTAGGAGGAAATCCGGAAGTCAAAAAAAGGGGGCAGGATAGATAACATTGAGGGGAAATCCAGAGATTTTATAATGAATAAATGAATGTTTAATGGCCAAATATTCACATACAAGGAATTTGCCTTGGTGCTCCGCCCACAAGTGACAACATGACACACAGTGACAGTTAGGAATGATGCACAAAACATTAAACATTAATAATAAAACATTATTGATTAAACATGTGAATTACATAAAATACCAGAGCTAAAGGAGGCTCTAGATTTTTGGTTATTGAGGGGACATTAGGGGAAAGAGGGGAACGAGTGAGTAAATGGGGCCCCTCAGAAACCAAAGCGGTCATCTCTGTGTGGAGCCGCAGGAGATGGGCAAAGTCTTCAATGAGTGTTTCTCCTCTTTTTTACCGTGGCGAAAGACAGGAGCAAAAACTGCCCTTGCACGTTAATATTCTCCACACTGATCTCACCGATCTTCATGTCCGTCTCTCTGGTGAAAGCAGATGCAAAGTACTCGTTTAGTCTCCAGACTCCAAGCACAAATTCCTTCCGGCATTCTTGAGTGGCCTACCTACTCCCTGGTTATTCTCGTGTTTTTATGTCAGTGTAAAAACGTTCATATTTTTCATTCATCCAACTCACCAATGCCATTTCATGACCCCCTTTTGGCTCTTCTAGTCACTCGCTCGAGTTATTTTCTCATCTCTTTATATTCCTTAAAATCCCTGTCTCATTCCAACCTCTTAAACATCGCATGCGCTTTCTTTCGGTTTCGGGTCGAGAAGGGTCTGAAGTCCGAAGAAGGGTTCGACCCGAAACGTTGCCTATTTCCTTCGCTCCATAGATGCTGCCTCACCCGCTGAGTTTCTCCAGCATTTTTGTCTACCTTCGATTTTCCAGCATCTGCAGTTCCTTCTTAAACATTAAAACTTAAGGAGTTGTTTTTACCATATCCAAAATGCTCTTCCATTGAAACATCAGACACCTGGCCAGGCTCATTTCCCAACACAAGGTTCATCAGACTTCTCCAGTCTGAAGAAGGGTTCGGCCCGAAACGTTGCCCATTTCCTTCGCTCCATAGATGCTGCTGCACCCGCTGAGTTTCTCCAGCATTTTGTGTACCTACAAGGTTTATTATGTTCCTTTCTCGGGTTGGACTATCCACATACTACTACAATAAACCCTCCAGGATAGACCTCACAAATTCTGCACTCTGGTTCCCACCCACCCTCTCACCCCATGCCTCGCTCGTTTAAACTCTCCTGAGTAACACGAGTAAACCTCCCTGCAAGGGATACTGGTCCCCCTCCATTTTAGTGCAACCTGTCCTTCTTGTACAGGTCACCCAGAACAGATCCCCAATGGTTTAAGTGTTTAAGAAAGAACTGCAGATGCTGGAAAATCAAAGGGAGACAAAAAATGTTGGAGAAACTCAGTGGGTGAGGCAGCACCTATGGAGAGAAGGAATAGGTGACGTTTTGGGTCGAGACCCTTCAACATCTGAATCCCTGCCCCCTGCACCTATTCCTGAGCCATGTATTTCATCTGTCCTGTCCTCCTATTTCTACTCTCAAAAGCTGGTGGTGCCAGGAGATTTGCCCCCCCCCCCCCCCCCCCCTCGGGATTCTGCTTTTTAATCTTCTGCCTAAATTCCTATATTCACTTTGCAGGATCTCATCCCTTTTCCTCCTACGTCGTTTGCAACAACGTCGGCTGCTCACCCTCCCCTGTGAGGATGTTATGCAGCTGCTCCCAGACATCCTGGACCCTGGCACCAGGGGGGACTGTAGGCCCACCATCCTACAGTCTTGTTGCTGCCACAGTATCTCCTGCCTGCCCCCCATAACTGCTGAGTCTCCGCTCACTGTGGGCCCTGATGCTGAGCCGTTCCCCACTCCCCCTCCCCTCAAGGCGTAATCTGGTTTAAAAATTCAGCTCAATGCTCGATCTCAAACTGCGGAACAAATTAGGACACGCTTGGAATGTTTTTGTGCAAAAATACAGGTGGTGACGGGCGCTTGGCGAGACGCAGGCACAGGTTGCTCCCGTGGTTACCGCACAATTGCAGTGTTAGAAAACTAGTGGAGGGAAATTATGGACATGTGATGGCGGCTCGAGTGTGAGAAAGAGATGGCTGCGCAAAAATTCAGTCCGCTGATAGATGATCACCCGCATATGCAGGAAATGTGAAGTTTCCAATGAGAGCAACCATACCTTATAGGCCCTGCTAAGGACTTCCTCTCCTCCTTTAATTTTTAACAAGTTGACGATGACTTGATTTCCATAGTGTTCTCGCAGCAGCATCAAATGCCTAAAAAAAAGCAATTGGAACACTTTTACTGACAACATGGGAGTTAATTACTTTGTCTTTATATCTATAAAACCATATAAAATATGGTTCGATGTTCGATGATTAATGTCTTGTTTAGGAAAAAAATGGTCCTGATATATAATCAACCTTACATTCCAGATAGACACAAAATGCTGGAGTAACTCAGCGACAAGGCAGCATCTCTGGAGAAAAGGAATGGGTGATGTTTCGGGTCGAGACCCTTCTTAGACTGGGAGTCAGGGGAAAGAGAAATGAGAGACATAGAGGGCGATATCGAGAGATATAGAACAAATGAATGAAAGATAGGCAAAAAGTAACGATGATAAAGGAAACAGGCCATTGTTATCTGTGAGCTAGGTGAAAACGAGTTACAGACAATGAGACTCAACAAGGCAACTTTGAAACTAGTGCAATGATTTGGGTGGGGGAGGATCGGAGAGAGAGGGGATGCAAGGCTTACTTGAAGTTAGAGAGGTCAATATTCATACCGCTGGGTTGTAAGCTGCCCAAGCAAAATATGAGGTGCTGTTCCTCCAATTTTCGTTTGGCCTCACTCTGACAGTGGAGGAGGCCCAGGACAGAAAGGTCAGTGTGGGAATGGGAAGGGGGATTCAAGTATTTGCCTCCAGCTACACTTCAGCGAAACAACTGCCCCGTCTACGTTTGGTCTCGCCGATGTACAAGAGTCCACACCTTGAACTACGGCTAGTTTATCTCTACATTGTACAGCTAAATGTCTTCAGTACATGTGACTGGCAGCCTCTGCTTCATTGTACCAGCAGTCTAGATGGGCCGATTGGCCAAATTCTGCTCCTATGTCTTATGATCATCCACCAGAATATATTGCGGCTTAAATTTGCAACTGCAGAATGAGAACACAATCTATACTGGGGCAGGGGGGGATTGGAGGAGGACTGGACCTTCAAGCATGGCAGCTTGTGGGTGGAATAATAAAGTGTGGTGCCATGTGCCTCTTCCATTTGGCGCTGGTGATTCCATTCAGAAGAGAGTTCTCGGTACAGTTGTCATTCACAAACGATGCAGGGGAACCACAGCAAGGCATTTCAAAGAAAGAGGAAGCACGCAGTTTTCAGAAAACGTATGAAAATGCAAATAGATAGGAAGCAGATAGATGCTGCCCGATGATTCAATGATACTTTATTGCCTAGCGTACCGAGGCAGGCACAAGGGGTGACATAACGGCACCGCGGGCAGAGCCGCTGCCTCACAGCGCCGGAGACCCAGGTTCAATCCTGACCTCAGGTGCTGTCTGTACGGAGTTTCTACATTCTCCCAGTGACCGCGTGGGTTTTCTCCGTGTGCTCCGGTTTCCTCCCACACTCTAAAGCCGTACAGGTTTGTAGATTAATTGGCTTCTGTAAATTGTCCCTAGTGTGTGTGGGATAGATTTTGTATAGGGGTCTTCTTCTTCTTATCAAGTCCACACAAGATTAGAAGTTGTTCAGCCAGAGCTGAACACACTTCTCGGCATCTGCATACAATGGTGTCTGTCTTGTCGCTTCTTGTGCGAGGTGGTGGAAAGATTGGTGGAAACAGGGCCGCGACGTGAACGCTCTTTCCTTGACCACAGTGTAGGGGTCATCATTGGTTAGCACAGCACAGACTTGGTGGGCCGAAGGGCCTGTTTCCACGCTGTATCTCTAAACTACAGAGAAATGCTTTGTTTTGCATTCAACCCGGTAAAATCATACAGCAGACCTCATTGAGGCACAAGTGTCTCCATGTTTCTGCCACCTTATTTTATGCCTGCTGCCACAGGTTCAAGGTGACGGGGAAAAGAGAAATATGAGGGGTAACTTTTTCACACAAAGGGTGGTGGGTGTATGGAAACAAGCTGCCAGCGGTGCCAGCGGAGGTAGTTGAGGCTGGGACTATCCCAACGTTTAAGAAACAGTTAGACAGGTACATGGATAGGTCAAGTTTGGAGGGATATGGACCAAATGCGGGCAGGTGGGACCAGTGTAGCTGGGACATGTTGGCCGGTGTGGGCAAGTTGGGCCGAAGGGCCTGTTTCCACACTGTATCACTCTATGAGTCCGCATGTTGCAGCAGGACACCCCTCCATCCCATGCCCCCCCTTCCCCTCCCTTTGTATGTGTAGACATACAGAAAATAGCAGACTTGGTGAACTACAAGCAATAGTCATCGCATTGTAATGCGGAACTGTAAAGTTGTAACTCTGGAAGTATAACCGGAACAACTGGAAGTATAAAGGGAAAGAACATGGTGAGGAATTGCTCAAATTCTTGAAACAGAAACAGAAACACAAAATGCTGGAGTAACTCTGGAGGCAGCATCGCTGGAGAGAAGGTATGGGTGATGTTTCTTTAGAATGATTCGTCGGAGAGAGGAGGAGAACTTCTTCAAAGTAGCCATACATTGAGGAGATTGTGTGGGAGAGGGTGTGTGGGAGGGGGGTGTGTGTGGGCGGGGGTGTGTGTGTGGGCGAGGGTGTGTGGGTGGGGGGTGTGTGTGGGCGGGGGTGTGTGTGTGGGCGGTGTGTGTGGGCGGGGGGTGTGTGCGGGCGGGGGGTGTGTGCGGGCGGGGGGTGGTGTGTGGGCGGGGTGTGTGTGTGGGCAGGGGTGTGTGTGGGCAGGGGTGTGTGGGTGGGGGGGTGTGTGTGGGTGGGGGGGTGTGTGTGGGTGGGGGGGGTGTGCGGGCGGGGGGGTGTGTGGGCGGGGGAGTGTGTGTGGGCGAGGGTGTGTGGGCGGGGGTGTGTGTGTGGGCGGGGGTGTGTGGGTGGGGGTGTGTGTGTGGGCAGGGGTGTGTGGGTAGGGGGGTGTGTGTGGGTGGGGGGGTGTGCGTGCGGGGGTGTGTGCGGGCGGGGGTGTGTGTGTGGGGGGTGTGTGTGGGCAGGGGTGTGTGGGTAGGGGGGTGTGTGTGGGTGGGGGGGTGTGGGTGTGTGTGGGTGGGGGGTGTGCGTGCGGGGGGTGTGTGCGGGCGGCGGGGGGTGGTGTGTGGGCGGGGGTGTGTGTGTGGGCGGGGGGGGTGTGGGTGGGTGTGTGTGTGTGGGCAGGGGTGTGTGGGTGGGTGTGTGTGTGTGGGCAGGGGTGTGCGGGTGGGGGGGGGTGTGGGCAGGGGTGTGTGGATGGGGGGGGTGTGGGCAGGGGTGTGTGGATGGGGGTGTGTGTGGGCGGTGGGGGGGGGGGTGCGGGCGGGAGGTGTGTGTGGGTGGGGGGTGGGGGTGGGTGGGGGGTGTGTGTGGGAGGGAGGTGTGTGGGCGGGGGGGTGGGTGTGGGCGGGAGAGTGTGGGCAGGGGTGCTTGTGGGGGGTAAGGGTGTGTGGGCGGGGGGGGAGTGAGGTCTCCGATGTCGTTGGGCCTAACATCGTGGAGCCGGCGGCGGCTTCCGGCCGGGACTAGCCTGAGGGCTCCAGTCGCGGAGCCTGCGGGCCTGTCATCGCGGAGCTGGCTGTCTTCGGAGTGGGAAGAGCTGTGGTGGCACGTGGCTGCGACCCGACTTCAGAGCCTCGGAGGCTCCGAACGCAGGCCCGGTGAACAGGAACATCGGGAGCTCGCAGGTCCCTGGTGGGAGACCGCTTATCGGAGCTCCCGCAACGGCAACTTCTCCCGCTGGAATCGCTGCTTGGAGCGGGGCCTAACATCGCCCGGCGCAGCTGAAACGGCCACGGGACTTACCATCGCCCGCCGGGGGCTTTTAACATCGGGAGCCCCAGTCACCTCGACGCTGCAGTTGGACTGCTGGACTGCTGGACCGCGGGAGAAGAACAAGGGAACAGATAAGACGTTTGCCTTCCATCACAGTGAGGAGGTGTTGGAGATTCACTGTGATGGATGTTTGTGTAAACTGTGTTAAGTGTGGGTATTGGATTTTTTTTTTTTGTATTGTAAGACTGTAGAAAATGCAATTTCGTTCAAACCAAGCTGTTTGAATGACAATAAAAGGCATTCTATTCTATTCCATTCTATTCTGTTCTATTCACTGCTAGTCGAGCCATTGTGACGTCATCAATTGAAGCTGGTTGTTTTAAATTCAAAGTCTTTTGACTTTTTTAGACTTTTAATCAGTAATGAGTCGAGGATAAGTCGAGAAATAAAGCATCAAATGTTCATAAGGTGATCCTGGCCTCGACGGTAAATATGTCAATCGGAATATGTAAAAATGTTATCATTATCGCATAGTGCTTTTGCAAAGATGTAAAGACGACCACGTATACATACACATATACACACACATATACACACGTACAAAATCAGACTTTTAATAAGTATATGGTATGATAATGGGTTGCATTCACAAGTCTTGTAGTTTCTGTGTAGGAAGGAACTGCAGATGCTGGTTTAAACCAAAGATAGACATGCTGGAGTAACTCAGCGGGACAGGCACCATCTCTGAAGAGAAGGAATGGGGGACATTTCGGATCAAGAAACTAATGGGCCTGTCCCACTTCGGTGATTTTTCAGCGGACTGCCGGCGACTGTCAAGTTGCTGGCCGTCGCCTGAAAATCCGGCAACTGGAACGGCGACTGTCAGAGTGGAACACACACACATCGCTTCCTTCACCAGCCCGTTATGCAGGCGGGGGACAGGGCAAGCGGGGGGAGCGCTGTCTAAAAATTCACAGGGTGCAAAGCCAAGGCGAAACAGTCACACACCGCGATGAACAGGAAGGTTGGCGTTGTAATTAAGATGACTAGCAGTGTACGGTAAGTCCTTTAAAAGAGCACCGACTACAACCTACGAGAACCTCCGAGAACCTTCAACCTCCTGGCAACCCACTAGTACCTCCTGGTGACCCACCTACGTCACGAGAATTCTCGCTACTCTCCATGGCGGCTTCATTCTAGTCGCCGCTAAATTTCCAACATGTTGAAAGATTCACTGCAACCATAATGAGGCTGCGACTAGTTCCCAGAATGCGGGAACTCCTCACGACCATGAAGGCGACTCCCTGGCAACCACCCGCGAACATGTGGCGACCATGTGGCGACTGCAATCGCCGAAGTGAGACAGGCCCATTAGACTCTAGGATAAACTGAAGAAGGGTCTCGACCCGAAACCTCATCCATTCCTTCTCTCCAGAGATTCTGCCTGTCCCGCTGAGTAACTCCAGCATTTTGTGTCTATCTTTTAGATTCTTGCAGTCTCGGGCAGAGTCAGATGGCATTCCAAGCTGTCATGCATCCTGAAAGGAAATCTTCTCCGATACATCTGCGGAGGATGCTAAAAATGATTGGTTACATGCCAAATTCCCTACGCCTACTGAGTAAGAAGAGGTGTTGGTGTGCTTTCTATCATTTCAGATGAAATGGCCTGAAGCTCTTGCTAAAACGTGTGAAGTCCAAAAATCCCATAACACCTTAGCATGAAGTGTACCTCAGTTTCATCATTGATCCCAAACCAGGACCATACCTACTCCTTCATCAGAAGGACACCAACAATTCAAGAAAAATGTTCAACACCTTGTCATAGAAACATAGAAATAGAGAAAATAGGTGCACGAGGAGGCCATTTGGCCCTTCGAGCCAGCACCTCCATTCATTGTGATCTTGGCTGATCATCTACAATCAGTAACCCATGCATGCCTGCTCCCCATATCCCTTGATTCCGCTAGCCCACAGAGCAAGGGTTCCCAGGGGGTAAATTTCGCCTACCCAGGGGGTAAATTTGAAGAAGGGTCAGTCCGAAGAAGGGTTTCGGCACGAAACGTTGCCTATTTCCTTCGCTCCATAGATGCTGCTGCACCCGCTGAGTTTCTCCAGCATTTTTGAGTACCTTCGATTTTCCAGCATCTGAAGTTCCTTCTTAAACAGGGGGTAAATTTGTTGATTCTGGATTTGTACATAGTTTTTCTCATTGACTGACTGTGTTTGGTTCTGGTACACCAGTATCTGTTCATCATTAGTTGTTCATAAATAAGTGAAATAACATTGTTATATGCTATTAAAGTTGCCAGGGGTAAACGGGACAAAAATGGTTGGGAACCCCTTCCCTAGAGCTCTATCTAACTCTCTTTTAAATTCATCCAGTGAATTGGACTCTAGGGAAGATCTTCTGTAGCAGAGAATTCCACAAATTCACAACTCAGTTTTCTCATCTCAGTTTTAAATGGCCTCCCCTTTATTCTGAGCCTGTGGCCCCTGATTCCGGGACTCCCTCATCATTGGGAGCATTTTTCCTGCATCTAGCTTGTCCAGTCCTTTTATAATTTTATACGTTTCTGTAAGATCCTCTCTTGTCATTCTAAATTCCAGTGAATACAAGCCCAGTCTTTCCAGTCTTTCCTCATTGTCGGGGCACTTATAATGAATAACAAAAGTTGTCCTTGACATCAACATCTATTTTTGGATCAGGCTTAAAACTAAAGCTAAATGAGAAAGGACAGGCCTTCAAGGATGACATAATTTGGTATAGACTGGACACATGCTCATGATAAGGTAAGGATGGATATCCTGGATGAATAAAAGAACTTTGGGGTGAATGTGAAAGCGTTAATAATCACGAGTAGAACAATCAAATGAGGTGAATGGGGGGAGGTGGAAAATAAATAAATAAAGACAATTCAGAGGAAAACTAAAACTACTGTGGGAATATTAAATCATTTCATAAATGTATATATCTATATAACTAAAAGTCTCATCTTGACCACTTCCTGTCTGCGCTGTATATTGATTTTAGAAAAAACGCTACTATATATCGCTAAGATTTTTGGCCATCTTACTCAGATCTTGAGATCGGCTGATTGGTCCTCTCGCCTGTCAATCCTGGGGGGGGGGGCAAGTATAAAACACCGGATGCTTGGACGTGATTCAGTCACTCTGGAAAATGCTATGAAACTGAATTTGGTGGCCTGCACTCTGCTTGAAATGCTATGAAATTGAATTTGGTGGCCTGCACTCTGCTTTAAATGCTATGAAATTGAATTTGGTGGCCTGCACTCTGCTTGAAATGCTATGAAATTGAATTTGGTGGCCTGCACTCTGCTTGAAATGGAATTTCAAGGAATAGCCGTGAACTGCCAGCCCACCAGGCCTGAGTGACTGATCTGCCAGTCCACCAGCCTGAGTGACTGAGCTGCCAGCCCACCAGCCCTGAGTGACTGAGCTGCCAGCCCACCAGCCCTGAGTGACTGAGCTGCCAGCCCACCAGGCCTGAGTGACTGAGCTGCCAGCCCACCAGGCCTGAGTGACTGAGCTGCCAGCCCAAGAATCCATTTGGCCCACAATGTCCATACTAGCCCTCTGGAAACCAGTCCGACCCACAACACCCATACTAGCGCTCCAGAAAGCCCCCCCCCCCCTCCCCACTGGCCACCAATATTGAAATTGGTGGAGAGGTGGAATATTGTGTTGGGGGACCAGCCCTCCCGTGTGAACGTGGGACCCAACGGGTCCCACTTAGTCTAGTAACTAATATTAACAAAGAAAGCACACAGCCAATTACAACATGTGTAGGAAGGAACTGCAGATGCTGGTTGAAACCAAAGATAGACACAAATAGCAGGAGTAACTCAGAGGGTCAGGCAGCATTTCTGGAGAAAAAGTATAGGTGACATTTTGGGTCGAGCCTTCTTCAGACTGAGAATCAGGCTAAAGGGAAATGATAGATATAGATGGAGATGTAGAGAGATATAGAACTAAAGAATGAAAGATATGCAAAAAAGTAACGATGATAAAGGAAACAGGCCATTGTTAGCTGTGAGCTCGGTGAAAACAAGTACAGACAATGAGACTTCAAAGACTTCTTGTTGAGTCTTATTCTCTGTCATTGAGACCTATCCCTTTTCTCCAGAGATGCTATCTGACCCGCTGAGTTACTCCAGCTTTTTGAGTCTCTCTGCCAATTACAACATTCTGGCTGTAGTACTAAAGACCTGCTCAGCCTCTAATTAAACCGTTCCAGTGCAGTACGATACACATATCAACAAGAAAGAATGCCAGTGTGCATGCATCCTGAGATCAAAGAGCAGAATTAACTACTTAGCATTGCCACCCATTCTCAATCAAATATTAACAAAGTGATGGAAGATGATCATCACCAGCCGAGCTGGTCCTCACCCTCAACAACCTTTCCTTTGACTCCTCCCATTTCCTCCAAATCCAAGGCCTTGCTATGGGCACGCGCATGGGCCCCAGCTACGCCTGCCTCTTTGTAGGGTCGTCGAACAATCCTTGTTCAGAGGCGTACCGTGGCCCTATCCCCGGAACTCTACCTCCGCTACATCGACGACTGCATTGGTGCTACCTCCTGCACCCATATCAGAACTCATTGACTTCCTCCATTTCACCACTAACTTCATCCGGCACTCAAATACACCTGGACCATTTCCGACACATTGTTTCTAGACCTCACTATCTCCATCGCAGGTGATAGACTACTGACCGACATCTACTACAAACCCACTGACTTCCATGGCTATCTAGACTACTCTTCTTCCCACCCTGCTTCCTGTAAGGACTCCAACCCCTACTTCCAATTCCTCCGTCTACGCCGCATCTGCACCCAGGATGAAGTGTTCCACACCCGGGCATCGGAGATGTCCTCATTCTTCAGGGAACGGGGGTTCCCCTCTTCTACTATAGTTGAGGCTCTCACCCAGGGTCTCCCTCTATACCCCGTAACACTGCTCTCACTCCCCATCCCCCCACTCGTTTTACCTCCCCCCTTGACTCCATCCAAGGACCCAACAGTCTTTCCCGGTGAGGCAGAGGTTCACCTGCACCTCCTCCAACCTCATCTATTGCATCCGCTGCTCTAGGTGTCAACTGCTTGACATTGGTGTGACCAAGCGTAGGCTTGGCGATCGCTTCGCCCAACACCTCTGCTCGGTTCGCAATAACCAACCTGATCTCCCGGTGGCTCAGCACTTCAACTCCCCTTCCCATTCCGAATCCGACCTTCTGTCCTGGGCCTCCTCCATGGCCTCCTCTATGAACATTGACCTCTAATTTCAGGTAGTCCTTTCTTTCTCCCTCCTTCCCCTCCCCTTCCCAGCTCTCCCTCAGCCCACTGTCTCCGCCTCTTCCTTTCTTCTTCCCGCCCCCCACATCAGTCTGATGAAGGCTCTCGACCCAAAACTTCACCTATTTCCTTCGCTCCATAGATGCTGCCTCACCCGCTGAGTTTCTCCAGCAATTTTGTCTACCTTCGATTTTCCACCATCTGCAGTTCCTTCTTAAACAAACGTGATTACAATCGAGCCATTGACAGTGGATAGACATATAAGTTTTAGTGCAAGGTAAAGCCAGCAAAGTCCGATCAAGGATAGTCCAAGGACTAAAGGTGAGAATGTTTACACAATGCTGTTTCATTCATACTTCCGCAGAAGGGCAGCAAAGAATTCATGCTTGCAGCAAAAATCGAGACAACTTTATTGGTAGTAAGAACTGTAAATTTTGGTTTGAAAGATCTATCCAGTTCTTAAATCATTCACTATCCGTTCCAGTCTGGATTATATGTTTGGAAAGTGAACCGAAATGTCACACACGTGGCCAGATGGCATCACATAAAGCAATACATTCAAAAAATCCTTGTAAGAGATTCATCTTATTCCTTGCTATTTTCCATTGCTAGTTTCTCCAGCATTTTTGTCTACCAAAGATATCATTCACATAGCTTTCTATCAACATGTTCAATGATGCCAATTTGGGTTGAGTAAGGACCACATGACTCCAGACCTATCACTGCGTTAGTCCAAACATGAACACTACCCTTATCATCAATGTTACATTTCACCAAGTGCAGCATCCAAGAGCCATAGCAAACTCAAAACATCACAAAACATCATAGCAAACATCAAGGAAATAAAAAACACTACAATCATTGTAATCATGTATTGCTCAGAGCAAGATGCCTGTGCTTACTGCGTCAAAATAGACCATTCCCCAGTCATCACTGCAGGAAGACGGCATAGTGGCGCAACGGTAGAGTTGCTGCCTTACAGCGCCAGAGACTCAGGTTCAATTCTGACAACGAGTGCTGTCTGTACGAAGTTTGTACGTTTCCCCCGTGAGTTTTCTCCGGGAGCTTCGGTTTCCTTTCACACTCCAAAGACATACAGGTTTGTAGGTTAATTGGCTTTTGTAAAATTGTAAATTGCCTCTAGTGTATAGGATGGTATTAGTGTGTGGGGTGATTGCTGGTCGACGTGGACTCAGTGGGCAAAAGGGCCTGTTTCCATGCTGTATTTCTAAAGCCTGAGGTAAAGTCAAATAAAATAAAGATCCACGGGCAGTGTCCTAGGCACAACCATCTCCAACCACTTCATCAATGACATTTCATTCCATTATGAAGTGAGAAGTGGGGACATTTGCTTTGAAGCATCTCTTATTACATTGTATAGGACATTGGTAACTCCATAGCTGCGGTACTTCTTTAATGCCTGGTCTCCTTACCTAAGAATAGATGCCCTTGCCATACACAGTGTTGTAGATGCACACATTGATATCCTTAATTTCCAGAAGGAGATCGAGAACCTCCTGTGTCCTGATATCATCATGTCCTGATGTCGAGACAACAACCTTTCTCTCAATGTCAGCAAGTTTACCGTTTAAAGGATTAAGATTTTTATAGTGTGAGTGAGTTGATTTAATTTGGGAGTAAGCTATGTCAGTTGAGATCGGCCCCGTGGATTGCTCATCCTGCACATGTGGGAGATCAGGGATATGGTCGGTGTCCCTGGTGACTACGTTTGCAGGAAGTGTGTCCAGCTGCAGCTCCTGGCAGACCGCATTGAACGATTGGAGCTGCGGTTGGATTCATACTGGAGCATCACGATGCTGAGAATGTCGTGAATAGCACGTACAGTGAGTTGGTCACACCGCAGGTAAAAGTAAAGCGGACAGAAAGGGAACGGGTGGCCATTAGCCAGCGTAGCAGTAGGCAGGTAGTGCAGGAGTCCCCTGCGGTCATCTCCCTCCTAAACAGATATACCATTTTGGATACTGTTGGGGGGAGATGGCTCATCAGGGGAAAGGCAGCAGCAGCCAAGTTCATGGCACCATGGGTGCTCTGCGGCACAGGAGGGGAGGAAAACAGAGTGGAAGGGCTATAGTAATAGGGGATTCAATTGTAAGGGGAATAGATAGGCGTTTCTGCAGCCGCAATCGAGACTCCAGGATGGTATGTTGCCTCCTGGTGCAAGGGTCAGGGATGTCACTGAACAGCTGCAGAACAATCTGGAGGGGGAGGGTGAACAGCCAGCTGTCGTGGTGCACATTGGCACCAACGATATAGGTTAAAAACGGGATGAGGTCCTACAAGGCGAATTTAAGGGAGCTAGGAGATAAACTTAAAAGTAGGACCTCAAAGGAAATAATCTCTGGATTATTGCCAGTTGCCACGTGCTAGTTAGAGTAGAAATAGGAGGGTATTGCAGATGAATACGTGGCTTGAAAAATGGTGCAAGGGGGAGGGATTCAAATTTCTAGGGCATTGGAACCAGTTCTGGGGGAGGTGGGACCAGTACAAATAGGACGGTCTGCAACCTGGGCTGGAATGGAACCAATGTCCTTGGGGGAGTGTTGCTAGTGCTGTCGGGGATGATTTAAACTAATGTGGCAGGGGAATGGGAGCATGAGTAGAGAGACAGAGGGTGTAAAATGAGGGTAAGAAGCAACAGGTAGCAAGGTGAAAAGTAAAGTGGCAGGCAGAAAAATCCAGGCAAAAATCAAAAAGGGCCACTTTTCAACATAATTGTATAAGGGGTAAGAGCGTTGTAAAAACAAGTCTGAAGGCTTTGTGTCTTATGCAAGGAGCATTCATAATAAGGTGGATGAGTTGAATGTGCAGATAGTTATTAATGAATATGATATAGTTGGGATCACGGAGACATGGCTCCAGGGTGACCAAGGCTGGGAGCTGAACATCCAGGATATTCAATATTCAGGAGGGATAGACAAGAAAGGAAAGGAGGTGGCGTAGCGTTGCTGGTTAGAGAGGAGATTAACGCAATAGAAAGGAAAGGACATTAGCTTGGAGGATGTGGAATCGATATGGGTAGAGCTGCGAAACACTAAGGGGCAGAAAACGCTAGTCGGAGTTGTGTACAGGCCACCTAACAGTAGTAGTGGAGTTGGGGATGGCATCAAACAGGAAATTAGAAATTAGTGCAACAAAGGTAAACAGTTATAATGGGTGACTTCAATCCTACATATAGATTGGGTGAATCAAATTGGCAGGGGTGCTGAGGAAGAGGATTTCTTGAATGTATGCGGATAGTTTCTAAACCAACGTGTAGAGGAACCAACGAGAGAACAGGCTATTCTAGACTGGGTATTGAAGTAATGAGGAAGGGTTAGTTAGCAGTCTTGTTGTGCGTGGCCCCTTGGGCAAGAGTGACCATAATATAGTTGAGTTCTTCTTAGGATGGAGAGTGACATTGTTAATTCAGAAACAAGGTTCTGAACTAAAGAAGGGTAACTTTGAGGGTATGAGACGTGAATTGGCCAAGATAGACTGGCAAGAGATTCTTAAAGGGTTGACGTGATATGTAATGGAAGGCATTAAAGACTGCATGGATGAACTACAACAATTGTTCATCCCATTTTGGCAAAAGAATAAATCAGGGAATGTAGCGCATCCATGGATAACAAGGGAAATCAGGGATAGTATCAAAACAAAAGATGAAGCATACAAATTAGCCAGAAAAAGCAGCCTACCAGAGGACTGGGAGAAATTCAGAGTCCGGCAGAGGAGGACAAAGGGCTTAATTAGGAAAGGAAAAATAGATTATGAAAAAAACTGGCAGGGAACATAAAACTGACTGCAAATGTTTTTATAGATATGTGATGAGAAAAAGATTAGTTAAAACAAATGTAGGTCCCTTGCAGTCAGAAACTGGTGAATTGATCATGGGGAACAAGGATATGGCAGACCAATTGAATAACTACTTTGGTTCTGTCTTCACTAAGGAAGACATAAAATAATCTGCCGGAAATAGCAGGGGACCGGGGGTCAAATGAGATGGAGGAACTGAGTGAAATCACGTTAGCCTGGAAGTGGTGTTAGGTAAATTGAATGGATTAAAGGCCGATAAATCCCCAGGGTCAGACAGGCTGCATTCCTGAGTACTTAAGGAAGTAGCCCCAGAAATAGTGGAGTGCATTAGTGATAATTTTTCAGAACCTCTTAATTCTGAGTAGTTCCTGAGGATTGGAGGGTAGCTAATGTAACCCCACTTTTTAAAAAGGGAGGGAGAGAGAAAGTGGGGAATTACAGACCAGTTAGTCTAATCGGTAGTGGGGAAAATGCTAGAGTCAGTTATTAAAGATGGGATAGCAGCACATTGGAAAGTGGTGAAATCATGGACAAAGTTAGCATGGATTTTATGAAAGGTAAATCATATCTGACGAATCTTATAGAATTTTTCGAGGATGTAACAGTATGGAGTGGATATAAGGGAGAACCAGTGGATGTGTTATATCTGGACTTTCAGAAGGCTTTCGACAAGGTCCCACAGAAGAGATTAAGTATGCAAACTTAAAGCACACGGTATTGGGGGTTCAGTATTGATGTGGATAGAGAACTGGCTGGCAGACAGGAAGCAAAGAGTAGGAGTAAACGGGTCCTTTTCAGAATGGCAGGCAGTGACTAGTGGGGTACCGCAAAGGCTCAGTGCTGGGACCCCAGCTATTTACAATATATATTAATGATTTGGACGAGGCAATTGAATGCAACATCTCCAAGTTTGCGGATGACATGAAGCTGGGGGGCAGTGTTAGCTGTGAGGAGGATGCCTAGGAGGCTGCAAGGTGACTTGAATAGGTTGGGTGAGTGGGCAATGCATGGCTGATGCAGTATAATGTGGATAAATGTGAGTTATCCACTTTGGTGGCAAAAACAGGAAAGTAGACTATTATCTGAATGGTGGCCGATTAGGAATAAGGGGAGATGCAATGAGACCTGGGTGCCATGGTACACCAGTCATTGAAAGTAGGCATGCAGGTGCAGCAGGCAGTGAAGAAGGCAAATGGTATGTTAGTATTTCATAGCAAAAGGATTTGGAGTATAAAGAGCAGGGAGGTTCTACTGCAGTTGTACAGGGTCTTGGTGAGGCCACACTTGGAGTATTGCGTACAGTTTTGGTCACCAAATCTGAGGAAAGACATTCTTGCCATAGAGGGAGTACAGAGAAGGTTCACCAGACTGATTCCTGGGATGGCGGGACTTTCATATGAAGAAAGACTGGATAGACTCGGCTTGTACTCGCTAGAATTTAGAAGATTGAGGGGGGATCTTATAGAAACTTACAAGATTCTTAAGGGGTTGGACAGGCTAGATGCAGGAAGATTGTTCCCGATGTTGGGGAAGTCCAGAACAAGGGGTCACAGTTTAAGGATAAGGGGGAAGTCTTTTAGGACTGAGATGAGAATATCATTTTTCACACAGAGAGTGGTGAATCTGTGGAATTCTCTGCCACAGAAGGTAGTTGAGGCCAGTTCATTGGCTATATTTAAGAGGGAGTTAGATGTGGCCCTTGTAGCTAAAGGGATCAGGGGGTATGGAGAGAAGGCAGGTACAGGATACTGAGTTGGATGATCAGCCATGATCATATTGAATGGCGGTGCAGGCTCGAAGGGCCGAATGGCCTACTCCTGCACCTATTTTCTATGTTTCTAAGACAAAGGAGATAGTGATCAACTTCCGGAAGTGAAGCGGTGTACACACCCTGGTTTGCATTGACGGAGCCGAAGTAGAGATGGTTGAATACTTCACATGCCGAGGAGTCAATATCACCAACAACATCTCCTGGACCACCCATATTGAAGCAACGACCAAGAAAGCACACCAACGCCGCTACTTCCTTACAAGGCTTAAGAAGTTCGGCATGACCCCTACAACTCTCACCAGATGCGCCAGAGAAAGCATTTTATCGGGATGTATCACTGCTTGGTTTGGGAACAGCTCCATCCAAGACCGCAAGAAATTGCAGAGAATTGTGGACGCAGCCCAGACCATCACACAAACCTACCTCCCTTCCATTGACTCCATTTATACCTCACGCTGCCTTGGCAAGGCCAGCAGCATAATCAAGGACGAGTCGCACCCTGGCCACTCCCTCTTCTCCCATCAGGCAAAAGATATAGAAGTGTGAAAACGCACACCTCCAGATTCAGGGACAGTTTCTTCCCAGCTGTTATCAGTCAACTGATAAGTCTGAAGAAGGGTCTCGACCGGAAACGTCGCCCATTCCTTCTCTCCATAGATGCTGCCTCACCCGCTGAGTTTCTCCAGCACTTATTGTCTAAAATACTAAACATGACTACTTTCATTTACATGACATTGCTGTGTCCCAAACATTATGGTGCCCTGAAATGCGGGGACTATGTATTAACACAGCTGTAATTTCTACATGGTGAAACCAAAATGTATGAAAATGGCCTATATTAAAACCTGGCATGTGATTTTTTCTATTACAAATCTCAAATTATAGAGGCAAATAAATAAATGATGGGTGGTACACAAAAATGCTGGAGAAACTCAGCGGGTGCACCAGCATCTATGGAGCAAAGGAAATAGGCAAAGTTTCGGGCCGAAACCCTTCTTCAGACTGATAGGGGGTGGGGAGAAGAATGGAAAAAAGAAAAAAAGGCGGAGGAGGAGCCCGAGGACTGGGGGAGGGGAGGAGACAACCAGAGGGCTGATGAAAGGGGAGGGGACAGCAAGGGCTAGCAGAATTGGGAGAATTCAATGTTCAAGCCCCCAGGATGTAGACTGCCCAAGCGGAATATGAGGTGCATTTCCTCCAATTTCCAGTGTTGCTCGCTGTGGCCATGGAGGAGACCCAGGACAGAGAGGTCAGATACGGAATGGGAGGGGGAGTTGAAGTGCTGAGCCACCGGGAGGTCAGGTTGGTTATTGCAGAGGTGTTCGGCGAAACGATCGCCAAGCCTCCGCTTGGTCTCACCGATGTAGATCAGCTGGCATCTAGAGCAGCGGATGCAATAGATGAGGTTGGAGGAGATGCAGGTGAACCTCTGTCGCACCTGGAACGACTGCTTAGGTCCTTGAATGGAGTCGAGGGGGGAGGTGAAGGGACAAGTGTTGCATCTCTTGCGGTTGCAAGGGAAAGTACCCGGGGAGGAGGTGGTACGGGAGGGAAGGGAAGAATTGACAAGGGGTCAAAGACCAATAAATAAATGATGGGTCTTTGTCGTAAACATTATGGAGGGCAGTGTATTGTCTTTCCACTGATAGGATAGCACGCAACAAAAGCTTTTCACTGTACTTCGGTACAGGTGACAATTATTTAATTGGACTTAATTGAAGTGAAGTGAAGGCTCACCAAACTGGTTCCATATATGGTAGGTTTGTTGTATAAAGGAAGAATGAGGAATCTAGAACTGAATTCTCTTGAGCTTAAAGGAATTACAATATGATCTCATCGAAAGATACACAATTCTTGAGATGTTCCAACATGCAAGATGCACCAATGGTGTGGTCCAAGATCAGGGGCGCAGTTTAAATCATAGCACTGGTGTTCATTCCTCATTGGGATCAATGGATTTCTGGCCATTAAGGGAATCAATGTGTGTAGTGTACAGATACATGGAAACAAAATGCTGAACGTGGAGGACTAGACACTGATTGTTATACCCCCGCCCGCCCCCTTCGCCCCCTTCCCCCCTTCCCCTACACCCTCCCCCAACACCCTCCACCCCCCCCCCCCCCCCAACGTAGGGATGATTGATTGCCTCCATAATTTTCCTTGTGGGGGGAGATTGGCTTGAGGGGACGCCAGTCTCTGGGGTGATCGCGTGGACAGGGCCCAACGGACCCCATTTGGACTAGTTATTATACCTATAAAAGTCATGGGTAGGTTATTAAATTTGGAAAACAAATGGAAAATCATCATCTAGAGGCAAAGGCATTACGTCACGACTTGCTATTAGCTGCTGCAAACAGATTAAAGAGGTTCTGGGAAAACTGTAGAGAACAAAGATAAGCTGATGACAATTAGGAGACTGGCGGTGTTCCCAGTTAAAAATGTCACCCATTCCAGATGGGTTGCATCCGCGATTGCCGGCGGAGGTAAGGGTGGGAAGTGCTGAGACTGAGCACAATCTTTAAATCTTCAATTCATTGGGGTAAAGTTTGTGTGGGCAGAGGAGGGGTGTGGTGCTGGGTGACTGGAAGGTTGCCAATGTGTCATCCAGTAAACAAAGAATGAACCTCGAGTGAGATGGCCAAAGTAATGCATTCGATGGGGTTTGGAGAAGTTCTTTCATGACTTTGAGAAGTGTCACACGATAAACGCAACTAAAACTGATTCTAGGAATGACAAGGCAGAGACAATATGGACCTGAACTGGCTCAGGGCCAGAAAGCAACTGAAGAAGGAACATGACCTGAACCATCACCCATTCCTGTCCCGCAGAGTTACTCCAACATTTTGTGTCTATCCCCAGGGTGAATGGTAATTGCTCCAGACACAAGGACAAATAAACAGTGGTGACGCCAAGACTGCTTCTTCTGACATTACATTCATTTCTTAAAATTGGAAATACATACGAATAATAACAAATAGGAAGAGACCTTTGCTCCACTGAGCCAGTCCAATATAATAGCAATCCTTGCGTACATTCTCCACCTCGCTCAAAACCAAACACTTGCTTGTGAGAAGCAAAAATGCAGGTAGATATAAAACAACTTGGGGAGAAATCCCTGTGACTTTTCAATTGCCGCACCTACCGACTCCTCAGTGACTGCAGATTGAACTAAGCAAAGTGCAGTGGTGAATGGCTGCTTATCAGTCAAAGTATACATTGTATACAAGGGCGTTAGCATTTAAGAGTCATAGAGTGATACAGTGTGGAAACAGGCCATTCGGCCCATCTTGCCCACACATGTCCCAGCTACACTAGTCCCACCTGCCCGCGTTTGGTCGGTGAAAAGCTTTTGTTTGCGTGCTATCCAGTCCAAGAAAAGACGAGACATGATTACAATGAATGCAGAAGGAAGCCGCTGAGATGGGCAAATATGACCTGGGTATTTGATAAACTGACAGCTGAACCAGAGCCTGGAATTACCATTGACATTTCTCTTTGGAAGTGTAAAAAATAGACAGCATGGTGGCGCAGCGGTAGAGTTGCTGCCTTACAGCGCCAGAGACCCAGGTTCGATCCTGACTACGGGTACTGTCTGTACGGAGTTTGTATGTTTGCCCTGTGACTGTGTGGGTTTTCCGTGTTTCCTCCCACGTTCCAAAGATGTGTGGGTTTGTAACTCAATTGGCTTCTGTAAATTGTCCCTAGTGTGTAGGATAGAACTCGTGTACGGGTGGTCGCTGGTGCACACGGAGATGGTGGGCCGAAAGGCCTGATATCCCAAACCCTGGCATCTGGTAGGCAGCACAATCTTCTTGATTCTTGGTCTTTGTTGCAAGGAACGGAATCAGTTCCTACTCACTATATTGTCCCTCGCTAGCACTGGTTTAGTTTAGATTACTTTAGAGATCGGGCAGGTGGGGCTCGTCAGCCTGGGAAGGCAGTCCATCTAGGAGAGGGAAAACTCTGATTTAAAAACCTCCACTGCCTTGTGGCCATATCCAGTCATGGAAAAGACTCCAGGAGTAAACCTCAAGAAAATCCGGAGTCGGAGCCCCGAAGGCAGTTCGTCGTTGTCTACAACCTCGCTCTGGCAGCTCCTGCGACGGCGCTGGTGCCAAACTGTAACGGCCCTGCTGTTCCTTTGGATCGTTCAGCGACGTGGAGAGGGGGGACGTGCCTGTCCTCCATATGACATCGCCCAGGCTTGCATCTGACCAGGATGCATCACCCATGGTCAGTCATGACCAAGAGGGGCCTACTACTTTAGAGATACAGAGCAGAAACAGGCCCATCGGCCCACACCGACCAGTGATCCCCGCACTTTAACACAACCCTACACGCACTAGGGACAATTTACACTTATACCAGGGGTTCCCAACCTTTTTCGTCCCATTTCGCCACAGCAGGTAGTTGAAGCCAGTTCATTGGCTATATTTAAGAGGGAGTTAGATGTGGCCCTTGTGGCTAAAAGGATCAGGGGGTATGGAGAGAAAGCAGGTACAGGATACTGAGTTGGATGATCAGCCATGATCATATCGAATGGCGGTGGAGGCTCGAAGGGCCAAATGGCCTACTCCTGCACCTGTTTTCTATGTTTCTATTTACCCCAGGCAACTTTAATAGCACATAACAATGTTATTTCACTTATTTATGAACTAATGATGAACAGATACCAGAGCCAAACACAGTCAGTCAATGAGAAAAAAAAAGTACAAATCCAGAATCAACAAATTTACCCCAGGTTGGGAACCCCTGACTTATACCAAGCCAATTAACCTACAAACCTGTACGTCTTTGGAGTGTGGGAGGAAACCGAAGATCTCAGAGAAAACGGGGAGAATGTACAAACTCCGTACTGACAAGCACCCGTAGTCGGGATCGAACCGAGGTCTCTGGTGCTGCTTTCGCTGTAAGGCGACAACTCTACCGCTGCGCCACCGCGACCGCCCTGAACCTTCTGAAGAAAGTCAACTACATCTGTCTCACTTGCAGCCACAAGGCCTTATTCCTGACACCTGACCAGATCACACACTCCATTCTTATGCTTCCTGGTACAATGCAGCCAAGTTGTTTTCCTCCTTCTGAATGAATATATAATTCTTAAGATTGCATTAATATTTGCATGAGGAATTACTTAAAATTCACATTCTAACTTCAAGACGCATTGCAATTTTTGAGCTGATCAATATTTCATACTGCTTGAATCAAAATTACTTTAATAATTCATAGAAAGTAGAAATAAATCATAAAATGACCATGAACTCAGCAAAGCTTTGTACAGAGTTACTAAGAAAATTATTCAATGTCCCACAATCATTACATTGACGCTCAGTAAAGTACATTACCTGTCAAAAGCTGGAGCATTTGCTTCGAGACCTCGAGTCAAACGCATGTGGTGAGAACCGACCTGAAAAATTAATTTGTAAATAAATGGATTTAGCGTCCTTTTCCATTTTAAGGGAACAACATCCATTCTTCATTTATTCCTCGAAAAATCCTTTCTCCCACCTACTACGATATGATTCAAACTGAGTTGGCAAGTCTTTGCAATATTGGATAAAGGATTGGACAGGCTAGATGCAGGACATTTTTCCCCGATGTTGGGGGAGTCCAGAACCAGGGGCCACTGTTTAAGAATAAGGGGAAGGCCATTTGGTACTGAGATGAGGAAAAACTTTTTTCACCCAGAAAGTCGTGAATCTGTGGAGGGATGCCCCTCCCAAAACTGCTCACAATACTCCAAATAAGGTCTGACCAGTTTCTGATTCCTCTCTCCATTTAGAAAATAGTCTGCTGTTTTATTCCAACCACCAAAATGCATGACTGCACACTTTGCTACGCTGTATTCCATCTGCCACTTCTTTGCCCACTTTCCCAACCTGCTTACCAGAGTCCCTGCTTCCTGTAACACTTCCTGTAACCCTCCCACCTATCTTCCTTTCATTCGCAAACTTGCCACAAAGCCAACAATTTCATCATCCAAATGATTGGTATAAAACATGAAAAGGAGCGGACCATCCTTCGTCTCTCCTGCTATTTACTTCTTCAAAGAATTCCAACTGATTTACATAGAGACATGGAAAATAGGTGCAGGGGGAGGCCATATAACCCTTTGAGCCAGCACCGCCATTCATTGTGATCATGGCTGATCATCCCCAATCAATAACCTGTGCCTGCCTTCTCCCCATATCCCTTGATTCCGCTAGCCCCTAGAGCTCTATCTAACCCTCTTTTAAATCCATCCAGTGAATTGGCCTCCACCGCCTGCTGAGGCAGAGAATTCCACAAATTCACAACTCTCTGGGTGAAAAAGTTTTTTCTCATCTCAGTTTTATATGGCCTCCCCTTTATTCTGTGGCCCCTGGTTCCGGACTCCCCCATCATTGGGAACGTTTTTCCTGCATCTAGCTTGTCCAGTTATTTTATAATTTTATACGTTTCTTTGTCAGGCAAGATCTCTGCTTCACAAAACTATGCTGACTACAACCTATCTTATCATAGGGCTTCAAAGTACCCGGAAACCTCATCCTTAAAATGGACTATAAAATCTTGCCAACCCACTGAAGGCAGGCTATCGATTCCCCTCTTTTGCCCACGCTCTCCTCTTGAACAGCAGTCACATTTGCAATTTTCCAGTCCTCTGGGACCACTCCTTTCTCGAATGATTCTTGAAAGATCACTACTAATGTCTTCACAATCTCTATAGCCACCTTGTTTAGAGTGCAGGCCATCTGGTCCAGGTGACTAATCCACTTTCAGACCTTTCAGCTTCCCAAGCACCTTCTCCTTAGTAGTAGCCACTCCACTAACTTCCGCCCCTGACGCGCTTGAACTTCTGATGTTGCTGGTGTCCATCTATGCTATAAAATGTGATGGTTAACACGATCAACTTGCTGGCACAGTCACTTTGAAAGATCCCGGGTGAATTGGATGCCAAAAACAGAAAGAATTAGGGTAATGTGCGTCTTAAAGGCCCTGTCCCACTTTCACGACCTAATTCACGACCTCTGCCGAGTTTGCCCTTGACTCATACTCGCAGCATGGTCGTCACGAGGTCGTAGGTAGGTCGTAGGTAGGTCGTAGGTAGGTCGTGGCAGGCCGTGATGCTAGTTGTAGGTACTCGTGGCATCAAGTAGGTCGGGGCGTTTTTCTAGCATGATGAAAAATGTCCACGATTAAAAAAGGTTGTGAATTAGGTCGTGAAAGTGGGACAGGCCCTTTACAAGGTGAAAACATGAATACTAGTCTTATTTAAAGGACAAACATAGAACCTAAAACAGTGCAGTATAGGAAGAGACCCATTGGCCCTCAATGTCAGTGCCAAACATGGTGCTAAGACCAACTGCCTGCATGTAATCCATATCCCACAATATACACGTTCCTATCCAAAAGATACTTGAAAGTGCACACAGCACTCAGGAAGAGCTTCTTCCCCTCTGTTATGTTTCTCTACCATAAGCTTGGGTACTGTCCGATTCACCTCCACGCAGTTGCGAACATTTGACTTCAACTCGAGAACAGGTGTGCTACATTGCTGAGAATTATATTCTTCATCTGTACCTTCCCCTTTGTTCTACCTACTGAATGTATTTGACTTGATTGTATTTATGCACAGTATCGGATCCGATTGAAGAACATGCAAAACATTCATTGTACGTGTGACAATAACAAATCTAGACTTCACCTAAACCGAATCCTTCAGCTCTATCAGAGTGTGCTCGCAAAGGAAGTAGTGACGACCCAAAATGAGTTTCTGTTTTTAGATATATAGATTAAATGATCAAACTAGGTGCAGGCTCTCTTGAACAGCACCCAGGAATTTCTAAAGGACTGCGATCAAAATTAGCTGATTCTAATGAACACAAAACCACCAAGCAAAGCTCAAGTAGGTTATGTAATTATCTGAAGCCACACATTGAATTGCAGTCTCCCAAACTCTCCCAGCTATGTCTAATTACCCAATTATACAATGTAGAGAATTGCACATTTGAAACATTTCATAAGCTCCACATTACCTGTGCTCCAGTTTGCTCCCAAAATAACGGTACTGACCCTCGTATCTGAACAAAGGAAGACACTGCATCGTCCAAGTATATTACCTGACAAGCAAAAAGAACATCACATCAGGAGAGAAATTACAAATCCTGAGCCTCATGGGGATATAGGTGTAGAATCTAGAGAGACCATCCTCACCTTTCACCCACGAGGGAAGGGGTTTAGGGACAGGTGCTGCATCCCCTGCAGTTGCAGGGGAAGGTACCTGGGGAGGCGGTGGTTTGGATGGGGAGGGGGGAGTGAACCAAGGCGTTGAGGAGGGAGGTGAAGAGGGGTGGAGACGGGCGGATGTGATCAGCGGTGGGATCCGTCAGGCGGTGACGGAAATGCCGGTGGATAAATGTGACGGGTGCAGCAGCTGGTGGGGACCAGGAGAACATTGTTCTTGTTGCGTCTGGGGGGGAGGGAGAGTGAGAGCATAACTACGGGGCACAGAGGAGACACGTGTGAGGGCCCCATCTGTGACAGGAGGGGGGAACCCACATTCCCTGAAGAATGAGGACATCTCGGACGTCCTGGTGTGGAATACCATCAGCTACCTTCTCAGTTCCTGGCAATTTGGGATGAGCAATTAAGGCAGCCACTATCAGTGACAACCCTGAGCAATTAAAGAATAATTTGAAAGCATTTAAAATATAATGAAGATAATTAATTGAATGTGAGCGTTGATGGAAGAGGAGGACAAAGGGAACACTAGTCTAATTCTGGGAGGCCAGAAAAGATGTGAAAGCAGACTCCTCTCATCCCTCGCAGTGTGCCAGCATTTTCTCTCCATCCAATGCTTGCAGTGTATTAAAGGGTAGCACGGTGGCGCAGCGGTAGAGATACTGCCTCACAGCGCCAGAGACCCGGGTTCGATCCTGACTATGGGTGCTTGCCTGTACGGAGTTTGGACATTCTCCCCGTGAGCTGCGTGGGTTTTCTCCGCGATCTCCGGTTTCCTCCCACACTCCAAAGACGTACAGGTTTGTAGGTTAATTGGCTTGTATAAAAACAAAATTATCCCTAGTGTGTGTTGGGTAGTGTTAATGTGCGGGGATCGCTGCTTGGCGCGGACTCGGTTCCGCGAACGGCCTGTTTCCACGCTGTATCTCTAAACTAAACTAAACTGCATCAAGACTCAGTTCAGTAAAAAGGTAAAGATTTAACCAAATATAAACTGCAACAGAAATTGCCAATCAATCACCTTGTGGTGCTCAGGTCAGTAAGTGGCAATTCAATAAGTACATATGTGTAACGTATTATGAGTGCAGTGACATCTTTATACACTGTTACTGTAACGCAATGAAAGGTCTGGCTCATTCATACTGCTGAGGAAATCATAATTACTGGTCAGTTTGCCTCTGTTAAAAATTAGGTCAAATTTGAGTTCTACACAATGCACAATTCAAATCACGACCTGGTTTTGTCAGATAGTACCAACAGCAAAGAAACATGCATTCAGTCCGATAGGAAATATGCTGGAGTAAAGTTCCACTCACACCTCAACAATGTCATGAACTTCTTGTGTAGGAAGGAACTGCAGGTGCTGGGTTAAACTGAAGTCAGACACAAAAAGCTGGAGTAACTCAGCGGATCAGGCAGCATCTCTGGAGGAAAGGAATAGGTGACGTTTCGGGTCGGGTCTGAAGAAGGGTCTCGACCCGAAACGTCACCCATTCCTTCTCTCCAGAGATGCTGCCTGACCCACTGAGTTACTCCAGCTTTTTGTGTCTGTCTTCTGTGTTTCTATAGAGTTAGATCTATGTTTCTATAGGGTTAGATAGAGCTCTAGGGGCTAGTGGAATCAAGGGATATGCAGAGAAGGCAGGCACGGGTTATTGATTGGGGACGATCAGTCATGATCACAATGAATGGCGGTGCAGGCTCGAAGAGCCGAATGGCCTCCTCCTGCACCTATTTTCTATGTTTCTATGTTTCATCATGAACAGGTTTTTTTTTAAATATCAAAAATAATTTATTTAATTACGATCACGATACAAAAACAAAGAAAAACCCCAAACCGCGGTGACAGACCCACCACCATATTACAAAATCACCAAATTATTCAGACACTATATTTCCAAACAACTATGATACAAATATACTAAATAACTACTATACAACGATGTCCCTGTGCAACACCACCCAGGCGCGGACGTAACCCCGGTAAAGGGGCATCATGAACATGTTGGCCTGAACGGCAATCAAACAAATACAAGGCGTAACATTCTTTACATCTAAAATACCTGTTCTGTCTCTACGAAGTTAGACACATGCCCATCATCGTCGGTTCCTTGAACACAAAACCTGGTTCCAGTTCGCTCACAGCTGAGCCGCGATATCAGGCAAGCCTTGGCCTTCTTTTCCGTAGCATAGGCCGTGCGGATCTCCACCACACCACAGATCACCTTGAGCAGCCAGTCGGAGCAGTTCACCTGGTACTGCTTGAGATGTAGGTGTAAACTTCGATTCCTGCAGCAAGGCACACACAGGCAAACAGCAAGTGGAAATTGTTAGCCACTCTTCAAGCATACGTGATCATGCAGCTTATTTTTCCTCTCATCTCTGGTGGGAAATTCACATTGTGGCTCGCTTGTGGACACAGGCAATACCTTTGCTCATATTTTTAACATTAGCTCTCAGGATTAAAGAAATTAAATCTAACCCCCACCAAACAAGAACTTGTGGAAGAGATTTGCAGGCTTAACAGCTTAATTGTTCACTGCAGAGACCAAACAGTATCAGCACACGTTCATTAAAATTGCCAAACCTCACACGTTGTTTCATCTATTAGTGGCTTAATGGGGCATTTGTTCAGTTCAGTTTATTGTCACGTGTACCGAGGTACAGTGAAAAGCTTTTGTTGCGTGCTATCCAGTCAGCAGAAAGACAATAGATGATTACAATCGAGCCATTTACAGTGTACAGATACATGATAGAAACATAGAAACATAGAAAATAGGTGCAGGAGGAGGCCATTCGGCCCATCAAGCCAGCACCGCCATTCATTGTGATCATGGCTGATCGTCCCCAATCAATAACCCGTGCCTGCCTTCTCCCCATATCACTTGACTCCACTAACCCCTAGAGCTCTATCTAACTCTCTCTTAAATCCATCCAGTGATTTGGCCTCCACTGCCCTCTGTGGCAGGGAATTCCACAAATTCACAACTCTCTGGGTGAAAACGTTTTTTCTCACCTCAGTCTTAAATGGCCTGCACTTTATTGTTGCCTCCTACTCCCTTTAGAATCTTTCTTCCTTTTTGGAATGAAATGATCCTGCGTCTTCCGGATTATGCCCAGAAATTCCTGCCATTGCTGTTCCACCGTCATTCCTGCTAGGATCCCTTTCCAGTCTACCTTGGCCAGCTCCTCTCTCATGCCTTCATAGTCCCCTTCATGCCTTCATAGTCCCCTGATAAGGGAATAACGTTGATAAGGGATAAGGGAATAACGTTTAGTGCAAGGTAAAGCCAGCAAAGTCCGATCATGGATAGTCCGAGGGTCACCAATGAGGTAGATAGTAGTTCAGGACTGCTCTCTGGTTGTGGTAGGATGGTTCAGTTGCCTGATAACAGCTGGGAAGCAACTGTCCCGATGTCATTTGAAATCTAGTTATACGTCACAATAAAATATTAAAAATAGGGGTACTTAATTTCATGGAGAGCTCTTTGAAAGAACTCAGATAGGCACAATGAACCAAACTACTCCTTCTGCCGGCTACGAAAAACAGCAGAGCGTCCATGGAAAATCATATTCCTTGTATGTTTACAGACTTGGCTAATAAATTAATTACAATTAAGCCTCTGGTATTTCATGTTGAAGTTCTTTAAGTAAGTAAGTAAGTTTATTGGCCAAGTATTCACATACAAGGAATTTGCCTTGGTGCTCCGCCCACAAGTAACAACATGACATACATTAACAGTTACGAATGACTCAGAAAACACTAAACATTAATAATAATAAAACATTAATGATAAAACACCATTGATCAAGCATGTGAACCTACAAAATACCAGATCAAAGGGAGGCTACAGATTTTTGGCTGTGGAGTAGAGCAACTACTCGTGGATAAAAACTGTTTTTATGTCTGGCTGTGGCAGCTTTGACAATCTGGAGTCGCCTACCAGAGGGAAGTTATTCAAAGAATTTGTGGCCAGGGTAAGAGGGGTCAGAGATGATCTTGCCCGCTCGCTTCCTGGCCCTTGCAGTGTACAGTTCATCAATGGAGGGAAGGTTGCAGCCAATAACCTTCTCAGCTGATCGGACAATTCGCTGCAGCCTCCAGGTGTCGTGCTTGGTGGCTGAGCCAAACCAGACCATGATGGCGAAGGTGAGGGCAGACTCTACGATGGCCGTGTAGAATTGGACCATCATTGCCTGTGGCAAATTGTGTTTCCTCAGCTGCCGTAGGAAGGACATCCTCTGTTGGGCCTTTTTGACTGTGGAGTCGATGGTAGCCCCCCACTTAAGGTCCTTGGAGATGATGGTTCCCAGGAACTTAAAAGACTCCAAAAGTTGTGCAATTTAACAACGTAAGATGTTGCAAACACAGAGTTAAATAATCGCCCATTATCAACTCTCAAAGTATTCCCGTACCAGTTCGGAAGCACAATACCGCCACTAGGGAATGATGAACATCATTGTTCTAGTCCGAGAAAGGACATTTCAGAAATCATAGTTATAGAATCCCACAGCTTGGAAATTAGTCTTTGGCCCAGTTTAGTTTAATTTAGTTTAGTTTAGAGATACAGCATGAAAACAGGCCCTTTAGCCCACCAAGTCTACACAGACCAGTGATCCCCGCACATTAACACTATCCTACACACATTGGGGACAATTATATTTACACCAAACCTACACTTAACCTACAAAAGTCTTTGGAGTGTGGGAGGAAACTGGAGATCTCGGCGAAAACCAACTCAGGTCACGGGGACAACATGCAAACTCCCTACAGACAGCGCTAATGATCAGGACTGAACCCGGGCCTCTGGCGCTGTAAGGCAGCAACTCTACCGCTGCGCCACTGAAGTAGTGTCGACCCAAAACGGCATCCATTCCTTCTCTCCAGAGATGCTGCCTGTCCCGCTGAGTTACTCCAGCATTTTGTGTCCATCTTTGGACGTTTTAAGTCTTCAGCTTCAGTGAGTGGATCCAGTGTTGCTGACCAACCAGTACAGTGATATTGTAAACTGCAATGCTGGTGTCAATAACAAGCCCAGTCAAGGTTCATTTGAGCAAAGTTATTCAAAGGTTACTCCAGTCTGAAGGGTCTCGACCCGAAACAACACCTATTCCTTTTCTCCAGAGATGCTGTCTGACCCGCTGAGTTACTCCAGCATTTTGTGTCTGTCTTCTTTCCCATCTTTGAATATGTCTTTTACGAAGTATAAACAATCAAAAGTAGATGTTTCCCCAAAAACACAGTGTCCTCCATAATGTTTGGGACAAAGACCCATCATTTATTTATTTGCCTCTGTACTCCACAATTTGAGATTTGTAATAGAAAAAAAATCACATGTGGTTAAAGTGCACATTGTCAGATTTTAATAAAGGCCATTTTTATACATTTTGGTTTCACCATATAGAAATTACAGCTGTGTTTATACATAGTCCCCCCCCCCCATTTCAGGGCACCATAATGTTTGGGACACAGCATTGTCATGTAAATGAAAGTAGTCATGTTTAGTATTTTGTTGCATATCCTTTGCATGCAATGACTGTTTGAAGTCTGCGATTCATGGACATCACCAGTTGCTGGGTGTCTTCTCTGGTGATGCTCTGCCAGGCCTGTATTGCAGCCATCTTTAGCTTATGCTTGTCTTGGGGGCTAGTCCCCTTCAGTTTTCTCTTCAGCATATAAAAGGCATGCTCAATTGGGTTCAGATCGGGTGATTGACTTGGCCACTCAAGAATTTAACATTTTTTAGCTTTGAAAAACTCCTTTGTTACTTTAGCAGTATGTTTGGGATCATTGTCTTGCTGTAGAATGAACCGCTGGCCAATGAGTTTTGAGGCATTTGTTTGAACTTGAGCAGATAGGATGTGTCTACACACTTCAGAATTCATTATGCTACTACCATCAGCAGTTGTATCATTAATGAAGATAAGTGAGCCAGTACCTTCAGCAGCCATACATGCCCAGGCCATAACACCCCCACCACCGTGTTTCACAGATGAGGTGGTATGCTTTGGATCTTGGGCAGTTCCTTCTCTCCTCCATACTTTGCTCTTGCCATCACTCTGATATAAGTTAATCTTCATCTCATCTGTCCACAAGACCTTTTTCCAGAACTGTGATTGCTCTTTCTTGGTAAACTGTAACTTGGCCATCCTATGTTTGCGACTAACCAGTGTTTTGCATCTTGCAGTGTAGCCTCTGTATTTCTGTTCATGGTCTACTGCGGACAGAGGTCATTGACAAATCCACACCTGACTCCTGAAAAGTGTTTCTGATCTGTCGGACAGATGTTTGGGGATTTTTCTTTATTATAGAGAGAATTCTTCTATCATCAGCTGTGGAGGTCTGCCTTGGCCTGCCAGTCCCTTTGCGATTAGTAATCTCACCAGTGCTCTCTTTCTTCTTGATGATGTTCCAAACTGTTGATTTTGGTAAGCCTAAGGTTTGGCTGATGTCTCTAACAGTTTTATTCTTGTTTTTCAGTCTCATAATGGCTTCTTTGACTTTCATTGGCACAACTTTGGTCCTCATGTTGATAAACAGCAATAAAAGTTTCCAAAGGTGATGGAAAGACTGGAGGAAAGACTAGGTGCTGAGAGCTCTCTTATACCTGCATTAAGGAGGCATTTAAACACACCTGAGCAATTACAAACACCTGTGAAGCCATGTGTCCCAAACAATATGGTGCACTGAAATGGGGGGACTATGTATAAACACAGCTGTCATTTCTACATGGTGAAACCAAAATGTATAAAAAACACCTTTTAATAAAATCTGACAATGTGCACTTTAACCACATGTGATGTTTTGTATTACAAATCTCAAATTGTGGAGTATAGAGGCAAATAAATAAATGACGGGTCTTTGTCTCAAACATTGTGGAGGGCACTGTATCTGCATTTTCCAAAGGAGCCTAACACCTAAAACATGGTTTGGAAAGCTTCCCAACTAAAATTACTCCGACATATTGAAGGATATTATCACCAGTCATCTGGTACTAGATATCTATCAGGCCATACTTCATCTGCAGTCATTTTAAACAAATGAAACAAATGAATGAAACATTTTCTTCATTTCCATGCCTCCTACAACCTTGCGTCCACTGCAGCTGCCTCTTGCAACGTCTCTCCCACTGCAACCTCGACCTTTAGAACTTTGCCTCAACCCCCCTTGTCCTCCAGGACCTTGTTCCACCTCTAGCCTCCTCCTTCATAGGTGACAGGAGCAGAATTAGGCCATTTGGCCCATCAAGTCTACTCTGCCATTCAATCGTGGCTGATCTATCTCTCCCTCTCAACCCCATTCTCCTGCTTTCTCACCATAACCCCTGATACCCGCACTAATCAAGAATCTATCTATCTCTGCCTTAAAAAAAATATCCATTGACGGCCTCCCCAGCCTTCTGTGGCAAAGAATTCCACAGATTCACCACCCTCTGACTAAAGAAATTCCTCCTCATCTCCTTCCTAAAAGAACACCCTTTAATTCTGAGGCTATGACCTTTGGTTCTAGACTCTCCCACTAGTGGGAACATCCTCTCCACATCCACTCTATCCAAGCCTTTCACTATTCGGTAAGTTTCAATGAGGTCCCCCCTCATAGTTCAAAACTCCAGCGAGTACAGGCCCAGTGCCGTCAAACGCTCACCATATGTTAACCCCCTCATTCCTGGGATCATTCTGGTAAACCTCCTCTGAACCCTCTCCAGCGCCAGCACATCCTTCCTCAGATATGGGGCCGAAAGTTGCTCAATGTGATAGATACCTCTTCTAGTATTTTATATAGAAATCTGTATGTGTATTTAATATAGAAATCTGTGTTTAAACTCCAAGAAAAAATAGCTATTGAGCACACTAGAGGGACGAGATCTTTCACCTCCTGGGTCCTGTGCATTCTGTGGATGTACAATGCAAACATTTCTCCTTGCTAATCTCTCCCTAATTAATCTCTTCCTAATTATGTCACATTCTATGCAGCATCTGTCATAGAGTGATACAGTATGGAAACAGGCCCTTCGGCCCAACTTGCCCACACCGGCCAACAATGTCCCAGCTACACTAGTCCCACCTGCCCGCAGTTGACCCATATCCCTCCAAACTTGTCCTATCCATGTACCCGTCCAACTGTTTCTTAAACGTTGGGATAGTCCCTGACTCTGCCAGCTTGTTCCATACACCCACCACCCGTTGTGTGAAAAAAGTTACCCGTCAAATTCCTATTAAATCTATTCCCCGTCACCTTAAACCTGTGTGCTCTGGTTCTCGTGCCTGTACATCTCAATCAAATCAAACAGTTAAACAGCTAACCAGAAAAAGCGATTTCCTGCTTCTTGATCCTTTTCAAATTGCTTCTGTGCACACAGATCCAGATCAAAGGTCGAACCAGTCGTGGATGAAAAATAAAACATGCCAGAGTTCAGCAATTTCCTCAAAGAAACTATTTGCTCTTCCTCCGCTGTCTCGTCTTGAAGAGGAACAAAATCTGTGGCGGTAATCTTACAAATGTCCGTGTCACGGATTCTCCCAACCGATGTACATCCTGTTACCATGACCAGAAAGCAGAGTCTTGAGTTACCTGGAAATGAAAAAAGAACAGTTTTAGAACTCTCGTTATTCAGCTGGAAGGAATAAAAAAAAAAGGATCATAGCAATCTGCAAACATCAGGTCCCTTAACAAGGGCAAAGAGAAAAATGTAAGGTGTCAATGACGCATCAAAATGGATTTTTAAGTTTTAGAGATGAACATTGCAACTTTATTAGCTATTTCACGTACTTTCGTTTAGAGATACAGTACAGAAGCAGGCCCTTCGGCCCATCGAGTTCACGCCGACCAGCAACCCCCGCATACAAGCACAATCCTCCATACAAATATGGACAATTTACATTTTTACCAAGCCAATTACCCTACAACCTGCGCAATTTTGGAGTGTGGGAGGAAACTAGAGAACCCGGAGAAAACCCACACAGTCACAGGGAGAACGTACAAACCCCAGACAACACCCGCAGTCAGAATCGAACCCGGGACTCTGGCACTGTAAGGTTGCAACTCTACCCCTGCGCCCCTGTGCTGCCCCCTTCTAAGTGCCATCCCCCCCCCCCCCAGGGTCTATGCTCCTGATTTAAAAATGCTTACATTTTAATTTGCATCCATATCTTCAAACTACTTTCAAATCTGCTTATGCAAACTACAGGCGGTCCAGTTAAGATTATAAGTTGCTGAGTAAATAGTCTCATCTCCTTCTAACTTTTTGCTAATTATATTCAATAAGTGAGTTCGGTATTCCTAAAAACGCTAGGAATCAAAGGTCGAACGCTATAAATAAAAATCGAATGAAGCGCAGCTGTAGATTCCGTGAGTATAGTTTGGGTCTGATTTTCCAGTGGGAGACCGGGGGTGGGGGATGGAGGGCTGCAGCGGGCGACTCCAGCAGCAGCGGCTCCGAGTCACCCGACTTCGAGCAGGGTCGGCAGCTGCCCATCTTCAGCAGGATCTCGGTGTCGGACTGAGTGGACGGGGGGTGGAGGTGGAGGTGGAGGGCAGCCGGGACAGGCAAGTTCGGGGGTTGCCCCGCCAGCCCAGGGCCACCCCGGACAGGGATGGGACACAGGGGAGGGGACGGGGAGAGCCCAGCAGCCACTCAGTGGGCCAAAAGGTCCTGTTTCCATGCTTTATCTCTGATTCACTGTGATGGATGTTTTTCTGTAAATTGAATTGTTTGTGTGTCGTGTAGGAATTGTTTTGTTTGTATGGCTGTGGAAACGGAGTTTCGTTTGAGCCTCTTTGAGGTTCAAATGACAAGAAATAAAATCTAATCTAATCTAACATATCTAAATTTACTTGTCTTGAGATGTCCTGCATTATTGCCCAAATATTAAACTAATTATTTTCTCCATTAACTGTTTCATTAAAAGAGTGTTTATGAATGTTTAATTGTCATATGTACCATGAATGGAACAATAAAATTCTTATTTGCAGCTGCGTAACAGGCCTGTGAACGCAATAAAATAATAAATAGTATTTCAGTTGTTATTTTTTCCCTTCGGTGTTTTTACTCCTTAGTGAAGTCCAATATACAACTCAAAGTCTGCGAGGGAAATGAGTTTGACAATCATGTGTCATTTCTTCCTGTCCCCATTCCCTTGCTCTTCTCCCCGTGAACTGCCAAATAGACCAGCTCTGCAAAAGTAAGGGAAGCCCAGTATTATCATCGCTTTGGCGAAATTTGGAATTGAATCCCTTTTGAATTGCTTCGCTGAACAAACCTGGAGAAGGGGCCACAATCTGTGTGGGTGTTTAAGAATTTCACGCAAAAGGTTTGAGTTCCATGGAAGTGCCCTGGGGATGACACTGAAGTGGGTGGCATTATAGACGATGAAGATGGTTGTCAAAAATGACAGAGGATCTTGATCAGCTGGGCAGGTGGGCTGAGGAATGGTTAATGTTTAACACAGATCAGTGCGAGGAGTTGCAATTTGTGAAGTCAAACCAGGGCCAGGACCTTCCCAGTGAATGGAAGAGCTCTGGGGAGTGTTGAGGAGCAGAGGGACCTAGGACTGCAGGTACATCGTCCCTTGAAGGTGGCATCACAGGTAAATAGGGTGGTCAAGAAAACTCTCGGCACATTGGCCTTCATTAGGCAGAGTACTGTATACAAGTTGAAATGTTATGTTTCAGTTGTATAAGACATTGGTGAGGCCACATTTGGCGTATTGCGTTCAGTTTTGGTCATCCTGTTATGGGAAAGGTGTTGTATAGCTAGAACGGGTACAGAGAAGATTCACGAAGATGTTGCCAGGACTCGAGGGCCAAAGCTACAGGGAGAGGTTGAGCAGGCTTGGACTTTATTCCTTGGAGCGCCAAAAGATGAGGGATAATCTTATAGAGGTATATAAGGTTCACGAGGTTAATTCCCGGGATGGCAGGACTGTCATACGATTAAAGAAATGAGCTACTGAGCTTGAATTCACTGGAATTTAGGATGAGAGGGGATCTTATGGAAATATATAAAATTATTAAGGGATTGGACACGCTAGATGCAGGAAACATGTTCCCGATGTTGGGGGAGTCCAGAACCAGGGGTCACAGTTTAAGAATAAGGGGTAGGCCATTTAGAACTGAGATGAGGAAAACAAAATTCACACAGAAAATTGTGAATCTATGGGATTTTCTGCCTCAGATGCAGTTGAGGCCGATTCACTGGATACATTCTAAAGAGAGTTAGATGGAGCTCTAAGGGCTAGCAGAATACAGGGGGATGAGGAGAAGGCAGGAACGGGGTACTGATTGTGGATGATCAGCCATGATCACATTGAATGGCGGTGCTGGCTCGAAGGGGCAAATGGCCTACTCCTGCACCTATTGTCTATGTATCTAAGATCCAGGGGGGAATAGATCAGGTAAATCTACATAGCTTTTTACCCAGAGTGCGGAGATCAAGAACCAAAGGACATGAGAAGGTGAAAGGGAAAAGATCAATAAGAACCTGAGGGGAATCGTTTTCACACAAAGGACGGTGGGTATACAGAATGAGCTGTCAGAGGAGGTGGTCGAGGCTGGTACTATCACAACATTTAAAAGGCATTTGGACTTTGCAGTACATGGATAGGAAAGGTTTAGAATGATATGGGCCATAGGCAGGCAGGTGGGACTAGTGTAGATGGGGCATCTTGGTCGGTTGGGCAAGATGGGCCAAAGGGCCTGTTTCCATGCAGTATGACTCTATGACAATCAAGAGTGCAGAATATAGTTCTCAGCATTGAGAACAGCATCAGTTCCAAGAACAACGTTGAATGTCCGCAATGGGGTAGAGGTGAATCAGACAGCACCCAATGACCATTCAGAAGTCTAGTAACAGAGGGGAAGAAGCTGTTCCTGATTCTGGTGGTGTGCGTTTTTAAGCTTCTGTATCCAACGTACCTCTGAGCAGAAGCCAACCGCACAATTGCACTGGCAGTAGTTGGGACACTTTTTTCCTGTGGTTTTTTTTGTTGATATTTAATAAATTGTGTTCAAATTAAAATAGTAAAACGACAAATCAATTTGTGGTGCGAGAAGGGATTTCTCATCTTCATAAAGAATTATACTCATTTGTTATACGTTATGAGTTGTCCTCTGCATTTGATCGTGCAACAGGAAGTGAGCCACAAAGAGATGGTTCTGCTATTAATATGGCAAAGGTGTAATGTAGAATCAATTTCTCAAATCGAGAGTACGGCCACGGCGGCACAGCGGTAGAGTTGCTGCCTGACAGCGCTTCCACCGCCGGAGACCCGGGTTCGATCCCGACTACGGGTGCTGTCTGTACGGAGTTTTTATGTTCTCCCCGTGACCTGTGTGGGTCTTCTCCGAGATCTTCGGTTTCCTCCCACAGTCCAAAGACGTACAGGTTTGTAGGTTAATTGGCTTGGTGTAAATGTAAATGATCCCAGTGTGTGTAGGATAGTGTGAATGTGCGGGGATCGCTGGTCGGTGCAGACTCGCAGAACCGAATGGCCTCTTTCCGCGCTGTATCTCTAAACTAAACTAAAGATGACTGGTTAACCTGTACGACGGCATGCACCAAAGACTCTGGAACAGCTATTTTCCCTGTTATCAGGCTTCGAAACAGTTCTTCTGAGAGCTTGGGTAATGTTCAATAGACCACCACCCCAATGCATTGTATCCACAGACAGCATTGTCTGTGGATACAATGCTGAGAACTATATTCTGCACTCTGCATCTTTCCCTTTGCTCTACCTATTGTACTCACCTTTGACCTTATTGTAGTATGCGTAGTATACTTAACTGATTGGATAGCATGCAATCAATATCAATCAATTTCAGTTTTATTCGTCACATTGCACATAAAGTGCAGTGAAATGAATTTGCCAGCAGCGGTACAATGAAAAAAAGAACACACAAACACAATAAAAAGTTAACATAAACATCCACCACAGCATTCATCACTGTGGTGGAAGGCACAAAATTTGGCCAGTCCTCCTCCATTTCCCCCGTGGTCGGGACCTCAACCCTCCGCTGCGGGCATCCAGATGAGTAGACAGGTAAAGTCCCGTAAGTCCAGAATCGGTGCTGCCCCACCGGAGACTGGGCTTCAGGTTGGTGTAGGCCGCAGGCCAGCGGTCGAAGATTTAAAGTCCCCGCCGCAGCAAGAAGCACCGCAGACTGCAGGGCCGGCGGTCGAAGCTCCTCTCCAGGGGTCCCCGGCGAGGGACCCCGCTCCTGATAGGAAGTCCACGCCGCGCCCGCGGTAGAAGTTGGCCGCGGGCCGGCAGTTGGAGCTGTTCTTCCCCCGGGTCCCCAACGAGGGATCCCAGGCCCAGGACGCTGCGCCACCTGGAGCTCCGCAGACCGCGGCTTTAGGCTGCCGCGGGCCAGCGAACGGAGCGCTCCCCTCCTGCTAGGGCTCGCCCGCTCCGCAACGAAAGTCCACGCTGCGCCTGCAGCTGAAGCCCAGGGTACGTCTCCGGGAAAGGCCACACCGATCCTCGAAGTTAAGCCACGGGGGAGGCGACATGGAAACCCCCTTACCCCCCCACACTACCCCCCCACACAAGACACACAGAGGAACATTAAAAACACACATTAAAACACACTAAAAAAAACAAAAAAAGTTGAGAAAACGAACACGCTGCTGGCAGGGCTGCCAGCTTGCAGCACCCCCACCGACTGGCAAAATCAAAGCTATTCACTGTGTCTCGGTTTCCGTGACAATTACAAAACTTAACCAATATGGAAACAGACTGCAGGTCTTCCAATGGTTGAACAAGATCTCTGACACACAGATCGAGGGAGAGAAAGCTGGATGAATCTAACACATAGGTGGAAAATGACCATATTTCTTTAGGATATGTCTCCAATGAGCAAGACATGCCATTACTGGAGTGGCAAGATGAAGCCAAGAAAGTCATACAGAACAGATCACAACAAAGAGGAAGGAATTGCAGAGGCTGGTTTACACCGAAGATGGACACAAAATGCTGGAGTCACTCAGCGGGACAGGCAGCATCTCTGGAGAGAAGGAATGGGTGATGTTTCGGGTCAAGACCCTTCTTCAGAGTCAGGGGAGGAAGAGATCTGGAAGGGTGCAAAGAGAATGTGCTTCGTTGTCACCTTCCCCTCCGCCAACAATGAACCATTCTACATTTCCTTGATCGTGGTCTGCTTTGATCTGTCATTTGCACACCTTACATTTTCACCCGGCAAGTTGTGAATCTGTGAAATTTCCTGCCACAGAAGGCAGTGGAGGCCAATTCACTGGATGCTTTCAAGAGAGAGCTAGATATAGCTCTTGGGGCTAACAGAATCACGGGATATGGGGAGAAAGCCGGAACAGAGTACTGATTTTGGATGAACAACCATGATAATATTGAATAGTGGTGCTGGTTCGAAGGGCCGAATGGCCTACCCCTGCACCTATTTTCTATGTTTCTATCTTCCCACTGAGCCATACCGACCACCCCCACACACTAACGCTATCCTTACACAGACTAGAGACAGTTTACAATTTTATCAAGCCAATTAACCTACAAACCTATACGTCTTTGAAGTTGTCTTCCTAATCAGTATTCATATTCAATGCCTTGAGCGAAGAAATAGAATTTGGGGACAGTGCAAAAAAATGTCTTTGGTACATTTAATTAGTGAGGAGCAAATGATAATTGCAGTTTTGAAAGAGAACAGGGAAAAAGCCAGGGAAATAAACCCAGTGTGGTTTCCACTGCCCTATATCAAATGCCTCAATCTGTTGTTTGGAAGGCAGTCTAAGGCATGTTTCCGCACTGTATCTCTCAACTAAAGCAGTGAAAGCACTTATAACACGATACGGGGGGGGGGGGGGGGTGAATTTGATCTGTCAACAGTCATAAAACACAAGATACATGAAACATGAAATTAAAGTGACGAGTGGAAAGGATTTGGATGTGCAAAGAATGGGGTGGGGGAAGGGGTGGGGCGTCAGTCTACCCCACGACAGAAGGGGGAGGAGTTGTACAGTTGATGGCCACAGGGGAAAAAGCTTCTGTACAATCACGACAGGAGCGTCAGTGGGCTGAAGGAATTGCTCATGTAAGTGCAAGTTTACGCAAGGCCCTATTATGCAAGTCGGGGAGTGCCCATAATTACATTACAACTATGCAATCTTACATCCGTGTCAAAAGGACAGATCAATGCTATAACCGTTGCTTACTAACCTGATTTACAAATCTGTCCTTTGTTTATGGTAACATGTGGTCACTGGTCCCAAAAGGCTCACCCACTTACTCCTCAGTCACTTGCCCCTCCAAATTTCCTAAAGAGTAGATCAAGCTTTGCCTTCTCTCCTGTAGGGCTCCACGTGCTGTCTAAGGAAACTTTCCTGAACATATTTGACAAATTTACCCCAACTAAGCCCTTCTTCTTCTTGCGTACGGCGTGCTCAGCCTAAAGTTGGAGGACAACTTGTTCTATTTGATCTTATTTGATTGTGCACGCCGGGTCGATTGCATTCGTCGAAACAGGGCAGACCACGTGAAGGTTGTAATCCCCCACCCCAACTAAGCCCTTGGCAGTCCCAGTCAATATTGGGCAAGTTAAAATCTCCTGCAATCACAATCAAAATCACACTTTATTAGCCAAGTATGTTCTGCAACATACGAGGAATTTCATTTGCCAAGTCAGTCACACAAATAAAAAGCAACGGAACACACAAAACACATTTTAACATAAATATCCACCACAGTGACTCCTCTACATTCTTCACTGTGATGGAAGGTAAAAAAAAGTTAAATCTCTTTCCTTAGCTCTCCCGCGGTCGGGGCCACGAGCCCTCCGTTGATGGAACGATCTTCAATCCCATAGCCGGCGGCGTTTTGGCCCTCCGCATCAGGACGATCAGCTCCTGCATTGGGGGAAGTCAGTTCCCCTGCGCCGGGCGATTGGACCCCGCATCGGGGCTGGTCGAACCTCTGTGTCGTTGGAGCTCCCAACTAGCCTCTCCCGACACTGCGAGCTCTTGATGGTAAGTACGCAGGCCGCGGTGGAGCGATCTCAGGCAAAGGATCGGCACCGATATTAAGTCCATTAAGTCCACGCCCCGCGGTGGGGCTCAAGTCAGTCCGAGGAGGCCTCCAGCTCCATCGATGGTAGGCTGCAGAGCTACCGGAGATACGACGCGGAATTAATCGCATCTCGGCAAGTTAAGAATGAAAAGTTTCCCCTTGACCTGACCCTTCCCCCCACATAAAACAAACCGGAGAACATTTACACAAACTTTTAACACACTAAAAATTGAAAAAAGACGAAAAAACAGACAGACTGTTAGCGGGGCTGCCAAATGTGCGGCACCCCCTGGTGGATTTTTATGACAAGCCTATAGTTTTGCAGCACCCTGCAATGTGTTTTTCTAATTCCTGTTGACTATTTGGGGGCCTTTAGTGCACTCCCAACAAGGTGATTAACCCTTTTTTATTTTTCTGCACCCCCCCCCCCCCCCCATATAACCTCACTGGACGTACCATCGGTAATGCCATCTTAGACTACTGCTATGACGTTCCCTTTAATCAATAAAGCAACTCCCTCTCCTCATTGTTCCTCCACCTTTATTGTATCCTGGAACGTTAAGCTGCCAATCCTGTCCCTCCCTTAGCCAGGTATCCACAACTGCTGTCAAGTCCTAGTCATACCAGTGGTGAATCTGTGGAATTCATGGCCACAGACAGAGGTGGAGCCCAAGACACTGGGTATTGTTAAGGCAGAGATTGATAGCTTCTCAATTAGGAAGAGTATCACAGGTTACAGAGGAGAAGGCAGGAGAATGAAAGCAAGAGGGAAAAGTAGATCAGCCATGATTAAATGGCGGAATAGACTTATTTCTGTTCCTATGTCTGATGGCCATTCAGCGGAACGGTATTTTTTGGCAAATGCATGGTGTTTGAACTCTGAGTTGGAGCTTAATATGCAGGAGAGAATAACCAAGTGATGGATTTGATGCATAACTGAGCTGTTATTTTAGAAATCAAGATAGTATCAGTGAACATTTGTACCTAGTCAAATACAAAATTCCAAGCAAGCAGTCAATCACCCTGAGGGTAAACTGATGATTCAAAACACAAAGGAAGACAAAAATGCTGGAGAAACTCAGCGGGTGAGGCAGCATCTATGGAGCGAAGGAAATAGGCGATGTTTCGGGTCGAGACCCTTCTACAAAACACAAACTTAGTTTTGATGTTTAGCCCAAGAATGGAGTTAGCACCGAAGATAGACACTAAACGCTGGAGTAACTCAGCGGGACAGGCAGCATCTCGGGAGAGAAGGAATGGGTGACGATTCGACTCGAGACCCTCCTTCAGGCTGAGAGTCAGGGGAGAGGGTAACTAGAGATATGGAAGGGTAAGGTGAGAAAACAACAGATCAGGGGAATGTTGGCTGAGGGGAAGGTGACAACGAGGAATAGAAACAGTAAAATGAATCAGGAGGACAGTGAAACTTGTCGGAGAACTAGGGTGGGAGAGTGACGGTGAGAGAGGGAAAGCAAGGGTTACTTGAAGTTAGAGAAGTCAATGTTCATAGTGCTGGGGTGTAAGCTGCCCAAGTGAAATATGAGGTGCTGTTCCTCCGACTTGTGCTGGGCCTCACACTGACAGTGGAGGAGGCCCAGGACAGAAAGGTCAGTGTGGGAATGGGAGGGGGAGTGAAAGTGTTTAGCAACCGGGAGATAGAGTTCGCACATTTCCTTCCATTCCCATTTCAAATCCGTTTGAAACACAGAACCATGAAACTGATCACCCTCCACCCGTAAATTTGTCTGGCAATTGTTCACCTCAGCATCTTCAAAGCTTCAAGGGCAGAAAAGCTGGTTTTCAGGTCAAACAGGCTGTGCAATGGGAGTTCCAGGTAGTTAACAGAGTTATTTATAGAAAGACCAAACATAAGCATGTTCAAATAACTTGGGTTCGTCCTTGGCGGGCTCTGCCGACAGCTTTCTCTGGGCAACGCATTTATGAACTCATTCTGTCTACTCAGCCCACCGAGTCCGCACTAACACTTTCCCACACACACTGGGGACAATTTACACTTTTATCAAGTCTACAAACCCAAGCCAATTAACCTACAAACCTGTACGTCTTTGGAGTGTGGGAGGAAACCGATGATCACAAGAGGAAACCCACGGGGTCACGGGGAGAACGTCCAAACTCAGTACAGACAGCACCCGTAGTCGGGATGGAACCCGGGTCTCTGGCGCTGTAAGTGCTGAACGGCAGCAACTCTACTGCTGCGCCACCGTTCCGCCCCTATTTTGCTCCATTTTGCTCTATTTTGCTCCATTTTGCAGTAGTAACGTTATACAACACCAACAATCTGCTCTTGTTCAGTGTAATTAGAACCATCAAAGGATGGAAATAGAGCTGGAGCAACATTCTGCAATCAGCAGAACAGGTCAAGATCAAATACATGTAAGAAAGAACTGCAGATGCTGGTTTAAAATCAAAGGTTGACACAAAATGCTGGAGTAACCCAGCGGGTGAAGCAGCATCTCTGGAGAGAAGGAAAGGACGACGTTTCAGGTCGAGACCCTTCTTCAGACTGAAACGTCGCCCAGTCCTTCTCTCCAGAGATGCTGCCTCACCCGCTGAGTTACTCCAAAATTTGGTGTCGACCCAAGATCAGCAACAGTCGCTTTGAACTAGCTAAGTTAAAAGAACCGTCACAAATCAGAGCTGGAACAAACAGGCTACCAGTTGATGCAGTAGCACTATTGTGATCTAGTGAGGAAGTAGAGGCAACAGGGTGATAAGAGAGCCCACTGCCGACACTAGCAGTGAGCACAGTGCACAGAAATGCCAGGGAGGTCTTGACTCTGCAAACATCATCATCGGGGCGGCCAACAAAAAAAGAATGAAGCTCCAGGGATTACAACCCCCTTCTGCCCCCCCCCCCCCCCCACACACAACATTCTGTTAGTCAATGTACAGCCCCTCAAAAATAAGATTGAGGACTTAAGAGCAAGATTGCTTTATCAAAGGATGACAAAATGCTGAGTATTAGAGCTCAGCACAAGTTCT
>CM075978.1:70221710-70342014 GCA_038087875.1 Malacoraja senta
TATGTGGCCTAGCAAGCACATCAACGCCTCCACTCTCTCGGAAAGTAGAGGAAATTTGGCATGTTTCCTGTGACATTTACCAATTTCTATAGATGCATCTATCGAGATGGCAACTGTTCTGCCCAAAGCCTCAAAAAATTGCAGAGAGTAGTGAATGGAGAGTCTGTCCCTTTCCTTCTCCCCAATGCTGCCACCCCCATCAATCATTAGGCACTTCAAGCTGCCTCACGAAAACAGGCAACATAAGAATGAGCTTCCAGAGGAAGTGGTGAAGGCAGGTTCGTTTTTATCATTTAAAAATAAATTGGATAGGTATATGGACGGAAAGGAATGGAGGGTTATGGTCTGAGTGCAGGTAGATGGGACTAGGTGAGAGTAAGTGTTCGGCACGGACTAGAAGGGCCGAGATGGCCTGTTTCCGTGCTGTAATTGTTATATGGTTATAAGCAAGGACACACTTGGAACTGGTGGCCGGGGGTGGTGGCAAGTATTGCCAGGGTTGGCACTGGAAACAAACGATAAAGGCATTGAAGAGGCTTTTATCTAGGCATACAAATATGCAGGGAATGGAGACCTATGGATCATGTTCAGGCAGTGGGTATTGGGCCAAAGGGCCTGTTTCTGTACTGCACTGCTCTATGTTCTGTGCTCTATGTTCATTCACTCCACAATTATTTTCTGTTCTCCCTCTCTGGTCAGGCAGATTATATAAAAGCTTGAAAGCAGATTCAAGAATAGCTTCTTCTTTGCGATTATTATCAGACTCTTGAACGCACGTCTCCTATCAAAGGACGAATTTCCAATCTTCCAATTTGCCTCATTGCAGCCATGTATTTTTTTTATCTGCACTTTTTCTGTCACCCATATTCTGTGCTCTTTGTTTTTTCTTTTGCATGTACTCCATTGTGGTACAATTTGTCTGACTAGCATGCAAACACTAGTTTCTAATTGTATCTTGGTGCAATGACAATAATTAACCAATACCCAGCTATCAGCATGTGCACCATTTTATTGCACAGCTTTCTTCGTTGCTTATGAGAGTGGTCTGTGGGCTATTCTCAACAGTTCATTGGTACTTTATTGTCACATGTACCAAGGTGCAGTGAAATTATTTTTTTGCATACAGTTCAGTGTCACTATTACTATAAATGAGCACAACCGTGGTTAAATACTAGTGCATAAGAATAGTACACTAGGACAGTATACATGAGTTGCCATGTTTTGGTATTTTTCAAGATTCAAGCCAGAAATGTATTACAAATGCAGCATTCTTGACTTGGCCACAAAGGCCCACTGTCCTGGCAGCGTTGCAGCGTTGGCCTGGCCAAGTGAAGTTGTTGGTGTCCTCCACCACTGCTCTGCCACTGCAGGCCATGTACGATTCCCATGCTCGGCCCCTTGGAGTGGCCTCCGATCCAATCGAGTCCCAGGCTGCTGCAGGGCCTCCAGCGGTCTACTCCACTGACTCCTCGATCCGGACACGTCGACCCGCGAACCGTCGTCCCTCGCCCACCTGGTCACCGCTCAGTCCTCGTGCCCCTGTGGTGCATCCTGCAGCCAACCCAGGCAGGGAAGACTCCACTCCGTTCACCTTGGTTTCCCTGGGTCTGTTGCTGCCATCTTGAATCCAACATTCGCTGTTGACCATCTCCGGAGACTCGCTGCTCTCTTCGCGTTCCTGTGGACAAAAAATGTTGGCAATTATCAACATTGCCAAATTGTACGTGTAATGTAGCTTTACTGAAGCAGAGCTGTAATTACATAGTATTAGATCTTCAGCATTACTGGACATGTTGAACGGTTGGGTGATTGTGACTGGATATTGGAATGAAAGTTGGGTATGCTCCGCAATGCCCACTCATTTCTTTATGTGCTTCATGCTGGGCTCAGCCTAAAAAACCCAGATGTTTGATGTTTCTCCAACAGATCGTTGCTTAAATGTCAAGTGTCATTTATGACAAAGCTGTGGCAGGGCTGAAGTGATTTGATTTTGATCTGTCGGTTGCATGATTTACCATAGCTTGGCCTAGCAAATGCAATCTTGCGCTGTTCTATCAATGGTATAGCATCCCATTGCCATCAACTGCACCGCCCCTGGTGGTACAGCAGTTATTGTTACTGTCTCGCCGTTCCAGGGACCCAGGTGCGAACCAAACCTTGAATGCTGTCAGTGTGGATTTGCACGCATTCCCTGTGACCCACTTGGCTTCCTGCTGGCTGCTCAGGTTTTCTCCTGCACATCTGAAATTTATCATGGTTATACAGCGTGGAAACCAAACACAATACTCCACAGGAGTCTGAGCCTCTACCTGAAACGTCACCTATTCCTTTTCTCCAGAGATGCTGCCTGACCTGCTGAGTAACTCCAGCTTTTTGTGTCTGTCTTCGGTTTAAACCAGCAGCTGCAGTTCCTTGCTACACAATTCTCCACATGCGGCCTCAACAACCTCTGTGAATAGCTGTAATATAACATTGCAACTTTTATGTGCAATACCCTAACTGATGAAGGCCAATGTACCAAATCCTCCTTTATCACCCTGTCTACCTGTGATACTACTTCCAGGACACTCCTAGGTCCTTTTGCCATAAAGCACTCCCCAGGGTCCTACCGTTCACTGTGAAGGTCCTGCCCTGGTTTGACATCCCAAAAATGGAACATCTTGCACTTATCTACATTAAATTCCATTTGCTATTCCTCGGCCCATTTGCCCAATTTTCAATAACCATCTTCACTGTCTCTGTTACAATTATCGGCAAGCTTACTTATCATGCCTTATATCAACGATTTGGATGAATATACAATCCACAAACAACAATGGGCCCAGCATTAAGGTATACCACTAGTCACAGGCCTCTCGTCTGAGAAACAACCTTAATCCATCACCCTCTGCTTCCGTCCACAAAGCCAATTCTATATCCAGTTAGCTGGATCTGCCATCAAATCTATCCCTCCAGAGCAGCCTACCATGTGGAACCTTATCAAAAGCCTGGCTCCAAATAGACAACATCTACGGCCTTGTCCTCATCAACTTCCTTGGTTACTACTTTAAAAAAGCACAAAACAATCTCCCACTCCTTAATCACCCCCTATCTATCCAAATGTAATGACATATTATCCCTCAGAATTTCCTTCAACGTTAGGCCATGCACGCCATACGCAAGAAGAAGATCCCTCAGAATCCTCTCCAATAACTTGCCTACCGCAGATGTTAGGCTCACTGGTCTATCGTTCCCAGGTTTTTCTTAGCAGCCCTGAATAAATAAACACAGCACATTAGCCAGCGTTCCTGCATCGCACGAATATTTAACTCTGATTCATATATTTCACCCTGGGCTCTTGCAATTTCTTCTCTAACTTCTCACAGTCTACTCTGATGTATCTGATCAGGCCCAGGAGATTTGTCTACCTTCATACACCGTAGGATGTCCAGGACATCCTCAACCATAAAATGGACTTTCCTCAAGACAATTGGCGGCAATTTTACAGAGGTCGTCAATCCTTTGGGATGTGGGAAGAAACCAGATCACCCAGAGGAAACCCACAAGTTTACGGAGAACGTGTCAGCTCCACATAGACAGCACCCAAGGTCAGGATCGAACCCAGGTCACTGGCTATGTGAGGCAGCAGCTCTACCAGCTGTGCCACTGGGCTGCCCTTGTTTTTACTTCCCAAATCATTAGAATGAACGTGTTTGCAGTAATGGACATGACTTTTGGTCATTCAAGGAAACAAGCCTTCATTACTTTGCTTCTTCTTGCGTATGGTGTGCACAGCCTATAGTTGTAGTTCAAGGGAAGACATCCAGGCCAGGACAGCATCAGTTACTGGGTGGATGGCTTTGATGCCTCCAGGGAAAAGTCTCAGTGAGCAGTCATTCACGATGTGTGGGATGGTCTGGTCTGGATGTCCGCAGTCGCAAGCAGGGCTGTCTGTCATCCCCCACTTATGCAGGTGATGGGCTGTTCTTGCATGGAGGGTGCCGATTCTGTTCAGGGTTAGCCATTGCTTGCGATGGAGGACAAAACCCGGTGGTTTCACTGTGGGGTCTGTGATGACCTCTCCGTTGTTGGTGTTGGCATCTTTCCAGGCTCTGCGCCGCTCAGTCCTGGAGTCAAAATCTTCCAGGGATTTAACGGAAGACCAGAAGGGTTTGCGGTACTTCAGGCGCGTGTTGGGCAGATTGTTCAAGTCAGCATGGATGGGAAAGTCAGGGTTAGCCTCGATGGTGCACCAATCTTTAAATACTTTGCTCACTTTTACACAAAGCCCTTTGCAATGTTACCTCAAGGGTTGTTTACCTTGTAAAAGATAATTCACTGACATTTTTTAAATCTAAGGTAAGTTCACTGCTCTTAAGAATTACAGAAACACTAAATCTAGGTTATTTAATGATTTGTGCTGACAACACTGCAAAATTGAGAAAGGGAACTGAAAATTGTTCTCGTGCTTACTGATAACATTTCCAGGGAAAGTAGACTTGCAGGTTCAGCGCAATGGTGTTAGGAAACTGCTGCCTCAGCTCCAGTTACAGGCTTCAATCCTCCACTGCTTTCTGCTTGGAGTTTATATACTCCCAATGACTGCTTGGGTTTGCTTTCCCTCTCCCATCAGGCAAAGGTATGGAAGTGGATGCACACATTCAGATTCGGTGAAAGTTTCTTCTCAGATGTTATCGGGCAACTGAATCATCCTACCACGACTAGCGAGCAGTCCTGAACCACTATCTACCTCATTGGTGACCCTCGGACTATCAGACCCTCAGTCTGAAGAAGGGTCTCGATCTGAAACGTCACCTATTCCTTCGCTCTGTAGATGCTGCCTCACCCGCTGAGTTTCTCCAGCATTTTTGTCTATCCTTGTTCAGACTTTGCTGGCTTTACCTTTGCATTAAATGTTATTCCCTTATCATGTATCTATACATTGTAAATTGCTCCGTTGTAATCATGCATTGTCTTTCTGCTGACTGGATAGCACGCAACAAAAGCTTTTCACTGTACCTCGGTACACCTGACGATAACATAAATTGAAACTGGATTTCATGGTTTCCTATCATTTTCTGACGACATGAAATTGGTAGTTCAAATGACCTCTGTAAATTTCCTCCTTATGTCTGAAAATGGTGGAACCTGTGCAAGAGCAAATTACCTGTGGAAGAGCTTGGGGCTCGTGCACTTATAGGAATGGAACCTGGAGAAATTGAGACAGAAATGGAGAAATATTAAGGAGGATAATGCAATTGAGTTGTACTGAAAGCTCACCAGCAACAAAGGTGTATCCATTGTAATTCCAGTGTGGACAATGTCCTTCTACATCCCACAGTTGGTATGTTAATTAACCTCTGTATATTTGCCCCAAGTATGTAGGGTAATAGTGGAATCTGAAGGAAGTTGATGATAAAGTGCAATTAGTTTAAATGAATATTTGAAGATTGTCATGGCCTTCGGAGATTTCATGAAAGGAAGTGGGTTGTCGTTGTGCTCTCTATTTAAAGACGTCAGTAAATTGTAAGGAAAAGGGGAATGTTTGTGTAAGAGATTCTAACCTTTGTTGTATTACTCTGTAATCGTTTGGCTTGCAAAGATTGATTGGAAATATTCATTTGGGAAGGATCAGCTACTGAATCTATCATTAGAACATTTTGTGTCCCTCCAAAAATAAACTTATGGGAGATCAAATGCAGACAGAATGTGTAGGAGGGGACTACAGATGCTGGTTTACACCAAAGATAGACACAAAATGCTGGAGTAACTCAGGGGACAGGCAGCATCTCAGGACAGAAAGAATGGGTCCTGCTTTAGAGTCAAGCACCTGCAAGCGACAGATTTGTAACGGGAGGAAGTATCCTCCACCACATGGTATTCTCCACCACACGGGACAAGCAAAATGGAGGAAGTTGCTGTAGGAAGTCCTGGTAAAAAATTCAGATGATTTCAGGACTTCAGTTTATGACAACATCTGAATAAGGAACTGGTTCAGTCTGATGAAGGGTCCTGACCCGAAACGTCACCTGTCCATGTTCTCCAGAAGTGCTGCCTGACACGCTGAGTTACTCCAGCACTCTGTCTTTTTGTGTAACCATTATCTGCAGTTTCTAATATAATATGTTCAAATCTGTTTGACAATAGACAATAGGTGCAGGAGTAGGCCATTCGGCCCTTCGAGCCAGCACCGCCATTCAATGTGATCATGGCTGATCATCCACAATCAGTACCCCGTTTCAGCCTTCTCCCCATATCCCCTGACTCCGCTATCTTTAAGAGCTCTATCTAGCTCTCTCTGGAAAGTATCCAGAGAACCGGTCTCCACCGCCGGTTGTAGAACTTGGACAACAGTTAGTACTTGTTTTATTTTAAGTGTGCCATTATGCATTTTGTACAAATTGATGGAGTTCTTGAACCATGGATAAGAGGTTAAGACAAAGAAATGAAAACTTAGTTAAAAGAATAACTTTCAAGGGGTAGCTAAAATGTGAGAAATGGATGAAGAATGAATTGACTCTCGGTATGTTGGAATCTGCATGATAACTTGGTCCCTTCATTCCTGAAAAAGTAATATTCTTGGTAGATTATGCAAAAATAGAGACTGTGAAGAGGATGGGAAGGGGAAAATCAGATGCATATTAGTATTTGAATGAAAGTAGCTCCCTGAAAGTCGCCAGGAAAGTTGATAAAGTGGTAAAGAAGGCGCACTGTATGCCTGCCTGCAATGGATAATAATAATAATAGATTTTATTTATATAGCGCTTTTCAGGACTCAAAGTCGCTTTACATTGAGAGTCAGGAATAAACAAAACAAAATAGAGCAGTAAGACAGAGATGCAAAGGGGAGGGGAACATGGGACCAAGGGTATGCAGAGGTGAAGAGATGGGTCTTGAGGCGGGACTGGAAGATGGTGAAGGACTCAGAATTTCGGACCAGTTGTGGGAGGGAATTCCAGAGCCTGGGAGCTGCCCTGGAGAAGGCTCTGCCTCCAAAAGTGCAGAGGTTTGATTTCGGAGTGGAGAGGAGACCAGCTGATGTGGATCTGAGGGACCGTGAGGGTTGGTAGGGGGAGAGGAGGTCAATGAGATAAGGGGGGGCCAAATTGTTGAGGGCTTTGTAGGTGAGGACCAGGATTTTGTAGGTGATCCGGTGGGAAATGGGAAGCCAGTGAAGTTCTTTGAGAACTGGGGTGATGTGGTGCCAGGATTTGGTGTGGGTAATGAGTCGAGCGGCTGCATTCTGGACCAGTTGGAGTCGGTTGATGCTGCTGGAATTGATTCCAATGGATGGCCAATAACTACAAGAAATTGGAGGTTGTGCTGCAAGTTTATAGAACTTTGGTTAGGCCGCATTTAGAGTACTGTGTGCAATTTCAGTTGCCCCAATACAGGAAGCATTTGGAGGTTTTGCAAACTGCGCAGAAATAGTTTACCAGGATACTGCCTGGATTAGAGGGTTTAAGCTATAAACAGAGTTTGGACAACTTGAAATGTTTTCTCAAGAGCTTCGGAAGCTGAGGGGAGACCTGTTAGAAGTTTATAAAATCATGAGAGGAGTAGATAGGGTAGACAGTCGGAACCTTTTTTCCTTGGGCTAAATTGTTAAAGACTAGAGAATACAGCTTTAAGGTCAGCGGGAGAGAGTTTAAAGGAGATGTACGGGGCAAATGTGCCTGGAACTCGCTTAAGGTAGCAATGTTACAAAATTTTGAGATTTTAAAAATGAAGTCTGTAATTTATCCCATCAGATAAAGCATAAAAATAAGTTTAATTTGACACCTAATTCACTTTCATATCTTCAGTATTAAAAAAGTTATGGCCATATTCATACTCGGAAATTAGCATCTTGTTCCCTATTGCTTTTCCATTGACTTAACACAAAAGCTGTGATCGAGGACAGTCAAAAGCCCATAACTTTCTTAAAAATTAAGAGAACTGAAAGAAATTTTCAGTTATTATAGATTGAAGCATTCTGAAACAAATATGAAACAATCTTACTTAGATGACATGAAATTAAAGCATATAATTAGTTAGTTACCTAATTGTAGCTAATTACAAAATTCAATTACTAGATCTAAACATCTATCAATTTCTTAAGAATAGATTAACATTTTTAAATAGCCTAAGTGTCCAAATAACATTCACACAAGAATTCACAATATAACATAATTTTTAAATCTCATTGTCATGGATTTATAGGCCAAATGGAAGAAATTTAATGTTTAATACCTGTAAATTAATGGGCATTTAAATCATCTTGCGAGTGGAACGCGATCTTTTGGAACGTTGATTTGCGGTGAATTTAACCCGGTATCGGCATGAAAAATTCTGCCGTTAGTTCGGGGAAAAGAATCACCGTTTCGCATTTATAAATGTGAATTAAAGGCCTCTTAAGAAGCACTTTTATACAAAAAAATAAACTGCTTTCGTTTACCTGTCCCGTGTGTGAAATCCGTCCCCGTTGTCGGCGTTGACGGCTTTCGAAGCTGATTTTAAAAAACTCCAGCGCTGACATTGTCGATCGAATAAAAATAAAAAATACACAAAACGCCCGTCGGAATGATTTTTCAGCAAAAGGTTGCACTCCAACAAAATATAATTCAGGACAAGGTAGGAGAAACCCGCGTTTTAACCTCGCCCCCCCCTCTAAGGCGCCTAAATCGCGCACACGGCCAGTGGCAGAATTGCAGCGCCGCTGAAGGTAAGTATTGTAACATACCTACTTAAGGGTGTGCTGGTGAAAGCAGATATGCTGGTAATGTCTAAGAGGCTTTTAAGGGATATGGAGCACCGATTAGTTTACACATACATTATATTCGGCACAGTTATAGAGGGCTGAAGGGCCAGGTACTGCGCTGTAATGTTGTATGCTTATTAAAATCATTTTTTAAAGTAGTTGGAACATTATGGAAGAGTGGGAGGCTAATGGGAGGGGCATTGTAATAATGAAGTGTTTCAGTAGGAGGTAGAAGTGTGTGGTGATAAAGAGGATGTCTCATTTGAATCATATCCAGGATCTTAAAGTGGGATTTTAAACTAAAATGTGTGAAAAGTGTTTTAATTCATAACAGATTTTTGTTTTTTGCCTAGTTGAAAGCGAGTCAGCATGTTCTTCCTGTGCTTGGTAGATTCACCATGTTGTACAAATCAGTAGCAAATAATGTGCCTTATATCCCAAGATAGTTGAATTATCTATTTCTCTTAATTGTGCTGATTCCTCTGTGCTCCTTTTAAGGGGCTGTCCCACTGCGGCGACCTAATTGGCGAGTTTAGGAGAGTTTGAAAAAGTGTCATGTTGAAGATGTCCTTCGACTATGTTGAAGACCTCCTTCCACTATGTTGAAGACTAGCTTCGACTAGCTTCAGGAAAATTGGACAACGATTAGTGGAGAGTGAAGACGACCTCCTTCGACCTCCCTTCGACTATGTTGAATACTATCTACGACTACCCTCGATTACCTACGAATAACATGCCGACCTACTTCGATTAAACCTATGAGTAAAAAAAGATTGTTTTGTTTTTTTCCATGGCGACCTTTTTTACTAGCAGGCATTTTTCAGCATTTTGAAAAATACGCCGCGACCTAGCTCAGGCCTCGAGTACGCAGGGACTACTCTCGAGCATGAAGGAGAGTTACAAAGACCTCCTAGGACCTCGTGTCGACCATGCTGCGAGTATGAGTCGAGGGAAAACTCTTCTAAACTCGCCAATTCAGGGCTCGAAATTAGCGGTTGCCCGGGTGTCATTGACCACCCAAAGGCAACCTAAACGCTGACTCATTTTGCCCGGCTTGGCACTGCAGATACTGGTTTATACCGAAGATAGACACAAAATGCTGGAGTAACTCAGCGGGTCAGGCAGCATCTCTGGAGAAAAGGAACGTGACGTTTCGTGTCGGCGGCGGCTGTATTGCGGGGCAAAGATACTAGGTGCGGAGTGACGAAGGGTCGGAGCGAATGACGGGCCCCGCACAGCGGCAGCAGCGGCCGCGACAGCGAGTCCATCTCTTCCTCCTCCTCCCGCATCCCGGCTGCCCTAATAGCGGCTGCTGCTTGCCAATCCGCTAACGGTGCTTTCAGAACAAACCCTCCCGTACGCTGAGGCCGGGAGGAAGGAGGGAGGGGAGGCCTCCTTCCGCCGTCTGAAGCAGCTGCACCAAAGATCCTATAGCTATAGGATCTTTGAACTGCACCGCTCGGTCCCGCACCTTCCTGTTGGCTGGCGGAGAAGGGGAGGCAGTGGCGAGGAAATCCCAACTGCCTCCCCCTTTGGTGGCGGCACTTGGCGGTGGACAGGGATGGCCAAGGCAGCGGGGGAAATGATGCCGTCCCTGTCCGATGAGCGCTGACCTTCCTTCCTCCCCACCTCCCCTCTCTCTCTCTCTCTTTCTCTTGTACGCCCCCTCCACCCCTCTTATCCTGAGACCCCTCCTCTCCAACCTGCACTGATCCCCATTCCCGCCTCTATTCAGTCCTCACTGACATCCCCTGTGCTCCCCTCCCCCTCCCATCTAATTATCCTGCGCTGATCACCGTATCCACCTCGCATTGATTCTCCTGCCACTCCCCATCCATCCTACACTGGTCTCCCAATTCATCCTGTACTGACTACTCTACCCATTCATCCTGCACTGCTCCCCTATCCATCCTGTACTGATCCCCTCATTCATCCTGTACTGATCCCCTCATTCATCCTATACTGATCCCCTCATTCATCCTGTACTGATCCCCTCATTCATCCTATACTGATCCCCTCATTCATCCTATACTGATTCCCTCATTCATCCTGTACTGATCCCCTCATTCATCCTGTACTGATTCCCTCATTCATCCTATACTGATCCCCTCATTCATCCTGTACTGATCCCCATTCAATCTTTTACTGATCCCCCATTCATCCTATACTGATCCCCCATTTATCCTATACTGATCCCCCCGTTTATCCTGTTCTGATCCCCCATCCATCCTGTAGTGATCCCCTCATTCATCCTGTGGTGATCCCTCATTCATCCTGCACAGACCCTCCGATCCACACTGTACTGATCTCCCCCCCCCCCATTCATCCGGTACTGATCCTCCCCATTCATCCTGCGCTGACCCCCCCCCCAATCCATCCTGTACTGATCCCCCCCATTAAAGAAGAATGGGGGGGAACAGTCTGAAGAAGGGTCTCGATCCGAAACATTGCCTATTTTCTTCGCTCCATAGATGCTGCTTCACCCGCTGAGTTTCTCCAGCATTTTTGTCTACCTCCATTCATCCTGTACTGACCCCCCCATCCATCCTGTACTGATCCCCCCCCATCCATCCTGCACAGATCCCCCCCGTCCATCCCGTACTGAACCCCCCCATTCAACACCACTGACATCCCCGCGCTCTCCCCTCACAATTTTACATACTCCAACCAACACGTACTAATTCACCTGCCTCAATCCATCCATTCCGCACCGATTGCCTTCTCAACCCCTCCCCCCCCCCGCCATCTACCCATCCCGCATTGATTCACCCCCCCCCCCCCCCCTGACCCTATTGTGCTGGAAATGTCTTCAGAGCGAACATTGACTATGTTTGATAACGGAATGCAATCAAATGTGTTTTAATTATCAATGTTATTATTTGTTTTAGTCCAGAAAGATGGATTAATTAAATTGTGAACACGTGAAACATTAAAACTGCAGTGTTCGATTGTCACTGCTACCGTTGACACGTTATTACAGAATTCATTTTAATGGCAAATCAATGCTCTTAATATGGAGTATCAGTACTGTAGTTATTTAATGAGCAACATTCACAACTATACGTTGGATTTATCCAGGTTTTACTTCTACAGTGAGTCATATCATAAATTTGGTCAGGAGTTATTTCAGTTGAAATTTTAACGTTAATTCGGAAGTCGGAAACAGCATTTATCAATAATTTCTTTTAAATTGTGTGTACAAACTGGGTATCTTCTGACACCTTTAAACATATTACCAAAAGAACATTTGCTGCAGTTATGTCCTTTGGCCATCTCTTGTCAGTTAGTGTAATGTTTAACCTGTCAGATGGGTATAGTCGGTTTTAGCAGCTATTATCATAAAATGCCTTTAGAAATTTCCTTGCAACCTGTATATTTTGTTATGGATAAATTATGTGGGAAGCCAGAGTGTTTCTGTGCCAATAGCAATAACGACCCATGCTATGGCCATGTCATAATTTTCGGTCCTTCACAGAAAACATGCTTGCATCAATCTGTAGTGTGCATGGTTAAGCGTATATGTTACCATGGTCCAGGATTTATTGACACAGGTTGATCATATGCTGAATAATCCAACCACATTTTTATTTGGAAGTGGAAAGAACTAATAGAAATTGCATTAATTGCAATGTGTTAAAGAGTTGAGATACAGTATTATAATTTAGCTGCATGTCATTGTGGTATATATCATGTCTTGATTGGTGAATATGTTTAGTTTGTGATTTTACTTGAAGCAGAAATAATATGTGAATGCTTCATTGAGCATAATTCCGACTGGTAACTCCCACTTCGTCCGAGCAGATTATCGCACGTGTCATGCAAACTGTCTTAGATGACCATCTAAACTGTCATTTGGCAACCTAAAAAGCTGCCTAGGTTGCCCGGCTGGCAACGGGGAAAAAAAGTTAAGTGAGAGCCCTGCAATTAGGTCGCCGCAGTGGGACAGCCCCTTTATTGTCCAATCTGCTGTTGGCACAGAATGTCCTTGTTGATACTCTAGCTGTTGCTTCTCAATCTTGTAACAAGTTTAAAGTGGGCACACCACCCATCCTCTAATGTGGTTGATTTATGAAGGATAAGACTACCGCGTTTTATATTGGTACTATTCACTGAAGTTTGAGCTATGTATTGAAATACATTGCTCCTGTCAAGTGATTATGAAGTCCTACGTATGAAAGAAACTCTTGTAAATGCACATGGTTTAAGTTTAGTCCAATTTGATCATCAAAGTAGAAATAAAATTGTCTGGAGCTGCAAAATATGTTACCACTTTGTTTTTTCAATTGTAATTTTTACATCCGAGATTTTGAAGTTGGCATATCATTTTATTCGGTGAATTTTACGATACGATAGAACTTTATTGACCGCAGGGGGGAAATTGATTTGCCAGCAGTCATAAAACACAAAATGCATGAAACATTAAATTAAAGTTAAGAGTGGAAAGGATTGTGGATGTGCAAAGATTCCGGGGTGGGGGGGGGGGGGGGTGGGAGGTGAGTCAGTCTACCCCAAGAAAGAAGGGGGAGGAGTTGTACAGTTTGATAGTCACGGGGAAGAAGGATCTCCTGTGGCGTTCTGTGCTGCATCTTGGTGGGACCAGTCTGTTGCTCAGGTTGACCAGTGTGTCATGGAGGGGGTGAGCTGTATTGTCCAGAATGCTCCGCAGTTTGAGGAGCATCCTCCTCTCCAAGACCACCTCCCGTGAATCCAACTCCGACTCCACCCCCAGGACGGAGCCAGCCTTCCTGATGAGTTTGTTAATCCTGTTGGCATCCGCGGCCTTTGCCCTGCTGCCCCAGCACACGGCAGTGAAGAAGATGGCACTGGCCACCACCGATTGGTAGAACATCTGCAGCATCTTACTGCAGATGTTGAAGGAGCAGAACCTTGTCAGAAAGTACAGCTGGCTCTGTCCCTTCTTGTACTGGACTTCAGCGTTCCTGGACCAGTCTAGTTTACTGTCCGGGCACACTCCAAGGTACTTGTACTCCCTGGTAAACTGCAGATCCACACCATTGATGGAGACAGGGGTGTTCCTCTCCTCCTAAAGTCCACCACTAACTACTTAGTCTTGTCATTGTTGAGCTGCAGGTGATTCAGCCCACACCACTCAACAAAGTCGTTGACTACACTCCCCGCACTGATGCAGTCCACAATTGAAAACTTCTACAGGTGGCAGAAGTCCGAGTTACAGTGCATTCAGAAAATATTCAGACCCCTTCACTTTTTCCACATTTTGTTATGTTATAGCCTTATTCTAAGAAGGATAAAATTAATTTATTTATCTTCAATCTACACACAATACCCCATAATAAAAAAGTAAAACAGGTGTTTAGTAATTAAAAATAAATAATTGAAATATCACATTTACATAAGTATTCAGACCCTTTACTCAGTACTTTGTTGAGGCACCTTTGGCAGCGATTACAGCCTCAAGTCTTGGGTATGACGCTACAAGCTTGGCACACCTGTATTTGGGTAATTTCTCCCATTCTTCTCTGCAGATCCTCTCAAGCTCTGTCAGGTTGGATGGGGAGTGTCGATGCACAGCTATTTTCAGGTCCCTCCAGAGATATTCGATCGGGTTCAAGTCCGGGCTCTGGCTGGGACTCTCAAGGACATTCACAGACTTGTCACAAAGCCACTTCTGCGTTGTCTTGGCTGTGTGCTTAGAGTCGTTATCCTGTTGGAAGGTGAACCTCCACCCCAGTCTGAGGTCCAGAACACTCTGGAGCAGGTTTTCATCAAGGATCTCTCTGTACTTTATTCCGTTCATCTTTCCCTCGATCCTGACTAGTCTCCCAATTCCTGCCGCTGAAAAACATCCCCACAGCATGATGCTGCCACCACTATGCTTCACCTTGGGTATGGTATTGGCCAGGTGATGAGCGGTCCCTGGTTTCCACCAGGCCAAAGAGTTCAATCATGGTTTCATCAGACCAGAGAACCTTGTTTCTCATGGTCTGAGAGTCCTTTAGGTGCCTTTTGGCAAACTCCAAGCGGGCTGTCATGTGCCTTTTACTGAGGAGTGGCTTCCGTCTGGCCACTCTACCATAAAGGCCTGACTGGTGGAGCACTGCAGATGTAGTTGTCCTTCTGGAAGTTTCTCCCATCTCCACAGAGGAACTCTGGAGCTCTGTCAGAGTGACCATCGGGTTCTTGGTCTTTTCACCCGATTGCTCAGTTTGGCCGGGCGGCCAGCTCTATGAAGTGGTTCCAAAGTTCTTCCATTTATGAATGACGGAGGCTACTGTGCTCTTCGGGACCTGCAATGCTGCAGAAATTGTTTTATACCCATCTCCAGATCTGTGGCTCGACACAATCCTGACTCGGAGGTCTACGGACAATTCCTACGTCTTCATGTTTGGTTTTTGCACTGACATGCACTGTCAACTGTGGGACCTTATATAGACCGGTGTGTGCCTTTCCAAATCATGTCCAATCAATTTAATTTACCACTGGTGGACTCCAATCAAGTTGTAGAAATATCTCGAGGATAATCAATGGAAACAGGATGAACCTAAGCTTAATTTTGAGTGTCATAGTAAAGGGTCTGAATACTTATGTAAATGTGATATTTCAGTTATTTCTTTTTAATTACTTTGCAAAAATTTCTAAACACCTGTTTTTGCTTTTTTATTATGAGGTATTGTGTGTAGATTGATGATTTAAAAAAAAGAATTTAATCCATTTTAGAATAAAGCTGTAACATAACAAAATGTGGAAAAGTGAAGGGGTCTGAATACTTTCTGAATGCACTGTACATCTGAAGTCCGAAGTGTAGATGGTGAACAGGAAGGGAGAGGGGACCATCCCCTGTGGGGCCCCTGTGTTGCTCACTACCATGTCCCAGACACAGTTCTGTAGCCTGACATGGTGGTCGACCAGTCAGGTAGTGGGTGATCCAGAACACCAATGGAGCATCCACCCGCATCTTTGTCAGTTCTTGGCAATTGTAATGTTTTGTTTTATTAATCAAAGGCACAAATATTCCACAGAGTAATGTGTAGTTTTATTCAAACCAGGCGAACTTTTGCCTTTATGGCTTAACTTTAACTGTGATAAAAGAAGTCTTGCTTATTTTATGGTTTACTGCCACAACAGGCTTGATTAAACGAAAGATGTGAATTTTACTGCTATTTTCTATCAAGAAAAATGAGACCATTCAACTAACATTATTTATTTGTTATTGAATAGGCCCGTGTTTTGTATAGCTTCGCAGCTGAACCTGGAAACAATGAGTTGACAGTCCAGGAAGGAGAAGTCATCACTATTGGCAATCGGGTAATTCTATTTCTAATAATTTTCTGTATTTTCCTTGGTTTCTTTCAAAAACATATTTTAACAACTGAGGCATCCAAAACATAACTTTCTTTGACACATTTCCACTAAAGTAGTAGTTATTCTCATCTCTCTTGGCATGAAATTGAGTTTTGATTTTGTATTAACTTGTTTTTAAGTTGACCCTTTTTGGATTACAGAGGCTGTACGTTAAGCCTGGTAACTAGTTAAGCAGTTACCTCTGTTGTCTGAAGAAGGACCTCGACCCAAAACGTCACCCATTCCTTCTCTGTAGAGATGCTGCCTGTCCCGCTGAGTTACTCCAGCTTTTTGTGTCTAACTTTTGATTTTACTGTCAGTGAAAAGTCATACTTTGCTGACGACTGCTTCCCTGTGTTGGACCTTGCTTTCTTATAAATGGTTTTCAGCATCAGGAAATGTGAAGCATTGATATGCATCTAGCAAGTACAAAATTAGGAACACAACAAGACTTTGTCCAAGATAGGGTGTGAATACATTTTGCCTATACACAGGATGCTGTTGGAAGAAAGAGGCTGGCAAGGAGGACTTTGAAATTATCAAGAGTTTGTGGCAAAATATAGATTTGGCATTAATTCCTTTCTATTTGGAAAGATAGTCAGAACTGAAATGATTTTGTTTTTTAATTAAAAAAACCTTGCTGTTAAATCAAAGATTTTTGCCATTTGGATGCACGTTACTGCAGCATTTACTCGATGGAACAGATTCTACAGAGACAATTGTGTGACCTGTCATTAAGCTGGAGAGGATGGAGAAGAGATTCACCAGGATGTTTTTTGGGCTTTTTCTTTGGAGCGTAGGGACTGAGAGGTGACTGTATTGAGGTGTACAAGATGTTGAGGAGCATGGATAAAGTGAACACAGGGTAGAGGAAATACTAAAGCTGGGCGGCAAAGATTTCAAGTGAGAGGGAAGAGATTAGAAGGGACCTTGGGGGCAATTTCTTCACTCATGTCTGGAAGGAGCTTCCAAAGGAAGCTTTTGAAGTGGATTAAATTGTTCAACGTCGTCTGGATAGGAAGGGTTTAGAGGTCCTTGGGCCAAAATGCAGGCAAATGGGACCATCCTAATATGCCAACTTGATCGGCATGTATAAGGTAGGGTCGAAGAGCCTGTTTCTGTGCTGTACAGCTCTATGATCCTTTTTGTCTCAGAGAAACTTCGTAAGTTGCACCCTAATTAGCAATTGGTTTTGTCATTGCTAGAGCCAAGGAATAGAGCTGGCTTTTCAGAATTTCTGACATGCGATCTATCCTGTTAGCTGAGGAAATGGTGTTTAAATTGAGCAATGGTAAACGGGGACAAGTTGATTAAAATGTAAACAGCAAACAAAAGATGCAGTAAGAATGAAATGAAAACAAAATGCTGGAAATATTCAGGTTGGGCAGCAATGTGGAGAAGGAAACAGTTAATGTTTCAGGTCAATGGTTTGTCCTCAAACAAAGGGTTTCCTCCATTTTAGCTTGCTTCATTCGATGCTCACTCTCTTCTCTACATTTCAAGAAGCCTAATCCAAATTGGTCGGCTGCCTTGCGGACAACCTTTGTTCAGTCCACAAAGCTGACCCTGAGCTTTCAATTGTCTCTCATTCCAATTCGGCATTCATTTTCCATGGAACTATGTTTTTGGCTTTGTGCATTGTTACAAAAAAGCCTCATATAAGCTGTACACCTTTCATTTAAGCATATTACAACCCTCTGAATTTGCTGTGTAGGAAGGAGCTGCAGATGCTGGTTTAAACCAAAGATAGATACAAAAAGCTGGAGTACCTCAGTGGGTCAGGCAGCATCTCTGGAGAAAAGGAGGGGGTGACGTTTTGGGTCGAGACCTTCAGACTGAAAGTCAGGGGAAATGGAAACGAGAGGTAGTTATAGAGAGGTGTAAAACAAATGAATGAAAGATATGCAAAAAAGTAACGATGATCAAGGAAATTGTGGAGTCCACAATGGTCCATTGTTAGCTGTGGGCTAGGTGATAACGAGTTATACAGACAATGAAATGTAACAGGATGACAGTGATACTAGTACGACAACTAGGTTGGGGAGGGACAGAGAGAGAGGGGATGCTAGGGTTACTAGAAGTTAGAGAGATCGATATTCATACTGCTGGGTTGTAAACTGCCCAAATGAAATATGAGGTGCCGTTGCTCCAATTAGCAATTTGGACTTGCTGCTGAATTCAAGAATTTTAGCGAGCCAGCCTCTTCGGTATATCAGAACCAGGTATGCAGCTCAACCTGCTGAGTATTTCCAGGTTTATTTTATGTTTCTCGTTATTATTTGTGTTCCAATCTCAATAGAAAATAGTTTCTGCCCATCGTTGTCAATCCATCATCCATTTTATAGATTTTAATGAATTTCTCTTAATTCAAAGAAATATGCCCCTTGTTTAATTGAATTTTAGTTTGACTGATATTCCTTTGAAATAATGTAATTTAGCACTGTAATGCTGATAAGTGCTGAAGAACCAATGTCTCGTTCATGTGATTCATTGTTTAGAATTTGCATTGCTGTAGTTGCAGTCAATTCGTTTCATACAACTGCAGCAAAAGTTCCATGCCTTCTTTACTCCAGCCTCTTATGAGACATATATTATAAACATAAGCATTTCTTTTGCCTTTGTCAACCAGTTTCTTGATTTAGGACTTGCATTCTTGCTATTGAGGGAGTGCAGCGTAGGTTCACCAGGTTAATTCCCAGGATGGCGGGACTGTCATATGCTGAGAGAATGGAGCGGCTGGGCTTGTACACTCTGGAGTTTAGAAGGATGAGAGGATATCTCATTGAAACATATAAGATTGTTAAGGGCTTGGACACACTAGAGGCAGGAAACATGTTCCCGATGTTGGGGGAGTACAGAACCAGGGGCCACAGTTTAAGAATAAGGAGTAAGCCATTTAGAACGGAGACGAGGAAACACTTTTTCTCACAGAGAGTGGTGAGTCTGTGGAATTCTCTGCCTCAGAGGGCGGTGGAGGCAAGTTCTCTGGATGCTTTCAAGAGAGAGCTAGATAGGGCTCTTAAAAATAGCGGAGTCAGGGGATATGGGGAGAAGGCAGGAACGGGGTACTGATTGGGGATGATCAGCCATGATCACATTAAATGGCGGTGCTGGCTCGAAGGACCAAATGGCCTACTCCTGCACCTATTGGCTATTGTCTATTGACCATTGTCTTGTCTGTCCCTGAATTTCATTAATCGTGTGCCTATTATATCTTTGTCTTCTATAAAATAGTCTGTATGAAAATAACTCATCAAAAGCTTGCATATTTTCCTTTCCATCTAAGATTGCTCCACCTTTAATTTTTTTTACTGAATTTTTAATTTTAGCTTGCTTATTTTAGTAATGCATTTATTGTATGAAATACTAATTTGCCCCTATGCCTTTTGCATTAATTCTGCCTTATTCCACTTAGCTTCACACTTCCTGCTGTTTCAACACTCCCCTCGTATTTCCTGCATTTTGTTTGAACCTGCTATATTCAGGAAATTTTTAATAGACAGATACACACATCATTCAGCAATAGCATTGAGTTTCTTTCAGCTGAAAATAAAGATTTAACGAATTGAAGGATGTTATTAGGAAATAATAGAGAAACAGTTGGTAAGATATCATCCTAGAAGGTTTTATCGATAGCTTTTATTTTCGAATAGATAGCAAATCCCCTACTCCTTACCTTTCACCTCATTAGCCGGGGTGGGAGATTGCAACCTTCCCGTGGTCCACCCTGTTTCGACTAATGCAATCAACCCGACGTATAGATCAAACAAACAATACATCAAATAGAACGTTGACCTACAACTTTAAGCTGTGCAGGCCATATGCAAGAAGAAGAAGACCTCATTAGCCGTCGCATATAACACCTAATCCTCTAACATTTTTGCCACCTCCAATGGGATCCCACCAATTCCCATCTCCACCCCTTTATGCCTTTTGCAGAGACCGTACCTACTGCAACTCCCTGGTTAACTCATCCCTTCCCACCCAAACTACCCACTCCCCAGGTACCCTCCCCTGCAACTGCAGGAGATGCAACACCTGGCCCTATCAGAGCTGCCAAGTAGTACGGATTTTCCGTGTTTTGTACGGAAATGCGATAAGAATACGGATTTGCTTTATAAAATACGGATTTTTTTTAAATCGGCCCGACTTCCTGTTTCATCTTGATGCTTAAAAAATGCAAGGATATAAAAAGTCATACTGTAACTAAAAATTATAGCAGATTAAATCTATTAGTAGGTATGTTACAAAACTTACCTTCAGTCGCGCTGTAATTCTGCCACTGGCCGTGTGCGCGATTTTGGCGCCTTTAAGGGGGGGCGGGGTTAAAACGCGGGTTTCTCCTCCCTTGTCCTGGGAATATTTTGTTGGAGTACAAGCCTTGGCTGACAAAATCGTTCCTACCGGCGTTTTGTGAATTTTTTATTTTTATTAAATCGTTAATGTCAGCGCTACAGTAATTTTAAAAGCAGCTCCTGAAGCGTCAACGCCGATAACGGGGACGGATTTCACACACGGGACAGGTAAACGAAAGTGCTTTCTTTAAATGTATAAAAGTGCTTCTTAAGAAGCCTTTAATTCACATTTTGTCATGCGACACGGTGATTTTATTCCCCGAATTAACGGCAGTATTTTTCATGCCAATACGGGGTTAAATTCACCGCAAATCAACGTTCCAAAAGATCGCGTTCCAGTAATCCTCACTCACAAGATGAATTAAATCCCCATTAATTTACAGGTATTAAACATTCAATTCCTTCCATTTGGCCTGTAAATTCATGAAAATTAGATTTAAAAATTATGTTATATTGTGAATTATTGTGTGAATGTTATTTGGACACTTAGGCTATTTAAAAATGTTAATCTATTCTTAAGAAATTGATAGATGTTTAGATCTAGTAATTGAATTTTGTAATTAGCTACAATTAGGTAACTAACTAATTATATGCTTTACTTTCATGTCTTCGAAGTAAGATTGTTTCATATTTGTTTCAGAATGCTTCAATCTATAATACCTGAACATTTCTTTCAGTTATCATAATTTTTAAGAAAGTTATGGGCTTTTAACTGTCCTCGATCACAGCTTTTGTGTTAAGTCAATGGAAAAGCAATAGGGAACTAGATGCTAATTTCTGAGTATGATAATGGCCATAACTTTTTTAATACTGAAGATATGAAAGTGAATTAAGTGTCAAATTAAACTTCTTTTTATGCTTTGTCTGATGGGATAAATTGCAGACTTTATTTTTAAAATCTCAAAATTTTGTAACATTGCTACTATTAGTATTTTAAATTTCAAGATCTGGATGATTATTTTTGTAAGCTTTGATCTGCCAGTCCCTCTACAGGTTTAAACAGCACTGTCAGTTTAGCGTGTGGGAATTTAAACGAACAGCGCTATGGGTTCTAATTATAGCCCTACCAGCTGAAGCGCTATTGCCTTTACACATAGCGCTATGAGGTTTACACATAGTGCTATGGCCACAGCGCTATGGGTCACAGACTGTTCAGGGAGGGAGAAGGAGAGAGGGAGTGAGAGGGAGGGAATAAGAGCGAGGGAGAAAAAAAGGAGAGAGGGAGGGAAAGAGCAGAAGGAGGGAGAGGGAGGCTTCGAAAATGGCTTCTACATCATCTGGTGCTAAAAGCAGGAAGCAGCCGTTCAAACAGAAGTATACAAAGATATGGCAATGAATATACTGTCAAGTAAGGTGCATAGAAGACATGTCAATTGGTCGCTTATGCATTCTTGTACTCTTACATGGGTATGACCGCACATAAAAAAATATTTTCAGCAAAATGACACCGTGTAAAAATACTGATTTCCTCAGCAAATTACTGATTTTCAGGTACTAGAATACGGAAATGCTATGACAAAACTTGGCAACTCTGCCCTATACCTCCTCTCTCAACTCTGTCCAAGGACCCAACAGTCCTTTCCGGATAGGCAGAGGTTCACTTGCACCTCCTCCAAACTCATCTACTTCATCCGTTGTTGAAGGTGTGGACTCTTATACACCGGTGAGACCAAACGTAGACCGGGCGATCGTTTTGCTAAACACCTTCGCTCAGTTCGCCTGGGCATACCTGATCTCCCGGTTGCCAAACACTTTAATTCCCATTCCCACACTGACCTTTCTGTCCTGGGCCTCCTCCATTGTCAGAGTGAGGCCAAACCCAAATTGGCGGAACAGCACCTCCTATATTGCTAGGGCTGCTTACAACCCAGTGGCATGAATATTGCTTTATTTAACTTCAAGTAACCTTTGCATCCCCTCTCTCTCCCCCACAAAAGCTTCAAAATTGTCTTGTTGAGTCTCATTGTCTGTAACTCAATTTCACCTGGCCCACAACTAACAATGGCCTGTTTCCTTTGTCAATGTTACTTTTCTGCATATCTTTCATTCATTTATTCTATATCTCTCTATATTACCATTTATATCTCTCGTTTCCCTTTCCCCTGACTCTCAGTCTGAAGCAGGGTTTTGACCCGAAACGTCACCTATTCCATTTCTCCAGAGTTGCTGTCTGACCCGCTGAGTTACTCCAGTATTTTGGGTCTATTTTTGAGGATTTGAGTTTAGGAGCAAGGAGGTCCTACTATAGTTGTACAGGGGCCTGGTGAGACTGCACCTGGAGTATTGTGTACAATTTTGGTCTCCTAATTTGAGGAAGGACATTATTGCTATTGAGGGAATGCAGCGTAGGTTCACCAGGTTAATTCCCGGGATGGCGGGACTGACGTATGCTGAACGAATGGATCGACTGGGCTTGTATTCACTGGAATTTAGAAGGATGAGAGGCAATCTCATAGAAACATATAAAACTCTTAAAAGATTGGACAGGCTAGATGCAGGAAAAATGTTCCCCATGTTGGAGTCCAGAACCATGGGTCACAGTTTACGAATAATGGGTAGGCCATTTTGGACTGAGATGAGGAAAAACTTTTTCATCCAGAGAGTTGTGTATCTGTGGAATTCTCTGCCAATTCATTGGATGTTTTCAAGAGAGAGTTTAATTTGGCTATTAGGGCGAAAGGAATCAAGGGAGACAAAAGTGCTGGAGAAACTCAGCGGGTGCAGCAGCATCTATGGAGCGAAGGAAATAGGCAAAGTTTCGGGTGGAAATCCTTCTTCAGACTTCGATTTTCCAGCATCTGCAGTTCCTTCTTAAACAGGAATCAAGGGATATGGGGAGAAGGCAGGAACGGGGTACTGATTGTGGATGATCAGCCGTGATCACATTGAATGGCGGTGCTGGTTCAAGGGGCTGAATGGCCTACTCCGGCACCTATTTTCTACTGTCTATCAGGTCTCTTTGGATCCACTATATAATCAGGTCACTTTGGATCCACTAATTCACCAGTTAAAGTCATGAAAATCATTTTGTTTCAATAGGAACAATCATTGTCACCACAAGATGTAATTTGCCACAAATTGTTCCTGAATTAACATAATTACTATCATGTGTTTCCAACTTTATTACCACCAATGCCATTCACCTTTGTGCCATTTATTAACTTGATTGAGTGTCTTTCTGACCCATTTGGAAATAGATACATGAAAATAAGTTCCTTGAGTGGGTGAAGGATTTTCTATCCTTTACAAAACTGCATGTTCTCACTGTAGACACAAAATGCTGGTGCAACTCAGCGGAACAGGCAGCATCTCTGGAGAGAAGGAATGGGTGACGTTTCGGGTCCCGTAACATTCTCTCCAGAGTAGCTGCCTGTTCCGCTGAGTTACTCCAGCATTTTGTGTCTATCTTTGATTTTAAACCAACATCTGCAGTTCCTTCCTACACATGTTCTCACTGTATTTGTGCAATGCGGCTCTTCCTTGTAGTTTCTCACTCTGCTTTTTAAAAAAGCCCACTATTCCATGCTGCACTATTACAACCAGCTTCTTGAATATTGCATAAAAACCTTCCCTGTGGCAACTTTCTAAATTTGTTTTGAAAATTTAAGTATAATATATTCTCTGGCTCTCTTGTTACCACCCTGCCAGTTACGTTCTCACAAAGCAAAGCTATTATTAAATTTGGTAAATATAATCTCTCTTTAAAATATTGTTAACTTAGTCATTTGATTTTCCACTTTTGTAATGGGTTCCAGTATTTGCTTCACAGTTGAACTTAAACATTTTGTTCTCTCTCCTCCTGTTATGAATAGCTGTATTACATTTACTTTGTCCCAATCCACTGGGACTGAAAATCTAGGGCATTTTTAGAAACTCAATATTGATATATCCACTATCTCTTCAAACGTCATCTTTACAAATTCAAGATGAAGGCCATCAGTGCAGGGATTTGTTAGCTTTTAGTTCGATTCATTTCTGTCCATCTTTACTTACGTTAATGATTGCATTCAGTCTCTGATTTCCCCTTAGACTTTTTTTTTTGTGTCTTTTGATGTTAAAATGGGTGCAAAAATATCAGTTTCATCTCTAACCCATCTAATTATTCTGCAATATAATTTATCCTAGTCTACCTTATAAATAGTCTATTCCCTGGTTTAGGAAAACCCTCAATGTATTCTCTATCCATCTTCCAGGCTGCATTTGCAGATTGTCCAATTTATATATGAATTAAAATCTTCCCAACAATTATTGCGTGACCTTATTTTCAAATTCCTTTCTCTTGATCAAAAAATATTGAATTGTACTAAATGAGAGGTTTCCCACATTAGAGATAAGGAACCAGAATGTCCTTATTGTTTTATTATTTTCACCTATTTTAATTCTGCCTTCTCAATGGATCCATCGGTCTTGTCTACATTTAGAGTTTCAGTACATTTGTGTTTTTCTGCCTTTCAACCGCCCAATGTAAACATAATTGTATTATGAATGCTTTGTTTTAAACTATTACCATTCCCGTTGATACGGTTCACTTCTTAATAAACAGACAACTCACAAAAACGTTAGGTAAACCAGCTCAAGCTTTACTGATCATCAACTGGCGGAAGTGACGGGGGTACACCAGTCAAGTAAGCAAAAGACACTTGACTTCCCCGTGCTACCACTTCAATGAACAAAGATTTGCATGGTGTTTTATACTGTGTTGTCACTTAGTCACATTCCAAAGATGTTAGTCATGGTCAAAGATGCAGCCAATACACATCACCACAGGACGAGTCTGAACTTGTCTCTTATTAATTAGTAGACACATTTCAAAGGCATCTTATCAGTTTGTACTTCCAGGACAAGATATTTCAACGGCATCGGTCATTGTCACAATATTCACCAACCTGAGACAAGCCTGGTATACAAGCTTGGAATACAAGCTACAACCTAGTCAAGTATTCCACCATGTATCTTTTATATATTTAAAAGCATCTTTTATATATTTTAAAACCTTTTCACCTTGGATGGAATCAGAGTATTCCTAACAATCAAATTACTAGACTCCAGTGATCTGGAAACATTGCCTTATAAGAAGATCTCCTAAGCCCTTGAGGAAACGTTCTCAACACTTTCATGATGGGCTCCAATGTGGTGTATGAAAACCTCAGTGTCTATTCTTTAACCTGTTAAGCGCGTCTTGATTTCCCCAGTTTAGCAGTCGATTGGCTTCCAATACCGACAGACACAATACAAAATCTAAACCAGGCCCCAGCTGACCTGTGCAACCAGTGAAGAGTTTGACAGGTTGAATGGCGCAGTCACTATAATTAGCAGGTCTGTTTGTGTTGCTGTTTTGCATTTGGCAAAATGATGACATATGGATGATTAATTGTGTATCGTGATCTCTGTATTTGTTTTTGGCAGTTACAGAATTTGGTTTCCTTTGTATGTAGCTCCATTTGGAAGTAGCATAAGGAATTTTAGGCAACAAACTAGTAATAGAGAATTAGTTGAAGGATGATTGAACAGTTGGCTGCAGGGATTTTAAGGTGACTTCCACAACCAGATAGTAAGGGCAAGAAGATTCTGCCAGCAATATTGAAATGCAAGATGACCGTGTCAGAAAGTTGAAAGGGAAGAAAGATGGAATGAGTTGAGGGAATGCTGTAGATTATTGCTGTTTTAATATGTCTATACAGATATTATCACATACAGTGAAGAACTTTGTTTTGCATGCTATCCATTCAAATCATAGCGGACAGAAGTACAGTCAACCCAATACCGCTAAAGTGCAGACTTTTTTAATGACGCAACAGTTGCAACAAGATGGATTGGAAGAGTGGGAATTCATTCGCCTCATATGAGAGGTCCGTTGAAGAGTCCTATAACAGCAGGGAAAAAAGTTGGTCCCGAATCTGGCTGTATGTCCTTTCAAGTCTCTGTATCTTTTCCTCGTATGTGAATACTTGGCCAATAAACGTACTTACTTACCAATATGTGCAGGGAGAAGAGAAAATTGACGGCGTGTTCCTTGATTGTTTCCTGAGGTATCGTGGGGTGAGGTTGATTCGATTGGAGGGGTGGGGGTTGTGGGGAGGCTGAGTTGCGAGCTGGGTTCCGTTCTCAACTCCCTGCAATTTATTGTCGGCTTGGGCAGAACAAAAGCCAACCAAGCTGTGATGTATCCAGATTGGATGTTTGTTATGGTGCATCTTTAGAAATTTGTAAGAATCATTGGAGACCCTGTCGAATATCGTGCACCTTCTGGAGAAGTACAGTAAATCCTCCTTATAAAGGACTGAGGAGGCAGAGTTCTTTTTAAAAGCGAAAAAAATATTTTTTCTACTGCAAGCTAAAACTAAAGGCTGTTTGATATATTCTTTAATGGAGTTAATTGTCAATGTCAATGCCTTGTCAATTTCAGCGCCCTGTCAATTTCAGTGCCTTGTCAATTTCAATGGTCTCTGCAGTGCTGCTCGCAGACTGTGTTCTTCAAGATGAAGTCCGCTATAACCAAAATCCATTTCAAAGAAGTGTGTAATAATGAGGGTTTACTGTTTAGGCATCAGTGTGCTTTCTTGGCTGCAGTATCAATGTGATTAGACCAGGACGGATTGTTGGTGTTATTTACTCCTAGGACTTCAAGCTCTCGACCATTTCCATTTTAGCACCATTGATTGATACAGACTGGGGTGTCTACTCCACCCCGCTTCCTGAAGTCGATCACTAGCTCCTTTATTTTGTTGACATTGATGGAGAGATTGTTGTCTTACACCATGTTACCAAACTTTCTAATTTCTTCCCTGTACTCTGTCCCATCCATGTTTGCAGTCTGGTCCACCACAGTGGTGGCGTCTGCAAATTTGTAAATGGAGTTAGAGGAGAATTTGAGTGTATAGGAATTCTAGTGGCCTTGCGGCGCACCTGTGTTGAGAATTGTCGTGGAGGACGTTTTGTCGCCTATCCTGACAGATTGAGGGGAGGAAGGGGGTCTGTTTACTAGAATGATATCTAGTTCAGAGGGTATTGACTACGAGGAGAGATTGGACAGACTTCTTTTCTCTGGAACAATGGAAGTTGTGGGGAGATCTGATCCAAATATGTAAAATTATAAGAGGCATAATTAGGGCAGGAAGCCTTTCAGTGTTTGATGGGAGGTATAGAGCTTTAATGGACAGTAATTCATACTTTTGCAGCTAATGTGGGGTTACGTATATGAAGTAATGTGATATTTTACAGGAACTTTAAAATGAGTTTTGATACCATATTTTCTAGTCAAGCACAGACTGAGGAGAAGTCTAGAATTGCTCTATGATGGATTGGTAAAGACTTTAAAGGGAAGATAGACACAAAATGCTGGAGTAACGCAGTGGGTCAGACAGCATCTCTGGAGAAAAGGAATGGGTGATGTTTCAGGTCGAGACCCTTCATCAGACTGAGAATCAGGGAGGGGGACACTGGAGGTATGGGATGGTACAGAACCTTAAGGTCTTGTCAACGATTTAATCTTCTGGGCCAGCTATTATCTTGCACAATTACAAAAAAACAAACATACTTTTGCCCAAATTATCTGCAATGATTTTTTGGTCTTTCAGCTTGGATGCAATTACAGATTTATTATAACGTAATAGTTTGTACCAATTGCTCAACAATTGTCTAAATGTGACATTGCTCTAAGGTGGATTTCCACAGTCTATTGCATTTTATTTATTTATTGATATTTACAATTTATATTAATATTACATTAATGTTTACAATATTTATATATTGCCATGTAACAGGTAAAATGACAAATTTGATATGTTAAATTGGATGTTTTCTCCAAGTTTAGTCTGTATTTGGAACTGTTAGAAATTCTAAAGAATGAGGCTAATGGTATTAGGTTGTCATTGAGCTGTGTATTGGCTGCCAAGGCTTAGAACAGTTTTATTTTTGGCACTAGAAATTGGACACTACCATCTTATCAGTACACAATTAAAAACATTCAAGTCATTAAATTGTTATGTATAGCTTTTGCTTATTTTCAGAATGTAGGTGGTGGATGGTGTGAAGCAACAAATGCTCAGGGAATGACAGGACTTGTTCCCACAGACTACGTGGAAGTGAGTATTATCCTCGTAACACTTGGGTGTTGGCTCGTCTGCATGTATAGAAAAAATAATTACGTATAACCTCTTTATGAAATAAATAGTTGAAAGGATCTTTTTAATGACATGGGATGTTTCATGGTTCTTTAGTATTTCATCGTCACTAAATGGGCTAGTAAGGGGGATATTGCAATATTGTGTGGATTGGTTCTCTGAGTCGATAATATTTGGGTATCTGCTGAAAAGATGGCACAAACACAATTTGCTAAAGTTGCAGACAATGATACTGAATGTGATAGTCTGTTCCGCTACCTTTGACATTTAATTACATTGCCTTTGCTGGTGCTGATGGTGGGGGTCTAAGATGCATATTACCCAGACTTGAAAATATGTCACTGGGCATGAATTCTGACCCAGCAAATTCACTTCAAGTTTAGTCGAGTGTCATCTGCACACAAGCATAGTGAAGTACACGTACTGCGAACATCTTGTATCTTTCATAAAGTATGTACAAAGTATATTTCGGAGAACTCTAGGGCTATTGAGTAAAGTTTAAGAGAGTAAGGCAAATTGGTTAGTTTCAAAAGTAATGATTAACTTTGACTGACTAGCCTGCTGTTTTGTATGATATTGACCATGGTAAGATGATAGCAGAGTCAATAAAATGGTGAAATGCAAAAAAACTCCAAATGCTGGAAATTCAGAATAAAACCAAATCTCAGCAGATAAGGCAGCGTGTGTAGAAAGATAAATGGTGTTAATATGTGTAAGAAATATAACTTTTGTTTAGTTTAGAGATGCAGCGTGGAAACAGGCCATTCGGCCCACCGAGTCTGCGCCAACCAACGATCCCTGCACATTAACACTATCCTACACACACTAGGGACAATTTACATTTATACCAAGCCAATTAACCTACAATCCTGTACGTCTTTGGAGTGTGCGAGGAAACCGAAGATCTCGGAGAAAATCCATGCGGTCATGGGGAGAACATACAAACTCCGTACAGACAAGCACCCATAATCAGGATCGAACCCGGGTCTCTGGCACTATAAGGCAGGCAGTAGCTCTACCATTATGCCACCATACTGCCTACTGTTAATGTGTTGTGGCAAGGTACACGAGGATATAGATTGAAGCAGAAAGGGAAAAAAGGCTTGCATTTATATATGATGTCATTTTTTGGGATATTCCATGCACTTAACAGCATGTGAAATACTTTTAATTATAGACTCTGTTGTAAGAATATGATCATCAATTTGAGAGCATAAAACCCGCAGAAACATGAGTGTAATGATGCTCAATTTCTGTTTCTTTTGGTTGACTGAGGGATAAAAAATTAACCAGGATGGAAGAGGTAATTCCCCAGCTCTTCAAAGCCATTTTATATCCACTTGATGCTGCCATTGGAACCCAAAACCCACCACTTATATTGCAGCTCTCACTCAGTATGGATAGAAGTGTCAGGTCTAGTTTTTGTGTGCAAAAGAAGGTGGTCACCCATCTGCTGTTAGCTGAGGTAGTAAAAGGCCTGTCTCACGGGTATGCGGTTACTGGTGGTTACTGGTGGTGAAACAGGAAGTTTCTACCGCTCGGTGCTCACAAAAAAGCGACAATGTCGAAAAAACTTTTCCTACCGCACAGCCGCCGCCAGTGAGGCACAAGTGCGGCACAAGTGGTCACCCGGCATACGCGCAGGTTTAATTTTTTTTTACTTACCGCAAGTTTATGGGACCGGCCGTACGGAGATCACTCGGGCCCCGCGCAGCATCCGTGCGGCGCTCCCGCGGTTGCCGTGCGGTCCCCTCTTCCGGCGACGCCACGCTTCACCGCCAACCCGTGAGACCGAGCCTTTAGGCTGGGGACACAGTCAAAGGAAACGGGTGGAATATTTATTGAATTCTCAATCTCTTCAATTAAAAGTAAAATTACATACTTATTAGATCCACCCTTGCTGTAAATATTTGCATGCTATTGTTTGCATGAATAGAGATTGCTTTGCTAAAGTGTTATAATGAATGTTAAATTGTAAGAGGTTTGACAAAATGGCCATTTAAAGCAATTTACTTTGGGTTTGAAGAATCTAATAATCCAGGATTCTGGAGCAATAAAATATTCTGCATTTACTTTCAGATGATTTCAGGTTCAGGGAGTGGAACTAATGATTCGTTGAGACCCAGTGGGACTGCACAGGGTGTAGTAAATAACATTGCAGCGTTTGATCCGCTCTCAACAACTCAAACTGGCTTTAGCGGTAATGCATCATTCGGAGGTTCACACAGCAGCGGTCAGGTACTGTGTATTAAACTTACAAAGGCCAAAGCACTTTGTGACTTATTCTGTAAAAAATTAAGGAATTAACTGCTGCAGAGACTTGATAAATGTTGAATATTATTTTTGATAAAGACAAAGGGTGGTGGGTGTATGGAACAAGCTGCCAGAGGAGGTGGTTGAGGCAGGGACTATCCCAACATTTAAGAAGCAGTTAGACAGGTACATGGATAGGACGGGTTTGGAAGGATATGGACCAAATGCTGGCAGGTGGAACTAGTGTAGCTGGGACATGTTGGCCAGTGTGGGCAAATTGGACCGAAGGGCCTGTTTCCACACTGTATCACTCTGACTCTATGACTATGACATGCTTTGCTAATAAATTGAAAATTATACTTCATGTGCCTTGAAATTTTTTTGACCTGCTCTTGTAAAAGAACTCGAGTCTGAATGAGCATGGTATCAGAATTTCAGCATTGGCTACTTGTAGGAACAAACTGGAAATATTTGCTGTTTGTTTTAACTATATCTACCACCAAGAAAGCAAGAAAGGTTGCTAGTGACAGGCTATTAAAAGTGTCTTGATACATTTTGCTGTGGCTGGAACAGTTTGAACAAACAAAAACGAGTGTTTTTCTGGTAACTTGATGTTGAAATCATTCATCTGGTCATATTTGTATATTCAAATAATGATAGTTGAACTAGTTTAGCGGTGCAGCCTGGCAACAGGACCTTTGGCCCACCAAGCCAATGCAGTCCATCAATTGGCCATTTTCACTGTTCTGTTATCTCACTTTCTTATCCATTCCTGACACATTGGGGGCAATTTTACAGAGGCCAATTAACCTACATCTTTGGGACGTAGGGGGGAATGGGAATACCCAAGCTGTCCTAGGGAGACTGTGCAAAGTCCACACAGACAGCACCCGAGGTCAGGATAGTCCGAGTCCCTGTCACTGTGAGGCAGCAGCTGCGCATCTGTGATGCCCACGATGTCAATGTTAATAAAGTTTGTATATTGGAGCTAAATTTGTGACACAAGTTTTGAAGTGAGCATACAAAGCTAAGATCATTGAGAATTAAAATATGAACGCCACATTTACTGTTTTCTTTATTTTAAACCAAAAAGCTGAACAAAACTATTTTAATAGTGACAGCAATCCAAAGAGATTTGCAGATCAGCCAATGCCTTGGTTTAATTTTGCATGGTGTCTTAAAACATTGTCCCAATTCTTTATATGAGATTTCATACAAATTCAGAGCGATTATTATAACGGGATATAGACAATATTTCACTTAATGTCCCAATTTTGGATCTTAATGATATATTTGTAGCAATTATTTTATTTCCCCAGTTTTAAAGTTGAAGTGCTTTGTTTTACTCTTGGTAGCAAAGAACTAGTGCCAGATGTTCATGCTTCATAAGGAATAGTAGTAGAATTTGGCCCATCAAATCTACCCCACCATTCAATCATAGCTGATCTAGCTCTCTCTCCAAACCCCATTCTGCCTTGTCCCCATAACATCTGCAACCTGTGCTAATCAAAGATTTTAGAGTTTAGAGATGCAGCGTGGAAACGGGCCCTTCGGCCCACCGAGTCCACGCCAGGCATTGATCACCCTTGCACTAGTTCTATGTTATCTCATTTTTCCAATCCTATACATTTCCGGTAGCCCTTGCTGTCACCTCCCCTTCTCAGCTCTCCCTCAGCCCTCTGGCTCCTCCTCTTCCTTTCTCCTTTCTTCTCCTTGCCCCCCCCCCCCCCCACCCTACATCAGTCTGAAGAAGGGTTTGGGCCCGAAACGTTGCCTATTTCCTTCGCTCCATAGATGCTGCTTCACCCTCTTGAGTTTCTCCAGCACTTTTGTCTACCATTGTCCAGCATCTGCAGTTCCTTCTTAAACCCTTTACACTAGAGACCATTTATAGAAGTCAACTAATCTGCAAACCTGTATGTCTCTGGAATGTGAAAGGAGACCGGAGCACACTGAGAAAACCCACGTGGTCACAGTGAAATCGTACAAACTCCGCACAGATGGCACCCATCGTCAGGATCGACCCTGGCGCTGTGAGACAGTTTTATTACTTTGTTCTAGTACTTGCTGTAAGTCGGAGAGCCAAAGCATCACAAAGTCATTTGAAGTGGCTCTGGGACCTGTGTTAAAAGAGCAAGCAGATCTCAATCCACAATTGGAATGAAGAGATGATTTAAAAAAAACTATTGCACAGTCGATATCAAGAACTTTCATTTTGACAACTAATTCAATTATCGAATTAGCTGGAAGAAACAAAATAAACGGAAGAAGAGTTGGAAGAGAAAAAAAAACATCCGATTTTTTTAATTTGTTCTTAAATTTCCAAATATTAAAATCTGAAGCAATTAGATTGAACACATTTATAGGTTAGTTTTCAGTGTCTGGAATTACTTGTGAATTAAGCTTTGTGCACATGTACTGATGCCAGAAAATGCTGTCCAATTTGCATCCTAATGATGGTAAGCACCAACGCCCACGTTTGGTGTTACAGCAAAATACAGACCACTATGCTTGACAAATAATTTTTCTTTTAAGGCATTAATTTTTTTATGATATGCATTAATTTGACAGTCGCAAAACATTGCTGATCCCTGGTCCAATTGGAACGCCAGCTCAGCTGGAAACTGGTCCGCGAATAATGAAGATAACAGCAAAAACGCCTGGAATGCAGTGACCTGGCCGAGTAACACAGACGGTTCAAATGCACAGAAAAGTAGCCCTGTAGATGATGGGAGTACAACTGCCTATGGACATCCGCAGGCTTACCAAGGTCCAGGTCAGTGTCATTTCTGCAGACCGTGTTGCTATGTTGTTCTGTATGTGCCCATACTTGTGTGTACCTGTGGATGAAAGTGCATTATTGCTTTAGGTCCGCTTGAAACTGAGGATAACTTCAATAGCTTATACGTTATCTACATGTCCAAGATGGCGCCCAACCCAGGCGACTATTTGTGTGCTAGCCACAGAAGCCGATCTCCAAACTCGTAGTACATTCGCTCCACACTCTTAAATCTTTATCTGTACACTGTGAATAGCTCGAATGTAATCATGCATTGTCTGGTTAGCACGCAACGAAAAAGTTTTCACTGTACCTCGGTATGCGTGATAATAAACTGAACTGAAACTGATGCTGTGGGGTGGAAAAGGATGAAATTAATATGTGAGAATAAGTGGTGAAGGATGTGTTACGTTTGGATGTTTTGCCCAAATGGTGAAGACAGATGCACTTATGAAAATGTATTATTTTCTGTTAATCATAGAAATCTATTGCGTGGGAAATTGCTGTTTGATTCATTGTGCCTATACTTACTGGAAAAACACTGTCCAGTCTATTCTCACATTCTGCTTCTTCATCTGTAACCTTATATGTTGTCATGGATTCATACAGTATGAAAACAGGCCCTTTAGCCCAACTCATTGTTGCCATCCATACCATCAAGATTCCCCATCTAAGCTAGTCCCATTCGCCGGTGGATGTTAGGACCATATCCCTCTAAACCATTCCTATCAATGTACCTGACCAAATGTCTTTTAAATGCTGTTATAGTTTCTGCCTCAAATACCTCCTCTGGCAACTCATTCCATATATATCAACCACCATCTGAGTGGGAAAAAATTCATGCTCATGTGATAGGAGAAGAATTAGGTCATTTGGCCCATCAAGTCTACTCCATTCAATTATGGCTGTACTACCTCTCCCTCCTAACTCCATTCTCCTGCCTCCCCCCCCCCCCCCCCAATAACCTCTGACACCCATACTAATCAAGAATATATCTATATCTGTCTTAAAAATATCCATTGACTGCCTCCATAGCGTTCTGTGGCAATGAATTCCACAGATTCACCACCCTCTGACTAAAGCAACTCCACCTCATCTCCTTCGTAAAGGAACGTCCTTTAATTCTGAGGCTGTGACCTCTGGTTCTAGACTCTCCCATTAGTGGAAACATCCTCTCCACATCCACTTTCTCCAGGCCTTTCACTATTCGGTAAGTTTCAATGAGGTTCCCCTAATCCTTCTAAACTCTAGCGGGTAGAGGCCCAGTGCCGTCAAATGCTCATCATCTATTAACCCACAAGTTCCTGGGTTCATTCGTGCAAACATCACCTGAACCTTCTCCAGTTGCGCCTCACGTATGTACTAAATCGTATCCCTGTCACCTTAAACATACGTCCTCTTGTTTTTCATTCCCCTATCTGGGGTAAAAGACTGCATTCGCCTTATCTATTCCCCTCTTGATTTTATAGTCACGTACAAGATCATCCCTTAAGGGCCTGTCCCACTTGGCTGTCCTTCGAGCGTGTGGGTAGCGCGGGACGGGCACATGGAGTGGCGTGGAGGAGTGTGGACTTCGTCCTGAACAAAATCTTCGCGCGCAACCGGCCTGTCGTCTAACTGACGGCCAAAGTGGGACAGGCCCATTAGCCTCCTGCGCTTCAAGGAATAAAGTCTGTGTCCAACCTATCCCTACAGTTCAACCCCTCCATTTTGGCAATATCTGTTCTGCACTCTTTCCAGCTTAATGACATTCAAGTAATCTTCAAAAATGAAGTTCACATTCTGTCCTTTCACTTTCGCCTTACTCCCAAGCCAGCCTCACCTTTTAGAATGAAAAACATCATCACAATTCCCTTCTTAACCGTTGTCATTTACTTTATTTTACACCCAGTGGTTATTGACCTTGCTGCTAAAGGATCTACTTGGACACACAATTCACATTTCCCAACTTTATATAATGTATTTCCTCTCTCTCCTTGGCATTTGTTCCATACAATACCATTTAAAGTGAGAGGGGAGATATTTAGAGTCATACAGCATGGCTACAGGCCCTTCTGCCCAACATGCCCATGTTGACCAATATTCACCATCTGCAGTAGTCTCACCTGCCAGTGTTTGGACCTTATCTATCTCGACCTGTCCATGTACCTGTCCAAATGTCTTTTAAATGTTGTTATAATACCATCCTCACCTAGTTCCTCTGGCATCTCATTTCATATACCCATGAATAGCTGAGCTGAGCTAGGTAAAAAGTTGTCCCTCGGGTTCCTATTAAATCTTTCCCCTCTCACCTTAACCCTAAATCTTCTGGTTCTTGATTTCCCCTTCTCTGGGTAAAAGTGTGCATCTATCCCCCTCATGATCTTATACACCTCTATAAGATCACCCTTCTTCCTGCGCTACAAGGAATAAAGACCTAGCCTACCCAACCTCTCCCTATTGATCAGGCCCTCTAGTCCTGGCAACATCCTCTTAAATCTTCTCTGCACTCTTTCCAGCTCATCAACATCTTACCTACAGCAGGGTGACCAAACCTGAACACAATACTTCAAATGTAGCCTCACCAACAGTACAACAATAACATGTCATCCCAATTTCTAGACACATTACTCCTAAAGGCCAAAATTTGCCGAACACCATCTTGACCATCCTATCTACGTTTCAAGGAACTATGTATCTGCACTCCTTGATCCCTCGGCTCTACAACATTGCCCAGGGCCCTGCCATTCCATATAGAAGTCCTGCCCTGGTGAGGCTTCCCAAAATGCGAAACCTCGTACTTAGTCATCGAGTCATACAGTGTGGAAACAGGCCCTTTGGTCTAACTTGCCCCAACTGACCAACATGTCCCATCTACACCGGTCTCACTTGCCTGCCTTTGGCCCATATCCCTCTAAACCTGAAGGTAGACAAAAATGCTGGAGAAACTCAGCGGGTGCGGCAGCATCTATGGAGCGAAGGAAATAGGCAACGTTTCGGGCCGAAACGTTGCCTATTTCCTTCACTCCATAGATGCTGCCGCACCCGCTGAGTTTCTCCAGCATTTTTGTCTACCTTCCAAACTCTAGTATAACAGGTACTGCAAAGGGGAGGATACAGAGTGCAGAATATAGTTTTCAGCATTGTAGTGCACGACCTTCCTACGACCTCGTGAAGGCCATGCTGCGAGTATGAGTCATGGGCAAACTCGGCAGAGGTCGTGAATTAGGTTGTGAAAGTGGGACAGGCCCTTAAATACAAGTTTGATCTGTACTCTTTGGAGTTTAGAAGAACAAGGGTGATCTTACTCAAACATAAACAATCCTAAAAAGACTTGACATTAAGATGTTTCCTCCAATGGGAAAGTCTCAAATAGAACATAAATAGCAGACAGGAGATGGTCAGTTAAAGGGATTTATTTATGTAGAAGTTAATAATTTCTGAGAGGTTTTGAGGTTGTAAAGTGCCAAGAAAGAAGGCAAACTGTAAGTTGAAAGGAAATCTTCAAGTAGTAGTTTTTACAAACACAAGCGCTCTTCTTCTGCACCCTCTGCTATGAGGTCATGTTAACAAAGTTCCAGGTCATGACAGAAATACAAAACGGCTCTGATGTGCCGTTTTAAAGTGTTTAACATTAGAGAAAAAGAGAAAAAAAGAGAAGATTTGGTCAATCAAACTATCACATGTGGATTTCTTGGATCATAAAATAAGGAAACTAGGACAAACTTTGGGAAATGAGGACAGAATGCATTGACTATAGAGTCAGAGAGAGGTGTCTGAGTGTGTGTAGTTATTGAGAGTTAGGACCTGAACTGTACAGAATAGGAAGGTCATAATGGAGTATAACTATATTGTATATTTTACATCATATTTTAGGTCACCATTATATTAATTGTATGTTATAGCAATTTTATTTGTTCTTATTTGTTCAGATTTTAAAGTGTTTTAAAAAATAAATAAAACAGTTGATGCAGCGGTAGAGTTGCTGCTGCCTTGGAGACCCAGGTTCAATCTTGACCACAGGTGCAGTCTGCATTGAGTTTGTATGTTTCTCCTGTAACTTTATGGTTTTCTCCAGGTGCTCCGGTTTCCTCACGCATTGCAAAGATGTGCAGGTATATAGGTTAATTCACTTCTGCAAATTGCCCCGAGTGTGTAGGATATGGTTCGGTTGATTGTCGATCATCGTGGACTCGGTGGGCTGAAGGGCCAGTTTCCACACTGCATCTCTAAAAACTAAAACTATTGAGTCTGGGTTGTGCGGCACTGTGAACCACGATAGTTGAGGGAGTCCGTGGGATGGTGGTGGAGACTCTATACTCGCCACTTACATAAAACATAGTGGAGAAGTCACAAACGAGAAGGAAAGAATCAGAGATAAACTAGATGAAAGAAAAAACAGGGTAAACATTGGCAACCAAGGTGAACAAACTTTCAAGTTCTGTGCGAGAGCAGGAGATAACAGCCATTGATGTACCAGAAAAAAAGATGAGGGAGTAGGCCGGGTTATGACCGAAGCTAAATGTTCCACATTTCTCATAGAGAGACATAACACAACTGCATACATGTTCCTATAATAAAATCTTTGATTTGATTGTGGAGTTGAATCAAATGGATCTCATTTCTATTTCAGGACTTGCCGGAACATCAGGTAAAGCATTATACATAAGGGTTATAAATTATTTGTTTCATTTTAAATTAAAAACTAACTGGGGGATAGAGAAAATCTGTGCGAATTTCCCTTGGATGCTGCTGTGATCAGAAGAGTCCAATCCTCAGCAGCATTGGAAATACCTGAGTTCACGGCTGAGATTGGTTGGCCACTTCACCACTGTCAGCCTATTCCGTATAAAACCCAGACAGTCTAGCCCAGGGGTGGGGAACCTGCGGCCTTCTAAGCCATTAAGTGCGGTCTTTTGAATGAATCCAAATTTTGTAGAACAAAGGTAGACAAAAGTGCTGGAGAAACTCAGCGGGTGCAGCAGCATCTATGGAGCGAAGGAAATAGGCAACGTTTCGGGCCGAAACACTTCTTAAACTGTCTTCGGAGGGAGGAGGAGAACTTCTTTAAAGTAGGCATACCTTCAGGAGAATTCGCAGTGGAGTAGACAAAATGTTTAAGAAGGAACTGCAGATGCTGGAAAATCGAAGGTAGACAAAAGTGCTGGAGAAACTCAGCGGGTGCGGCAGCATCTATGGAGCGACGGAAATAGGCAAAATTTCGGGCCGAATCCCTCTAAACCTGTCCTATCCATGTACCTGTCGAATTGCTTCTTAAATGTTGCGATAACCCGTGCCTCAGCTAACTCCTCCGGCAGCTCGTTCCATACACCTACCATCCTTTGTGCAAAAATGTTACCCCTCAAATTGCTATGAAATCTCTCCCCCTTCATCTTAAACCTATGCCCTCTGGTTCTCGATACCCCTACTGGACAAGAGACTGTGTGTCTACCCGATCTATTCCTCTCATGATTTTATACATCTTTATAAGATCTCTTCCTCCTGCGCTCCATGGAATAGAGTCCCAACCTGCTCAACCTCTCCCTAAAGCTCAGAACCTCGAGTTCAGGCAATATCCTTGTAAATCTTCTCTGCAACCTTCCAACTTTACAACGTCTTTCCTATAACACGGGGAGAAGGCAGGAAAATGGTGTTAGGAGGAAGAGATAGATCAACCATGATTGAATGGCGGAGTAGACATGATGGGCCAAATGGCCTAATTTTACTCATCACTTATGGCTTACTTACTTAACATGGTATCCAAAACGGAACACAATGCTCTAAATGTGTAAATGCAACCTCATCAACGTCTTATATAACTCAACATGACCTCCCAACTTCTATGCTAAAGGGCCTGTCCCACTTGGCCGTCATTTATGCGACAGGCCGGCAGTGACTGACGCGCGACGTCATTTGAAGATAGACACAAAATGTAGGAGTAACTCAGCGGGACCGGCAGCATCTTTGGAGAGAAGGAATGGATGATGTTTCGGGTCGAGACTCTTCTTCAGTCTGAAGAAGGGTCTCGACCCGAAACGTCACCCATTGGTCCCGCTGAGTTACTCCTGCATTTTGTGTCTATCTCCGCTCTGGGAGTAGGAGTGGGGGCGGATCCGGATCCCCAACGGCCTTGAGCCCCAGGCCGAGCTCGGCGATCGTTTGCCTGCTTCTGCTGCTGTTGGAGGTGAGACGTTGTGTTGCGCCAGGGTCTTGGGCCTGTCCCACTTTGGCCGTCAGTCACGCGACAGGCCGGTGGCGCGCGAGGATTTCGTACAGGACGAAGTCCACACTCCTCCACACCACTCCAGGCGCCCGTCCCACGCTACCCACGCGCTAGCAGATCGCGTAAATGGCGCGCGAATGACGGCCAAGTGGGACAGGCCCTTAAATCTGCTCCTCCATGCTTAGTTGCATGAAACTCCATTCACCAATCGTCAGCCCATTTGCCCAACTGATCAAGATTCTGCTATGTTTTGATGAGCATCTTTTTCTACAATACCACCCACTCTAGTGTCATCTGCAAATTTAGCAATCGTGCCTTGTGCATTCTCATCCAAATTGTTGATATAAACCACCAACAGCAATGGGCCCAATACCAGTCCCTGAGACACACCACTAGTCACCGGCCTCCAGACCAAAAAACAACCAGTCCAAAAAATCACCCTCTGCTTCCTTCCATGAAGCCAATTCTTTATCCAGTCGGCTAGCTCTCCCTAATCCCATGAGATGTAACCTTCCGGAGCAGCCAACCATAAGAATACCTGTTCAAATCCATATAGATAACTTCTACGACTCTGCCCTCATCAATCATTCTGGTTACATCTTCAAAAACTCAATCAGTTTTGTGAGACACGATCTCCCATGTATATAACCATACTGACTACCCCTAAACAGCCCCTGTCTATCCAAATGCATGTATACTCCCTCCGAATGCTCGCCAGTAATTTGTCTATCACAGATGTTAGGCTCACTGGTTTACAGTTCCCAAACTTTTCCTTTACTTTTTACTTTACTTTAGACTTTAGAGACACAGCGTGGAAACAGGCCCTTCGGCACACTGAGTCCGCACCACCCAATATACAGCACTATCCTACACACTAGAGACAATTTATAATTTACAGAAGCCAATTAACCCACAAACCTGGATAGACACAGAATGCTGTAACTCAGTGGGGCAGGCAGCATCTCCGGAGAGAAGGAATGGGTGATATTTTGGGTCGAGACCCTTTGGTGTAAACCAGCATCTGCAGTTCCTTCCTACAGAACCAACAAGCCTGTACGTCTTTCGAGTGTAGGAGAAAACCGGAGCACTCTGTGAACACCCACAAAGTTACAGGGAGAACGTATAAACTCCGTACAGAGAGCACTCGTAATCAGGATCGAACCGGGGTCTGTGGCGCTGTAAGGCAGCAACTCTACCACTACCGCCCTCGCCACTGACAGCCCTTCTTAATGGGAGGCACGACATTAGCCACCCTCCAGTCTTCTGGCACCTCAGCCATGTCTAATGATGATTCTTATCTCAGCAGTGTACCTGCAATTTCTTCCCAAGCTTTCTACAGTGTCCTTTGATATATCTGATCAGACCCGGGAGATTTGTCTACCTTCATAAGCATTAGGACATTCAGCACCTCCTTGACTGTAATACAGAGTGTACTCAATACACTTCCATTGACTGTCCCAGTGGTCATGTCTTTCTCTACGGTAAAAATAGAGGAGAAATACTCATTGAGGACTTTACCAATCTCCTGCCGCTCTACACAGAGATGACCACTTGAGTGGACAGGAACTTGAGGGGCAACCTCTTCACCCAGAGGGTGGTGAGGTTATGGAACAAGCTGCCAGAGTAAGTAGTGAGCCGAGTACAATAACAATGTTTATAAGACATTTGGACAGGTACATGATTAGGAAAGATTTATAGATATATATGGGCCAAATGCATGCAAATGGGAATAAGTTAGATGAGGCATCTTTATTGGCATGGACGAGTTGAGCCAAAAGGCCTGTTTCCATGCTGCCTGCCTCTAACTCTAATGCCAGCTTAAGCAATCTTTCTTTGCAGAGACAATTCTCAAGTCCAGGCACCAACCCTGTAAATCTCTATCTTGCTTTCTCCAGTGCAATCATATCCTTCCTGCTATGAGGTGACCATAATGCAAAATGTTCGGTAGACCTTAACCACCTAATGTACCTGAACAAGAAGATAGACACAAAGAGCTGGAGTATACTCAGTGGGACGCAGCATCTCTGGAGAGAAGGAATGGGTGACATTTTGGGTCAAAACCCTTCTTCAGACTGGTTATCTGAACTATCACTTTCAACGATTGTGTCTTTGTACCTCTAGTTCATTGCTCTTCCTTTTACACTTCCCAATCCCTTACCAATGTGTATTTCCTTCTCTTGCTTGGCCATCTCCAAACATATGTCTACACACTCCTGTAGATTGAATTCCTCTACCAACCTTGCTGTTTAACTAACAATTGATATTTTGCTTGGAAATCTGTGTCACTACTATGACACAGAGAATAATAAACTATCTGCTTGAGATTGAGAATAGCTTCAATGGCGTACACATTTTTTTCCCTCAAATTATCTACAAAGCATTGGGGAGGAGTAATGCTGTTCCAGATAGAACCGAGGTTTCTGGCGCTGTGAGGCCTGGGTTTCTGGCGCTGTGAGGCCTGGGTTTCTGGTGCTGTGAGGCCTGGGTTTCTGGCGCTGTGAGGCCTGGGTTTCTAGCGCTGTGAGGCCTGGGTTTCTGGCGCTGTGAGGCCTGGGTTTCTAGCGCTGTGAGGCCTGGGTTTCTGGCGCTGTGAGGCCTGGGTTTCTGGCGCTGTGAGGCCTGGGTGTCTGGTGCTGTGAGGCCTGGGTTTCTGGCACTGTGAGGCCTGGGTTTCTGGCGCTGTGAGGCCTGGGTTTCTGGCGCTGTGAGGCCTAGGTTTCTGGCGCTGTGAGGTAATTTCTCATAAGATAAATTACCGCTGTGCCCCTGTGACTCCTAAATAATTGAAATGATTTTTTTTTAGATTTGAAGTATGTTATCCATTTACATTTACACAAAATAAATCTTTACAGTCATTATGAAAGTGTTGGTGACATAGTCTCTGGGATGAATATTTTGGACCAGGATTAGTATCTGTCATAAATTGCATCATTTTTAGTGAGTAGCAGATCAGATCAATCAGAGATAAAGACAGTTTTTTTTAACATGTTAGATCGTTCTCTAATGTATATGCTTCTCTCTGATTTGTTTTTAACTTTTAGAGTGAATGCACCGAGTCGTTTACCCAGGGAAGGGTGATTATAAATAAGCATGTAAGAAGGAACTGTAAATGCTGTTTTAAACCAAAGATAGACACAAAAAGCTGTAGTAACTCAAAGGGTTCAAAGGTCTTTTATTGTCACGTGTACCAATTAAGGGACAGTGATATGCGAATTACCATAAACCCATACTAAAAAAAAAGCAACAAGACACACAACTACATAAGAGTTAACATAAACATCCACCACAGCAGATTCCCCACTTTCCTCACTGTGTTTGAAGGCAATAAATTCTACTATTCTTCCCTCATTTTTCTCCCGCGGTCAGGGTAGTCGAACCATCCGTTGGGGCGATCGAAGCTCCCGCAGCCAGCAGTCGAAGCCCCCCGCGTCGGGGCGGTCGAAGCTCTCCCATTGGGACGATCAAAGCTCCCGCGTCGGGGCGGTCGAAGCTCCTGCGGCTTGGAGTTCCCGATGTCGGTCTCTGACTAGAGACCGCGAGCTGCGTGATGTTAAGTCTGCAGGCACCCGCGGTGGAGCTCAGAGGTCGATCTGTGGCAAAGTGTTCGCGAGCTCAGCGATGTTAAAGTCCTGCAGCTCCCGCGATGGAGCTCTCGAAATCGGTCTCCAGCAAAGGCTGCCAACTCCTCGATGTTAGGCCGCAGTGCGGACGGAGATACGATACGGAAAGAATTTGCATCTCCGTCGAGGTAAGAGATTAGAAAAAGTTCTTCCCCCCCACCCCCACATAAAACAAGCTAATGAACACTAAAAACATACATTTAACACGTACTACAAAAACAACGAAGAAGAAAGGGACAGACAGACTGTTGGCGAGACAGCCATTGCTGGCGCCACCCGGTGGAACAGGCAGCACCTCTGGAGAGAAGGAATCGGTGACATTTCGGGTAGAGATCCTTCTTCAGACTTCTTCTGAAGAAGGGTCTCGACCCGAAACGTCACCCATTTCTTCTCTCCAGAGATGCTGCCTGTCTGAGTTACTCCAGCATTTTGTGTCTATTATTAATAAGTGGACAGGTGTTAAGGAAGAGAGGCAAGATTTAATAGGGGCAACTTTTTCACTCCGAGGGTGGTGGGCATACGGAGCAAGCTGTCAGAGGACGTAGTTCAGGCAGATACTATCACAGAATTTAAAAAGCACTTAAACAGGTACATGGATAGGAATGGTTCAAAGGGATATGGGCCAAATATGTGGAAATGGGATGTTTAGATGGGGCATCTTGGTTGGCATGGACGAGTTGGGCTGAAGGGCCTGTTTCCGTGCCGTACAGCTCCATGACTGACAGATGAATGTAAAATTCTAATAGTTTTTCGCAGGAATGAAATCTCTGTCAGTCACCAAAGTGTAAACATTTGCAAACAAGGCTATCACATAGAATGATTAAGTGCCACTTTGCTGCTCTTAAGATAAATTATACTAATTTCTGCCTCCTTTAGATTATTGTTCTGCGTGTGAGTGCTTCTGTGGAGAGTCCCTGCCTGCAAAATTCTTCTTCCTATTCATGTTTGTTTTTTCCTCTTCTGTAGGTGGTACAGATGACGAGTGGGATGATGATTGGGATGAGGCCAAGGTATCTCCGAATATTCTTCCCCGGACGGAAACGGAGTCGCCGGAGACTGCTTTGGCTCGTGGAGGTCCTCGTAACGCTTCAGTAAAGATGTCACTCAATAGGTAATGCAAATGGAAGCAGATGCATGTTAGTGTTCTAGTTACTGAGAACATTTCTCTCATGAGATGAATAGTTAAATAAAATGTGGCAAAATAAGTAATATGAAAAAGCTGCATAAACATTTGGCTTAGTTGATAATGTGCCTGTGTGTGTGTGTTTTAGTTTTTCTGATAAACAGAATATGGTGTTAGTCTCATTATTCATTTTTTCCTTATAGATCCCAACATTTTTTTAAAGCAATAATATGAAAATATATAAAACTACATGTTATAAGTGTGACCAAATGAGGGAATTGTAGCTGCATTATCCAGATTTTTGTTTTTGTAGATTTCCAACGTTTTCCAAACATGGTCCTGAAGTCTACCTACTTTCAAAGCAGTCGTTAAAAACTGATGAGAAGATCGCAATCTATGTAAGTTACACAATGGGGAAGATTATCTTTTAAAGCACTTACATAGGCTTAGTGCAGCGATAGTAATAGCAGCAATGTTCCTGTATGTTGAACTTAAACTAGGACAAATGGATGCTTGTCTTGCTGGTATTTAGACAGAAATTAAAGAATCAGCGGTTATGAATATTCTTCAACCAATTTTTTGTGTGTTTGATTTGATTTAATTTATTGTCATTGTCTTCAATTAAGAGACAATGAAATTCTTTTTCCCTTACCGTCATACAAAAAAATAGAATAAAAAAAAACACAAAAACACAGAACACAGTATTCCACAACACAAACATCCCAACAGCGGCACCAAAGTTCCCCACTGTGAGGGAAGGAACCAAAGTCCAGTCAACCTCCTCGCCGATGTTCACCCGTGGTCGGGGCCTTCCGAGCACCCCGTAGTTGCCGCTACGGGCGGCCCGATGTTCAGGCCCTCTCGCCGGGAATGATGGAACCCCGACGTCGAACAGGAGAACATCCTCAGCGGCCTGGACCTCTGAATCGGCCACCTTCCACTGGGGTCCGCGGCTCCCGATGTCCACAGGCCGCGCTGGGTGGAGATTCGCGCTGGCGACCCCCTGGCAAAGGGTCCCAGGACTCCGCGATGTTAAAGTCAGCGCCGCCTGTGTTGGGAGCTCTGCACCCACAGCTCCGCGATGTTGGAGCAGCGGCCCAACACTCCGAAGCTCCAAGCGGCGATCCCAGGTAAGGACTCGCCCGCTCCACGATGTTTCCAGCGCCTTGCCGCCGCTGCTGAAGCTCTAGTCCGGTCCGGCAGGAAAGGCTGCGCCAATCCAGTTTGTAGGCCGCGAGGGGGGGGCGAGGACGCGACTCGGATAATAGCCGCATCCTTGCCAGGAAGCGACTGAAGGACGGTTTCCCCTTACCCTACCCGCTTCCCCCCACATAAAATACTGAAAAAAACCTAAAAGACACACTCTAAACATAACAAAATAAAAAAAGTCAGCCAGACTGTGGGCGGAGGCAGCTAGCAACAGCGCCACCGGATGTCCAAGACCTTGTTGGTTTGGGTCCAAGACCTTGCAATATCCTAAAAAAATGAAGTTGTTTTCTTTGTAGTTATGTTCCACAAGGCACCTACATAAAGTGCGCATCATTAAAATCCGTTACATGGGCAGAAAGGTCGTTTTTAAAAATGCCACGGAATGCATTACGGGGGAATTTTAACCTCTGACTGGGTAGGAGGGAAGGGACAAATGTGTGCAGATCTGAAAATAATGCAAACCATTGACGGCCGGATTTAACTAAATCTTCTCTGGTAATGACCGAAAATTCTCCTCGGGACAAGTGGGTTTGGAACATAAATATGATAGTCACTCGTTAAGAAGTTGTCTTATCAGCACTTATCAGCAGTTGTAAATTAATTCAAGGCAAATGGGTTTCCTTGCTTTCTGAAACATGCCAGATACACGAGCCAGCACCCAGTGTGTGGCCACTTTACTCTCAACTGGCACTTCATTTCAGAAAGAAGGTCAAAGCGCAGTGAGTGCTGCCACTTACCAGAGCTTGTAGTTCCCCAGGAACACAACAATGATTGCTGCTCGCATTTCATTGATGCTAATTAATTTCCCTCCTGGATAAATAAAGTTCTATTGTATCGTAATTCAGAACAAGAGCTGGTTGCCCAATTATGGGATATTCTGCAACAGCAACAGACCGCCCTTGACCTGCTGTCAGCTATATATGAGAGAACTGAAGGGACAGATGTAATGCCAGAGAGCAGTGCTGAACTACTATCTCCCACATTGGTGAACCTCGGACTATCCTTGATCAGACTTTGCTGGCTTTACCTTGCACTAAACGTTATTCACACTGTAAATGGCTCGATTGTAATCATGTATTGTCTTTCTGCTGACTGGATAGCACGCAACAAATGTTTTCACCATTCCTCGGTACACGTGACACGGCCTTCACTAGTCCCACCTGCCCGCGTTTGACCATATCCCTCCAAACCTGTCCTATCCATGTACCTGTCTAACTCTTTCTTGAACTATGGGATAGTCCCCAGCCTCAACTACCTCCTGTGGCAGCTTGTTCCATACACCCACCACTTTTTGCGAGGGAAAAGTTACCCCTCGGATTCCTATGAAATCTTTTCTCCTTCACCTTGACCCTATGTCCTCTGGCCCTTGACTCACCTACTCTGGGCAAGAGACTCTGTGCATCCACCCAATCTATTCCTCTCATGATTTTATATACCTCTATAAGGTCACCCCTCATCCTCCTGCGCCCCCAAGGAATAGAGACCCAGCCTACTCAACCTCTCCCTATAGCTCAGACCCTCTAGTCCTGGCAACATCCTCATAAATCTTCTCTGCACCCTTTCCACGTTTGACAACATCTTTCCTATAGGCCCATTCTTAGTCATGTGTGTGACCAAAAATATGGAAAAAATTGTAGAATACTTCTAATTCTGAAATCAATACAGGTATATTGTTTTGTACTGTAGATATGATTCATATTTTTTTCAAAGTTTATCAAGTGAAAATTTTAATGTTACGCTGACAATGTTTGTTTAGGGACAGAGGTCATATATGACTGGTCACGTGTGTGACCTCACACGGAAGCATTTTTTTTGCAACTCAGTGTTATCTTACAAACTCTGTGTGAATTTTAAACAGCTAGAATGTTCATATCTTTAGCAGATGCGTTATAGTTCTGTAGGTAGGAAAATAGCAATGAATACTTTTACAATAATTTTTTTAATGTATTACTTTATGTGATGCCAACTGGGCCATGTGTGTGACATTTTGGTTCACTTTCCAAAGAATGGCCCTATAACATGGTGCCCAGAACTGAACACTGTGTTGGAATAGCACTCATGGAGGAGTCTCGGGTTATGGAGGCAACAGATAATTACAGCATCTGAGAAGATGACTTCATGCCTGTTTGATTATGGTGTAAAATCTGTAAGGATGACAGTGAGAGTGACCACCTTGTCTGCTTTAGTTTCCTTCCAAGGCTTTGATAGGGCAGACACAAAATCTACAGTTGGCTGCTGATGTGCATTGCTTGCAGGGGCTGGTAGTTAAGTCAATTTACCATTATTAAAAGAAGGAGCAGTTTCTCGGGTTTGTGTGCCTGGCTGCCACCCCAACAGATGCTCAAGAATCTTGTCGACTTGTATTTCTGTCAACTCAAAGGTACACGTGTAGTCCAGTAGCATTCAGTAGTTGAAAATGATTTCATTCCAATAACTTTCAATCATAAAATTGCTTTCTTTGTGTGCAAGATCCATGGGAGGCTGCTTGTGATCATTCCCCCGGTGTGTTTCTACACTCTCCGATATATTCACACCTTCACGTGAATGGCTGCTGGGGATCAAAAACACGAATGGAAACTATGGCGGATGACCCCAGTTTGAAGTCCAAGAGAAGTGTCATTGAGCGATGGAAATACTGAAAACATGTGTTTTAGATTCCTTGACTGCTTCAGGGTAGCCAGAATTGTTCAGCGGCACACACCACCCCACATCCAAGTGATCTGCATCCTGCGGTTCTGACTTTTACTTGCAGATCCGTGTTTCAATAATCTTTTGCCATCTACAAATCACCGTGTGGAAACACAAATGTCTGTCTTACTATGTACCCTACCAGAGAAAGTAGCCTTCAGGAAAAGGACAATGAATTCTATAGGAATCAACGTTCTGTACATTGTGGCAAGATGAGGGGGTGATCTGTCATAGGGAGCTCTAATGAGGACATTTCCATCATCCTGCCCCAGTTACGTCTTGGGCGACGTTGGATGTTTGATGGGTAATTAGTTCACTGCCTCTCTCTGCTGGTTTGTGTTCAACAAGAGGGGAACAGTGAGTGAAAGTCATTACATGCATTGATATAAGTGGGTGGAGAACATTTGTGGACATTCAATGTTATGAGAAGGACTGATTAACGATGAGGTTTAATGTGTTCTGGTGAATGACACATTCAGCACTAGTACTACCAAAATTTCTTCACTTTTCCTGACTTCATAGACTCTTACAGCGTGGAAACGCCCTTCGACCCAACTTACCCACACTGGCCAACATGTCCCATCTACACTCGTCCCACCTACTTGCGTTTGGCCATATCCCGCCAAACCTGTCCTTTCCATGTACAGTTTTGGTCTCCTAATTTGAGGAAGGACATCCTTGTTATTGAGGCAGTGCAGCGTAGGTTCACGAGATTGATCCCTGGTATGGCGGGTCTGTCATATGAGGAAAGATTGAAAAGACTAGGCCTTGTATTCACTGGAGTTTAGAAGGATGAGGGGGGATCTTATAGAAACTTATAAAAGGACTGGACAAGCTAGATGCAGGAAAAATGTTCCCAATGTTGGGCGAGTCCAGAACCAGGGGCCACAGTCTTAGATAAAGGGAGGCCATTTAATACTGAGGTGAGAAAAAACATTTTCACCCAGAGAGTTGTGAATTTGTGGAATTCCCTGCCACGGAGGGCAGTGGAGGCCAAATCACTGGGTGGATTTAAGAGAGAGTTAGATAGAGCTCTAGGGGGCTGGTGGAATCAAGGGATATGGGGGAGAAGGCAGGCACGGGTTATTGATTGGGGACGATCAGCCATGATCACAATGAATGGCGGTGCTGGCTCGAAGGGCCGAATGGCTCCCCTGCACCTATTTTCTATGTTTCCATGTTACCTGTCTGAATGTTTCTTAAACGTTGCGATAGTACCTTCCTCAACTACCTCCTCTGGCAGCTCATTCATACACCCACCACCCTTGCGTGAAAAAGTTCCCCTCGGCTTCTTATTAAATCTCCCCCTCCCCCTTCACCTTAAACCTATATCACCTGGTTCTTGATTCCCTTATTCTGGGCAAGAGACTCTGCGTCGACCCGATCTCTTCCTCATGATTTTATACATGTTGTTTTGAATCTGGTAAGACCAAGAAGAGGAAGAGTAGCACTAGTTGGTGAGCAGTCTCACTTGCAGAGAGAGTGATCAGCCATCAGCTGGATAGTGAGGAATAGTCATAAGGGAGGAATGAAAGGGCGAAGAGGGAAGGTAGTGATTGAAGAACCACTGAGAAAGTGGATGACTTGGATAGATAGGGAGGGGGAAAGAGATAGATGTGGAACTTGGGGAGGGATGGCAGGGTTGAGGGTTGGTGAGGTGGAGCGAGAGGAGGTGAGGAAATCATGAAGATCATTTATGGTCACTATGTCATAGAGTCATAGAGTGATACAGTGTGGAAACAGGCCCTTCGGCCTAACTCGCCCACACCGGCCAACAATGTCCCAGCTACACTAGTCCCACTTGCCTACACTTGGTCCTTAACCCTCCAAACCTGTCCTATCCATGTACCTGTCCAACTGTTTCTTAAATGAGGGAATAGTCCCAGCCTCAACTACCTCCTCAGGCAGCTTGTTCCATCGAGCCCACCAACCTCTGGGTGAAAAAGTTACCCCTCGAATTCCTATTAAATCTTTCCCCCTTCACCTTGAACCTATGTCCTCTAGTCCTCGATTCCCCTACTCCTGGGTAAAAGACTGTGCATCTACCTCTCATGATTTTGTACACCTCTATAAGATCTCCCCTCATCCTCCTACGCTCCATGCAATAGAGACCCAGCCTACTCAACCTCTCCTATACGCTCACACCCTCTAGTCCTGGGCAACATCCCCGTATATCTTTTCAGAACCCTTTCAGCATGACAATATCTTTCCTATAACATGGTGCCCAGAACTGCACACAATATTCTACATGCGGTCTCACCAACGTCTTATACAACTGCAACATGACCTCCCAACCTCTATACTCAATACTCTGACGGATGAAGGCCAGTGTGCCAAAAGCCTTTTTGACCACCTTATCTACCTGCGACTCGACCTTCAAGGAACCAAGCACCTGTACTCCTAGACCCTTCTGCTCTACGACACTATCCAGAGGCCTACCATTTAATGTGTAGGTTCTGCCCCTTGTTCGACCGGTCCCAAAATGCAACACCTCACACTTCTCTGTATTAAATTCCATCAACCATTCCTCCGCCTACCTGGCCAATCGATCCAGATCCTGCTGCAATCGTTCACAACCACCTTCACTATCTGCATAACCACTCACTTTTGTATCATCAGTAAACTTGCTAATCTTGCCCTGTATGTTCTCATCCAAATCATTGATGTAGATGACAAACAGTAACGGGCCCAGCATGTCTATGTGCACACAATGTAGCCAGTCTTTAATTGTTATGAATCTGCACAGAAACCTCGCTCTGTGGAGACCATTTGGCTTCTGGCGTGCGATTGAAAAATGCCACCCCACATTAAAATAGTTCATGCACAGACATAGTACAGCACAGAAACGGGCCTGGACTTGGACTCCAAGATCCCTCTGCACATCAATGCTGTTAAAGGTCATGCCATTAACAGTTTACTCTGCCAATACATTCAACCTCCCAAAGTGCAACACCAACACTTGCTCGGATTAAACTCCATCTGCCATTTCTTTGTCCATATCTGCAGCTGATCTATATCCCGCTTAATCATCTAGCAGCTTTCCTCATTGTCTGCTCTTCCGTGTGCACCTCAATTAAGCTCATCTATTACATTTGGTGCTCTCTTTGTGGACTCTTTTAAATGTGAGACCAGGCATTGATTAGACGACCACTTCGCAGTATGCTTGCCAGGCCCTGGACCTGCTCTAACTACCATTTGCTATTCTTGTGGATAGGAAACGTTGAGAGAGATATAGGCATAATGGAGGCAGGTGGGACTAGGGTAGATGGGGCGTCTTGGTCGGCATGGACATGTTGGGTCACAGGGCCTGTTTCCATGCTGTATGACTCTCTGGCTTCAATTCCTTTCCCATACCACCTTGTCTGTCAGGACTTACCGGGACTCTACCTGTCTACTCATCTGGACGCCTGCAGCGGCGGCTGCGGAGGGTTGAGGTCCCGACCACGGGGGAAAATGGAGGAGGACTGGCCAAATTTTGTGCCTTCCACCACAGTGATGAATGCTGTGGTGGATGTTTGTGTTAAATTTTTATTGTGTTTTTGTGTGTTCTTTTTCATTGTACCGCTGCTGGCAAATTCATTTCACTTGCACTTTATGTGCAAGTGACGAATAAAACTGATTGTGATTGTGATTGTGTCCTCTACTCCTCCATTGTCAGAGGAAGGCCACATGTAAAGTAGAAGAGCAGTGGGTGGCAGAGCGTTAGAGTTGGTGTCTTACAATGCCAGAGACACGGGTTCGATCCTTACTATGGGTGCTGTCTGTATGGAGTTTGCACGTTCACCCTGTGACTGCGTGGGCTTTCTCCGGGTGCTCCGGTTTTCTCCCACATGCCAAAGATGTTTAGGTTTGTAGGTTAATTGGCTTCTGTAAAATTGTCCCCATCTGCGTAGGATAGAGTGTGATCGCTCGTCGGTGTGGACTCGGTGGGCCGAAGGGCCTGTTTCCACTCTATATCTCTAAACTAAACAGCAGCTTGTATTTCTGCCTGGATCATGTGCAACCCAATAGACTGAACTTTGAGCTCCCCACTTGCTGGTAAACGTCCTCCCCCTCCTTTATATTAACCCAACGATTCTTAACACCTACTCCCAGCACACCTATTCACTCCCTGCACTGTCCCAGTCCCTCCCCCTGTCAATCAGTTCCTGTACCCTCTTTCACTCCTACCATTTCCTCTGGGTCTCCCATTTTTCTTCCTCCCCCTATTCCCTTTCACCCACTAACCCTCCCTCAGGGTTCTACATTTTCTTCCCATCTTTCTGTCTTGTCAGATTCCACCACTTGCACCCTTTTGGCTTGTCCACTTATTACCTGTAGCTTTGGTTACTATCTCTACCTTCTCTCATCTGCCCATCATTACCTCCATGTGGATCTACCTGTCGCTTGGTAGCTCTTGCCCCACTCCTTCCCATCACCTATTTCTACCAGCTATCTCATATCTGTTCCATCAGTCTGTAGAAGCATCCTGACTTGAAACGCATCTGACCATTTCTCTCCACAGATGTTGCCTAACCGTTAAGTTCTTCCAGCAGATAGACACAAAATGCTGGAGTACGTAACTCAGCGGGACAGGTAGCATCTCTGGACAGAAAGAATGGGTGACGTTTTGGGTCGAGACCCTTCTGCAGACTATTCCGTCCATCCAGAGATGGCCACTAGGGGCGCCGTATGATGGCAGCCTCTGCCTACAGTCTGTCTGTTTTTCCATCTTTTTTTTATTTTTAGTCTGTTTAAAAAATATGTGTTGGAGTATTTCTTAGTATTTTTATGTGGGGGAGGTGGGTAAGGTAAGGGGGAAACTGTTTCCCAGTCACCCCCTGGCAAGGATGCGACTATTCTCCGAGTCGCGTCCTCGTGAATCTCCGCCTGTGGACTTCGGGAGTTGCGGTCTCCGGTAAAAAGTGGCCGATTCGGAAGTACAAGCCGCTGAGAAAGTTCTTCCGTTCCAACGTCGGAGTTCCATCATCCCGGCGAGAGGGCCTGAACATCGGGCCGCCCGTAGCGGCGACTGCCCCGACCACGGGTGAACAACAAAGACTGAACTTTGGTGCCTTCCCTCACAGTGGGAAACTTTGATTCCGCTGTGTGGGGATGTTTATGTTGAAGTCCATCGTGTGTTGTGTTCTTTGTTTATTCGTATGGTGACCCCAAATTTCACTGTACCATTTGGTGCATGTGACAATAAATATCTCTTGTCTTGTCTCTTGTCTCAGTTGCTCCAGCATTTTGTGTCTTTTGTCGATGCAAACCAGCATCTGCAGTTCCTTCCTACACATACAGAGTTCTACTAGCAGTCTGTTTTTTGCTCACCATTCATCCGATGAATGGTGAGCAAGAATTGTCAAGTGTCCTATTAGAAACATAGAAAATAGGTACAGCAGGAGGCCATTCGGCCCTTCGAGCCAGCACCACCATTCATTGTGATCATGGCTGATCGTCCCCATCAATAACCCGTGCCTGCCTTCTCCCCATATCCCTTGACTCCACTAGCCCCTAGAGCTCTATCTAACTCTCTCTTAAATCCATCCAGTGACTTGGCCTCCACTGCCCGCTGTGGCAGGGAAATCCATAAATTCACAACTCTCTGGGTGAAAAAGTTTGTTCTCACCTCAGTCTTAAATGGCCTTCCCTTTATTCTAAGACTGTTGTGGACTCGCCCAACATTGGGAACATTTTTCCTGCATCTAGCTTGTCCAGTCCTTTTATCATTTTATATGTTTCTATAAGATCCCCCCCTTATCCTTCTAAACTCCAGTGAATACAAGCCTAGTCTTTTCAATCTTTCCTCATATGACAGTCCCGCCATCCCAGGGATCAATCTCGTGAACCTACGCTGCACTGCCTCAATCACAAGGATGTCCTTCCTCAAATTAGGAGACCAAAACTGTACACAATACTCCAGATGTGGTCTTGCCTGAGTCCTATACAACTGCAGAAGAACCTCTTTACTCCTATACTGAAATCCTCTTCTGTTGCAACGTAACAGTACATTGTTTGTTCCTCAATTGTTACCAATTAAGAAACTATTTTCCATCCTGGTGTTGCGCTAGTACAGTTGGTGATTGATTTGTTCTTACCACCTTATCATTGTCCGTTATATCTGTAGGCTGTCAAAGCTCTTTGTCATATTTACATTTCATTAGTATCCCTCCTCTTATTCGTCTTTTTCGTCCACTTAGACATTTTGAATCTCCTCTCTCCTTGGTGCCCTCATCCTGTCAGTGAACCACATTACAACTTTGTTCCCCCGCAAGTATTATAGCCAACTTATTAATAAAGTAGATGAAAGGGATTATAGGTGAAGGTACAGGAAGTTCAATACATACATGGATGTGCTGGCAAAAGGTGAGAATGAAATGGGATCCTCAAACGATCAATACAAGCACCATTACGTTCCATCATATACTGTAAAAATGATCAGGACACTGGTAGAGTTGGGGAAGACTAAAGACTGGAAATGCGCAGAAGACCAACTTTGAGAGGGAATAATCTCATTATTTTGAACGGTGTGAAATTGCAAAGGGCTTTTAAGATGCCTATTTTCAAATCGGAGGTTGCAGATAATGTTGATCAGGAATTTGAAATTATATGGCCTTGTAAATGAGAAATTGAATGCAAATTACTGATTATTGAAGACCCCTTTTTTTTTGCACTGCTGATTAGTTCTTCCGTTAGCATGTGAACATTACTTCTCATCAAGTTCCTCTGGTCATAGATTTCCAATTTGTAATATGTTTTTTTTCTTAATGCTTTAACTGTAATTAAATGGTTCCTTTAAAGCATTCTGCAGGTTAAGGGTTACAACTGAGAACACTGCAGCACAAGAACAGGCCATTTGGCACACACTGTCTATACCGAACCTGGGGCCAAGACCAACTCCTATCTGCCTGCACGTACTCCACACCCCTCTCTTCCCTGCATATCCGGATGCCTACACAAAAGTTTCTTAAATGCCACTGTTGTTTCTGCGTCAACCACCATCGTTCCAGGCACTCACCAGCTTCAGTAGTTAAAAAATAACTTTCCCCGCGCATCTCTTTTAAACTCTGCCCCTCTCATCTTAAAGCCTGGCCGATAGTAATTGATATTTCCATCCAGGGAAAAAGGTTATGACTGCCAACCCTATGTATGCCTCATTGTTTATACTCCCTCTCATAATTTTGTATGCCTTTCACATTGCAACATAATTTTATATTGAAAATGGATATTGCATTTTATTTTAATTTGGTTAACTTTAAATGTATTAAAAATGTGGAAGAGTCAGAGTCTGGAAGTCATGTGTATTGAAAACTGAATAATGAAATTCCCAAGTGCAATTCATATTGGGCCAGATGTCGCTCTGGTCTACCAATAGTTACACTGCATTTTCAACTCAAAACATTTTGCTCTCTCAAGGTGTCAAAGATGCAAGCCGATCATAGCACAGTGAGAGAAATGTCATCCAGAGATTCGAGTAGAGTATTTTAGGGCAATACAGATTTTAAAAAAGTCAAGGTGTTATCTTCCAGATGCAAGAAGAACAGTGAGAAATGCTGTCTCTCACTATGCTGTGGGGTTTTAATTGTATAATGTCTCTGACAACATCCCCACCCACAGATGTGGAACTCTCAACATCATTTTGCAGAATAGGAACCTTGCAATTGCTTCTAGGTGCATGCATGCGAGTTTAGTTTATTGTCACATAATTTGTCACCGAGGTACAGTGAAAAGCTTTTCGTGCTATCCAGTCAGTGGAAAGACAAAATATGATTACAATCGAAGATGGGCACAAAACCCATGACCCTCCTTCAGAAGGGTCTCGACCCGAAACGTCACCTATTCCTTTTCTCCAGAGATGCTGTCAGACCCGCTGAGTTACTCCAGCTTTTTGTGTGTATCTTTGGTTTAAACCAGCATCTGCAGTTCCTTCCTACACATGATTACAAATGAGCCATTTACAGTGTACATGATAAGGGAATAATGTTTAGTGCCGGGTGAAGTCCAATTAAATATAGTCCGAGGGTCACCAATGAGGTAGATCAGGGCTGCTCTCTAGTTGTGGTGGAACGATTCAGTTGTCTGATAACACCTGGGAAGAAACTGTCACTGAACCTGGAGGTGTGCATTTTCACACTTCTATACCTTTTGCCTGATGGGAGAGGGGAAACTAAAACTAAATTGAAGAAGGTAGGGTTGAAGTATTTGTGCTTGGCTTGATCTACAAGCAACTCTCTAAAGACACGTCCCTTGTAGAACTACATTAAGGGGTCTGGTTTCTCTGCCTCACAAAATCTACGTGTCACCTGGGCTTAAATAAAATCCTGGTGAGTGGGTTGGTTGCCCTTCTAGGTGCTGTGGTAGGTTATCTGGGGTTACAGTTGTAATTTAGGAATAAAAATTGGCAATCATCTGATCGCAAATGATTTTTAATTTTGGTCGAAGGTTAAAATACATTTTGCCCATATCTCTTTTTTGCTTCGAACTACATTTATCATCTTGTTTTCTTCTTCCAGAAAGGCGAAGTTGGTCCAGTTTGGGAATATCCCTCATCCTCGCTGAGCTGTGTGGTAGCTGACCCAAGGAAAGGTTCCAAGCTGTATGGACTAAAAAGTTACATTGAGTATCAAGTAACCCCTAATGTAAGTCTTCAAAAATATATACTTTTTGCAAAAAGGTAGGTCTTGAGGATATACAAATTGATAAAAAAACAAACAAAATGAACGTGTAATACGTAGGTGTATGTGTAATAAATACCTACCCAGAGGCCAGGCAGCATCTCTGGCCCCTGCATCCCTCTCTCTCCATCCCTCCCTCACCCAAGTCGTTACCAGTTTCAAAGTCGTCTTGTTGAGTCTCATTGTCTGTAACTCGTTTTCACCTAGCGCACAGCTAACGATGGCCTGTTTCCTTTATCATCGTTACTTTTTTTACATATCTTCCATTCATTTGTTCTATATATCTCTACATCACCATCTTTGTCTCTCGTTTCCCTTTCCCCGACTCTCAGTCTGAAAAAGGGCCTCGACCCGAAACGTTACCTATTCCTTTTCTCCAGAGATGCTGTCTTACCCGCCAAGACTCCAGCTTTTTATGTCTATCTCTGGCTCAAGAAACTGTTTAAAATTTCAAGTTAATAATCTGGTGTAATTTGATGATGTTTGTACCACTTGTTACTTGATCGCTACATAAATGTTGACTTCAAATCTGTTGAGAAAATGGCCTAGAACCTGGTGGAGCTGATGCCTCATAGCGCCAGAGACCCAAGTTCCATCCTTAACAACACGCGCGCTGTGTTTGGGGAATATGCACTTTCTCCCTGTGACCTTGTGGCTTTTCTCCTGTTTCCGCATCCCATAGATATGTGAGTTATGGGTTAATTTGCCTCAAAACTTTTGTGTAGGGAGTGGATGCAAAAGGGTATTAGATAGAAGCAGTGTATTGATGGCCAGAATGGACTCAGTGAACGAAGGGTCTGTTTTCATACTGTAATTTTCAGTCAGTCAATATTATCCCAAAGCTTCACCAATTGCATTCTCATACCTTAGTGTTAAAGAAAGAACTGCAGATGCTGGAAAAAAATCGAAGGTAGACAAAAATGTTGGAGGAACTCAGCGGGTGAGGCAGCATCTATGGAGCGTAGGAATAGGCGACGTTTCGGGTCGAGACCCTTCTCCAGACTAATGTCGGGGAGACTACTGTCTCCGCCTCTTCCTTTGTTTTCCTGCCCCCGCCCCTCCCCCCGGCATCAGTCTCTTTGCACGTATGAGGAACATCATTTATTATGATCATGACCCAAGAGGTTTCCGGAAACCAAGTAAAACCTCATTTTCCCTCATATTCACTCATCCTTCCCAGCCAAACCACCTCCTCCCCAGTAATATCCCCTGCAACCACAGCAGATGTAGCACCTGTCCCTTTCCCTCCATTCTTGCCTCGAACCAAGGACTCCAGCAGTCCTTCCAGGTGATACTGTGGTTCACGTGCACCTCCTAACCACATCCACTCCAATTGGTGTTCCCAATGTGGCCTTCTGTACATTGGCGAGACCAAGCATAGACTCGGCGACCATTTTGCCGAACACTTGTGCTCAGTCCGCCAAGGCCTGCTGGAGCTATCAGCTGCTAACCCTTTTAACTCTCCCTTCCCATTCTGCCCTTTCTGTCCTGGGCCTCCTCCATTGCCAGAGTAAGGCCACACACAAGCTGGAGGAACAGCACCTCATATTCCGCTTACGTAGCTTGCAACCCAATGGTTTGAATATTGAATTTTATGTAACCTCCAGAAACCACCCTAGTTTTGTTCCCCACTTTCTCTCCCCCCCCTCCCCTCCCCTGCGCCCTATGTGGACTGACACCTCTTTCTCCCCTCCCCTCCATCTATATTCCTTCCTCTGGCTTCATAATTTGCAACTCTTAAATCAGTCTTTAATCTCTGGCCTATATTCCAAACATCCCGCTCACCTGTATCCACATATATATCCCATACCTCCCATATTTATACATGCGGGCGCCGCCACGTTTTGGCACCATTTCCAAAGTCGGGTCCACCAGCGGTTCCCTTGGTAGTAATTCCCAGGTAATCCTTGGACTCCTGCAGGACCTTCCTCTGTCACACTTGGCCTGCAAACCAACGTCCCACTCCTCGACCGGCCATCTTTGTTTCCCGGGGGGGATGCCTCCTGCAGCTGACCTTGAAGGCACTGGAGGCATTACCCCAGTTCGCCCTCCTACCAGCACTTGCTCCTTGCGTACGACGTCTCCAGCAGCTTCCTGCAGGTTCTCCGGGCGGCTTCCCGGATCCACAGCCAGCTGGCCTTCCAGGTCGTCAGGCGGGTTCCCAGTTTCACGGCAGCGGTAGGTTGGGCTCTGCTGCAGACTGCTTCTGCCATGCTTTGTCCTGCCTCTCCCAGCTTTCTTTCCTCCCTAATTTCCCCACGCCCAAACAATCAGTCTGAAGAGAGCTTCTGACTCAAAACATCACCCATCCACGTTCTCCAGAGATGCCGCTTGACCCGCTGAGTTAATGCAGCACTCTTTTGTCATATTGATTTGGTCAGTTGCATTAGACTGACCTTTTTGACCTTTTTATTATGTCCTCTGATGCAGTATTTGCATGTTGTTACAATGACTGCACCCAACCAACAATTCAATTGAAGATGTTACTAGTAAGTGCAGAGCAGCTTTCCAAATATGCTATCATGTAGGGAACTGTGCAGTGCAAACTTACAATCTCCTCAATCACAATCTTTTTGTGCACAACCTAAAGGTGTAGATCAAGGATAGATATCCAGACCAGGACAGCATCAGTTACTGGGTGGGTTTGATGCCCCCAGGGAAAGGCCTCAGTGAGCAGTCATTCACGATGTGTGGGATGGTGTGGTCTGGATGTCCGCAGTCGCAAGCAGGGCTGTCTGTCATCCCCGACTTATGCAGGTGATGGGCTGTTCTTGCATGGAGGGTGCCGATTCTGTTCAGGGTTAGCCATTGCTTGCGATGGAGGTCAAAACCCTGTGATGACCCGCATTGCAGAGTTAAGGACAGTGTCAACTCGTTTCGTGTGGCAGCTATTAGCCCAAGCTGTTGAGAAAAACTCAGGTCCTGCGGTACAGAGGGTGTGTGCATTGGATCCCCAGCTGTTGCCTGCAAGTTTCCTGATGATGCTGAACCTTGCTTTCAGTTTATCAGCCACCCTCTTCAGGTGCTCACCTATAAAAACTGTTCATTAATGAGGCAAGTGTTCTTTATTTTCAAACTAGGCAACTTTTGAAGTTCCTTCCAGTATACTTGAATTGCACAAGCAGCACGTTGCTATTCTATAATTCAAAAAATAGCTTTAGAATGTTAGTTTGGAGTCGAGCTCTTGTAGGGCTATTATAAAGTTGCATAAAAATATAACAGGAAATTTTTAGTCTAGAGTTACAGCGCAGAAGAAAGCCCTTCGGCGCATCGACCAGCGATCCTCATACATTAACACTACCTTATATACAATATGGACTAGTTTACATTTACACCAAGCCAATTAACCTACAAACCTGTATGCCTTGAGTGTGGGAGGAAACGGAAGATCTCGGAGAAAATCCACGCAGGTCACGGGGAGAACGTACAGACAAGCACCCATAGTCAGGATCGAACCTGGGTCTCTGGCACTAAGGCAGTAGCTCTACCGCTACGCCACCGTGCCACCCATATTTTCTTTAAATCTGTGTTTCAATGTCCTTTCAACAATGCTGTCTTTTCATGAGTGAATCTTGGATACCTTTCATTGCAAGCAGCATCTTAGACATAATATCCAGTTACACTTTAAACTAGCATGCAACTAAATGAAGGGCATTTTGCACACAAACAAGAAACTAGTTTCCTTGTTCTTTCATCAATATCCATCGGGCGGGAGGGAGGATTTACTGTAGTTGCACCTCTTTACTTAATGGCTGACCTATTTGCGTGCATCGGGAGTTGTTCTGCATGAAATATCACTCTTTGTTGGAAAATCGTTGGTATTTTCTACAAATGATGGAAAAATGTAGGTGTGATTTATTTGAAATAAAAATTTTTGCAATGAATTTGAAAATACGATGCACATATGCAGCTTTGTCACTACAAAAGAATATAGGTTCAGCAAATAATATACAAGAGAAATTTGCGGGTCTGTTTCTGCGATGTTTATTATTGATAATTCCACAATCCAGTGGCACTGGAATGGTAAAATGCTGAATCCAATCCTTAGCCTCGACTACTTTAAATATTTACGAGATTGAGATTGAGATTGGGGTGGGTTCCAAAATTAGGTTATCCAGAGCAGAGAATTGGGCCCCTCTATTAGTCTGAAATAATATCTGAAGATGGGTCCCAACCCGAAAAGTGAACTATCCATATTCCCCAGAGATGCCACCTAACCTACTGATTTACTCCAACACTTTGTCGATTTTGAAAACTAGTTCCTTGTATTCCCTCTATTAGAATGCGATCTTGAATCTCACCTATGTTTCCTATTTAAGACAAAGATGAGGAGGGCTTTCAATCTGATTCTGGCATGACTCCGCTTTCCTGACTCTTCCCCGTAAGACTATGTTAACCTTGGCCTTCAATATATTCAATCATACAGTCTCCATAGTTCCCTGGGATAGATAATTCCTGAGAGAAGAAAGTCTTCCTTATCTTTATCTTAAATAGGAAGACATTTTGGTAGGAAGACTGTGGCAAAGTGATATAACCCAAAAGGGCATTGTCTTTAAGAAGCATTCAAGGATAGAGATAACTAGAGTATATGTGCATGGTTTGTTCAGAATGTCAGGACGTGGTTAAAAAAATGCAACATGATCCTAGGCATTATTAAGGAGGGAGAAGCATTAACTGACAGGATAAATGAGGGAGAGCCAGTGGATGTGGTATATTTGGATTTTCAGAGGGTCTGTGTTATGTAAAATGAAAGAACCTAAGATTGGTGGTAATTACTGGCATGTATTAAAAAAATGGTCACAGACAGGAAACAGAATACAAATAAATGGGTATTTTCCAGGGCGGCAAGGGCGGTATTCTTTTGGCAGGTGATTTCATTGTACATCACCAGGAATAACTCGAGATTCAAGAGAGATTCAAGCGAGTTTATTGTCATGTGTCCCTGATAGGACAATGAAATTCTTGCTTTGCTTCAGCACAACAGATTCTAATAATAAGTTGGCCCTGAATGGTACTCTTCCTTGGCATGCCTTGCAGGATGTGGCAAGAGAATCACCCATAGAGTTAGGGTTAGAATTTCGGCACTCCATGTTCGCACCAAACATTAAACACCCCTTCCAGAGCTGCCAAGTAGTACGGATTTTCCGTATTTTGTACGGAAATGCGATAAGAATACGGATGTACGATTTTGCTTTGTTAAATACGGATTTTTTTTTAAATCGGCCCGACTTCCTGTTTCATCTTGCTGCTTAAAAAATGCAAGGATATAAAAAGTCATACCGTAACTCTAAATATTCTAGCAGATTAAATCTATTAGTATTTTAAATTTCAAGGTCTGGGTGATTATTTTTGTAAGATTTGATCTGCCTGTCCCACTCCAGGTTTAAACAGCGCTGTCATTTTAGCGTGTGGGAATTTAAATGAAGAGTTGTTGGCTACAGCTCTATGGGTTCTAAATATAGCGCTACCAGCTGGAGCACTATGGGCTTTAAACATAGCGCTATGGGGTTTACACGTAGCGCTATTGCACAGCGCTATGGGTCACAGACTGTTCGGGGAGGGGGTGAGAGGGAGGGAGAGGGAATAAGAGAGGGAGGGAGGGAAAAAAAGGAAGGAGAGGGAGGGGGGCGGGAGGAGAGGGAGGGAGAGGGAGGGAAAGAGGAAGGAGGGAAAGAGAGGAAGGAGGGAGGGAGAGGGAGGCTTCCAAAATGGCTTCTACATCATCATCTGGTGCTAAAAGCAGGAAGCAGCAGTATACAAAGAGATGGCAATGAATGCACTGTCAAGTAAGGTGCGTAGAAGACATGTCAATTGGTAGCAAAGTTATGCATTCTGTATTCTTACATGGGTATGACCGCACATAAAAAAACAATTTTTTCCAGTAAAATGGCACCGTGTAAAAGTACTGATTTCCTCAGCAAAATACTGATTTTCAGGTACTAGAATACTGAAATGCTCAGACAAAACTTGGCAGCTCTGCCCTTTACATTCATCTGTTAATTATCCGCTCATTCCCTTCAACTCCCTCTTGATTGTGGAGACAATGGAAATATCTGACTTTTTTGATTTGGTATGTTTTTTATAATGCATGCAGAATTGTGTTGACCTTTCCTGATTTTGTGTCTTTAATGTACAGCATACTAACCGATCAGTCAACCACAGATATAAGCATTTTGACTGGTTATACGAGCGTCTACTGAACAAGTTTGGTTCTGCTATTCCCATTCCTTCACTTCCAGATAAACAAGTTACAGGTAATTGGAAACATTTTGTCATATAAATAACGATGGTTGGTTGTTCTGCAGGAATTAATGATGCCCCATCATACTCCGGCGAGAATAGAATTTACGTTTAATGTGGGGACACATTTTGGGGCACGTTGTTACAAACAAGTTTCAGAACTCTACAATGCCATGTTTGGACAACAAAAATATGATTCAGATTTCTGTAATTTCCCATGGTTGATGGATGTGTTATTTCAAGCGATGTGCAAAAGGTGGGAATATTCCTGGTGAAAAAGAAATGAATCATCGAAGCAAGAAAAAGCCATCCACCACTTTGGTTTGTCGATCAAAGCAGAGTTATTTGAGTTTTTTTACTGTTATGCAAGTAATCAGCAAACTTTGTAGAGGAGAAGATCTTTTTACAGCATGTATTGACTGCGTTACGACTCCCAAAAGCAGGTACTTCAGAGTCGCGTAACATAAGTCAAAAACCAGTTTTAAGTTCAAAAATAGTTTTTAATTACTCAATAACACACCCAAAACCCAAACCTGATTCAAACAACCCAGACAAGGATATGAATGGACTAACAAACAACTTAAAAGTGCTCAGGCCAGCCACGCGATGGACCGTCGAACCTGAGACTCTAAACCTGCCTAAAAGAAATCTAACCCTGAAACAAAATACCGAAAACTTCTAAGGACAGCCCTTATCTGTCCCAATTCAATATTTGGTACTACGTAATGTTGAAATTACACAAAGTTCTATGCCATGTGGCCAGGCCTTCCACAGCTCATACCAGCAATCAGCTCACGAGGCAGGGTCGCCGAAGAAAGAGAGAGAATTCTGGGAACTCTGGTATTTATGCTTCAGGTGAGTCACCCGTCACCTGACGCAGCTTGGTCAATCGGGTACAGGAGCCTTTTAACCCTTTGATTCCAGACTCTCATCCACAAGGCCTGCACTTGGGAAGGAAACAGAGAAAGGTTAATACATAACATTGACCAGGAGGGGGAGCGCCTAACACCCCCACCCAAAGATACTGAATAAGTTTCGGAAGAAGAGAGAAAAAACACCACCAAATCCCAGAAACTATTCAGGAGCTAAACTCCACTGGCGCGACAAGGCGTCAGCCAAGACATTATCCTTGCCACAGATATGCCTGACCTCCAGGTTGTAGTCTTTCAGCTGCAAACTCCAGCTCATTAACCACCGGTTCTTATTCTTCATTTTATGTAAAAATACCAACGGATTATTTTTTTATTTATTTTTTTTTTTATTTTTTTATTTTTTAGAAGTACGGTAGATTACAGTAATGTACAACACGTATATATTAATACATTTTTTGTACCGCTTCACTTTTTTAAACTTTAAGAAAGAAAAAGAAAGAAGTAAGAAAAGTGAAGAAAGTGCGCAAAGGTTGTGAAGTGCCAAAGAGTGTTGGGAAAAGAAAGCCCCTTAGAAAAGAAGTTAGAGAAGGAAGTAAAGTTAGAAAATAGACCCTAGAAAAAAAAAGAGAAAGAAAGAAGGAACAATCGCTCTATTATAACTCTTATACCATACTTCATAGAGAAGGAACTACCAACCAAGTCTGTTTTTATTTTACCTCCCATTACCAGGTCCAGATACCTTTTATTTATTTATTTGTTTTTCTAAATTACTATTGCACCTCATGCTTGTAATAGGTCCAAAAACGTAGACCACGTCTTTTGAAATTGATCTACTTTGCCTACTAGGAGGAATCTCATCTCTTCCAGATGTAATGTTTCCAACATATTTGATGTCCACATTTTTATTGTTGGTGTGGGCGCATTTTTCCAGAATTTAAGTATAAGCTTTTTTCCCATTATTAGCCCATAATTGAGTAAATTCTTCTGATACACGTTTAATTCAGGAATACCTTCCGATATTCCAAAAATAATCCATTCTGGTTTTGGTACCAGTTTTATTTTGATTAATTTTGAAAAAATATCAAATATTTCAAACCAGAATTTTTGGATTTTTGTACAAAAAACAAAAGAATGTGCTATGGTAGCTTCTTGACATATACATTTATCACAGATTGGTGAGACGTTAGGAAAGATTTTATTTAGTTTGGTTTTTGAATAATATAATCTATGTAATGTTTTAAATTGGATAAGCGTATGTCGTACGTTGATCGAGCATTTATGCACCTGTAATAAATGATTATCCCAACTCTCTTTTGAAATTTTTATACCTAGATCTTGTTCCCAATCTCTTCTAATTCCATCTGTTGTGGGTATTTCTATATTTAAGATGATATTATATAAGTATGATATTAAATTAACTGATTCCGCCTTTGTCTTCATTGCTTCATCTAGTAAGTCGGAAGGCATATTATAATAATCTTTTGTGTGTGTTTTCAAATAGTCACAGATTTGTAGATATTTAAAATATTGATTATTTTTCAAATTATATTTCAGTTGTAGTTGTTGGAATGATAGTAATTTTTCTAATTCATACAGATCTTCGAGCGTTTTAATTCCCATTCTTTCCCATTGTATAAATGCTTTATCTATGATTGAAGGTTTAAACGATGGGTTATTGACTATTGGTATTAAGAGAGATAGGTTTCTTAATTTTAGATTCTGTTTTATTTGCTTCCATGTTCTAATAGTGCTATATATAATTGGATTTTTATTATAATTTTTATTATTCAAATTTATTGGAGAGAGAATAATCGCTCCTATATTATTCGGGGAGCAATCCCCTTTTTCCATTATAATCCAGTCCACCTGCTGGGCAGAATTGTCCAGCAGGTGAATCATATTTTTAATATTTACTGCCCAGTTATAATACATAAAGTTAGGGAGCGCTAGACCCCCCAACTCTTTTCGTTTGTTAAGGTGTGTTCTTTGTATTCTGTGGGATTTGTAATCCCATATAAAATTTGTAATGTCTGAGTCCAGTTTTTTGAAAAACTTTTTTGGGAGATATATAGGTATTGATTGAAATAGGTAAAGGATTTGTGGTAAGAAAATCATTTTTATAGCATTTATCCTACCTATTAAGGACATCGGAAGTGTTTTCCAAAATTTAATCAGATTATTTAATTTCTTAAGTAGGGGATTATAATTAGCTTTAAACATATCATGGTAATTTCTAGTAATCTCAATTCCTAAATATTTGAATTTTTCCATAGCTATTTTAAAAGGGAATTTCCTGAGATGTGTTGAGTCTTTTGGTTTAATCGACATAATTTCACTTTTGTTCCAATTTATTCTATATCCTGAAAAGGATCCAAAGTCCTCAATTAAGTTTAATATATTTGGTATACTAATTTGTGGTTTTGTGATGTACAGTAGTACATCATCAGCATATAGGGATAGTTTGTTGTTTGAATATTTTGTGTTATAACCGTGAATATTCGAGTGTGTTCTTATTTTTTCAGCAAGGGGTTCAATTACCAAAGCAAATAACAGCGGTGATAGTGAACATCCTTGTCTGTTGCCCCTAGATAATTCGAATTTTGAAGATAATATATTATTAGTTAGTATTCTAGCCGTAGGTTTGTTATATAGTAGTTTTATCCATGCAATAAAGTTTTCTCCCAATTGGAATTTTTGCAATACTTTGATCATATAGTCCCATTCTACTTGATCAAACGCTTTTTCTGCGTCCAGTGAGATGATAGCTAACTCTTGGTCATAAGATTTATGTGAATGCATTATGTTAAGCAAACGTCTCAAATTATTAAATGAGTGTCTCTTAGGTATAAATCCTGTTTGATCCTCATGTATTAGTCTACTAACATACTTGCTTAATCTATTGGCTAATGTTTTTGCTATTATTTTCTGATCCGTATTTAACAAAGCAATAGCTCTATATGATCCTGGTTCTTCTATATTTTTATCTTTTTTAAGTATTAATATGATCGTTGATTCCGCTAGTGTTTCAGGTAGGTTTTGCTCTTTATAAGCATATGTATACATTTTTTGTAATCGTGGAGTAACTATATCATAAAAAGATTTATAAAATTCATTACTGAATCCGTCTGGTCCTGGTGTTTTTCCATTTTTTAGTGTTTTTATTGTGTCTTCTATCTCCTTAGAAGTAATTTGTGCTCCCAGTTCCTCTTGTTCCCTGCGTTCTAATTGTGGTAGATTACAATTATCTAAAAATTCTGAGATTTTATTATTGTCTATTGACGTTTTAGATGTGTATAGATTCTGGTAAAATTGAGCAAATCTTTTATTAATATCCTTGGGTAGTGTTAATACTTCCCCTCTATCTGATTTAATCTTTAATATTGCATTCTCTTTTTCCCGTTTTTTAAGTTGTCGTGCTAGAAGTTTGTGGGGTTTGTCCCCGAATTCGAAGTGTTCTTGTTTTGTGATTTGAAATAATGTTATAACTTTCTCTGACAGTAATTTATTTAACTGAAATTTCAGTAGTAGTATTTTATTATGTTTATCCATAGTTGGGTCTTTAGCATTATCTATATCTAACTGTTTTATTTGATCTTCTAAGTGTCTTTGTTCATTCTTATTCTTTTTATTTTGATAAGCTTGAAATGAAATAATGACTCCTCTTATAAATGCTTTGAAGGATTCCCATAATAACGTGGGGGATATCTCTGGTGTATCATTTAACTCAAAAAATAGATCCATCTGTTTTTTTAGATAGATACTCCCTTGAGGGTCTTTTAAAATTTGTGAGTTAAACCTCCAGAACGGTTTATTCATAGACATTCCTTCTAGTTTTAGAACAAAAGTTAACGGAGAATGATCTGAGATCGCATTAATATGATATTTAGGATTCAGAGATTGCGAAATTAATTTTGTATCCACAAGAAAATAGTCTATCCGTGAATATGTTTTATGCACCATTGAATAAAACGAGTAATCCCTTCCCGTCGGGTTTGCAATCCTCCATACATCTGTTATATTTGTGTTTTCCATATATGTGTGTAAGAGTTCACTGGTTTTAGATTTCGTCTGACCTTTTTGTTTTTGCATCGATTTATCTAAATAAGGATCTAAAACACAATTAAAATCTCCTCCGATTATAACATTTTGATAATTAGATTCTGCAATTATATTCAGAATTTTATTAAAAAATTGAGGGTTATCAAAGTTGGGCGCATATATGTTTACCAGCGTAATTGGCATATTATTGATCTCCCCTGCTACTATAAGATATCTCCCTTCCTTATCTAAAATAGTGTTCTTTGATTTAAATGGAATTCCTTTACGAATAATAATTGCAGTACCTCTAGATTTGGAGGTAAATGAAGAGTGAAATGTTTGGCCTATCCAGTTCGCCCTCAGTCTTGTCTGATCTTGCTGTTTAAGATGTGTTTCCTGTAGAAACGCAATGTCCGTGTTGTATGATTTCAACTGAGCTAGTATCTTGCCCCTTTTAATAGGTTCATTAATCCCCCTTATATTCCAACTACATAATGTGATTCCTCCTATTTTCTTTTGATTGTCGTCATGCATTTTTACCAGTTTTAATGACCTTAATTATTGTGGTGCATTCATACCTCCGGACTCTGGTTATTTTGGGAGTATTTCTATTATAGACTTCCTTGGTAGTTCTCCTGCGCGATTGTCCTTGAAGAAAAAACACACAGATGTGACATATTGTGATTAAAAAAAATATATATAAATCAAATAAATTTACGGTGTCTAAAATTTCAACACCGTAGTGAGTGGCCCACTCGTCTGTGGGGTACGACATCCATAACGCTTCCGGCGTAGTTGGTATAAAGTTAGCCCCGCTGTATTTATTACCCAAAATCTATGGGGTCATTACCGTTTCCAATTCAGTTCTATTTCACCCAGTTACAATTTATATATATGTCAAATGTATTCGATTCCATATCCTACTCACTCTTTATCTCTTAACTATTTTAAAATGAATTTAGTATTGTTAAAGTGAGCGGTTTACTGAGTGGATTAACCGGAGTCAGGTTCCTGGAATTGTGCCAGGTGCCTGATCTCCTCTCCTCTCCACGAGCTGCGAACATAGGTGATAACTGCTGTCTGCGTTATGATCCGTGAGTACGATGACAGGGACATTGGAGGAGCCAACGTAAACCTCGAAATGACTCAGAGACATCAACATAGCAAGGGCCTCTTTCTCAATGGTGGAGTACCACTTCTGATGCCGATTAAACTTCTTGGAGAAGTACGAAACTGGATGCTCCACCCCCTCTGAATCATCCTGTAGAAGAACTCCCCCAACCCCACGATCACTAGCATCCACTGCCAGCTTAAATGGTCGCTCAAAATCAGGTGCCGCAAGCACAGGTGTGTGCACCAGAAGACTTTTAGTATGTTCAAAGGCTTGTTGACACTCTGCGGACCACACAAAAGCTACCTTCGGACTCAGCAAATCCGTCAAAGGGGCAGCCACCGCAGAGAAGTTTGGACAGAATCCCCTATAGTACCCAACCATAGCCAGATACCTACGGAGTTCAGTCCTCGAGGTTGGAGCAGGAAATGCGACAATATGCTCCACCTTTTCCTTGAGAGTGCGAACCTGACCCCGGCCCACCACCTTACCCAGATACGTTACCGTGGCCTGGCCAAACTCGCACTTCCCCAGATTGATAGTTAGCTTTGCCTCCGCTAGACGATGAAATACCTCCTTCAGATGACCGATGTGTTCGATCCACGACCTGGAGTACACAACCAAATTATCAAGGTATGCCTCACAGAAGGACAAACCAGACAATACAATGTTCACCAAACGTTGGAAGGTTGCCGGCACATTGCGCATCCCAAATGCCATTACTGTGTACTGCAGAAAGTTATCAGGCGTAATGAACGCAGAGATCTCCCTCGCCCGCCCAGTCAAGGGAACTTGCCAATACCCTTTTAACAAGTCCAATTTGGACACAAACGATGCATTTCCCACACGATCCACGCAATCCTCCATTCGTGGGAGAGGATAGCAATCCAGCTCAGTTACTCCATTCACTTTCCGAAAGTCCGTGCAAAACCTGTCCTCCCCATTAGCCTTCGTAGCCAGTAGACATGGAGAGCTCCACGGACTACTACTAGGTTCAGCAATGCCATGCCGCAGCATATATTCAACCTGATTCCCTAGACGATGACGCTTGTCAGGGTTGACCCGATACGGATGCTGCTTAATTGGCGCAGCACCGGCCACGTCAATGTCATGCTGCAGCACAGACGTCTGAGAAGGCACATCCGAGAACAGTGACCCATTTGACTTCACGAAATCAAGCAGATCACCCCGCTGATTTTCAGTCAAATGCGACAGCCGCAAGGGAAGCGTCTCCAAAGCCTCAGAGTTACACAGCCTTCCCTGCGTCACTGCCACCGACAACCGTGCCTCACCCACATCACCACCCGTGTCAGGGGGCAGCACCACTGCAGCCAAAACAAGCTTAGACGAAACCGAAGGACACAGCACCTCCCCATCAACCTGCACAGGCTCCTGCTCATGGTACTGCTTCATCATGTTGACATGACAGAGCTGAGTCTTACGCCTTCGATCAGGGGTACCAATAACATAATCCCTTTCACCAACCTTCTTAACCACCTGATAGGGACCGCTATACCGAGCCTGTAGACTGGAACCAGGAATAGGCAACAACACCAGGACTTTGTCACCTGGAGAGAAATTCCTACTAGAAGCCTTCCTGTCGAACCACTTCATTACCTGACCAAAAACCTTCGACATGAAGCTGGAACCTTGGTCACTCTGCACCACCTTGGGTAAACCGAACAACGAAAAAAACTTAGTGAGAGACTTCACAATGGTAGGGGCAGAAATTCTACGCAAAGGGACCACCTCTGGAAATCGGGTAGACGCACACATAATTGTCAATAAAAACTTGTTGCCCACCCTTGTCCGAGGTAGAGGACCCACACAATCAAGTAGAATCCGCCCAAACGGCTCACCGACCACAGGGATTGGATATAAAGGCGCAGGAACAATCGATTGGTTCGGCTTTCCTGCCACCTGGCAAATGTGACAACACCTGCACTGCTGTTTCACGTCCTTCTCCAACCCTGGCCAAAAAAAATTCCGTAAGATACGGTCATACGTTTTATTGACCCCTAAATGTCCACCCAGAGGACCATCATGAGCCAAACTGAGTATCTCGTCCCTATACCGACGAGGTATCACAATCTGATCAACCATGCTCCAATCATCATGCCCAGATATATCCAAGGGAGACCACTTTCGCATCAGTAAGCCCTCCCTTAGAAAATACCCCTTTGCTGTGGCATCCATATCCCCCTCAGGCACCGCGCAGTCGAACAGATCAGATAGACCTGGATCACTCTTTTGCTCCTCAACCAGCCGGTCACGTGACAGCGACACCGGCCCACTTTCAGTCACTATCTCATCTTGAGATGTAGAAACACCCTTCACAACACAGGATCCCTCATCCTGATCCCCAAAAATGCTCTCACTCAGGTCAACTACATCCTCAAACTTCGCCTGGCTCTCAGCCATAGCCCTCGTGACAGCACAAGCTGCGAAGACCTTCGGATGCTGCATAGCCAACCCATCAGGACTCTGCACCATCGGAACAGCCGTTACCTCAGGAGTAACCAAAACTCCATCTCCTACCAAGTCATTCCCCAAAATTACAGAAACTCCCCCAACGGGAAAACACGGCCGTAACCCAACAGTTACCCGGCCTGAAACCAACTCGGACTCGAGACTCATGGTATGCAAAGGCACTACCATGTCATCCATCCTGAATCCTACCACATGGACATTTGACCCAACCGATGATTCCGCAGAAACCGGCAGTACACTATCCAATATAAAGGACTGAGTAGCACCAGTATCACGCAAGATGGATACTGGAACTCTATTCCCCCCCATCCTCCAGAGAAACTAAACCATTCATGAGGAATGCAGAATAATCCCTACACTCATCAGACTCAGGCACCTCAGGTACCACCAAAGCCACAGGCTTTGCCTTTTTCTGCTTCAGAACGGGACACGCCTTTAACATGTGCCCTCTCTCTCTACAATAGTAACACATAGGACCTTCGTTAGTCCTCAAATTTCCGTCCACCCTATTAGCTCGGACCTCCCACTGTATCAACGTGCTGCCACTTGCAGGCACAGACACACCTTTGACGCTGCCACCGGCGACACCACCCCGATCAACCGGCCGTGCACCAAAACTATAGGAGCGCCCAACAAAATCAGTTTTATGAGTCGATACATATTCATCTGCCAACACCGCGGCTCCAGACACCTCATTCACCTCCTGCTCATTAAGGTAAGCAGTAACCCTCTCAGGGAGACAGTTCCCAAAGTCTTCCATAATCGTATCTAATTCTTTCTCCTGCAGCCTAATCTGCGGGAGAAAGAATTAGTTGCCTCCTTAAGCTCAAGCCGTTTCATTTCAAGAACATGCATGAGCTCATCCTTTTTCATTGCCAGCTCTAACTCCTTCAACCTTTTGGTTGCCTCCATGTCCTGACCAGGCTGAACGGAAGGTGTGTGACTGTCTGCACAGCCAGGCAAAACCCCACCCTCCACCAACGCAGCCCACAACACCGATTTAATTACCTGTTTCTTTGCATGTGGGTCAATAGGCACTTCATAGTTCGCTGCCAGAAAAATCAAATGCTCCTTCGTACCTTGATCAAACAACTCTCGACTAGGAGCCTCAATAAAGTCCTTCCCTTTAGACTCCATATCAAATGTAGCACCAAACCACCAGCTAAACCCTGGGCACCAATGCTACCACAAACAGGGAAGAAAAATTTCCCTCACTACACACAGACTTCTTCAGTCACCAGAAGCCTACCAAAAAAAACCCCCAAAACTTCTAGGGTCCTCAAAACTTAGGACGAGCCCCCATTTTGTTACGACTCCCGAAAGCAGGTACTTTTGTGTATATATTTATAGAATGCCTTGTAGTAAATGCCTACTATGTTCTGTTGTGCTCAAGCAAAGCAAGAATTTCATTGTCCTACCAGGGACACATGACAATAAACTCACTTGACTTGACTTCAGAGTCGCGTAACATAAGTCAAAAACCAGGTTTAAGTTCAAAAATAGTTTTTAATTACTCAATAACACACCCAAAACCCAAACCTGATTCAAACAACCCAGACAAGGATATGAATGGACTAACAAACAACTTAAAAGTGCTCAGGCCAGCCACGCGATGGACCGTCGAACCTGAGACTCTAAACCTGCCTAAAAGAAATCTAACCCTGAAACAAAATACCGAAAACTTCTAAGGACAGCCCCTTATCCGTCCCAATTCAATATTTGGTACTACGTAATGTTGAAATTACACAAAGTTCTATGCCATGTGGCAAGGCCTTCCACAGCTCACACCAGCAATCAGCTCACGAGGCAGGGTCGTCGAAGAAAGAGAGAGAATTCTGGGAACTCTGGTATTTATGCTTCAGATGAGTCACCCGTCACCTGACGCAGCTTGGTCAATCGGGTACAGGAGCCTTTTAACCCTTTGATTCCAGACTCTCATCCACAAGGCCTGCACTTGGGAAGGAAACAGAGAAAGGTTAATACATAACATTGACCAGGAGGGGGAGCGCCTAACACTGCCACAAAGAAGGTGGTAATTGTTTTAACAGATAGTAATGCTGATAATTTCACTGACTTGGAGTTAGCATCAATATGGTTGTCGTCACATAAATTGATCACATGTTCCCTGTTAAAGTAGAATAAAATACATGGAAAGTTACCTGAAATGCAAAGAAACTGCAGGCTTGGTATTTGGTGTTACATGTCTTGTTTTTATATATATATATGTTTAATAGCTGCATTAATTATATTCTGCACTATGTATCTTTGCCTTTGTTCTATTTATTATACTTGCGTACGACTCGATTGCATTTATGTCTTTTCTGATAGCATGCAAAACAAAGCTTTTCACTGTACCTCGGTACATGTGACAATAATAGACCTAAACACATCACAATTCTTCTTCTTGTGGAGGGTGGAGAATCTGTGGAATCCCACCAAGGCGGTTTGTGGAGGTTGGATCTTTGGAAGTATTTAAATAGGAGGTAGATTCATGATAGAAAGCATACAGTCGGGTAGCAGCAAAGCTCGGTTTGGGAACAGCTCTGCCCAAAACACAAGAAAGGATATGTTAAAAACTCCTCTCTGAGCCTGTTAGAACATTAAAAAGTAGGATTAATGTTTACATCTAGAGAAAAAACAAATGCAGAGTTTTGTGGTTCAATGTATTTTTTTTAATTTTAAGTACATAAGTTTCAGCAATTTCTGCTGAAATAAAAATACATTGAAATAGCATTGTTGAACCAGGAGTTATACAAAGCAGGCTGTTGGGGAAAGTTTATATTGTCTGTTGTTTGTCTGTCCTTTATTTCCTGGGACTTTGGGATGTGAAATGGGCTTTGATATTTGACATCACTGAGACCTATCCACCTGTTTTAATGTGATAAAGGCCGATTTGAAGAGGAATTCATTAAGATGCGAATGGAGAGATTGCAAGGTTGGATGAATAGAATGTGCCACCATCCTATCGTTTCAAACAGTGAGGTCTTCCAGCTCTTCATTACTTACCGAGATGAAAAGGTAAGAATGTGGTGAGTGAACACTTACCAACAAGTGGGAGGAATCCTATACAACCAAAGATATCTCTTGTGGAAAAAAATGTTGATTCCAACATTTGGAATATTCCAACATGATCTATATTTTCTCCTTTGTTCATTGTAGTTCTAATATCTAAATCATCATGTTTGATTTTTTTTTTTAACTGGCCCCATGGCTATGATGTCGAACAAGATGGTTGCTCCCAATATCCTGCTTCCATGCTCACTTGATGGGATACGGCAAAAAAGTAAAAAGGGTTTATTTGTGCTCACTTCTCAGGCGAGGGTGTGTTGGACCTCTTTCTCACATTACTGTTCCTTGTACTATACTCTAGAATTGGGAACTAGAAAGGGTCCAGCTCTACTGCTCCCTTAAAATGGCAACATAAATAGATAAAGTGGAAAGGTAGGCTTATGGTATGCTCACCTGCATTGGTCAGGGCATTGAGTACAAGAGTCAGACAGTCATGATGCAGTTCCAAGAGTTTGGATCGGCCTTATTGGAGTATTGCATGCAGTCCGTGTCGCCCCATTACAGGAAGGACGTGAAGGCTTTGGAGAAGGTGCAGCAGAGGTTTATTAGACCACTGCCTGGATTAGGAGGTTTTAGTTACAAGGCGAGGTTTGACAATCGTGCATTGTTTCCTCTCGAACACCAGAGGTTGAGGGGAGACCTCATATAGAAGTCTATAAAACTACGAGAGGCATAGGTAAGGCAATCAGAACCATTTCCCCAGGATGTATATGTCAAAGACTAGAGAGCGTGGCTTTAAAATGAGAGGGGCCAAGTTTAATGGAGATGTGTGTGGCAAGTTTTTTTTTTAAACACAGAGAGTGGGGTTGCCTGGAATGTACTGCTGGGGAGGTGGTGGAGGCAGATCCAGTGGTAACATTAAGAAGCTTTTAGATAGGCACACGGATATGCTGGGAATGGGATTAGGAAGGGGCGGAGGGAGATGGTATGGATCACATGCAGGCAAATTAGATTAGTCTTGGCAATAGGATGGCATTGTGGCGCAGCGGTAGAGTTGCTGCCTTACAGCGCCGGAGACCCAGGTTTGATCCTGACTACAGGTGCTTGACTACGGAGTTTGTACATTCTCTCTGTGACAGCAAGATCTTCGGTTTCCTACCACACTCCAAAGAAGTATAGGTTTGTAGGTTAATTGACTTGGTAAATTTGTCCCTTGTGTATGTAGAATAGTGTAATTGTGCGGGGATCGCTGGTTGGCACGGAGTCGGCAGGCCGAAGGGCTTGTTTCCGCGCTCTATCTAAGATAAACTAAATTATGTTTGCCATTGTTGCCTAAAGGGATTGTTCCTGTGCCTAACTTTGAATTAACTTTTTTTGATGATTGTGTAGACATAGAATATTAGAAACAATGTGTTTTCGAGATGTTGAGAATATATGATAAATAGAGTCGAATTCTATCTACCAGTTTCAATGTAAGAATAGATTTAGTATAAAAAAATTAAATAGATTCAATTTAACGTGCTATTGTTTCGATATTTTAACGTTTCTGTATGTTTTCGTTGTCCCATTCCGGAAAATATTACAAACCCTTTGCTCAGGTTTGGTTTGATAATCATTGGCACTCATTTGGTGTCCAAAAATGGCCATTCTTTGTAAACGTCGACAGGCAGTTAAGCTCTGCATATCATCTGTTCGATCTTGTTCAGACGTGTACCTTTGGCAGGTCAAAGGATAGTTTAGTTTAGAGAGACAGGGTGGAAACAAGCCTTTAGCCCACCGAGTCTGCGCCGTTGAATGATTATGCTTGTGATGAGTAATTCTAGCCGACAAACCCCACTTCACTACCTGCATTCTGTAATCTGAGCAGCAGTCGCTCGGCTAAACTTTATGGATAGTTCAATGGGACTTTATTTGACACGTGTACCGAGGTACTGTGTAATTTATATTTGTATCCAGTCAGTAAAAGTATTACTATACATAAGCATTTGGATACATCTTAGATAAGCATTACAGATACAGAACAAGTGGATAATAGTAGTACAATGAGACACTAAACAGAGTCGCCAGATTTGGTGCCATTTTCAAGTCCCTGTTGTAATTGGGGTAAAGTTCTTAACCTGACCATGAAGGCCCGCTGTCCTGCCAGCAGTGGCGGACTGGCCAGGGTGTCAGCTTGCCCGATGACAAGTGGGCCCCTGATGAAGTGGGCCCCCTATATCAAGTGGGCCCCTGATGAAGTGGGCCCCCTTTGTCTCCTGGCAACCAATATTTTTAGACCCAGTCCACCACTGCCTGCCAGCGTTGCATAATCGGCCTGGCCAAGCATGGCCATTGGTGTCCTCCAAAACTGCAGGCCGCATCCGGTCCGCGTGCTAGGCCTCTTGGTGCGGCTCCCGGTCCAGCCGAGTCCCAGGCTGCTGCAGGGCCTCCTGCGGCCCAATCCACCATCAATGCAGTGCACTGCCAGACTTCTGTCAGACTCTGACGCCCTCCTCTCTGGTCCACGGTTCTGCAGCGGGCCAGCCAGGCCTAATGTCGGGCATGGCTGCAGCAAGAAAGTAGGTTTTGTAATTAATGGTTAGACCTTTGCTGAGCCCTTGTCCATTTTTGGGCACCATGGTTCATGAAGAATGTAAACAAGTTAGAAAAGTGTAGTGGACATTTACTAGATTGATATTAGAGTTAAGAATGGAGAGCATGAAAGGGAGTTTCATTGAATGTTTTCTTGACCGAGTTTCTCAGAGACTAAATACATCATGCATGGGCTTATCTTTACGACGGATGGTGTAGACTCTGGAATGGTCGTTTCTTCTGAACCTACTACATAACTGTTACTTAGTAATTCAATTTCTTCCTCAAAGATGCATTCTTGTTGGTCAATCCAGGCTTCCATTTTAAAATCAGGACTGACATTGTTTATTATATTTTGATGAAAATAGCCATCCCAATGGAATGATGAGAATCAGAGCTGTTTTGTTAAGATAGTTGCCCCATTGGAGCGCAGTAATTAGTGCTAATTAGATTATAACTATTGCTCTGGGTGTGTACATTATGATACAATAACATTGTTTAGTTATGCTGGAGTAACTCAGCAGGACACGCACCATCTCTGGAGAGAAGGAATAGGTGACGTTTTAGGTCAAGATCCTTCAGAAGGGCCTCGACCCTGAAGTGTACCCCATTTCTTTCCAGAGATGCTGCCTCTTCTGCTGAGTTACTCCGGCATTTTGTGTCTATCTTTGGTGTAAACCAGCATCTGCTGTTCCTTCCTACACATTAGTTATTTTGAATAAGAAAGTTTGAAATAAAAGGCACATTATCAATTCATTTGAACATTGTTCCTGATCATGAGAGGATCTGAAAGTGGAGCTTGTCTAGGTGACGATTGCAGGATAGCTTAGCGTGCACTTCCAGCACAATAACATTGCTCCTTTTGCACTTCTGTGTTTAAACTGGAATTTGAACCAAACGTAGTAGTCCAACAGAGCATTCAGAAAGTATTCAGACCGCTTCACCTTTTCCACATTTTTACGTTAGCCTTATTCCAAAATGGATTAAATTCTTTTTTTTTAATCATCAATCTACACACAATACCACATAATAAAAAAGCAAAACAGGTTTTAGAAATGATTACAAAGTAATTAAAAATAAATAACTGAAATATCACATTTACATAAGTCTTCGGACCCTTTACTCAGTACTTTGTTGAGGTCACTTTGGCAGCGATTACAGAAATGGGCGGAAATCCCGGGGTGGGGGGGACAGGGGGACACGTCCCCCTCGTGTTTTGACAGGTGGGGGACGGTTTTGTAATCCAGATTTTGAAATTCGGTGAAAAAAATTCAATTACAAATTTCAGCTTTTCTGCGAGACAGTGGGGGTGGGATTGATGATCGAGGGCGCCGATTGGACGAGAGAGACGTCAGTCAGCAGGCGGGGGGACGGGACATGATTCAGGGCGATGATTGGAGGAGGGAGGTGTCGGTCAGGCGGAAGTAGGGGGTGGGACTGAGGTTAGAGCGCGGTGATTGGAGGAGGGAGACGTCCTGGTGGAGCAAAGATCCTAGAGTGGAGCTTGAATCAGCCCGTTCGTGGGGCCTTTCATCGCCCAGCGCAGCTTAAAATCGGCCATGGGATCTTCCATCGCCCTGTGGTCAAATTGCTGCGTCGAGGCGATCGAGGCTCCCGATGTTGAAGCCCCCGCCGGGCGATGGTAGATCCCGCGGCCGATTTTAAGCCGCGCCGGGCGATGAAAGGCCCCACGAATGGGCCGATTGAAGCCCCACGATTCGGGGCGGACGAAGCTGCTGTTGCTGGAGTTCAGAGTCGGTCACCAACCTGGTCAGCTCCCGATGTTATCGTCCACAGGGCCCACGGCCGAAGCCTCGCGTGTGTGTGTGTGAGCGCATGTTTTGCCCCCCCGCCATGTTTTGATAGCGTTTTCCGCCCCGTAATTACAGCCTCAAGTCTTCTTGGGTATAACGCTACAAGCTTGGCACACCTGTATTCGGGTAATTTCTCCCATTCTTCTCTGCAGATCCTCTCAAGCTCTGTCAGGTTGGATGGGGAGCGTCGATGCACAGCTATTTTCAGGTCGCTGCAGAGATATTCGATCGGGTTCAACTCTGGGCTCTGGCTGGGCCACTCAAGGACATTCACAGACTTGTCATAAAGCCACTTCTGCATTGTCTTGGCTGTGTGCTTAAGGTCGTTGTCTTGTTGGAAGGTGAACCTCTGCCCCAGTCTGAGGTCCTGAATGCTCTGGAGCAGGTTTTCATCAAGGATCTCTCTGTACTTTGCTCCGTTCATCTTTCCCTTGATCCTGACTAGTCTCCCAGTTCCTGCCACTGAAAAACATCCTCACAGCATGATGCTGCCACCACCATGCTTCAACGTAGGTATGGTATTGGCCAGGTGATGAGTGGTGCGTGGTTTCCTCCAGACGTGACGCTTGGCATTCAGGCCAAAGAGTTCAATCTTGGTTTCATCAGACCAGAGAATCTTGTTTCTCATGGTCTGAGAGTCCTTTAGGTGCCTTTTGGCAAACTCCAAGCGGGCTGTCATTTGCCTTTTACTGAGGAGTGGCTTCCGTCTGGCCACTCTACCATAAAGGCCTGGTTGGTGGAGTGCTGCAGATGTAGTTGTCCTTCTGGGAGGTTCTCCCATCTTCACAGAAGAACCCTGGAGCTCATTCAGAGTGACCATCGGGTTCTTGGTCACCTCCCTGACCAAGACCCTTCTCCCCCGATTGCTCAGTTTGGCCGGGCGGCCAGCTCTATGAAGACTCCTGGTGGTTCCAAAGTTCTTTAAATTAAGAATGACGGAGTCCACTGTGCTCTTCGGGACCTGCAATGCTGCAGAAATTGTTTTATGCCCTTCCCCAGATCTGTGTGTCGACATACACTGTCAACTGTGGGACCTTTTATAGACTCTGTGTGCCTTTCCAAATCATGTCCAATCAATTTAATTTACCACTGAAGGACTCCAATGAAGTTGTAGAAACATCTCAAGGATAATCAATGGAAACAGGATGAACCTAAGCTCAATTTTGAGTGTCATAGCAAAGGGTCTGAATACTGATGTAAATGTGAAATTTCAGTTATTTTTTATTACTTTGCAAAAAATTTCTAAACGCCGCTTTTTGCTTCTTCATTCTGGGGTATTGTGTGTAGATTGATGATAAAAAAAAGAAGAATTTAATTCATTTAAAAATAAGACTAACGTGACAAAATGTGGAAAAAGTGAAGGGGTCTGAATACTTTCTGAATACACTGTAGATCAACTGGACTCCTATATATCGGCAAGACCAAGCACAGGCTTGGCGATCGTTTCGCTGAACACCTCTGCTCAATCTGCCTAAACCTACCTGATCTCCCGGTTGCTGAACACATTCCCATACTGACCTTTCTGTCCTGGGCCTCCTCCATTGTTAGAGTGAGGCCCAGCGCAAATTGGAGGAACAGCACCTCTTACTTTGCTTGGGCAGCTTACACCCCAGCGGTATGAATATTGACCTTTCTAACTTCAAGTAACCCTTGCTTTCCCTCTCTCCTTCCCACCCCCTTCCTAGTTCTCCGACCAGTCTGACTGTCTCCCTGATTACATTTTATCTCTGTATGGTTCGTTCTTCTTCTAGCTAACAATGATCTATTCTACATATTTCTTGATCCTCTTTGTCTCATTTTCACACCTTACACTTCCTTATCTATGCATCTCCCTCTCCCCTGACTCTCACTGAAGAAGAGTCTCGACCCAAAACGTCACCAATTCTTTCTCTCCAGAGATGCCTGTCCCGCTGAGTGAAGGGCCTGTCCCACTGTACGAGGTAATTCAAGAGTTTTCCCCTGATTCAAAGTCGGAGAATGTCCATAGCGAGTCCGTAGGAGTTTGTGGATGTCTCGTAGCGGCTTGTACGAGTAAAAAAATGTTTCATCACGAGTCTTTTTTTACTCGTGGACATTTTTCACAGTGTTGAAAAAATGTCACGAGTTTACCGGATTTCCCGAGTACATACCGTTATTCGTACGAGCCGCTACGAGACATCCACGAGCTCCTATGGACCCACTACGGATATTCTCCGAGTTCGAATCAGGGGAAAACTCGGGAGAACTCTTGAATTACCTCGTACAGTGGGACAGCCCTTTACTGCAGCATTTTGTGTCTATCTGACTGGCATTGTGCTGTACGAGTACTGTATGTTTTTTTTAGCAATTGTAAACCTGCTACATTCTTTCTAGTTGTCATATTTTAATGGAGCCTACATTTCGCTCCTTCACTACAAGTTACAATAGTTGTGCCACTTATTATATCATATTATAGCATGAAGAATACCAAATTGTCCTTTGTTGTGACTGTGCTGCTGTTCAAAACAGAAAGGAGAATTAATTGGAAGAGATTTTAATTTTTCTACATTTGCTGTTTATTTTCTCCTTTATTCATTGAAGGAATGGAAATTAGGCAAGAGAAAAACCGAAAAGGATGATGTTGTTGGTGTCATGATCTTTTCGACAGTGGAGCCCCCAGCAGAGGACATTGGCCTACTCGATGCGTATGCATTAATTTTACAAACCGCAAGCACAGCATTGCCAAGCTGAAAAATGAGTAATTTAAAAAAAAATGTCAGAATCATTTTATGTATGAAGTATGCATTTGTCAAATCCACTGCTCTTTATCATTTTGATTTTGGGTTGAAGCTTTAGTTTGCATGCTTGGCTTTTCCTTCACGGAGCTTTAATTGATCTTTGTAAAGGATCATGTCAATTGATATACCTTTTACCCTGCAGGGAACAAAAGGTTGAATCATTTAGTAAGTTCACAAAGGCCATGGACGATGGAGTTAAAGAACTTCTCAATGTGGGACAGGAACATTGGAAAAGGTGTACAGGAGGTATGTATGAAAAGCTGCTTTGGCAAGCAAGCAAGTTTATTTATATAGCACATTTCAGCAACAAGGTGCTTTACACTAAGCATTTAAGAGCAATCAAAAGCAATTAAACAGTCATTCAAAAGAATAGAAAGTAAAAACAAGCTAAAATAGAATAAGACAAGTATAAAATACAAGGATAAAAGTTACAGTTCAGTGTCAGAAATTAATAATTATTTAATTTAATTAAAGGCAGGGTCAAACAGAAAAGTCTTCTGCTCCGATTGAAAAGAACTGAGAATTGGAGCGGACCTGCATTTTTCTGGAAGTTTGTCCCATATATGTGGTGGATCAAAACTAAACGCTGCGTCTCCATGTTTAGTTCTGACTCTGGGGACAGAAAGCAGACCTGTCCCAGAGGACCTCAGAGGTCTGGATGGTTCATAATGTAGCAGAAGATCAGAAATGTATTTTGGCCCGAGACCATTCAGTGCTTTATAAACCAACAGTAATCATTTGAAATCAATTCTTTGACAGACTGGAAGCCAGTGTAAAGACCTCAAAACTGGACTGATGTGATCCACTTTCTTGGTCTTAGAGAGGACTCGAGCAGCAGCGTTCTGAATCGCTGTCAGCTTTAATAACTGAAATAAAAAAGAGAAAATGCTGGAAGTACAAAGCACTTCAGGCAGTATTTTGAGAAAGAAACTGAGTAATCCAGGCCAAAGATGTTTCATCATTTCTCTATCTACTGGTGCTGCTGGACGTGTCAAGTATTTTCAGCATTCTCTGTTTTAATTCTAGATTTTCAGCTTCTTCGTGATTTGCTTTATTGCCGAACCTTTGTTCACTGCAACCTTAAAATGTTCACTGCACTCTTTCCAGCTTCAGAAACTTATTAGACTAACTTATTGGAACATTTATGAATTATAGCGAACTGGGCAGAAGGCCATTCTTGTTTCAAGTCTGTGCTGATTGTGTTCTCTGTTCTCTTAAAGCGCTACCTAAGGAGTATCAGAAGATAGGAAAAGCTCTGCAAAACCTTTCACAGGTCTTCGCAACCAGTGGTTATGAAGGTACTAATCTGTAATAAATGTTTCTGCACTTTTTGCATATACATTTGATAAACTGAAGTCATAGATCAAATGTACATTTGATACACTGAAGCCCTAATTCTCTATCCCTGGCAATATCTATATTTCTGGCAGAAATATAGGTTCTGAAAACCTCTTATTTTCCATTGTCCATGCCAAATATATGCTTCCTCTTTGTCCTATATCCAACCCTTGGGATCCCATGACAATTGAGAATTACTTGGAGTCATTTCCTTTGCCTTTCTCCATTATGGGAATAAATTGTCCTTGAACATGCGCTCTTTCCCACTTTCATATGCTGCCCGACTTGCAAGTAACTGCACACAGTGTTCTTTACCAGGTTCTGTCTTGGGTTAAAATTCCAGTTTAGGATCTTAATTTCTAGTCATCGGTACACTGGTGGCTATTTCGAAAATGCCACTTCAGCCACTTGTCCTGATGTTTTTTCCTAAGATTAGACCTGTGCTGCCTTTTCTTCAATACTCTATTTTTTCTAATACTGGCTCAGGAACTTCTCCTGGACATATTCAAACTATGAAGTAAAAGGATTAACTATGAAAATTATTAAAATACCATGAGATCAATTTTGTCCTGCCTTCATAAGAATTTTGTATCATCTACCTGAACCCCCTTGTGGCCTGATTAGGTTCATACCTATTAATAGTGGCTGAAATGGTGAGCATGGAGCCTGTTGCCACATTCTCAACAGTTGTTCCCTATAACAGGTAAATTAATATAATTAGACTCATGGTAAACTACAATTGAACATTAAGAATATGGACAAATGTGTCTGTGCTGATCAAAAGAGGTCTTAAGAAGCTATCAATCAAAATACTTCAGATTATGCCTTTTCAATTTTTCAAGAACAAATTGGGGGCGGCACAGTGGCGCAGCAGTAGAGTTGCTGCCTTACAGATCCAGACACCCACGTTCAAACCTGATTACGGGTGCTGTCTGTACGGAGTTTGTACGTTCTCTCTGTGTCTGCTTAGGTTTTCTCCGGGTGCTCCGGCTTCCTCCCACAATCCAAAGACGTGCAGGTTTATAGGTCAATTGGCTTCTGTAAATTGTTTCTTTCTAGTGTGTAGGATAAAACTAGTGTACGGGGTGATCACTAGTTGGCGAGGACTCGGTGGGCCGAAGGGCCTGTTTCCACGTTGTATCTCTAAACCAAACTCCATGTTCCTTCAGCCTTGTATCTAAATAGGTTTTTTCTAACTTTCATTTAACTGACATGTAACTATCCTACTCTGAAGAAGGGTTTCGACCGGAAACGTTGCCTATTTACTTTGCTCCATAGATGCTGCCTCACCCGCTGAGTTTCTCCAGCATTTTAGTCTACCTGTACCTATCCTAGATTGTTGTTTTTGTCTGCCACTTATCTAAATGTGCATAGGTTTGCTTTTTGGTCATTTGCAAGCATACTCATTTTAACTGCCATGCACATTCTAGCAGATATCCATTGTGACATCTTTAACATGCACACATATTCCTGCAAATCTCTTGTAAAGTGGTTGATTCTTAAAACTGAAAAATAAGATTTTAAAAAGAAATGTTCTTCAAACTATTCACTATCTAATCATTGTGTGGATACCGTGAAGAATAATAGGTATTATCTTATAGAGATTATACGAATTTTGAGAAACAAGTTTAAACAGTTGCCAACCATTGCTTTAGCCCTGCTGCAGGAAGTGTAACTGTATTGTAATTAAAGTGTTGTAGTTAATAGCTTGTCAAGGTTTTAACCCTGAAATTCTCAATCTTAATTTCCATTTCGGGTCCTTTACTTTTTCTTTGTAAGTGGTGCCTAGGCTAATAAATGTTCGTACATGATGTTTGTGCACTAATGTTATCCGATTGCAATTTTTAGTAAATGATTATCCATAGAATGCCTGGATTGTAAAGCCTCATACATTGCGGTATATTTCCTTCCTATTCTCCTGACATTGGTGGCAATGTGAATGTGTTTTGCCAAGGTGAAAGGTGAGATTACATTCTTGGCTAGAATAGCACTTTGGTAGCATTAAACATTTAGCAATGGAGTTTCCTCGATGGATGCAGTTGTGACTGCAATGTAAATTGCAGCCTTGAGAGATGTCTCTTCCATCTCCCCACCCCCAATTCCCCTAGGTCGTTGCTCAACTTCATTGACATACTCTCAAATCTATGTTGAATCGACATAATCAAATTACATTTTCAAACTATTCAGGATGTTTATATTTTTTTAAGATTCCTTGATGGTTTGAAGAATGGTTACTTTGTGATTTGATCAATATGATATTTAAAAAATTGTTTACAAAATCAATCTGTCTATAACATGAACGACCTGATGATAAATCGTGAACATTATTATGAACATTGAACAGGTCCTATGGTTTTGAATGGTTTTTTTAAATTACTTTGAAACTAGACCTTTTAGCAGTTTTGTTTCCAAAACATCCTGAGCAACTTTTGGGGATAACTTTGGACTTGCAGGGTTTAAGTGAATGCTCACAATCTTTTACCCGCAGTTGAGGATTCTAAAACTAGAGGCCATAGGCTTAGGGAGAGAGATTTTTTTTCAACTCTCGGCCTGTGTGCAATTTGGCATAGTCATTTTAAAAATAGAAAAGTACAGCACAGGAATAGGCACTTTGGCCCACAGTGTCTTTGTTGAACATGATGCCAAGACTGAATTATCTGCCTGCATATAATCCATTCCCTGCATACCTATTTTAGTTTAGAGATACTGCATGGAAACAAGCCTTTCAGCCCATCATGACACTAGTTTCTATTTTTCCACTTTCTTATCCACTCCCTATAAATTAGGGGCAATTAACCTACAAACCCACATGTCTTTGGGATGTGGGAGGTAACCAGAGCACCTGGAGGATATGAATGCGGTCACCATGCAAACTCCAAATGGACAGCCCTCGAGGTCAGGATCGAATTTGGGTCTCTGGCTCTGAGGCAGCAGCTGTGCCATTGTGCCTGTCTAAAAGCCTCATAAATGCCACCATCATATCTCTCTCCACCACCACCCCTAGCAGCACATTCCAATCATTTAACACTCTCTGTAAAACAAAAAACTGCTCGGCCCATCTCCTTTAAACTTCCCCCTCTCTCACCTTAAAGCTATGTCCTCTAGTCTTTGACATTTCCAACCTGGGACAAAGGTTCTGACTGTCTACTCTATCTATGCCACCCATAATTTTATATACTTCCATCAGGTCTCCCCTGATCCTGAGAAAACAATCCAAGCCTTTCCGACCTCTCCTAATATCCTCTAAACCAGGCAACATTCTTATAAACATCACTGCGCCTTCTCATAAGTCCTGTACTGGTACAATTGTGTAACTCTTCAAGTGAAATTGTATGAAATACTTCAAATGAGGCCCAACTATGGTCCTTTAAAGCTACTTCGTTGAATAAACTCTCATCCATAGTAAAGAGTATCGGGTGTAACAATTGCAGTACAATTAGCCAAGACCTTCCCCTTATTTATTTGTATTTCAGGCGAATCTAATTTGACAGACCCTTTAACTGAAGCAGGAAAGACCTATGAAGAAATTGCCAACCTCTTTGCAGAACAGGTGCCAAGATTTTTTATTTGGGTAACTGCATGGAAGCATAAAATAGACCTAAAATGTTTCTAATTACATTGCGCATTATACAGTGCCATTGTAACTAACAGAGCTTTTTAAGTCTGAATCATGACTTGAAATCAGCTGTTTGTTGATAAATTCACATGTTGTAGAACCAGAATTAGGCCATTTGGCCCATCAAGTCTACTCTGCCATTCAATCATGGCTGATCTACCTTTCCCTCTCAACCCCATTCTCCTGCCTTCTCCCCATAACCCTTGACACCTTTACTAATCAAGAACCTATCAATCTCCACCTTAAAAAATATCCATTGACTTGGCCACCACAGCCTTCTGTGGCAATGAATTCCACAGATTCGCCATCCTGTGACTGAAGAAATTCCTCATCATCTCCTTTCTAAAGGCACGTCCTTTTATTCTGAGGCTATGGCCTCTGGTCCTAGACTCTCCACCACTAGTGGAAACACCCTCTCCACATCCGTTCTATCCAGGCATTTCTCTATTCGGTAAGTTTCAATGAGGTTCCCCCTCATCTTTCTAAACTCTAGGGACTACAGGCCCAGTGCTGTCAAACACTCATGAAATGTTAACCCAAGCATTCCTGCGATCATTCTTGTAAACCTCCTCTGGAGCCTCTCCAATGCCAGCACATCCGTCCTCGGATATGGGGCCCAAAACTGCTCACAATATTCAATACTCTCAATACTGGTCTGACCAGTGCCTTATAAAGCCTCAGCATTACATCCCCATTTTTGTATTCTAGCCCTCTCGAAATAAATGCATGACTCCACACTTTGCCCCTTCCATCTGCCCCTTCTCAGCTCACTCTCCCAACCTGTCCAGGTCCTTAGAAACATAGAAAATAGGTGCAGGAGGAGGCCATTCGGCCCTTCGAGCCAGCACTGCCATTCATTGTGATCATGGCTGATCGTCCCCTATCAATAACCCGTGCCTGCCTTCTCCCCATATCCCTTGACTCCACTAGCCCCTTCTGCAGAGTCCCTGCTTTCTCTACACTACCTGCCCCTCCACCTATCTTTGGATCACAAGATAAGATATTCTGTTAAAGAAGGAACTGCAGATGCTGGAAAATCGAAGGTAGACAAAAATGCTATGGAGCAAATGAAATAGGCAACGTTTCGGGTCTGAAGAAGGGTTTCGACCCGAAACGTTGCCTATTTCCTTCGCTCCATAGATGCTGCCTCACCCGCTGAGTTTCTCCAGCATTTTTGTTTACCTAAAATATTCTGTTAATAGTGTTTACATTCTGGTTCACATTTATAATTTTTGACCATGTATCATTACTAATAAAGTGGCAATGTCTTGTGTGGGCGTGGCTTAGTATCAATTGTGTATGTGCCATGGGAAATTGAGGATATAAAGAAAATGCCTGAAAAGTATTTGATTTTGATTTATCGAGAAAAAGTGTACTTAAAATATTCTTTATTGCATGGGAGATACCAGAACTGGAAATAATTAAAATCCAAGTACATGAGTTACTTTTGCAACATGTGCCAGTGTGTAGAAATGTCAAATGAACCTGTGTCTTTTAACAGCCCAAAAAAGACCTGGAATATTTGATGGAAACCAACCAGGAATATAAAGGATTATTAGGATGTTTCCCTGATATCATTGGAGTACATAAGGTAAAAAAAAAAAATTGTGAAATCAAAATGTTCCATTGAGGGTTTGTTTATATTTGTCCCTTGTCAGACAGCAATAAAAAGTGAAACAAAAAGTTTTGAAGCCAAAATGAACGTAAAGAAAAACTTCAACATAAAAGATTGCTGAGCCAAGTTTTGCAAAACTGGAGATGTAGATAGATATGAGGAAGCCAGCCAATATAATAAACCTTCCAGATTTTAGTCTGGCTCAAATGTAAAACAGTAATGAGCCAGGAAAAAAAGTATACATGGCATTGTACTTCTTGGCACTACACACAGGAAAAAAAAGGATAATTTCCGGAGTGGAATGCAATTGTGATGATTTCTGGGTTGCATTGTGCCACTCCAGATATTTGACAGGGTATTTCTGGTTGTGAGGCTTACTTGGATTGACTATGTGATTTCTGGAACCATGTCGTGCCTCATGCAGTTCCCATTGGAACATTGCCCAGGAAATAAGATTACACTGGAATCATGAGCAACTGCAGATGCTGCAATCTTGCGTCAAGGTCAATGTTCTGGAGTAATTCAACGTGTCAGGCAGCATCACTGGAGGACATGCAGGGTGGTGTTGTCGATAGTGAGGATGGTTGTCAAACATTGCAGCAGGATCTTTATCGGTTGGGCAGGTGGGTTGAGGGATGGTGATGGAATGATACAGAGAAATGTGAGGTGTTGCATTTTAGGAGCATTAACGTGGGCAGAACCTACAGAGTGAATGATAGGGCTCTGGGGAGTGTTGCAGAGCAGAACGATCTAGGTGTACGGGTACATAGTTTGTTGAAAGTGGCATCTCGGGTAGATAGGGTGGTCAGAAAGGCTTGGGGTCATTGGCCTTCAGTCAGAGCATTGAGTATAGAAGTTGGGAGGTCACGTTGCAGTTGTATGAGACATTGGTGAGGCCGCATTTAGAGTATTGTGTTCAGTTTTGGGCACCATGTTATAGGAAAGATGTTGTCAAGCTGGAAAGGGTGCAGAGAAGATTTACGAGGATGTTGCCAGGACTCGAGGGCCTGAGCTATAGAGAGAGGTTGACCAGTCTAAGACTACTCCTTGGAGCACAGGAAGATGAGAGGTGTTCTTATAGAGGTGTACAAAATCATGAGTGGAATAGATCGGGTAGACGCACAGAATCTCTTGCCCAGAGTAAGGGAAGCGAGAAACAGAGGACATAAGTTTAAGATGAGGGGAGAAAGATTTAATAGGAACCTGAGGGGTAACGTTTTCACGCAAAGGGTGTTAGGTGTATGGAACGAGATGCCAGAGGAGGTAGTTGAGGCAGGTATGTTCACAACGTTTGAGAAACATTCAGACAGGTACATGGATAGGACATGTTTAGAGGTATATGGGCCAAATGCAGTCAGGTGGGTGTAGTGTAGATGGGACATGTTGGCCAGTGTGGGTGAGTTGGGCTGAAGGGCCTGTTTCCACGCTTTAAGAATCTATGACATGGATAGGTGATGTTTCAGGTCAGGACCCTTCTTCAGGCTGATTGTAGAAAGGGGGCAGAAAACTGGAAAAGAACAGCTTTCTCCACCATGTAACAATCAGTCTAAAGAATATGTGATGGTGCCACTTCATCAGATGCCACTCTGATCCCTATCACTGGCTGACAGTCCAGGAGAGGCCAAACCTCAGCATCATTGGTAACAACTGGGTCCAATAAGCTGATATTGGTTTGGCCACTTGCACCTCATCAGCCTCCACCCTATAAAACCCAGGCATTCCAGCCAGAGAGGAAAGGGAAAGGGAGAGAGAAGAAGGAGAGAGGAAAGAGAGAGGATGAAAGAAGAAGAAGGAAGGAAGAAAGAAAGAAGAGAGAGAGGAATGGAGAGAAAATGGGGGTGCCTCCCTGCTAGGCGTGTTGCCCTGTTGCAGATTCGAGGAAGACCGAGCCACTGGGACAAACTAATACAATACAATACAATTAACTTTATTTATCCATTAGGAACTTTGGTTTCTGCAGCCATACAACAAGAAGAAACAATTTTACAAGACACAACCAAACTCAATTCACACAAACATTCATCACAGTGAATCTCCTCCTCACTGTGAAGGGAGGCAAAATCTTGTCTCTCCCCTGCTCTCCATCCTCTCCCGATGTTAAAGCCCCCGGCGGGCGATGGCAAGTCCCGCGGCCCTAAAGGCCGTGCCAGGTGATGTCAGGCCCCGCTCTAGGTCGCCCTCAGCCCCGCAACTCAGGCGGGAGAAGCTGCTGCCGTGGGAGCTCCGAAAAGGGGTCTCCCACCGAGCCCCCTATGTCACCGTCCACAGGCCTGCAGCTGGAGCCTCCGAAGCCCCAAAGTCGGGCTGCAGCCGCGCGCCACCACAGCTCCCCACGCTCCGAGGCCAGTCACCAACTACAGACCACCAACATCACTATGTAATCAAGGCTAAGCTGCCGGGAGGGAGGAAGCCCCAGACAACCAGTGACCCTACTGAGGCTGAGTGAGTGGTCGAAGCAAACCTGAGACGCCAATGCCTCTTCCTGCCCACGGATAACAAGGACCTACGGCCACACGCAGAAGCAAAGACTGAGCTGCCAGGATAAAACCGAGACCACCAGAACCTCCTCTCAAGGCAAGGGTGAATTGCAGGGAGAATTGAGATCCTGAGATTGCCGCGCCTCCCTCCTGAGTTTCCGGGACAAGCCCGAGACTTATGTAGATGGCCAGCGCCACTGCACGTTCCCCCTGACGACGAGAGACAGTGGCTCCATGTGGTCCTGGACTTTCTTTTCACTATAAATAAAATATATCATGTGCGTTCACCCGACTGCAAGTGCTGGTGTAGTCACTGCTGAACCCGGCTTCAACCTCAACGCCACAAGGTGTTCAGACCTGAAACCCCGTCTGTCGAAGTACTCCAGAGATGTTGCCTGACCCACTGAGTTACTCCAGCACCTTGTGTTCTAAATAGGATTACACTGTTCTATTGTCTGCCTACCTGAGCAAACCCTGGTGAATTGATTCTCCTGGCTCTTCAACATAAGGGCTATCCACCAACTCTGTGGTACCAACATGCAAAATCCTCAGTCTGACTGTCAACAGCCAACTAAGACATATAATTAAAATATACAAGAGCCACATTAGTGCCAGCAGCATTTGAACATATAGATTGGGTGAATCAAATTGGCAGGGGTGCTGAGGAAGAGGATTTCTTGGAATGTATGCGGGATAGTTATCTAAATCAACATGTAGAGGAACCAACGAGAGAGCAGGCTATTTTAGACTGGGTATTGAGTAATGAGGAAGGGTTAGTTAGCAGTCTTGTTGTACGTGCCCCCTTGGGCAAGAGTGACCATAATATGGTTGAGTTCTTCATTAGGATGGAGAGTGACATTGTTAATTCAGAAACAATGGTTCTGAACTTAAAGAAAGGTAACCTTGAGGGTATGAGACGTGAATTGGCCAAGATTGACTGGCAATTAATTCTAAAAGGGTTGACGGTGGATATGCAATGGAAGACATTTAAAGACTGCATGGATGAACTACAAAATTGTTCATCCCAGTTTGGCAAAAGAATAAATCAGGGAAGGTAGTGCATCCGTGGATAACAAGGGAAATCAGGGATGGTATCAAAGCGAAGGATGATGCGTACAAATTAGCCAGGAAAAGCAGCATACCGGAGGACTGGGAGAAATTCAGAGACCAGCAGAGGAGGACAAAGGGCTTAATTAGGAAAGGAAAAATAGATTATGAAAGAAAACTGTCAGGGAACATAAAAACTGACTGCAAAAGTTTTTATAGATATGTGAAAAGAAAGAGATTAGTTAAAACAAATGTAGGTCCCTTGCAGTCAGAAACAGGTGAGTTGATCATGGGGAACAAGGATATTGCGGAGCAATTGAATAACTACTTTGGTTCCGTCTTCACTAAGGAAGACATAAATAATCTGCCGGAAATAGCAGGGGACCGCGGGTCAAAGGAGTTGGAGGAATTGGGTGAAATCCAGGTTAGTCGGGAAGTGGTGTTGGGTAAATTGAATGGATTAAAGGCCGATAAATCCCCAGGGCCAGATAGGCTGCATCCCAGAGTACTTAAGGAAGTAGCTCCAGAAATAGTGGATGCATTAGTAATAATCTTTCAAAACTCTTTAGATTCTGGAGTAGTTCCTGAGGATTGGTGGGTAGCAAACGTAACCCCACTTTTTAAGAAGGGAGGGAGAGAGAAAACGGGGAATTACAGACCAGTTAGTCTAACGTCGGTAGTGGGGAAACTGCTAGTCAGTTATTAAAGATGGGATAGCAGCACATTTGGAAAGTGGTGAAATCATTGGACAAAGTCAGCATGGATTTACGAAAGGTAAATCATGTCTGACGAATCTTATGGAATTTTTCGAGGATGTAACTAGTAGCGTGGATAGGGGAGAACCAGTGGATGTGGTGTATCTGGACTTCCAGAAGGCTTTCGACAAGGTCCCACATAAGAGATTAGTATACAAACTTGAAGCGCATGGCATTGGGGGTTCAGTATTGATGTGGATAGAGAACTGGCTGGCAAACAGGAAGCAAAGAGTAGGAGTAAACGGGTCCTTTTCACAATGGCAGGCAGTGACTAGTGGGGTACCGCAAGGCTCAGTGCTGGGACCCCAGCTATTTACAATATATATTAATGATCTGGATGAAGGAATTGAAGGCAATATCTCCAAGTTTGCGGATGACACTAAGCTGGGGGGCAGTGTTAGCTGTGAGGAGGATGCTAGGAGACTGCAAGGTGACTTGGATAGGCTGGGTGAGTGGGCAAATGTTTGGCAGATGCAGTATAATGTGGATAAATGTGAGGTTATCCACTTTGGTGGCAAAAACGGGAAGGCAGACTATTATCTAAATGGTGGCCGATTGAGCTATTGTACAGAATTATGTGTTGAAAGGTAGTTTATGTATTGTTTTTTTAGATGAGCTCACAATCAAGGAATCAGATTAAAATTCGACAACATCTTGCTGCATCCAGTCATATTTAGAAGAATCTAAGCACGCTTAAGTTATTTGTTTTTTAGAGCCATCTGCACCATTCATTACAATATGGCTGATCTTCTCACTGAATATCATATTGCTGCACTCCTTGCAAACCCCATCGTGTGCAAATATCAGTGAACAGTAGGAATAACAGTAAGGGGAGGAGCAGCTCTGATAATTCCAGACCTCAACAATGGTGGAGCCAGAACTCAAGACCAAAAGAACATTCTGATCTCTTTGAACCAGTCTTCAATCAGAAGTGTGGAGTAGATGAAGACTTCTTCCCGAAGTCCCAACCAATATAGAAGCCAAAGATAGACACAAAATGCTGGAGTAACTCTGGCGAGGAAGGAATGGGTGACGTTTTGGGTCAAGACCCTTCTTCAGATAGAAGCCAATCTTCAATTTAGTTCACTCCATTATATCAAAAAATGTATGAATAAAGAGTATATAGCAGTGGCTATGTGCATGAATAGACTAGGCTGCTGTGCAAAGATATACTTTGAAATTAGCTATATGACCATCAAGTGTTTTTGTTGCAATTAAGTCTAGAATCTAATCGCTAAGGAAAATTGTCCTATCCACAGAAATAGGACAAATCTAATTTGCCATTCATCAATTCACAAACATTTGTAAAGTGACACATGATGTCACAGAGAACAGAGAGGATAGAACATAGAATAGTACAGGCCATTCGGCCCACTATCGTATCTGCGTCCACCATCACCCATGGCAGCGCGACCTAGGCAACCCGCACATCTTTAAACATTGCCCCTTAAACATATGCCCTCTTTGACATTTCCACTCTGGAAATGTCTACCCTATCTATGCCTCTCATAATTTTACATACCTCTATCAGGTCTCCCCCTCAATCTCTGGTGTTCTAGAGAAAACAATCCAAGTTTGTCCAACCACTCCTTATAGCTAAAATGTTTGAGAAGGAACTGCAGATGCTGGAAATAGCCTATTTCCTTCGCTCCATAGATGCTGCCTCACTCGCTGAGTTTCTCCAGCATTTGTGTCTACCCCTTATAGCTAATACCCTTTAATCGAGGCAGCATTCTGGGAAGCCTCTTCTGCACCCAGTCCAAAGCCTCCACATACTTTCTGTGGCAGGGCGACAAGAACCACACACGATACTCCAAATGTGGCCTAATTGAAGTCATATGAAGCTGCATAATGACTGCCTAACTCTAATGCTCCACGCCCTGACAAGCATCGATTGCTACATTAACGTTCTCTACTTGTGTTATCACTTTCATGGAGCGAAGGTCTTGGAACCAAGATCCCTCTATACATTCATGTTGGTACGGGTCTTGCCATTTACTGTATACTTTATCCTTGCATTCAACCTCCCAAAGTGCAAGGGAGTGCACTTGGATTAAATCCCATCTGCCAATTCTCCGCTTATTTCTGTTGCTAATCTATATCCTGCTGTACACTTTGACAGCTTTCCTCACAGTCCACAACTCCAGCAATCTTGGTATCGTCTGCAAGCATACTCACCAATCCATCTACATTTAAGTTCAAGTAATTTATATGTATATATATCACACATGGCAGAGGTCCCAGCACGGATCCCTGCAGAACTCCACTGGTCACAGGCATCCAGTCTGAATAACGCTTTCCACCACAACCCTCTGTCTCCTATTAGTAAGCATATTCCGAATCTATACCAACAGGTCTCGGTGAATTCCGTGCATCTTAATCTTCTGATCAGCCTACCATGAGTAACTTTATCTTGTAAAAGTCCATGCAGACAACATTCAGCTATTATGTGACATTTGTCAGCAATCTGCTCACAATCACAATCACACTTTATTAGCCAAGTATGTTTTGCAACATACGAGGAATTTCATTTGCCAAGTCAGTCATACAAATAAAAAGCAACGGAACACACAAATCACATTTTAACATAAACATCCACCACAGTGACTCCTCCATATTCCTCTGATGGAAGGCAAAAAAAAAGTTCAATTTCTTCCCTTTGCTCTCCCGCTGTCGGGGGCCTCAAGCCCTCTGTTGACGGGACGATCGTGGCTCCCGTAGCCGACGGTCGGGCCCTCCGCGTCGAGGCGATCAGCTCCTGCATCGGGGGGATGTCAGCTCCCCCACGGCGGGCGATCGAACCTCGCAGAGCGACCGGAGAATGCGATCCGAAAATTAATCGCATCTCCAGCAAGGTAAGAAACCGGAAAAAAAGTTTCCCCCGGCCCCTCCTCATCCCCCATATAAAACAAACAGGAGAACATTTGCACAAACTTTTAACACACAAAAAAATTAAAAAAAGACAAAAAAAACAAACAGACTGTTGGCGGGGCTGTCAATCGTGCGGCGCCCCCTGGTGGTCACTAATGCCAAGATTATTTTTGTTCCAGGAGCACACTGCTCTAGACTTTAATACAACTTTGATCAAAATGGATCTAAGAGCTGAAATGCACAAGTGAGGCTGGAGTGACCATCATGCCTACTTTCCCCTAGTGCTGAGTGGCTTGCTAAACTCTTTAAATATATTCAAAAATGTGATGAAGAATCCACCGTAAATCAATGTTGGTGGAATAACTTTCTTCTTGTGTTTAGCCCAGCACTCTAAATTGCAAGACATGTAAATATGTGACCCATTATAATTCATCTTTTTTTCCTTGACTGCTTCAATATTCAGTTTTGTGTCATCTCTCTGTTGATAGATCTCCTATTTTGTGACTCCAGAATGAAATCCAATCTTCTATAACATGTTTCCACATAATCATTTCCTGTTAGAAAATAGACTATTTAAAATATAGGTTTCTATTTTAATGGAATTTGTGGAGTAAAACCGTTATACATGAAGAGTTGCTCCAGAAATTTTATCTGTGTACTTTGAAAAGATCCTTTGATGGATGGATTATATCTTTTAAGATTTTTATGGTTTACTATATATTTTTATATATATATGATGTTTTATTTAAATAGGGTGCTATAGAAAAAGCCAAAGAAGGTGACAAGTTGGTTGCCTTAAATAAAATAACAGGACAGGAAAAGAACACCATGGTGAATCGTATTGGCACTATGTCTTACACGTTACAAGGTAGGTTCAGAAACAAAATGGAAAAAGAGGATAACATGACATGCTTTTAATCTGTATATTTATATTTTTTACTTGAGGCAAAGGAAGATTGCTCAAAAGGGTAATTATTCCTGTGATGCTTTCATAGTTCACAATGATGATAGAAATCTGATCCTTGCCTATTGTTAGTTTTTGCCAACTTGCAGAAATGGCCTCATGACAACACCTCATATTTCGCTTGGGCAGCTTACAACCACGCAGTATGAATATTGAAGATAGACAAAAAGCTGGAGTAACTCAGCGGATCAGACAGCATTTCTGGAGAAAAGGAATAGGTGACGTTTCAGGCCGAGACTCTTCCCCTGATTGAGTCGGGAAAGGAAAACGAGAGATATAGATGGTGATATAGAGAGATATAGAACAAATGAATGAAAGATATGCAAAAAAGTAATGATAAAGGAAACAGGCCATTGTTAGCTGTGGGCTAGGTGAAAATGAGTTACAGATAATGAGACTCAACAAGTTCAAGTTCACATTTATTTATCACATGCACCAATTAAGGTACAGTGAAATTGAGTTACCATGTAGCCATACAATCAAAAAGAACACAATACACAATAGGATTTAACATAAACATCCACCACAGTGGAATCAACATTCTTCACTGTGATAGAAGGCAATAACGTTCAGTCAATCTTCCTCCTTTGTTCACCCATGGTCGGGGCCATGTACCCTCCGCAGTCGCCACTACGGACGGCGGGCCCGATGTACAAGCCCTCTCGTCGGGATGATCGAAACTCCAACGTCGGGACGGATCGGAACATGCATTCCGCGACTTGGAGTTCCCGAAACGGTCACTTTCCTACTGGAGACCGTGGCTTCATGATGTTATAGGCCGCAGGCTGGCGGTCGGAGCACTTCTGGCGATCCCCAGCAAGGGGATCCCAGGCTCCGCGATGGAAAGTCCGTGGTTTGAAGCTCCGCAGTCCGCGGCTTCACGATGTTATAGTCCGCAGGCCGGCTGTTTCTCCAACTTCCAGTATCCCTTGCATCTCTTCTCTCTCCGTCCCTCCCCCACCCTAGTTGCCATACTAGTTTCACTGTCGTCCTGCTGAGTTTCACTGTCTATAACTCGTTATCACCTAGCCCACAGCCAACAATGGACCATTGTGGGTTCTACCTTTCCTTGAACATAGTTGCATTTTGCATATATTTCCATGTGTATTAGTTCTATGTGCTGTCTTTAATTCCCGTTTCCCTTTCTCCTGACTCAGTCTGAAGAAGGGTCTCGACCCAAAACGTCACGTATTCCTTTTCTCCAGAGATGCTGCCTGACCCGCTGAGTTACTCCAGCTATTTGTGTCTGGCCCCATGACAATCTGACCATGTGACAATTGAACAGATTTGTAGATTGGTTATTGCATGTGAACCAATCAGAGTAGTGTAGCATCATTAACTTCACCTTACTGTATGCTTTATATTAACACCCATTTCCTACATTACGTAGTCATGCTAGCGGTAGCGATGAACTAACACCGCTCTACTATACTATATGATTAAAGATGATTTGAACTCCAGACCTGTGTCTGATAGTCATTTACATGGTGTCAGAAGTGGGATGCCAAACTATTGCAGATGGGGCAGGATGCTGTTCTTTCCCGTATGTACTTGGACATCCCAGGCCAATATAACATGCTCTGTGCATGGGCCAGCATTGCCTCGGTGCCTGGGTGGCCGTTGTGTACCTCTTTATAGTATTCGTCTTGCAAGGATGATGGGATCACGACTTTGTGACCCTTGACAATGACGCGGACTAGGAATGTGCATCCACGTGCATCCAGTGAACGACATCCCTATGAATGTGATGAGCGCACAGTTCTAAAGGTCGACAGTAAGGTGAAGTTAATGATGCTACACTACTCTGGTTCACATGCAATAACCAATCTACAAGATTTTAACAAATATTCCATGCACTAATCTTGTAAAAACTATTTGAGTAAATTTGACACAAGGTGGCTATCCGGGTTGGGACCCTTTTTCAGACTCTTCATTCTGAAGACGATTCCTGAACTGAAACATCACCTACTGATGTTCTCCAGTGATGCTGCCTGACTTGCTGAGTTACTCCAGCACTTTGTGTCTTGATTGTAAACCAGCATCTACGGTTCCTTGTGTCTCCATTTGAGTTATGTTGCTTGTAGGCTTCCTCCTCGCAGCTATCATGTAAAAAACCTTAGTTACCTGTGAACATGAATGAGAAACTAAAAAAGGAGAGGGCTGATAGGAGCTTTGGTAACTGTATGAAAATGCACGGTCTAGCTAAATGAAAGCACTCAGCTTTCACCCATCATCAACAATGGGGATAGCATACAATAATTCCAATCACTGGCAATAGATCTTTTTACAATAATCACCTATGTCAAGTAGTAATTATATAAGCTGCTGACATGCACCCTGGTGTACCCCAAATCCTTTGAACTGCATACGCTACATGTGAGATCCCGTTTTGGTCACTTCTTATAGGGATTAAACTCTAACCTATTACCTTTGACCCTAATTTAAACTTGTTGTATTGAAGATCAAAATAGTGCACTCTAAACTCCAGTTATTATGGACATACATTGTTTAATATTGAACCGAGGAGGCTCTTTATTTAGCCATTGCCCTGACCCTTGCTCTCTTGGCCCTGCCCTTTCATTCTTCCCTGACCATCGATGGGCAACTGACAAAGTAATGCAGGCCACACGGCCTGATGAGTCTTAAATCCCTTTACCCACTCGAGTCCACAATCCTTTCACAACACATGTGAATCCGGTCCTTCTGGAATAGTGGAATGTGGGGAAGGGAAGAGTGAGCATCAACGGAATTTGATTATAAGTGTATTTTCTGTGCTGCATTTGCTTTGGTAATAAAGATGACTAAATTTAGGTTCCATAATTCCATTACAGCTGAGATGAATCACTTCCACAATAATCGAATTTATGATTACAATTCTGTAATGCAACACTACCTACAGCAACAAGTCCAGTTTTATGAGACGGTAAGTTGCTTAATAGATCTATTTTCCTTTGAACCCCATTGGGGTAAAACGACTGAAGTAACTTTATTTATTTAATAGGGGTATTGTCCATTTATGTCAGCATCCATTTGTTACATTTTCTCAGTGTTTAAAAGTATGGAGAAGTTTAATTAAAAAACTGAAGATCCATTTTATCCCTGATAACTTCCATTAACCCATTGACAAGATTACCTCTACAATTATCCCCGCTGTAACTCACGCTTTGCCTTATTGAGGATTTGTTTTGTCCCTATGTCTTGGTTCTCTTTGTCTCGTCCCTATCTCCTCCAGCTCTCAGCAACTCTCAGTCTGAAGAAGGGTCTCGACCGGAAACGTCACCCATTCCTTCTCTCCAGAGATGCTGCCTGACACGCTGAGTTACACATTTTGTGTCTACCTTCGATTTAAACCAGCATCTGCAGTTCTTTCCTACATACTCAGCAACTTTAATACTGATTTGATTTCTCTCTTTCCCAGTTATAAGGACGGATCTTGCATCTAAAACATGAACTGTTTCTCTTTCCACTGATGCTACCTGAATTACCGAGTGCTTCCATCACTGTCTGTTTAAATTTGAAATATTAAATAGTTTATAACTAGAGAAGAAACATTACAAGAAATAAACAAAACGGACATATGTTTGTTCCACCATGACATAAGCCATTAATTCATGGGATAGGATCAGAATTAGGCCATTCAGTCCATCAAGTCTACTCTGCCATTCAATCATGGCTGATCTATCTCTCCCTCGTAACGCCATTCTCATGCCTTCTCCCCATAACCCCTGACACCCGTACTAATCAAGAATCTATCTATCTCTGCCTTAAATATATCCACTGACTTGGTCTCCACAGCCTACTGTTGCAATGGATTCCACAGATTCACTACCTTCTGACTAAAGAAATTCCTCCTCATCTCCTTCCTAAATGAATGCTCTTTTAATTCCGAAATATCCTCTCCACATTAACTCTATCCAGGCTTTTCACTATTCAGTGAGTTTCAATGAGGTCCGGCCCAGTGCCATCAAATGCTCATGATAGCGTAACCCATTCATTCCTGGGATGTTTCTCGTAAACCTCCTCTGGACCCTCTCCAGCGTCAGCACATCCTTCCTCCAATATGGGGCCCAGAACTGCTCGCAATACCTCAAATGCAGTCTGACCAGCACCTCATGGTTCTAAACTTCTTTTATCCCTCTTCTATCCTATTCAACTCCTTTTTCAAAGACCCTAAGTGGGTTTTTTTTCATTTCTAACATGTCATTGCTGGTCTTGTAACAATATGTTTCCTTAAAGTTACGTGAAGTGACACTATCAGATTTATCACATTATTAGTGGAAATAAATAAGTGTTGAATAATTCTAATCATTGTTCTGCATGCTTCTATCTCATCATTAATGGGACTGCTTTTCTTATTATTTCTGCATGATAATAGGACCATTATAATATTCACATTGATTCATTATTAGTTATGGTAATGTTTTTGTCCTGGTCTTTGGCTCTCATTGTTTGCAAGATGTGCCAATAATTTTCTTTTTCTTTACCAGTATTATTTTCCCTTGTTTCATTTTGTTCTCCACTGTTTTCTACACAGATGCCAAGGGATCCCCTGAGTTTGTTACCTTGGCCTTCCCTGGTTTCATAAGTGATAGGAGCAGAATTAGGCCATTTGGTCCATCAAGTCTACTCTGTCATTCAATTAATGCTGATCTATCTCTCCCTCCTAACCTCATTGTCCTGCCTTCTCCCCATAACCTCTGACACCCATACTAATCAAGAATCTATCTATCTCTGCCTTAAATATATTCACTGACGGCCTCCAGAGCTTTCTGTGGCAAAAAATTCCACAGATTTACCACCCTCTGACTAAAGAAATTCCTCCTCATCTCCTTCCTAAAAGAAAGTCCTTTCATTCTGAGTCTGTGACCCCTAGTCCTAGACTCTCCCACTAGTGGAAACATCCTCTCCACATCCATGCAACCCAAGCCTTTTACTATTCTCTTTTCAATGAAGTTCCCTCTCATTCTTCTAAACTCCAGCGAGTACAGGCCCATTGCCGTCAAACGCTCATCATATGTCAACCCACTCATTCCTGGGATCATTCTTGTAAACCTCCTCTGGAACCTCCCCAGAGCCAGCACATCCTTCCTCAGATATGGAGGATATGGTTTCTTCTCATTATGAAAGCTAGTAGTTCCGTGGCTATGATAAAGACCTGTTTTACCTGCATTTCAAGAGCCAGCACTTCATAGCTGTTCTGCATGAAATCTCACCTACCTTGCGTCACCTTCTCTGTCCCTTCTTAAAACATGGCAACTTTCACGAGGTTTATTTAGATAAAAGTAAGGCTGTATTTAATGGAGGTGTTTTAAATTATTAAGCGATGAGAATATATATTGATTGAGAAGTTAGAACAAGGTGACACTGGGAGATGATTTTTAAAGATTGTGAGTGGACAGCAAGATAAATGTTCCTTTTTGTGGGATCACAAACACTGAAATGTGCCATCAGTGTTTGTGAACAAAGCGTAAATTATAACTTGCATCTAAAAAAAACAGGTATAATACACAACTTGAAATTAGGATTTGGATTATGAGGGTGACAGATGGAAACTTAAGTATAAACTTAAACATAACTTCAAAGATAATGGAGAGTATCTATGTATGGGGCCGGAGGACGTAAGTGAGGTGCTAACCGAGTTCTTTGTATCTGTATTCACCGAGGAGAAGGACTTGGACGACAGCGAAATCAGTGTGGAAAATACAAATATGCTAGGACAGTTTGAGATCGAGACGGTGGTGGGGCTGAGGTTCTTGAAGAGCATTAAGCTCCGTAAGTCCCCAGGCCCTGATGGGATCTATCCCAGGGTATTGAGGGAGGCAAGAGAGGAGATTGTTGGAACTTTGATGAGGATTTTTGTTTCTTTAGCCACAGGCAAAGTACTGGAGGATGGGAGAGGTGCCAATGTTGTTCCTTTGTTGAGGAAGGGAGAGTATCCGGAGCAGTGAACCTCATGTCAGTGGTAGGGAAACTAATGGAGAGAATTTTTTTGTGATAGGATTTTTTTTTTGAGGTGATGAAGGGGATTGATGAAGATAGGACGGTAGATGTTGTATACATGGACTTTAGTAAGGCTTTTGGTAAGGTGCCAGGCTGATCCAGAAGATTAAGATGTACGAGATTCGCATTGACTTGGTCATGTGAATTCAGAACTGGCTTATTCATAGAAAGCAGAGGGTTGTGGTGGACGTTAGATATTCTGGCTGGAGGTCTGTGACCAGTGGCGTTCTGCAGGGATATATAAATGACTTGGACGTAAATGTGGATGGGTTGGTGAGTAAGTTTGCAGGTGACACCAAAATCAGAGGAGTTGCAGACAGTGAGGAAGGCTGTCAGAAGATACAGTGGGATATAGATCAGATGCAGAAATGGGCAGAGAAATGGCAGATGGAGTTTAATCCAAGCAAGTGTGAGATGTTGCACTTTGGGAGGTTGAATGTTAAGGGGAGAGTATACAGTTCTTTTTCTTTCGTGTCCATCTTCCATGTTTAAAATGTTGACATCGCTGTCATCATCCGTCCTGAAATGGACGCAGGGTTCCGGCGACAACCAGTGAGAGCTATCACTTGTTGGGATACTTCCAGTTTCCACGTGTCCACGTGGACACCTGTTATGGGGCCAGTATACAGTTAGTGGCATGACAACACCTTTGATGTACAGAGGGATATTGGAGTCCCAGTTCACAGCTCACTGAAGGTGGCAGCACTAGTAGATAGTGTGGTGAAGAAGGCGTTTGGTATGCTTGCCTTCATTGCCTGGGCATTGATATAAGAGTCAGGAAGTTATGGTGCAGCTTTTTAAAACTTTGGTTAGGCCACATTTGGAGTATTGCGTGCAGTTCTAGTCTCCTCATTACAGGAAGGATTTGGCAGTTTTGAAGAGAGTGTACAGGAGGTTTTCCAGAATGCTGCCCGCATTAGAGGCTGTCAACTACACGAAGAGGTTGGATAAAGTTGAATTCATTTTTCCGGAATGGCTAAGGGTGAGGGGAGACTTGATAGAAGTATATAAAATTATGAGGTTCATAGATAAGGTGGACAGTTCTTTTTCCCCAGGGTGGAAATGTCTAAGACTAGAGGGCGTAGCTACAAGGTGGGAAGAGGAAAGTTTAATGGTGATGTGCGTGGCAAGTTTTTTTTTTTTACACAGAGTGATTAATTACCAGAATGATTAAGGGGTATTAGCTACATGGAAAGGTTGGACAGACTTGAATTGTTTACTCTGAAATGGCAGAGGTTGAGAGGAGACCTGATAGAAGTATCTAAAATTGTGAGAGGTGTGAACAGGGTGGACAGTCAGAACCCTTTCCCCAGGATGAAAATATCAAATGCTAGAGGGCATAGCTTTAAGGTGAGAAGGACAAAGTGTTTGGGGATGTGTGGGCAATTTGTTTTACACGGGGGGCTGGGTACCTCAAACGCACAGCCCGCATGTGACAGTGGAGGCTGAAATGATAGTGGTAGTGAATAGATATTTGGATAGGCACATAGATATGGAGGGGTATGGATTAAGTACAGTCACAGAGTTGCTGCCTTGCAGCGAAAGCAGCGGCGGAGACCCGGGTTCGACCCCGTCTATGCGTGCTGTCTGTACGGGGTTTGTACGTTCTCCCCGTGACCTGTGTAAGTTTTCTCCGAGATCTTCGGTTTCCTTCCATACTCAAGATTCAAGAGAGTTTATTGTCATGTGTCCCAGATAGGACAATGAAATTCTTGCTTTCCTTCAGCACAACAGAATATAGTAGGCATAAATAAATACAGAACAGAATAGATCAATAAATATATATATATAGACACATAAATAACAGATAAAGTGCAATGGGCTATTTAACGATCAGAGTTTTGTTTGAGTTGAGTTTAATAGCCTTAATGGCTGTGGGGAAGTAGCTATTCCTGAACCTGGATGTTGCAGATTTCAGGCTCCTGTACCTTCTACCTGAAGGCAGCGGGGAGATGAGTGTGTGGCCAGGATGGTGTGGGTCTTTGATGATGCTGGCAGCCTTTTTGAGGCAGCGACTGCAATAGATCCCCTGTATGGTGGGGAGGTCAGAGCCGATAATGTACTGGGCAGTGTTTACAACTTTTTGCAGTCTTTTACGCTCCTGGGCGCTCAGGTTGCCGTACCAAGCCACGATGCAACTGGTCAGCATGCTCTCTACTGTGCACCTGTAGAGGTTAGAGAGAGTCCTCCTTGACATACCGACTCTCCGTAATCTTCTCAGGAAGTAGAGGCGCTGATGTGCTTTGTAAATAATTGCATCCGTGTTCTCGGACCAGGAGAGATCTTCAGAGATATGCACGCCCAGGAACTCCAAAGACGTACGGGTTTGTAGGTTAATTGGCTTGGTATATGTACCAAATATTGTCCCTAGTGAGTGTAGGCTAGTGTTAATGTGCGGGGATCGCTGGTCGGCACGGACCCGGTGGTTCCCGTGCTGTATCTCTAAAGTAAACTACACTAAACTACAGTTGGTTGTGGCATCATGTTCAGCAAAGACATAGTGGGCTCAAGGGCCTGTTCCTGTGCTGTACTGTTCTATGCATACTGTTGGTAGTAGAATATTAGGTGTTGTTCCACCAGTTGACTTGTGGCCTTGCTCGGGCAGTGGAGGAGGACCATGACAAAAAAGGTTGATATGGGAAGGGGAGTTAATTCATTCATCATCGTTGAAAACATTAGCGACGCAGTGGTGCTGGTTTCCAACGGGAACGATGACGGACGCACCACACATCTCTGTTCTCCAGTTCCTGTGGACTTCCGCCGCTGGACGTATAGGATTTTGGTGTGTGTGGTTTATCATCATTCCTTACAACGCTGTGTACGACAGTGATCGCAACTTCTACTGAAGTGTGGACGGCCGTTGGCTCGCTAGAAGCTCATCCGCCCTTTGACAGGTCTTGTTTTTGGTCCAGCTGGGGGTCCACAGCCCCATCCTCACCTGGCAAACCAGGTGGGGGAGACGGTTTAGTCACCGACCATCCGACCATGGAGCAGGTAGCACGGGATTACATGGTACCCGTGGCGGGGGGAGCTGACCTAAAATGGTTAGCAACGGGGAAATGCAACAGGTCTGGCCAGACGTAATACAAGTACTCAGTGAAACAGATGCCTAGTTGATGCTTGGTCTTGCCCATGTTATGGAGCCCACATTGCGAGCACTGAATGCAGTAGGTAAGGTTAGAGAAGGTGCATGTGAACCTCTGTCTCACTGGAAGGGCTGCTGTGGTCCTGGATGGATGTGCGGGAGGAGGTGTCGGGACAGGCTTACTTCTCCAGTTGCAAGTGAAAGTACCTGGGGAGGGGGTGGTTTGGTTGGGAAGGGATGAGTGAATCAAGGAGTTGCGGAGGAAGTGGTCACTAAAGAACGTGGGAGGGGTGGGGTGGGAAGATGGGTCTGTTGGTGGGATCATGTTGAAGGTAATGGGAAAGGTGGAGAATGATGTGTTGGATGTGGAGGCTGGTGGGGTTCATGTTGACCTGGGGAACTCTTGCCTTTTTTTCATCTGCGGGGGAGGGGGGTTGAGTGGAGAACTGCGGGACACGGAGGAGAAGCAATGAGGGACCCATCCACAACAGGAGGAGGGGAATCCATGTTTATTAAAGAAAGAGGACATCTCAGATGTCCTATTGTGGAAAGCCTCATCTTGAGAGCAAAGTCGCTGAGGTGGCGATATTGCGTGCCGAGGATGACATTCTTGCAAGAAGAAGGGTGGGGGAGATGATAGAGAAATCGAGGAAGGAGAGAGAGGTGTCAGTTATGACAGGTGAAATAGATAGATTATAAATAGGCCATACGTTAGACAATTCTGTCCATGACTATGAAGAGGGGGAAATTCTTTATAGGGTAATATCAAAAATTCAATGGGGAAAAAAAGCAAAAGTACAGAAGTGTTTTTTGTTTACGAATGGGAGGGAATGGCAGTGAAAAAATGAATTGTTCTCATGTTGTGTTGGAAAAGCCTATGAAGAAAAGTGTGTTAACATTTATTTTATTGCTTCATACTAGATTGCAGCAAAGCTGAAGCAAGCATTGGGCCATTTTACAGCACAACAGTAAACCCTGCAACACATTGAACCTTAATTGACTATTTGGTGGAGGAAACCTATACTTCAGTGTGTATATGAAGGAAATGCACAAGAAAGACCCCTTCACATCCAGGGTTTGTTTGAGATAATATTACGCATGTAAAACAGCTCATTTGGACCATATCAGTTATTTTTCTGTTGGTGCAAAATTGTTTTATGACTCTTGTGCAAGCATAAACTTTGTGAACTTTTTTGTTACTTTCTCTTTCTCATTTTCTTGTTTGCTCCTTTTCATGGCATAATCTGCATTTTTGACCCGCAGTGGCACCTCATCAGCTTGGTAATTATTGCTGATATCATGGTGCCATGGTGGTTAATACTGCCTGTGAACACTCATCGTTGCAGTTACAAAATGGGCCTTGGGAATAAGAAAATGCGACACACTAGGGGGTTTTATGACATTGGCAGCAATAACAATGGAGCTAAAGAATTTATTTTGTGCTCCAAGCAAATACTTTTCAGAAGCCATTGTTGTAATTGCATTTGCTTTTCTAGCTTGTATTTTGGGCGATTAATAACATTTCATGCCAGTCATGCATTCTATGAATAAAGTGCACAAGACCAAGATTCACCTTGATTCAAACTAAGTTGAGCAGACAACAATGAAAAAAGCCATTTCAGAAACAATTCCAAATAGCAGTCAATGGTGTGAGCAGTCCAGCACAGAAATGCAGACATTTTGGGGGGGTAGAGGTAGGGTGGAGGGGGTGGTTGGCGAGAACGGGGAGAACCTTGAGAAATGAAACATTCCCAGCTGTGAACTGTGCCATTTATTCTTGACCAAATTTTACTTGGTACGTGACTATTTGACCGTCCTTTTTTGGTAATAGCTTTCGTAGAGCAGTGTCAATGGTTACAGCCTGAGGTGCCATTCTGAAACGTTTTAATAGATATGGTTGGTTTGCAATTTGGTTTTGGTAATGAGTTGTACGTCAGATTTTTGATTTGCTACAATCAACTTCTCTGACTATTATTATTATTATTATTACTTAAGCTACCAAACTACCGAATGAAATTGCTTTTTCAAGAAGTACACATTAACAAAGTTTTGTATGCAAATTGTTTGCTGTTCTCAACTGGTTACCGATTCTTGGAATCCAGCTCCAAAGTTAAGGGCTGACATGAACTCCGTACAATAGCGAAAAATTTGAAAGCTATTCTGAATAGTTATTGCATTACTAATAGCCCTGCTTAAATTTATAATGACTGTAAAAAGACATCTAATTATATGGACATATACATTCATGAATCTAAGAGGACTATAAGAGCATGTTTGCACCAAAGATAACTATTTAATTTTGTATTGACATTATTTTTGGATGATAAACTAATAAATGTTCTATGCTTATACTTTTTTGATACTCGCGTTTGTCTTGTTCAGATGCTTAAGTGGAAGGAAAGGAAATTTAAAATGTTATGTAGTGTGGGATGAAAGATCTTTATAATGTTAGAGATGAAGACAATTTTATGCATAAGATAATTAACCAAGGATTTTTTTTTAGAAATGGAACTGTTTGCACTCGATTGTTTTGATTCTGTGCTCAGTTTAGTGGATAAAAATTGCACTAAAATATAAATCCTAAATTATTGAGATGTATTAAATATATTTGTTGAGATTTGTTACATAATGCATTTTTCTGGTCTGTTTACTGTACACAAAATTTAGAAAAGTAAATTATTTATTTCTGTTAAATGCCATGTAAAAAAAGTCTTGTTGAAATTAAATATCAGATTTATCCTCTCGTTCCTATTTCAGTACAGATCCTCTGCTGTACTCATACTTAAGTTCATACTTTATCTGTGAGTCTAGCATCCATTTCAGAGAACAGCAAATCTTATCATGCTTTACTTCTGAATACTGAAATTCTTTGCTTAAGGGACTGAGGACAGCAACTGAGGGAATTCCAGGAGGCCAAATGAAATGCAGGTGGGAACACACTATTTCACTTAGTCATATAGCATGGAAACAGGCCCCTCGACCCAACTTGCCCACTCCAACCAAGATGTCTCATCTATACTAGTTCCGCCTGCCTGCATTTGGCCCATGTCCTTCTAAACCTTTTCTATCCATGCACCTGTCAAAATGTCTTTTAAATGATGAATGATAATTTGATAAATAATTGAGCACAAGGAAACTGTTGTTAAGGCTAAACAATCCAAGTAGTTCTATTAAGTTTTTTGTTGTGTTTTGCATTAATATATTACAGTTCTCAGAATGAACTTGAGCGTAAAATCAGTTTGTATGAAATGATGTAAAAAGACATTTCTGCAAAAAGCATTGTTTTGACATTCCCGTAATAATAATCACGGTGGCACAGTTGCGCAGCGATACAGCCACTGCCTTACTGCGCCAGAGACCCAGGTTCGATACTGACCACGGGTGCCGTCTCTACGGAGTTTGTATGTTCTCCCCTTGACCTACATGGGTTTTCTGCGGGTGCTCCGGTTTCCTCCCACACTCCAAAGACGTACAGGCTTGTAGGTCAATTGGCACTGGTAAAAAATTGTAAATTCTCCCTGGTGTAGGTAGGATCGTACTAGTTTGCAAGAATCTCTGGTCGTCGGCGCGAACTCAGTGGGCCGAAGGGCCTGTTTCCACGCTACATCTAAACGAAACAAATCTAAGGTGCAGTACTTGTGCCTGTGTTATCTTATCATCATACAAGGATGTTTCCAGGACTTAAGGACTAAGCTATAGGGATAGGTTGGGCAGGGTAGGACTCTATTCCTTAGAGTGCAGGTGGATGAGGAGTGGTCTTACAGAGATGTATAAGATCATGAGGGCAATAGATGGGGTAGATCTGAGGAGGAGAATCGAGAACCAGGGGACATAGGTTTAAGATGAGAAGGAAAGATTTCAAGGAACTGGAAGGGCAACATTTTTCATACTGAGGGTGGTGGGCATATGGAACAAGCTGCCAGAGGAGGTAGGTGAGGCAAGTACTACCAACATCTAAAAGACAAATGGACAGGTACCTGGATAGAAAAGGTTTAGGATAGAGGGGACTAATGTAGGTCATCTTGGTCAACATTAGCATGTTGGGGCTGTTTCCATGCTGTATGACTATCATAATAATAGAATTTTATAGTTATGCAGACTATCATAATGAGAGGATTTGATGGTTATGCAGTTACTAATAAATCCACCTAGGTAAAAATAAATTGGAATTTGTGTTTGAAATGAAAAACAAATCTACTGGAATCGATAGGTTTGTTTTTATAAAATAAACATCTGGTACACTTGGGTCCATGGTCCCCACTTGGTCGGACATGTTTGTAGTTCTAGAACCACCTATGTTGGTAGACATTTAATTGCCCTCTGAAATGCAGTTTTTCAGGTGCAGCATAGCTGATGATCAAAAAAAAACGGACACACATGTGGCAATGACCTAGGTACAAACTTCCTATTCGGAAAGTTGTTGAAATCTCATTAAACCTTGCTAAGTCCTTGTCATGAGCATTTTGATACTGGTGTCTAAACTGGGAGGGCTATCCCACAGGTGAGTTGAGCAACAGAAAATAAGCATGCCACAATTTTCCCTGTTCCAATTTCCTCTCAGTGCAAAAATATATGGAATGGTAAATTAATTCGATGCTGGTAGATGAGTGACATAATCTGAAGTAGAGTTAAGGGGAGTGTAGGGCAGATAACATGAGTTTGGGTAGGATTAGTGGGAAAAGAAATGGGTGCTTCATGGTCAGTGTGGATTCTGACTGTTGCTATACTGTAGTGCACGACCCATGCTCAGCCCAGCATGCGAGGTCTGTTCAGGCGGATTGGGTGGATGAAATCCACTGGAGGGTTCAACGGCCAGGAAGGCGGCTCAGCAGCGCACTGTGGAGAGCAAAGGGCATGTTAAAGCACAACAGAAAACTTGGCCATCCAGTGCAGCCAAGGAGGTTTCCAGCCGTAACATCTAACCGTGCCACTGGAATCCAGATCCTGCTCGTGTGGAACAGCCTCCCCACCTTCATATCTCCCACCCACAGGTTTTTGTGCAAGTCTATCTGTCCACAACACACGAGTCCGTCCAAATTGTCTGTGCTGGCGAGGATGCCTCATCTACCTTTGTCCCACGTGCCAACGTTTGGCTTGTAAAATTCGAAACCATTGTAACTATCCAAATGTCTTTTAAATGTTGCTATAGTACCTGCCTCGACTACCTCCTCTGGCAGCTCATTCCATCTACCCACCACCCTCTGCGTGGAAAATGTTGCCTCTCAGCTTTCTATTAAATCTTTCCCTTCTTAGCTTAAACCTATGTCCTCTTGTTCTTGATTCCCCCAACTCTGTGCATTCACCATTGCTATTCCCCTCGTTATATTTTTTATACACCTCTATAAGAGCACTCCTCAGCACCCTTGTGCTCCAAGGAATAAAATCCAACCCTGCCCAATCTCTCCTCATGCCCTCAAGTCCTTGCAACATCCCCATAAAACATCTCTGCATCTGAAGTCTGAAGAAGGGTTTTGACCCGAAACGTTGCCTATTTCCTTTGCTCCATAGATGCTGCCTCACCCGCTGAGTTTCTCCAGCAATTTTATCTACCTCTGCATCCTTGATGGCATCTGTCCTATAGAACGGTGACCAAAATTGAACACAATACTCCAGGTATGTCCTCACCAATTGTCTTGTACAATTGTAACATAACATTCCAGCTTCTACACTCAGTTCCCAGCCTGATGAAGGCTGCCTATCTTCCTGCGATGCCATTTCCAGGGAACTCTGTAAGTACTCCTATATCCCTTTGCTCTACCACACTCCCCAAGGCCCTAGACAACCCAGCCTCTCCCTGTAGCTCAAGTCTTTTTCAGCTTCACAACATCCTTCTTATAACAGTAACTAACATAACATTCCATACTCAACACCCTGATTGATGAAGACAAACACAAACTTGTCCTCATCAACAGAGTTGCTGCAGGAATGTTTAACGATTTCTACTTCCTGGGAATCCATATCACCAGCAACCAAACTCTTGGTCACTTCACACTGATGTGGTGATCAAGAAAATATTTACTTTCCTTGGCATCAGAAGATTCAGCATGTCCATGAGGATTCTCTCGAGCTTTTAAAGATGTGCTGCAGATGCATCTCAGCCTGGCATGGTAAGTTCTCTGCCCTGTTCTTGACCACCTGAACTGGCAGAGAGTGTGAACACAGTCCAGTCTATCACAGGCTCATCACTTCCATCATCTTCACAGTGTGTTGCATCAAGGATATCTGCCACCCCTGGCCATTCCTTTTTGCTCTCTTCTACCTACTTGGGAAGGTACAGGAGCTCGAAAACACGTGTCCAAACTTGAGAACAGTTTCTTCCCCACTGCCATCAGACTCTCAAACCAATCATCTCTTTAACATCCACTTCCTGGAGGTACTGCTTCTCTTATTCCTTCTCTTAACTCTACTTCATTCAGTTTTCCATTGGTATATTTAGTATGTTTTTGTTTGCACTACTTCAGATTAGAGTCACAAAGCCATACAGCGTGGATACAGACATTCAATCCAACTTGCCCACGCCAACCAACATGCCCCAGCTACACTAGTTCCACCTGCCTGCATTTGACCCATAGCACTCTCAACCTATCTTATCCACATAAATGTTTCTTAAACATTGCTATGGTACCTGCCTCAGCTACCTCCTCCGGCAGCTTGTTCCATACACCTACTACCCTTTGTGTAAAAAAAGTTACCCATCAATTTCCTATTAAATCTTTCCCCCTCACCTTAGAAATCTCTGTGCATTTACCCGCTGTATTGCTCTCGTGACTTTGTACTCTTCGATAAGATCACCCTCGAGTCCTGGCAATAGCCTTGTAAATCTGTGCACTCTTTTCAACTTGACAACATCTTTCCTATAATATACTGACCAAAACGGAACACAATACTCTAAATGTGGCCTCATCAATGTCTTGCAGTATATAACTGTAACATGACCTCCCAACTTCTATACTCAGTACTCTGACTGATGAAGGCTAATGTACCGAAAGCCTTTTTGACCACCTTATCAACCTGTGACGCTACTTTCATGGAACCATGCACCTGCACTCCTAGACCCCTCTGCTCTACAACACCCCCCAGAGTCCTGTGTAGGTCCTGCCCTTGTTAGACGTCCCAAAATGCAACACCTCACATTTCTCTGTATTAAATTCCATCAAAAGCTCCTCAGCCCACCTGGCCAATCGATTCAGATCCTGTTGCAATTTTTGACAGCCATCTTCACTATCAGGGCCGGCCTTAGGAGGTGCGGGGCCCAATTGGGAACAATTTTGGTGAGCTCCAGGTTCCCAGCCAATGTCTGTAGAATCATAGAAATACAAATAAAGTCTATTATAGACTTTATATCTCTGGTAGAATGGAAAGTAATCAAAATGTGCGCTTAAAAGGTGCCTGCGTGTTAATGGACCAAACAGATCTAAGCTACATTTTAATATAAAATTGCACACATGTAAGCCTACAAGTAACAAACAAAATGTGTAGATCACCACTTGATTTAGTGACTGTGAAATGAAAAAAAAAAAAAAATTAACCTGGCAAACCAATAACTATTGGTGAAAAAACAGTCCAGGCATTAAATTCTGGGCTTCAGCCCCATCCTACCCTTTGGGCTTCTACCCCATCCTAACTTAGTTGTGTGTGTGTTAGTTGTGTGTGCGTAATGTGTGTGTGTGTTAGTTGTGTGTGCGTAATGTGTGTGCGGGAGGGAAGGAGAGAAGGGAGGAAGGAGATAAGGGAGGAAGGAAAGGGAGGAAGGAGAGAAGAGAGAGGGAAGTAGAGAAAGAAAGGAGGGAGGGAAGGAGAGAAGGGAAAAGAGAGAGGAAGGAGGGAGGGAAAGAGAGAGGGGAGGGAGGAAGAGGGCCGGTGGCAGGAGCGGATGCCGGGGTCCGGGCGGACGGGTGTGAGCTTAGGCAGAGGTTTGTAAACGTTGCTCCAACACCCGGCCCGGCCCTCCCTGTATTGTTCACCGCGTCTCCCCGGGGAGAGAGAGGGGGTGGAGCCGGGGCTGTGTGCGTGAAGCACGGCGACTGGAGGGGTGGGAGTGCTGTCCTGAGACCGTGAGGGAACTAACCATCTCCCTCTTCTCCATTCCCCCTCACACCCCCCTCCCCGTCTACCCCTTTCTTCCCCCTCCACCCCTCTACTCTCTCCGCCCCTCTCTACCCCCTCCACCTGGGGTAGATCTACCCGAGCCGAGAGTACATTACTCTGGCGTGGGGCCCAATTGGGAGTAATTGGTCCAATCGGCTTAAAGCCGGCCCTGTTCACTATCTACAAACCACCCACTTTTAGTGTCATCTGCAAACTTACTGATAGCACTGCGATCTTTGCACCATTCTGCTGTTGTGTACCATGTTTCGGGTTGGTTCTATCATTATCATGTATACTGTGCACTCTGAGTTTCATCTGAACAAGGAATTTCATCACACATGACAACAAACTAATCTGAATCCCAATCTGAGACACTGGTGAAGCTGGAAGCTAGGCGCGTAGAATGGGTTAAGAGGTGGTTACCCTGCAGCTGAAGGAAAAGCAGTGAAAGAAGAAATGGGAGACCCAGATAAATGAAGGAAGGAAGTCAGTTAGTTGGGGAAACCTCTTGAGTACATCTCACTCCAAATTAACTTCTCCATGTTGGGAAAATGATGGGCGAATATATTGAAGGTAGACACAAAATGCTGGAGTAACTCAGCAGGACAGGCGGCGTCTCTGGATAGCAGGAATGGGTGACGTTTCGGGTCGAGACCTTTCTTCAGACTGAGCTCCAGTGTCTATCTGTTTCTAACATCCCTAACTTCTAGTAACCCTTGTTTTCCCTCTCTCCACCCCTCCTTCCTAGTTCTCTGACCAGTCTGACTGTCCCCCTGATTAGATTTTATCTCTGTATGCTTCGTTGTCACCTCCTAGCTAACAATGATCTACTCTATATTTTCCTTAATCCTCATCTCTTTTGATGTCTCGTTTTCACACCTTATCCTTCCTTATCTCTGTGTCTCCCTCCACTGAGTCTCAATCTGAAGAAGGGTCTCGACCAGAAATATCACACATTCCTTCTCTACAGAGATGCTGCCTGTCCCGCTGAGTTACTCCAGCATTTTGTGTCTATCTTCGGTGTAAACCAGCATCTGCAGTTCCTTCCCACACATGAGCAAATATCTCTCTGAGAAGGTTTCAGAGCCAAGATCACATCACTATGGGTGGTTCAAATGTAGATGGGGAGGATGAAGAGTCCATGGGCAATAATGTTAGGAGATTCAACAGTGAATAAGCAGGCGACTCTAGGCCAGAGATGATATGGTATCTCCCTGGTGTCGGGGTCAAGGATGTCACTGATGGATACAGGAGATCTAAAGGAGAAGGAGAATTATGGTTCAAATTAATGCTAATGATGTAGGTAGAAGGACGGATGACTTCAGCGTAAATCCATGAAGCTAGAATAGGAAGCAAGATTCTTGCGGGGATATTTTCTTGTGTTGTTGGGCGGGGTTTAAGCAATTGTGATAGGGGAATGGGACACATGAGATGTAGAGTTGAGTGGGGGTGTGATGATGGTACAATCAGATATAGAAGGACAGTGAAGTCAGTCCAGGCACTATCGACACATGGAAGGCTAAATTGCATCTATTTTAGTGCAAAGAGTCTGATTAATAAGGTGGAAGATAATGTTACTTTCACAGGATATGGTTGATCAAAGGGCAGGACCAGCAATATTTCAGGGTATAGAATCTTCAGGTGTAAAACTGGAGGTCACCTTGCAAGATTGAATTAAGGATTCATCACTGTAGTAATTTGGGAGGATAGCCTTGAAGGATCTTCAAATTAGGCCATTTGGGCCGAGCTGAGGAGCGCAAGGACGCAAAGTCTTTGATGGTGGATCACTAGCCTGCTAATAGTCAGCAGGGGAGATAGAAGCAGATATGATGACAATTACTGAGAGGCGTATACATAATAGGGTTATGGGAGTAAGGAATGTCAATCTCCCCAATAATGGATTGGGCGTAGTCCAAAAGACCAAAGCCCTGTCCCACTTTCCCGAGTTACTCACAAATTCCCCCGGGATTTCCCCTTGATTCAAACTCGGAGAATGTCCGTAGGAGTCCGTAGATATTTCGTAGCGGCTCGTAATGCCAACCGTAAGTACTCGGGGCATCAGGTAAGTCGGGACGTTTTTTCAGCATGTTGAAAAATGTCCACGAGTAAAAAAAATAGCCCCGAGTACCTACGGCTGGAATCTCCGAGTTTGAATCAAGGGGAAAACTCGGGAGAATTCGTGAGTAACTCGGGAAAGTGGGAAATTGTGTGCAGGAAAGCTTTTAGAATGGTAATAGCAAGTCTTGCTAGAAATAGCAGGTGAGCAAGTTGGGCAAGGTGCGAGTGGGAAACCTTTTTGGAGATGGTGGCCATATGATCTTATGATTTCTGCACATATCAAAATAGATATGAAAATATGATAAGGATGATCTGCCAATTAAGGTCTTGGATTAGGAGGAAAGCTAATTTCACTATCATAAGAAAGGGGGAGTTGGCAAAAGTAGACTAGGAGCAGCTGCTTGTAGGTAGGTCTGTCCAAGTGGGAGTACTTCAAAGGGAAATAGAGTACAGGGCCACCTAATCTTAAAGATGAAAGGTAAGGAAAGAAAATACAGATATAAGACAGACATAGAACAGTGAAAACAGGAGTGTATAGAATGGAACTGCAGATGCTGGTTTAACCGAAGATAGACACAAAAAGCTGGAGTAACTCAGCGGGGCAGGCAGCATCTCAGGAGAGAAGGAATGGGTGACGTTTCGGATCGAGACCCTAAAGAATGGGTGACGTTTAGGGTCAAGGCCCTTCTGAGGGGTCTCGACCCGAAACATTACCCATTCCTTCCCTCCAGAGATGCTGCCTGTGTTACTCCAGCTTTTTGTATCTTTCTTCAGTGAAAACAGGAGTTCTCTTCAAGATACAGGAAGTACAGGGGAAGGGGGTGGCATTTATTAAAATGAATTAGGAGGACAAAGAGGGGACACAAAAGATCAGTAATGGACAAGATTAAGGATTGTTACTTGTGGGCGGAGCACCAAGGCAAATTCTTTGTATGTGAATACTTGGCCAATAAACTTACTTACTCCTTAAGATCCCAAAGAATTCATAAGAACATAAGGGCAGGAAAGTACCCTGGGAAAGAGTAGGACTCACAGTTGCAATCTATGGATAGAGTCAGAAGATGTAAGTGATGCCTTGTTTGAATACTTCTCACCAGTGATCACCAAGGAGAGGTACATTGTATTTAGAGAATTCAAGAAGTGAACAGTGCAATTTGTGTGTGTTATCAGTTAAAGGAGGAGTTATTGTATGCTTTAGTATGCTTTGCGGTGGATAAATCCGGTTGGTCTGGTTAGGCAGCTTACAACCCAGCGGTATGAATATTGATTTCTCTAACTGCAAGTAACCCTTGCATTCCCTCTCTCTCCCCGTCCCTCCCCCGCCCTAGTTCTCTGACCAGTCTCACTGTCCTCCTGATTAATTTTACTGATTGTATGCCCTCGTCACCTTCCCCTCAGCCAACAATGATCCATTCTACATTTCCTTCAGCATCGTCTGCTTTGATCTGTCAATTTCACACCTTACTCTTCCATATCTCTAGGCTACCTCTCCCCTGACTCTCAGTCCTCCTGGCAGTCCACTAGGACCTCCTGGTAACCCACCTACGGCACGAGAATTCTCGCTACTCTCCATGGCGGCTTCATTCTAGTCGCAGCTAATTTTTCAACATGTTGAAAAATTTGCGGCGACCATAATGAGGCCTCAACTAGTTCCCAGAATGCGGGAACTCCTCACGACCACGAAGGCGACTCCCCGGCAACCACCCGCGAACATGTGGCGACCATGTGGCGACCGCATAGTCTCCAGCAATCGCCTAAGTGGGACAGGCCCATTAGACTCTAGGATAAACTGAAGAAGGGTCTCAACCCAAAAACATCACCCATTCCTTCTCTCCAGAGATGCCTCCTGTTCCGCTGAGTTACTCCAGCTATATGTGTCTATCTTAGTTGTATCTCAGGCTGCTGAGGAGGAGATTGTTTTGGCCACGAGTGGAGGTTATTAAATCTTTGCTTGCAGACAACTGGAGGACACTAAATGTGGTATTTTTTAGAGCGTCACAACGAAGATAAGCCAAGTAGTTACAGGCCTATTTAACGTGAGTGGCAGAGAAGTTATTGGCACAAAAATCTGAAGGACAGAATTAATCTACATTTGTAAAGAGATGGTGGTTAACTTTGGCAGGTCCAAGCTCCCCCTTCAGCCGGTCAACGCTGCAGGGGCGGACATTGAGGTGGTGCAGACATATAAATACCTTGGAGTGCACCTGGATAACAAACAGGACTGGTCTGACAACTCTGACGCCCTCTACAAAAAAGGCCAGAGCAGACTCTTTTTCCTCAGAAGGCTCAAATCCTTCAATGTGCATAATGATATGCTGCACATGTTTTACAGCACTGTGGTTGCAAGTGTTATTTTCTACGCTGTTGCCTGCATTAGTGCAAAAAACAACAAGAAGCTGGACAAACTGGTTAAACGAGCTAGCTCAGTGCTGGAGGGGAGAGTGGACTCTGGGATGGATGTGCTTGAGAAGCGTATGAGGCGCAAGGTGCAGGTCAATCTGAAAAACCCCGGGCATCCCCTCCGTGTAATTCTGGAGAGTCAAAAGAGCACTGGGAACAACAAATGGCTCCTCTCCCTGCCCAGGAGATCCTTCACCCCTGCAGCCATTAGATTTTATAATTCCGGGGGGGGGGGGGGGGGGTGCATTTTTGCATTTTAAATTTTTAATTGTTAATTATTGGTCTTTTTAAGTATTTATTGCTCTCAGGTATTGTCCACATTGATTTGTTAATGTATTTTCTGTCTGCGTTCGTTTTGAATGTGTGGGTTTGTTGTTTGGGGGCTTCTGGACATCTGAATTTCCCTGAGGGGATCAATAAAGTATTTATTAATTAAAGCCAATGATATATTGAAGAGAGTCAGCAAACATTTGTTAGTGGTAGATCCAACCTGACCCATAAAACAAACTGCTGGAGGAACTGAGAGGGGCTGGCATCATCTGTGGAGAGAAATATACAGATGATCTGTAGGAAGGAACTGCAGATGCTGGTTTACACTCAAGATAGACACAAAATGCTCAGCGGAACAGGCAGCATTTCTGGAGAGAAGGAATGGGTGACATTTCGGGTCGAGGCCCTTCTTCAGATTCAGGGGAGAGGGAGACACAGAGATAAGGAAGTGTGAGAAAACAAGACATCAAAGGGGATGTTAGCTCGCGGCAATGAGGCATACAGAGATAAAATGTAATTAGGAAGACAGTCAGACTGGTTCAGAGAACTAGGGTGGGGGAGGGATGGAGAGAGAGGGAAAGCAAGGGTTACCTGGAGTTAGAGGAGTCAATTGTCATACCACTGGGGTGTAAGCTACCCAAGCGAAATATGAGGTACTGTTCCTCCAATTTGCGCTGGGCCTCACTCTGACAGTGGAGGAGGCCCAGGACAGAAAGGTCAGTGTGGGAAATGGTCAAAAGTGATAGGACCAGAATTAGGCTATTCGGCCCATCAAGTCTACTCCGCCATTCAATCGTGGCTGATCTTTCTCTCCCCACTAACCCCATTCTCCTGCCTTCTCCCCATAACCTCCAACACCTGTACTAATCAACAATCTATTTATCTCTGCCTTAAAAATATCCATTGACGACCTCCACAGCCTTCTGTGGCAATGAATTCCCTCTGACTAAAGAAATTCCTACTCATCTCCTTCCTAAAGGAACGTCCTTTAATTCTGAGGCTGTTGGTTCTAGTGCTAGACTCTCCCACTAGTGGAAACATCCTCTCCACATCCAATCTATCCAGGCCTTTCACTATTCCGTACATTTCAATGAGGACACCTCTCATTCTTCTAAACTCCAGCGAGTACAGGCCCAGTGCCGACAAATGCTCATCATATGTTAACTCGCTCATTCCTGGGATCATTCTTGTAAACCCTCCTCTGGACACTCTCCAGAGCCAGCACATCCTTCCACAGATACGGTGCCCAAAATTGCTCACAATATTCCAAATGTGGCCTGACCAGCGCCTTATAGAGCCTCAACATTACATCCCTGTTTTTGTATACAAGCCCTCTTGAAATAAATGCTAGCATTGAGTTTGCTTTCTTTATTACCGATTCAACTTACATATTTACTTTTTGGGAATCCTGCACCAGCATTCCCTAGTCCCTTTGCACCTCCGATTTCTAGATTCTCTCCCCACTTAGAAAATAGAACTACGCCTTTATTCCTACTACCAAAATGCATGACTCCACACAGTATTCCATCTGCCACATCTCTGCCCACTCTCCCAACCTGTCCAAGTCCTTCTGCAGAGTCCCTGCTTTCTCTACACTACCTGCCCCTCCACCTATTTTCGTATCATCCGCAAACTTGGCCACAAAGCCTTCAATCCCCTCGTCCAAATCATTAATATACAACGTGAAGAGTAGCGGCCCCAGCACCGAGCCCTGCGGAACTCCGCTAGTCACTGGCAGCCAACCAGAGAAAGCCCCCTTTATTGCCACTCT